>CAKAOJ020000048.1:1685000-2330000 GCA_916701645.2 Sebastolobus alascanus | reverse complement strand
AGCTCAAGCCGTGATAACCCCGGTGACATCATCAGGGTTGTTTTCTCAGACGTGTCAACGCTCCTCCGACACAGAAGACATTTTACAGCTTCTCCCGCGAGCTGAGTAAAACTTCTCATGCCAAATAATCGGACCTTTATGTCTAAAATCAGCGGAGTGCCCCTTTAATTTTGGTCAAAGTTGCATTATCATGATGAATCTGCACATAAAAATGCATTATCACATACTGTAATGATAATGTGACAAAAATGAATGCAGCCTTGACAACTTCACTATGATGGATTACACAACATCAGCTTGTTTCAAGAGACTGCTAATAGTAGAGCACAGAGCAGATATGAATGAAAACCAATGGCTGCTTGGAAACTGTAGGGAATATACATGACAAGATGTAAAAGTGCACAACATTAATTCAGAAGTGCAAAAATGCAAAATCTAAATGAAAGAGAGAAGAGTATCTAGTGCATTTGAGCTCACTTTCAGCCTTAAGCTTATTTCATGTAAAGCCAATAATGCATAAAGTATATGCAGTGAAGTGAACTGAGAGAAGGAGAAAAGAACAACATGTGTATTCGGTCCTATTTTTTTTTCTGCAAGATGTGTTGATTGTTGTCTCATATTAAGGGAAAACGGGCAACCACACTGAATACAAAACAACACTGTACATGTGCCCATCTGTTCTTATCAGACTGATCTTTCTGTGCAGGGATGGTAATTCATTTTGTCACCCTCTGCTTTAGCACTGTACGGAGTCTGTATGCCATGCCAATAAAGCACAGACCGGGGTGAAGTGAAAGAGAGTAAAAGACGGAGAGGTATGAAATGGATTCAGGACCATGGACAGCTCACTGTGTGTCCTAACTAGGCCAAACACTTTGCTCTTGTTCCTGCTGCCGCCTCTTTTATCATCGTCAATCTAAATTCAGCTTGGAACAGACTAAAGATATACTGAAATTATACAAAACCATTACGTCCACAACACACAGGAAACACACACCTTTGTCCGTAGACTGGAAAAGACAGGAAGGCACACGAAGTGCGATGAGACATCAAATGAGGTTTAGTCTGCAGCAGGAGGACCACAGCTTTATTGCTTTATTATAGGCCTGCTTCCACCTGTCACATTTGATCGCTCTCGTCCCGGGGAGGTGAAGGCCAGGGAGAAAATACAAGTATTTCTTAAAAGGTCAACATTTACCTTGATGTACTACAAAGCTGGGCGCACACGGGAGCTCTTTCTCCCACGCACACTCACCAGAGGTGAGAATAACCTCATTCATGCGATTGCAAAATACGTCTTGGCCAGTTTTCACTGATCTCAGATGTAATAACCCTAACTTAGCTCTGCAGTAAAATAACCATTAGTGGGTTAGAAGGCTGCTACTATTGCAATGCGGATCTATTCCAAAGTACTGCTCTCTCTCTCTCAATCAATCAATTCCTGCAGACTACAGTGACCACTTTTCTCCAAAGCAGGGCGAGTTGTTGCTCATTGATCCGTCTTCCATCAGACCTCCCTTCAAGTACTTTGAGGCAACATTTTCAAACTGAACTGGTAATGAAGTGACTCTTCAGCTACTGTTTACTTGACACTTTCTCCAGCAGACGAGGGTCTAAGTGTACAGCACACACTTAGAGTAGTAGTGCAGTGCTGCCAGATTGGGCTGGTTTTTACCCAATTGGGCTACTTTTGAATAAAGCTGAAGTAGGCGAGATTGCAGCAAATATGATTAAAAAAAGTTATTTTTATAAAACAGTCTCTATATCGTGACAGTAGTACATGAAACAGGTAACCTGAAAAAAAAATCATGTTCCTCTGTGTCCTACAGTGTCCTCCGGTCCAGTCCAGTCAGAGCTTATCTGAGGTCCGCTGTCCAGCTGCTGTCTATGAGAGCCGGCTGTCAATCACTCGCGAACTCCGACCAAACGGTCAAACTAGGCCGCGCTGATCAAATACGAATCAATGTTCTGTTACTGTAATGCCTATTTCTCGCCTCAAATGTTTTCCGAATCATCTTGTAGTGTACTGTTTAGCTGTAAAATGAGAAAGTTTGTGACGCCGTCCCCACTGTAAAATCTGGTAAAGGAACGCCACGTTCCGCTCGCATGACCGGAGCACAGCCAATAGGAACGCTCTCTCTCTCTGAAATAACCTGTGATTGGTCAAAGTCTGCTGTCACGGGCTAGATTTTCTAAAGCCTGAAAACAGAGCCACGAGGAGGTGCAGAAGTCTAGTTATCTCTCAGAACACTTGGATTACAATATGCTGAAAGGTTATTATGGGATTTTTGCCCAATGATGCCAAAAATATACTGCCTACTGACACTTTAAGTTGGGCTGGGAAAAATAGCGTTGGGCTGGTAGTTGAAATTTGGGCTGCTGTTGTCAACATTTGGCAGGGTTTTGAAAATATTGTGATTTTTGAATTGTTGATATTTAATTTGAGAAATATTTTATTGACATGAGTTGTATTCAATGAGGTTAGAGATAACGGAGGACCTACATACCTTGACGTCATCATCATTGACATTGAAATGGGAATTAATGTATTTGGTTGTCTGACTGCATTCTTTGTGGGTTGCGATAGCCTTTTTAACATTTTATAAGGGCTGTCAATCGATTAAAATATTTAATCGCGATTAATCACAAATTAATCGCGCATTTTTTATCTGTACAAAATGTACCTTAAACTCTTATCAACATGGGACTGGGAAAATATGCTGCTTTATGCAAATGTATGTATATATTTATTATTGGAAATCAATTAACAACACAAAACAATGACAAATATTGTCCAGAAACCCTCACAGCTACTGCTTTTAACATAAAAAAAATATGCTCAAATCATAACATGGCAAACTCAAGCCCAATAGGCAACAACAGTTGTCAGTGTGTAAAGGGGAGACTCGAGGGTATCCATAGAACCCATTTTCATTCACATATCTTGAGGTCAGAGGTCAAGGGATCCCTTTGAAAATGGCCATGACAGTTTTTCCTCTCACAAATTTAATGTTGTATTTACCTTTGCAGCGTTATTTAGCCTTCTTAGCAACAAGCTAGTATGATATGGTTTGGATTCCTTAGGTTTTCTAGTTTCATATGATACCAGTATCATCAGTTCACTCTAGCTTTAAAACTGAGCTCGCTACAATCTCCGAAATATCGATTGTGTTAATGCGTTAAAGAAATTAGTGGCGTTAAAACGATTTGGCGTTAACGTGTTATTATCGCGTTAAAGTTAACAGCCCTACATTTTATCTTTGGTTATTTGATGCAGATATGAAGCTTTGCTTGTGATGTGTTTTCTATTGCGCATGTAGCCTAATGGTTTTACGGTTTTACACAGGTTTCTGGCAAGGTTATTATTTGGGCTGGTTTTAAGTTGTGATTGGGCTGGAAACTGGCAATCTGATCTGGCAACACTGGTAAGGTGCAAGAAACGACCAGCTTGGTGACTTACAGCATTCACATTCATTTTTCTGGCATCTCTGCTGTCTTGCACAATGCAGGGGAGTAGCTGAAAGGCACTAAAGGAGACAGTCTCAAGATCCAGACTTGAACCCACAATGCATGGCAGGCACCTCGGCGTGTATTCTGATCATGTCTGCTGCAACATGAACCCTGCAGATAAGCCCAGCTCATGAGCATTTGAATCAAAGCGGCTCTCTCCTGCTCTCACCCCTCTCTGAGCGTGTCTTTCAGCAGCATCTGTGCTGTGTGAGAAGGGAATATGAGGGGAGGATTACCTGCTTAATTAGAAGGGGAGGCGAGTTTTGAGCGCGAGGGTGTTATGTGCACAGAGACAGTGTAATCACAAGTAATCAAACACCTTCATCGGCATCTATTTGAGCTTTCACACAGCATTTGCTTTACAAGATAGTGGCGCCTATTACACCACATAACCACATATATTAAAAATCATTCATCTACATTTTAGCTCATTTAGCTTAATTGCCACAGCAGCCTAGAATGCATTTATATTCCACATCAGTGCTGGAAGTAAATATGCATTTGTTTGCAATTCATTAAAGGATATAAATGAAGGACAGAGAATGACTGTGGCGGAGCAGTATGTCATGTGATGGTCCAGCTGATAAACAGATGGTCTCTCACTCTCTCTCTCTCTCTCTCTGACACACACACACACACACATACACCGTTAATGCCCTTGCTTCCTCTTCGGAGAAGAAGATAAAGTTTCACACAATCAGAAAAAAAAATCAGGAGATTGCCGGGTAAACCTGCATGTCAGAATTAGTAGTGACATTTCGCAGAAAGGAAGGGACCTTTCGCTCTGTTCCATGAACACTGGTATGACTGTGGCCTGCACTAATTAAGGAAATAGTCCTGTTTATGCGTAATGTCTGCACCTGCTCATCAACATCCCTGACAACATTGATTAACTGCACGCTGTGTAAGAGAAGGCTTGGCAGCTCATTAACCAAAGAAACAAAAGTTGAAGGGCAGTCGTTGGAGCCACGTTATAGTTCAGAGTTTTGTGTCACTGTATACTGAGATTTGACTCCTGAAGAAAAACAAAAAAAGGGCTCCATAATTTACACCACACCTTTTATTAATAACAAGTTAGGCCCCGATCAGACAGAGCACGTTTTAGCAGTGAGGGGTGGCTTTTTGTAATTGTTTTCAATGAGAGTGAAACGGTTTGAGCGCTGCTTTTGCGTTGCTGCGCGCCTCACGTTTTTACAGGAGCGCCCTGAACGCCTGGAGTTGTAAAAAATTCAACTCAGACCAGAAAAGCGTTCTCATTGTGGTGACTTTTGCTCGATTTCCGAAGCTGTAAGACTTTACCAACCGTAGTTACCATGATCTGAACACAAAATATCGAGGCAAATTAGTTAGTAGTACTTGAGATTTCGGCTAAGTTGTTTTCATTAATTTAAACTGTACTATTAATTATTAGTTAGTGTACAGTTAATGGTTTGTGTTAAGCTAACCTTAAGACTCATTCAGTGGTTGCCTAGCAACAATTACAAAAAAGATGCAGCAAACTGCAAAAAGAGTTTGCCAAAAATGTATTCCTAAAACGGTGGTGGTTTAAATGGCTCTAGATGTCTTAACAGCTCAGTAATAACTCAATACTGACGACTACACAGAAACCCTTTTAATAGAACTTTTAACTTTAATTTGGTATGTCTGAACTAGGGCTGCAACTCTCAATTCTTTTCATTTTTCGATTCATCTTCTGCTAATTTTCTCGATTAATTGATTCATTGTTTAGTCTATAAAATGCCAGCAAATGTAAAAAAATGTCCATCCCAGTTTGTGAGGGAATTTCGGGCGTTTCTGCTCAAAATATTACTCAAACGATTAATTGGTTATCAGAATAGTTGCAGATTAATTTTAATTAATTAGTGTCGACCGACTAATCAATTAATCGAGTACGTATGACTTTCTTTTACTATGACTAGAATTATTGATCGATACATACAAATTGTGTATATTACATTACTGTAATTATATCCTGTTCAAGCCCCTGGAGGGTTTTCTCCTTCACATTCCCTTGCAAATTATATATTGTATCTTTTTAATTTTTTTATATGTGTAAATAAAGAAACAAACAAACAGACTAAGTGTTTCAGCTCTAAACTGAATTTCTTATTAGCAATTTTGTCTATTTTTGTGTGGTGAATCAGCAGAGTGTATTAAATCATAAAATGTCTATTCTTCATATAAGTAGAACAAAACACAGGCATTAGCCTAAAATGGCCCTTAAAAATAACTAAAAAACTACATATTCATAAATAAATCACTTCAATACAACACACTTTGTAGCATTTTCTTCAGATTTGTTAATTTGTCTTTCTGCTGTCTGTAGACAAACAGGACAAATTCCACATACCTTTAGACCTTTGAGCTACACCGGGTTTGAATCCAGTACTGCAGCCAGTTAATAATACATTGTTTTCTCTGGAATACAATCCCTTTGATTAAACAAAAAGCTTACATATCGAGCAGCTCTCAATGGGAATGAACATAAACAATGGCACACATGGCTCCATTTCTAAATTTGCCCCACCGCCTGCACTCTGATAATGTTATGACCAACTGCTTTGGAGCATCTATCCCTGCCAAACACCTGTCCTCCTGTCAGATCGCTCATTTTAATGCAGACACTGCTGAATGCTTAATAAAAGTCAACAGAAAGAGAGCACTGCCAATTTACAAGTCAAACACACACACACACACACACACACACACACACACACACACACACTGGTGCACCTGTCCGCCTCTGCTAAATGTTACCATCTGAATAGGCTGTCAGCTGGTGTCAGGTGCAAGGATTTTTTGCTCCGTGGCTAATTGGATTTCATATTTAGAGCTTCCTGCAACGGGTAGAAGACACGGTCAAGTAATCAACACACTCAGGCCAACTTAGCTGGTGGAAAAGAAACCATCTTTGTTTTGTTTTTATTATGGAGGAGGACGTCAATGAAAGTTATGGCATGCAGCACTATTTAGTGCAAATATAATATCCACATCATCTCCACTCACAAACAAAACAGTCCTTAAGAAAAATAATCCTGTTAGACTATTTTCTCGATGCATATAACAAGCACTCACTGCCTGTAATGAGCACATTATACGATTTCACAGCGTGTGTAAGGTACAAATCACACTGTATAGTGTGTGTGTGAGATCTCAGCCAAGTGGGATTTCAGTGCTATATATTGCCCTGTCAACACCTCTCAAATGTGATACAAATCAGTTCTAAAAATTCATTTATTGATTATCACCTCGAGTGCTGCACTTTTAAAAGATAGCAAATAAGTCTATTTTGGGTGTAGGATCCGTACTCGATAGTGGGAGGCAGAAAATACCCAGAATTGTGTGCAGTATGTTATTCCTATTGCATGTTCACTTCACCTAATATAACCTCCACTATTACAGCAAACTGTCTTTATTTTCCAGAAACAATCGCCTCAGTAGCTGCTGGCTCCCACGTACAGTAAAGGGTCTTTAGACTTTAAGCTTATGACAACAAAATGAAAATAGTTGTAACCACAACAGTCTGGGTTTTACAATTTTTTAAATCCTGATTTAGAGCATTTGGGTCCATGACACAATATTTTTCCATATTTTACACATGACTAGCAGCTCTGTGAGGCTGTGCAGTGCTTTGAGCTAAATGCTAACATGCTGATGTTTAGCAGGCTATGTTTATCTTGTTAACGTTCTTAGTTTATTGCATAGACTGTATATAAAGATGGACAACTTGACATCTCCCCTAAAGTGAAGCCAAAACATCTCGATTCCCCCTGGCGGCTGGCTGTAGTATAGGTCATAAAGCCCGCCCCCTCCATGTTAGCGGATGTGACATGGGCCAAACTAAAAAGTCAAAGTACACATCAAATAAATTTTCCCAAAGATGGTTTCTGTCATTTTACGGTAGTTCTCATCACGCTGATGTATGTTCAAGTGTTAAGTTTTCTGATAAGTTTGGTTTTAATTAGTTATTTCATGCTATAAAAAGGGGGTGAGGTGTCATGATTGACAGCTGTGAGCCTCTCTCACTGACAAGCTGCGGCCGTGCTCAGCTCCCGATTGCTTCGGGCGGATGACCTCGATACCGCGGCTCCACTGCCTGATCACTAAAGCACAGACTCTGGCTCCAAATGATGTCAAAATCTCAAGATGGCAGCTCCCATACCCGGGATATTTTAACTTCACTTCTGTACAGTGAGAGGAAGTGGGGACACGCTGTCCATCTTTATATACAGTCTATGGTTTATTGTGTAAGCATGCTATCACTTGCTAATTAGCACACAACAAAAAGTACAGCTGAGGCTGATGGTCATTAGTTTTGCACTTATTTGGTCATGAATCAAATTATTGGACAAATTAAATTTTTCACCTGATGAGGGCTCTAGAGGAAATGTTAAATGATCACCAAAGTGATTACAGTTCCTCCTGAGTGGGACGTGAATGTCTGCACCAAATTCCATGTCAATCCATCGAATAGTTGTTAAAATATTACAGACAGACAGAGAGATCGACCGTCAGACCGACGTAGTCGTCCACGGAGCCATGCTGCTAGCGTGGCAAAAAAACATCCTGCTAATCAAGTTACTCAAGTCTGTTCTTGGCATCCTGAAACACAGATTTCTGCATGTAGTTTGGTGCACACAAAGAAACAAGCAGTGTGATTAATGACTAAACAAGGACAAGTGAAACCAGCATGGGGAACATTCAAAAGAAATCTCTTTGCGATCATTCAGGTGATGAGTGCTGTGTGCCTTTGTAGCTACTTAACCGTCTGTGCCAACAATCAGAGCTGCACTTTTCAAATCTACTGTTCAAATTCAGCCAGTCACATGTGGGGCAATTTTGACAGCAAACACATGAAATACAATAATACATTTTTTATATTCGACATTAATTATAGACTCGCCGTTTTCCAAAGCCCACAGTTGCTGACCGTTTCGGAGCTCAGGATTTGACAGGAGGTCAGAGCAGGACTGTGAAGACCTTGATTCTAGTCTTAGCCAGGCCTCCTCCCATGACCCTGGTCCCTGGGGTGAATGCCGACAAATGAGACTTGAAGCCAGTGACAGGAACACAGGGGAGATTATGGGCCACTGGGAGAAGAAGCCGATGGCTGATGATGCCCAGCGGAGGTTGCTGCCTCAGACATAACCAGGCTTCAGCTTTGAGCAATCAGAACTGCATTATAGTGCAGGAATTTTATCTCTGTGCAATCAGGTTAAAGTGCTCTGGGAATCATTATACTACCCTCTTAAAAATATCCTGTGTAGGATTTGCTCTAAATATAATGGTGATGATACAGTATATCATTATGATGAATCGTGATTTGTATTCTTTATCCCATACCGATTAAAAAAACAAATGAATTAATCTCTCTGCCTCTTTAGAGCAACCACATTTCCTTTTTGGATCAACACAAATGGAAAAAAACAGCAGATCAGTTGATAGATATTTTTATATTACACCAAGCACTGAACCAATTTCATTTCAGCCAACATATTAATGAAAAAATCCACACCACCTTTAATGTAGTCCATTTTGCTTGTGCTGAGATGTCCCTTCTAACTCCCTGCTCTATTTTTTACAGCAACATATTGCACAATTTATCTGCCAGCAGTATTTGAACATCTGTAAATGACTTTCCATGACAACACAATCAGCAAATTTCCTATTCCTCTTGAACTGAAAACAATGACATGTTTCTATTGCAGAGACAATGTTTTAATCCAATTCAGAGTACAAACCCATGAATACGTTCCAAGTCGCATACTTTTTCTTTTTACTTTTAGTGAATACTGCAGCTGCACTTACAAAATATGTACTGTTGCATGCAGTATACTTACAATTGGGACATACAACTACATCAAAACATTTCGCCTTGAACTTTGACCCTCTTGCTCATATATCCGTTGCACAGAGGATTAAGGGTCAGAATAGCCAGAAAAGCATGCAGACTTGCATACTGCAAAATGCGACCGGATGTAGTAGGACATTGGTATTTTTGACATACTGAATTTTAACATACTATGTATTAGGGCATACTGTACTCAGGATGCTTTCACATTAAGGACCCGGGCCCAGATCCGAGTACACTTGTCCCCAAAGTCCAGTTCGTTTCACTAGTGTGAACGCTCTGTACCGGTTCGTCGATCTGTGCCCGAGACCACCTTTTCATGTCTACTCGGGTACGGCTCGCATCAGGTGTGAAAGCCAACCGTACCAAAACACGGAAGTGGACTGCTTTTTTTAACGCCGCCGGTCTCCTCCGAAATCTGTATACATATAAAACTGTTTCATATCTATATCCGTATCGGCGCGCAGCTTGCAGTGATCTCGTCCTCTGAACTGAACGGCCGTGGGAGAGAAAGCAAGAAGGCAGGCGAGAGGTTCCTTAAAATATAGACAATAGTAGCTGATGGGGTTGGGTGATGTTTGTTATTTTATTTAGCTAATATAACGGTCTGCCTCCAAAGAAAGAGAGCCGCTCAGCTGCTGAGAGAGAGAGAGAGAGAGAGAGAGACGGACGAAAACAGCATGTAGAGTCGGCATATTTTCACATCAAACTTGTTGAAAAGAGGGTTCATTTCAAGCAAACCACAGTTGTTGATTGTTAGAAAGACTAACTACGACGGTTTTGGTGAGTTTTATTTTGTTTCTGTCAAGTGTTTTACGATGCTCCGCTACGTACAGCTGATCTCAACATAAAGAAATACATGTGGATGATGACGCAAGTGTACTCGGGTACGGAACAACTTTACTAATGTGAAAGCTGAGCAGCGAGGGAGTGGCACGGTACGGGTCAATCGTACCTAATATGAAAACGCCCTAAATCTTTTTCTGGCATACTAATAATGATGGTAGTATGGGTATTGGAACGCACAGTATATCTCATTGTAAACCCTTTTTACTTTCACCTACTGCTCAGACTTACCACCTAGCCTATACACACACCGTCAAGTGGGTTCTACCTGCACAATCTGCAGCCTCTCTGACCTTTGCTTCAGTCAGCCTGTTACAAGACGGCTCTGACACAAAAACACAGTTAATTGATCGGCGTTAGACTCCCAGAGGTCACACCAATTATTTCCTCTGTGAAAGCTGAGCAAAGGAAGACCAACTACCCAAGTCCATCATGAGACGAGGAGCCAAACTGCTGCATGGTTTTGTCTTTTTACATTTCCTTCTCCCTGTATTCTCTTTTCTCTCCTTCAGACTGGAAATGTCACCAGAAGAAATGTCAGAAAAATGTGCCGCCTCTCACTCAGCCCAAACCAAACCGGTTTATATCTCTTTATGGTTCTCAAGCTCATGTCTCTCTTTCTATTCTCATCATCAGACTAACCGCGTCAACATCTGCCCCGTCACATGATCTGTGACTCAAGCCCAGACAGACACTGACACACACGCATATGCACTGACACAAATGTATAGTCTATATACACACATTACAGGCGGACAAAGGTTCAGAAAATCACAGTGCCATATCCACTCACTCACAGTGTGAGAGAGAAAGGGCTTGTTAGAGGTTAACAAGCACCTGTAAAGCTCTTATTTAGACGGAGAAAACAGACGAGTTATGTTATTTTATGTTATTGAGTTTTGACCTCAATTTTTTTCTCTCTCCTCTGGCCTTGACTTGTTCCTCCCTCACATCATCCCTCATACACCACTCAGTTCTCGGTACATAAAAGCTTTTACATTTGCTGTTATAAGCATCAGTAAGGACATCCCTCTGTCCTGAAGAAAGTCCTCTATCGCAAAAGAAAAAACAGGGGGCTGCGTTGGTGGGGGTGTGATGTTTTAGACACTGTTTCCCAAAATATTATTTTGGGGACCCACTTTTTAAAAAGGACAAACTATTGCGACCCAATTCACAATAGGCCTTATATCGTGAGAAGAGTGAATTTGTGCGTAAATGAATGTTCCTGACACTTTTTACTGCCATTTCCACATCACCTTATATTATCTTGAATAGTTAAACAAGCCATTTTGAAGAAATATACGTTTGATAAATCACAATTTTGTTTTATGCACTTGTTATTGAAAACATATACACTTGTTTTTTTCCTCTTGTCAGTAAAACACACAGAATGTACACTGCCTTTCATATTAGATTCAGTGTTATAAGTAGGCTACAATTATCGGAACAATACGAAAATTCAGGCTCCCTCTTGTGACTCAAAAGTGTACTTCATATATAAATGTTAAATAAAAGACTATGGAAGAAATTCTGCTAATTTATTTGGCAACCCTAACAAAATCTCCTGCAACCCACCTGTGGGCCCCGACCCAGAGACAATGAAATACAATCCAGAAGGTCAAGTCGCGCTAACAGATTAATGCATTTAAAGGCTTAGTAGATGCCAAAACACTCCAAAACAGTTTATAATGCTCAGAGACAGGATTTTACAACTCTGGAAAACTATCATGGCAGCAACTATTTTATCTTTCTTTTCATCAATCACTCGTTCGTGTTACGATAAGTAATCTATATGTGCACCCTGCCAGATGAAGTACCGCAGCTGCAGAAGTTGAACCTGGTTCAACATTATTGCCAAATGACCCTGGATTTCTTTTTTCCCAAGCCCCCCAATATGCGCTGCCGGATTGGCTACATATAAATGAACATGGCCTTGATGTTGGAACACAAAGCTGCATCCACAGCAAAACTTCTGCTTGCCACGATTACAACTCTCTTTCAAAGTGACTGAAAGACTGTTTGGCAGTAGTCTCCTATTCAGTAATGAGACAAGGGTGGTCAAGGTGAAGTTATCTGGATGTAATTCCAGTTCTGTAAGTATGTTCGTAGCCCATCTCTATATGACAATAGAATGTAAACACTGTAAATACTGTGCTGTGCGTTAAACAATTAAAGCATGATATGGACTGGGCCGTTTTTTTCCTGACAGTAATTGAAATGTGTGTTGACGTATGCAGTGTGGAAGTAACAGAGATGTAGTTGTACATGCTGTAGCTGGTCAGGATGTGAGCCCAGTGAAAGCTTGCTATCTCACCATGCATCACATCCCCTTGGAGGACTATCCACTACACCGTTTCCTGTTTTTTAGTGTGTATCCATTTGAAAATTTCTATCCTCTAATACACTCAACAACCTTCATGCTTTAAACACACGCACAAACATTTCCAAAGCCAGGCCATACTCCATTTAGGGGGCTAACCCTTCCATTACTTCTATTTAAAAACCAGAGCCTTGAGCCAGTGGCCAATGAAACACAGCCACAGATGGTTCCTTAATGCTAGCGTGGACATTTAGAGATGGGGGGGAAAAGAATGAAATCAGCCAAATGGGAGCAGAAGCAGCTTTGTGACAAAGGTATAGACTGAGGGATTATGCTAAAGTCCAAAGCTAACTGTTAAACCAGAATGCTTTTTGACCCCTATAAAGAATAGTGACAAGACATTTCTCTTCTTTAAGACTGTAGGATTAGCTGTGGTTAAAAGGGAAGATTACTAAAAGGATCCATGACCAGATGAGGACAATCCTATCCAGCGTGGTGGCCATTAACTAATTGTGGCGATGACATATGTCAAACTAAAGACGTGAGGAGCGGAGCTTAAGTATCCAGTGTCAAAGTGGGGACTTTGTAGTCATATGTTTGTGTTCTGTGATAAATATTCTGGTCAAACAGTGACTGACCTTTGAAGTCTGACAAACACACAGCCTTTTCGGCTGCAGTCTGCAAATAGATTTAGAAAAGTGTCAAACTGTCACAAACTATTAAGAAAGCCTTGCGCCATTAAAAGTAAATACACAATACTACTGTCTTTGGGTCCAAAGTGGAGAAAATCCTCATGAATATGGCAAGTCATGATTCTGCTGGGAAACCAGCACCAGCTGCCAGTTTATTGTTTGAACGAGCTGTTATGTATTATAACTATGCATCTCTTTACTCTTCTGCACCAGTGCATTAATACATTATTCAGGCCTACAACGCCTTGGAAACACTTGGTGCATTCATGCAAAGTGTTTCAATCCCTTTGTGGAAATACTACATGAAACACCAGTGAAGCAGCGACACTACTGAATGTTAAATGTACAGGAAAGCTACAGAACATGTCCGTGAAGATGACATGAATTATCTATTTGTCTTCACAGCTTGTGCGTTTACCTTACATATCTACAATTTATCTCTGAACCACTCCCATTACATACCACATATTCATTGTACCTTGCCTTTACAAGAAATAATGTCCACACTCCTAATAGCATTGTTAATGGTATAGTAAAACGGCAAAAATAACAAATTGAAGGCAAATGTGCTGCTGAAGTATCTAATGAATGAATGAACAACAGCAACATCTTTACCAGTGTTAATGACATGTTGGTTATCATGTCACTGATATCATGCATGACCTTGTCTATGTGTTAATAAGCTTGGACATATGCCATGTTCAGCGATGCTTAATCACCCACACACACAATCTTGCACTACAGCGCTCCCAAGGACATTATATTGACTTACAGTCAATCCCTGCAGGCTGTCGCTCAGGTGGCCGTTAATCGTAGGGTTGGTGACTCAATCCCCATCTCCTCCTGTCCACGTCTAAGTAGCCTTGAGCGAGATCACTGAAGCCCAAAACTGTGCAAAAGTAAAAAGAATGTAAGTCACATTGGACAACAGCATCTGCCAAATACTGTAAATGTAATGCAGTTCTTATCTAAACCATAACAGTGGCGTCCCTGATCTGTAACCTAAGCATATTTCTTAGCATATATTATAACCGTAATGTAATGGAACTGTGTCAAATTGGACTTTCAAGCTTGCTATAAAGCATTTGGCTTTGGCTGCGGTTACCGCTTCTATGCCAGATTGTTTTTGTTGAGAAAAATCACAAATTTACTGTAACATATGGGAGAACTGTGAACTAGCATAAATAGTTCCTGTGATATTCATGTGACTCAAAAGGAAAAGGGAAAATAAAACACAGGAAACTTTAGCTAATACCAAACTACATAGTCTTCAGAAATGTCATGTAAGTGCAATAATAACTGCAGTCCATGTGATGGCAATTATGAGTGATGTGGTGGGATGGTTTTTTTTAGCCTCCTGACGGAAGTTTTAAACATACTGGTTATAAAACTTGTTGGATTTGCTTCAGAGATTTGTGCTTTTTATGTTTGTGCCAATGTGATGTCCTTTAATGTTAGTGTTAAGCAGAATCTGAGGGTCTGTGATAAGTGTTTGTGTATATATTCTTTATGTGTGTACGTGGACGTGCGTTTATGTATGCTTGCGTAGCTCCCTGTGTCTTTATCTTTCCATCTCTCTTCCTCACATCCTTCCCTCTGTTTTTACAAGATGTTGAAAGCTGCTGTTTCCCTAAGGGATTCCCAACTGTGCATCCAATGCAAATGAGCCAAATCCAGTTAAAGTGAGATAACAGCATTAACAGTAAAAATCAAAACTCTAACGACAAAATGACTTCTGTTGCTTTATGCTCCAACAGCTGTTACATTTAAAAGTCTAAAACTTTTATAATGCTGAAATTTGCATACTGCCTTGCAGTGTTATACGTTTTTCTGCTCTAATGCGGATTGTCCCTGGTTGTGCTACAACCTGAAAACAATGCACATTTTACTGTTATGATATTTCTAAAGATGATAATGTTTTTTTTGTAATTTCTCCTTTGCACACAGTTAATTGTTTCTCACCTCAGACATAGATTGTTTCCTATTTCAGAAACTGTTGTTTTGTACCGACAAGAAAAATGTAAATATGTTATAGGGAATGGGAATCGCGGAGCATTCTGAGGCGCGCCGCCATTTTTGGAGGGTAGCGTACGGTGCTATACGGTAGACTGTCATTATATATCACAGGTCTATTCATCTGTCAATCGTTCATCATCAGAACTGTATAAAGTACGTGCAAAAGACAAATACCTATATAAAGAGAAGCTGACAGAGGCAAAGGGGCGATATATTACAAAATTGAAGTTAGTTAGTGATATTGATCCTTACTAATTAGGAGGACCTTGACAGCTTGCCACCCATTACAGTGACTGATGTGTTTTGATGTTAGTGAACACCTGTCAGCAGTTCAAAATATGTTAATCTTTGGAGGCTGAGGTCCAATTTACAAACGGGTAGGTATATGACATTAAGAGCTACAAGCCAAATGCCAACTACACAATCATCCGGACAAAGATAAGCTAGCTAATGTTATGCTAGCTGAATACTAACAAAACGTCGGCCAATACTGCATATTTAATCTACTGGTATCTTGCATAATAAAACCCATGACGTTAGCCTACCTTTGTGTCTGACTGTGTACTACATATACTACAATTTGTCTTTTGAATCTTACTCACTGTGTAGTGTTTTGTGTTATCTTTTGACATTTGCGTTAAACAGCCAGCGGATGTCACTCTTACCCTGTATCCTCCAAAAATGGCAGACTTAATGTTGGTGACATCACATTCCCATTCCCATTCCCTATTGTAAAGGAAAAAAACAAGGAAAGTAGCATTATATAGCTAGCTAATTAGCTAGCGATAGCTAACAAGTATATCTGATGATAAAACTTCTTAATTTTGGTTAACATTGTACGAACTGAACAAGGAGATGACCTTTCTAGCTTCCATCTTTGTTTGGATTTGGGAAAATAATTTGCAACTTGCAAAGCAGGTTAAAAAAGTTAGCTGCCAAGCTGCATTTAACCACTACTAATAGCCTACAAACATTTTTAACAGGTACTTTGACTGTACTATTTCTCTTAATATAGGTGTTTCTAAACACAATGAACCATGCCACAGTCATGCCCACCAGGCCAGGAGCTAAAAATCAGGAAGTACAAGAGTATAGTTTTCCAAAAGTTAAAGTACCTGCCTTGGTAATTGTTTGGTCATTATTCTCCTGTCTGTTTTTTTGAGAGTTGAAGTGAACAGCCTGCGTTTTTTGGCCCTAGTTTTTTAATTTATTGTTTTATTAAAAGTGCTATAAAGTTATTTGTGTCAAGTAACTACAATAATTACTTTTTAGTTCCTATTTGCGTAATTCAGAAGAGACTTTATTCATATTTAGCTTTATATCTATGTATACATACATTATTGTTTTAGGTTATTAATGAACATAAGGGGTGTAACGATACATCAATCTGGATCGATAAATCGATTTGAATGATTAATGATCTATCATTGATGCAAAGTGAAAACATTGATACATATGCTACACCTTTATTTTGAAATTCCCATGGCACATCTGTCACCAATTTCAGTCCAAGTGCACCTTCATCCTTCCTACAGAGGGCAGTAATAAAATTGTCAAATCATATTTTAGTTGCTTTTTATGAGTTGATATAAATGTAACCGATTGTGTTAAATGGGCATGTGCTATCGTCTCATATCGATCGCAGGCCCCTTAATTGAATCAAATCAAAATCGTATCGTGGCATGACTTTGTGATATCAGTAAATATTGTATCGTTGTCCAGAGAATCAATATAATATTTCATCGTAATGAAACTTGTGATTTACACCCGTAATGAACGTGTGTGCCTTTTTCAGTTTTTACCTGACCTCTGATAAAAACACACACACAGCTCACACCTGAGACATTAACCACAACCCACTCTCCGTCTTCTTCTCTGTGTCCTTCACTGTCATGTTAACCCCAACTGACATTCATGAGACAGTGTGCTCAGTACAAAGTGATAACTCATGACTCTCCCTCGCCATGATGTGCATAATCAGGGTTTTACCCTGTCACCTAGCATCAGCAAGAGGACAGGAGATTTACTAGCGTCTAAGACTATCTTGAAACACTCATCTGTGTTTGAGTAATTGTAGATGTGTGTGTGTGTGTGTGTGGCCAGTAAGTCTCAATAGCGTAATAAAAGGTGATATGACAAACCTAATGTATTTGCATAATAGGAAAGATAACTTTCTTCTTCTTCTTCAAAAGCCGGGTGGGTGTCACTGCCTGTGAAGATCATTTCACACAATTAGATTGTGATCATCTCTGGTAGTGTCTGATTAAAAGGCCCAGATATTGATGACTTGGTGTCTGCATTTAGCCCCCTGCTACCCAAGGACTCAATTATTCATGTCATTAGGTCATCCTCCTCACTTCTTCATGTTAAAATGACATATGGTGATTATATATCCAAATTAAAGTGAAATTACATACCCATCATAGATCTTGTGATTGGATCTTAGAGAAATTACTTCTACTACTGCTTATTTCAACTATTACAAAACCATAGTTGTCTACGTTTTTTTTGATTGAAGGGAAAGACACTGCCTACTTTTTGTTTATAAGGCGTTGCTAGGCAAGTTATACCCTTCTACCTTATTTCTCTTCTAAAATTCAAATCCTGTCATCACACACGCTCACAGGAATTTTTTATCCCTTGAAACTCCTTGGATCAATACTGAGCTTGGCAAAGTAGCTTTTAGGTTTTTTTTTTTACCAAATAAATGGAACAAATCACAAAAGGTTTTGAAATTAGACAGGTATGTGCCAGTACATCAATTTAAATGTTTGCTAGATGATATGGTTGGTGTACAATGTTCCTGCATTGGTTGTTGTTGTTGTTGTTGTTGTTGTATATCTTCTTATATATTGTGTATCCTTGTAGCCAATATGAATGTGGTTTCAGGGCATTGCTGTAAAAGAGCTTAATGTTCAGTCAATTTTCCCTGAATAAACAATGGTTGATGATGAAAATAATTGTTTGCCTTGTTTGAATATAAGCAAATGACGTAAATCATAGTTGTCAATCAACTTGTTTTTCTGTGCATGAGTTATAAGTGACTTTGCTGCAGCAGCAGTGTCTACTGTACTTGAGGCTGCTCAAAAAGGTCCCAAATGTGTGTTTCCCACAGGCCATCACTCTGATGAACACTTAAATCAGTCATACACTGTCAATTCACTGTCACTGCTGTTACAGATTACAATTCTTACAGTCTTTAATGCATGAATGTTTGTAATAGGCTATGTACATATCATCTGTCACTGTCAATATAAATCCACTACACACAGTACTTACAGTATATAGACATCTTTACATGTACATACTGTACATATCATCCAGTCCATGTATATCCATTCAGTATTTATTCTTTGCACTATTTGTATTGTTTACAATTACAGAACACTTGACTCGTATATAGAAGTTTCATTTTATTTCTTATTTTATTGTTGGTCGTTGGTGCTTTTGATATATATTCATATAATATTTATATATAAACATATTTTTTCACTACTGTACAGTACATAACAGTCCTGTCTATTCTTTACCTTTATTTGTCCAGCTTTGTTGTCCTTGTTCCTAGCTGTTATTTCTATTTATTCGAAGTACATTGAGAGGGATGCATAAAACCGGAGTAAAATTCCTTATTTACTTGGCAGATAAACCTGATTCTGAATTACTTGTGAAGCCAAAGTGTTCACAAACCTGAAAGACCTCGTTCACATTCATGTTTTTAAACCGGACACTGTGTAACAGTATTCCTCTGTATAGCATCAGTTTTATCGTCTTTTTATATATTTGTTTGTTTGTTCCCAAGCACAGACCTTTTCTCAGCATATGCAGGATGCAGAAGTGGCAACCCAAACTATCTTTTTGGCTTGCGACCACTTGAAATAAAGCAATATATCTACTTGTGACCCCAATCACAGTTTATGGCCGTAGTTTGGACATGAGCTGTGAGCAACCAAAGAGGAGATATTTCCTTCTCACATTGTTTCATTTGGAGGAATTTCACAGGCCTGGACAGATAAATATTCAGTATTTTACCAAAAATAAAAAAAATAGAAAAAAGTCAGAAAAAATGTACATGATTTTATGTAAAAGAAAATGAGGCCCGCATACAAAAGAAAAATGAAAACTTTAAATATTTTCTCAGGCTTATGATTACTGTGTGTGTCTGCGTGTGCATGTCTATGTCTGCAGGGTAGATGTGGAGTTCCTCACTGTCTTTGTGTAGGTAGTTTTTTTATTTTTATTGTATTTTCCCTTTTTTGTTATTGTTGCATTTTTTTGTATTCTAATTATCTTCTGTGCATGTTGCTTTTTGCCATATGAATTTTAATGTAAAGAACATAGGGCCTCAAGCAGGAAGCAATATAAGAACAAATTTCCGCTTATTTTTGTTCGTATCCACAATTTATTCTTATTTTGTTAGTTGATTTCTGGGATTCATCATTTTTTTCTTCTTTTTTTCTCTTAGGTAAGAGAGCACTATTACCAAGATAAGTCCACAAATTGTTTGTCCAACGCAAGGAAGCATAAGTTTTAAATTTGAGGAACATAAAAAAAATGCAAGAATATCATATAATCAAATTTAGATTATATGTTTTAGAGTTATTAAAATTACTGGATCAAATGATTGGCTCAAGAAATACAACATTGATCCTGATTTTCCTTTCCAAGGTTTGTTGCATCTGGAGTTGACTTCTCTTATTTTTTCTCTTAACAGAAAGTTAAGAGAAAACATTAGAGAAATTTAAAAGAATGTTGCTGCATGAGACCCCAATTGAGTTTACTTGTAATGAAATGTGTCATATACATACAATTGCCTTGCCTTGCTTTACACTTGCCCTTTCCTTTTGTTTCCTCCTCTAACTTCCAGCACCTGTCTGGAGAAAGATTAAATAAAAGATGAAAAGGGGAGCAGACATCTGATAGAAGCATCGCAGCTGGCAGTCTCTGTAGATGAGATCATTTGATGCTCTGCTGTCTCTGCTGCAGAGGAATAATGATCAAACACACACAGATGTGACATACAGACAGTGCATTAACACATTCACACGTCGGAGGATATAAAGTCGTCTCCTCATAAAACTTCTGACATGTGTGTGTGCGTGTAAATGTTATGGACAGCAGTTAACGCTGCATCTGCTGAGAAGGCTTCATAAAAGGTTACATCCTGGCTCCCACATATGAAAGTTGGCAGTTATGTTCTGATGTTCGGTGGGCGTCGACAGTGCTGCTGCTACCGCGCTTTGCTACCATCATGCAACAACATCCTCGCTTTGATGAGTGCAAATGCAAATCAAATGCATTCAAATTTTATTCAGACGCACGGCAAGACGAGCTGAATACCCCCACCTAGAGCCCACTCACTCACACACTCACACACACGCACGTCTTTGCTTGCAGCCACATTTGGTTGTGTTGAGCAACTTTCTGAGCTCTGCAGGCACACACCCACACTTTTACAGTATCTGCAGACTTCACAATAAAATTGATGTCCGAACACCCCCATACTCTCTCTCTCTCTCTCTCACTTACTCACTCACTCACACACAATCTCCCAACACAGGCGTTTCCACCCAGCAGCCGCCCACCCACCCAGACCTTGACCTCCACTAGAGGTTGCTATTGCTCATGTGTTACACTCCTTTGCAGCGTCCTAGATTCCACTTGCATATTGTAGCAGCTTCTCTGTCATTTTTTGTCTTTTTCTTTCAGAATGTGCAGTTTTAATGTTTTAATGGCCCACCCCCCACACAGCCTGACAGCCAAGTTAAAGAGCACCTTTAGCAACAGACTTATTCAATCCTGGTGTGTAACGGAGCGATACAGGGGATCATTCCTGCCGGATACTACAACTCTGCTCTTTACACATCCAAAACACTGAATAACACTTGAATAATTAAACACAATGTAAATATTGTTCATATTGACCGACTTAATATTTAACTTATATCTGAAACTGTGTTTGTTTCATTGTCTTGTATTTTAATGTGTCTGGCTGCTATGACGTTTTAATTTCCCTCTGGGGATTAATAATGTCAACTATCTACAACAGCGGTCTATCGATTAAAATATTTAATTGCGATTAATTGCACGATTGTCCATAGTTAATCGCACATTTTTCATCTGTTCAAGATGTACCTTAAAGGGAGATTTGTCAAGTATTTAACACTCTTATCAACATGGGAGTGGGCAAACATGCTGCTTTATGCAAATGTATGTATATATTTATTACTGGAAATCAATTAACAACACAAAAAAATTACAAATATTATCCAGAAACCCTCACAGGTACTGCATTTAGCATAAAAAATATGCTCAAATCATAACATGGCAAACTCAAGCCCACCAGGCAACAACAGCTGTCAGTGTGTCAGTGTGCTGACTTGACTATGACTTGCCCCAAACTGTATGTGATTATCATAAAGTGGGCATGTCTGTAAAGGGGAGACTCGTGGGTACCCACAGAACCCATTTTCATTCACATATCTTGAGGTCAGAGGTCAAGGGACCCCTTTGAAAATGGCCATGACAGTTTTCCTTGCCAAAATTTTGCGCAAGTTTGTTTATTTCATTTTATTTTTATTTTTTTATAATTTTATTTGTTTATTTAGTCTCCTTCCCGACAACCTAGTATGACATGGTTTGTACCAATGGATTCCTTAGGTTGTCTAGTTTCATATGATGCCAATATCTTCACTCTGAGCCTATTACAACCTCCGGAGGATCGATTGCGCTAATGCGTTATTATTGCGTTAACTTTGACAGCCCTACTATCTATCTATCTATCTATGGAATAATAGTCTGACATTCCCCTTAAAACATTCAACATTTCAGCACTTTTTTTAAAGCAATGCAGCCTTCCTCTACAGAACAGGAGCGAGAGCGTTTCGCCACAATAACTGGCAGCGTTTCAGTGCCTGAAAATAAAAACAGGCTTCCATTTAGAACTTCCTGTTATTGTTTGGGTAATGGTTGTGAAGTGATACAAATACAGACAGACAGGGTCAGAAAGTGTGTGTGGGAAGACAGAATACTGTGTATGTTGTGTAAGAGTGTGGATGTGTGTGTTTGTATTAGTTTGCATTTTAGAAGCTTAGGATCAACTGTGAAAGTTCTTATGTGCAACTGAGTACTGAAGTTTGTTCAGTTCATGAAAAGGGCAAATTAGCTTTTTGTTTTGCATATCTTGCCCAACAGATGTAACATCAGCAAGAATGAAGAGTTTCATTTTGGGATATAAGATAGACGGTTTAGAAAATTAGATAGGAAGAGATTTAATGATTTGATCCGAAAACTATTGACTAAGATCTCTCATAACTTGGAGAGTGATCAATTATTAATTATTTACCATATCAACAACTCTTTTTTAAGAGGTTGTGCAATTTGTTTTCTCATGATAGTTAAGTTTAGATCAAGTTCAGTCACCTTTTGTTCCCGTTAGAGGGCTTTACTGTGTAGTTTTCCCTTTTCCAAGTTGAGATTCCAAGGATAGAAGGTGTCGTATGTCGTACAGATTAAAAAGCCCCTTGAGGCAAATCTGTGATTTGTGATTTGTGATTATTTAACAAAAATTGAATTAAAGGGGACATATCATGAAAAACCCACTTTGGGTATCTGGAGTGCCTACCAACCCACAAACTGTGAGATAAGACAACCCAGTCAGTTTTTTGTGGACTGCCTAGATCAGAAAACATGTGATTCAAAAAGCCATTCAGATGTGGCTCCCCTTCTCATGATACATGCAGGCTCATTAGAATATATTGTCCCCAATCTGAGTATCTTCACCCTCAGCTTGAGAACTACCTTTGCAAAGGTCGTGTCTAGAAGGTAACCCAGAAGTTGGCAAACTCTTGCGAGATGGTTCAGGATAGGCATTGATCTTGAATGGTTAAAATTAGGATAGGTCGTTGGGCAGCAAGTCTCGTGAGAGTTATTGCAAGTTTTCAGATCAGATTTTGCAATTTTTCTCGCAAGCCAATCAGAGCAGACTGGGCTTTTCGGGAGAGACCGGCGCAAATATGGAGCATTTCAGACAGAGGGTGACTAAAGGTATATTCAGACAGACAGTATGAGAAAAATAATGTGTTTTTTGAACATTGAAGCATGTAAACATGTTCTATTAGAAACCCCAAATACTAGTATTAACCTGTAACTGAGCAACATATGTCCCCTTTACGTTGACTTGTAAAGAGATACTCCATGTCTGGATGAATTATATTGCAGGAATAAGCCATTTTGGAACATTTGGATGAGTATATTTGTGGTGCTGGAGGGAGAGGCACTGTGATATTTTCAGTTAGACCTTCATGAACTCAGATTATCTGAAATTTCTGAAGTAGAAGTTGTTTTAGTCCGACTGCAAGTTGCTGCTCCTGGCGTGGTTGTTTTTCAGGGCAGTGGAAGATGAAGTTGTTTGTGGAAGTGCTTCAGAAGATTAATTTAATGTTCTCTTTAATCACAGAAATAAATCTGGTGCTGATTTGATCTGTATGTGGGCTTTATCCATTCTTGAGTTAATTATTGGTAAATTGTAGACAGTATCTTCAAGCCTGCTATTACTGATAAGCTTGTTTTCATCAACAACTTGATACGTGTTCAGCATCAGGACTGTACTGATTGATTACCCAGCTCTCCATACACACCCGATATTACCCTCAACAGTGGCCCAGCAGGACCGTCTCCATTGATTGGGCCTGTGGCGAGGCTTTTAATAACATCTAAGACGGAGGTGAAGTTGAACTCCAGACACAAATATCTCTCATGAGATGCTGTTCAAAGATTAAGCTGAGGGTTTCCAGACACGTTCGAACAGCCTGAGGCGAGTTTTTAGAACCATTAGCAACAATGTTTTGCCATAATGCAGTAAATTGTAACTTAGTGTGAAACATAATATAACCAGTATAGTTTTACTGTACAGAACAATAATTCTTAATTGGTTTTCCTCTGTAAGGCAGGCACAGGATTCAATTTTCATTCACACAGCACATAAAAGTATTTCTGCCTCAAACAACACGTCTGATCGAATGTATGCCTCCATGTTGACGGGAGGAAATGAGTCATGTTTGCCAAAAATACACATCTTTGAAGTCAGAGTTAGCCTAAGGACGAGTAGTATTCCTGCGAAGGGGTGTAGTCATGGGCAAGCGCGCACGGCATATCTCATCAATAAGATCTGAAAGGCAACACAAACAAATGCTGAATTCCTAATATTTCGCTTTGGTCTCAGACCTGCAGCTTCTACGGCAGATCAAAACCCAACTCATTAGGGTTTCTGTTTGTGTTGCACGTACTTTTTTGAATCAGTGTGCCTACTTTCAGCGCTGCATATCAAGTGCTTTCATTAGTAGTTTTGCTGGAAATATCTGAATGCCTGCAGCGAGTTCTTCCATATGTGGGGAGCAAAAGGTAACGAGAGTAAATTTAGCTGTGAACACAGAATTGTCAGATTAGCTGTGAAAACAACCAACTGTTTGCCACTTTACACTTTGAAACCTGCGATCATTAAACCGGAAGCAAAGCAGTTGTTGTGAAACATGTAACGGCTAACTAATATATGTACTTGTGTATGGAGAGCTGTCACTGTTATAAAAAATATTCTTGCATTTTTGTTATTATAATGAGAATTATCTGTTCCATTACAAAAACATATTGCCCATATATGCCTATTTTCATTAAAGCAAACAATATCTTGTTATAATGAAAAAAGATCTTGCTTTGCAGTTCTTGGTTGTGTACTGTAATTCTACAACTACTAAGACTACTGCCTGCCAGTCTGTATTGAACAAGGGTGTTGTGTGCTGTAAAGCACCATAGTACAAACTTGTGACTTGTGCAGCATCATTAGAAAGCACATTCTCTCTGTAGAACTATTACAAAATACCATAATCACAATCTCCAAAATTTCACAATAACGGCATTTTGTTATGATGGCAATTAAATTTGCTCACAACACAGAGCGCTGCAGAGATGACATATTTTTATAGGCCAACCAGGAAGTTAGCATCTCCCTGGTTCCCTCGACAAAAATCCAATGGGATTTTTCCATTGGTTTTTGGATTATTGCAGAAAATAAACTCTGTGGCAAACAAACGTTTATGATACTGAGACATTTTGTTCAGCAAGATAATATTTACAAGTGAACACCACTTTTATGATTTTTGAAGTGTGAATGCAATCGCCACAAGTAAAAAGCTCTCTTTCCCTAATTCCGGTTACCTCACGTCCAATACTCAAATGTCCAGAGTCCCCAGCCCTCGCCACTTTGGTACCCACAACATTAGGCTATAAATGAACTGCACCACGCTTGCATGACTTTCATGTCACCACCAGTAAGCTAAAGACCCAGACACACCAACCCGACATCAGAGAACTAGCGGTGACGAAGGCCACCCGTTGAGTCGCCTCGTGTCGTCTTTGTTTTGGCCAAAAAGTTGCTCTCGAACACACCGCAAAGACTACAGTCGACGGCCAACTACCACGTACGTTCGGCGCCTGCGTGAGATGAAATAACTCTCCACACCAGCTGGTCGGTAGTCTGTATTTGTCATTCAAAAAGGGAAACCGGAAGGCCGAGGACTGCGGATATACAAGCCGTTGTTTTGATACGTACATGAAATGAAGCGGCATTTGCCGACCATTTTCACACCACTCTCACTCATCACTTAGCTTCACTCCAGATGGCCATGTCGCTGTGAAAATATCCGTGTGTTGGAATGATCATATGAGATGAAGATGAAAAATGAGAAGAGCCCTCTGTGTTTTCATCTTGACTTTACTCGTTGGCTTGCTTTCCTCACGTCACTTTCTCTTTTCGTGCACTGATTTGTTTAAGCTGAACAGCCAATCAGAGTGATTTCTCTCACCGACGGGCTCCACCTCGATCCAACATGCTGAAGCGGCCGAAAAACCTCCAAAACGGGCATACTAGAGCCGACGGTGCGGGACACGCCGAAAAAACTAGGCTGACAGACGCTCACCGACGGCCCCAAACTGTCCGACAGCCGACCGTCGGCTTGGTGTGTTACTGTTTGCTGTGATGATGTTTAGTTGTCTCATTTAGCCACTTGTTAGCGATTATGACACGTTGACTTCCAGACGAGGGAACTGGAAGTGCTAAAATGCTAACTCATTTCCGGGTTTTAGGACTCTATAACAAGAAAGTTCTCGTTCTGATGACAAAAGCATCTTATAACTAGAAGATTTCCTACATGATTACAAGATGTTTTTCTCATTGTGGTGTCTCCGTACTTGTCCACCAAAAGCACATCAGGTCTGTTGGACGTCTCTGAACCGCTGTCAATAATTAAAGACTTAAAGAGTGAAGGATTAGATCTGACTGAAACTGGCCTACATCTCAACATGAACAGCACAGCAGGCAGCTGGTGATAACATCTTCTCTATAGGAGGAGGCGTAGTCATGCTGAGACAGTCGTGGAAGTGAAAGGCACTGCATGTTGTACAGTACACTGTGTACAGTCAACTGACAGCAGTATAGTGTATGCAGTGGTCTGTGCAGTCGAGCACATGAAGCAGCAGTCATCTCTCTATCTATCTATCTGTCTATCTATCTAGTCCTGTGCAATATTCAGGTGGAATTTCATTTCATTCTCACTGTGCAATATCATTTTTCCACTCGTGCAATTTTTTAAGTCTGTTTATTGTCAATACTGTATATACTGCTCCTATTTTTATACTTCCTCCTATTTAAATGGTTCATATTTTGTTTCACTTTGTTTAGCCCTTTTTTTTTTTTTTTTACTGTGTTAGCTGATGCTTCTTGTTTTTTGCACTATCCCCCTTTGCTGCTGTACACTGAAAATTTCCCCACTGTGGGACTAATAAAGGAATATCTTATCTTATTTATCTATCTATCTATCTATCTATCTATCTATCTATCTATCTATATTTATTTATTTATATTTTCTGAAGTGAAAAATACCAATAAAAAGAAATCTAAAAAAATATCAAAACATTTATTTATTGAGTCAAAATTAAAAGATTTTACATTGTATCTTGTTAATGTTAATTTAGTAAGTCAAAAGTTATTATTACAATCACTAAATTAAGAGACGTCCAGGGGGAGATGTTGGCAGTGATTTCAACACAGTCTCACACCAGTTCGTGAAATAGTCACAAAATCGAATCTATTTGATTCGTGTACATAGACACCAATTTTCCCAATTTGGTGTCTATGTACACAAATCCATGCATTAAATTTCATGATTATTTCACTGCTGTGCGACTGGGATGGTGATTTAGAGGTCCAATACCAGGTAATAATTGTGACTCAGTATCTCATAATTTTGACTGAGTTAGACAAATTTTGATTTAGTAAATCTATATTTTGATGATGTTTTAATTGTTGTCATTCTTTAACTTTATAGTAAGTAAGTAAGTTTATAAAAATAACTTTAATCTTTAATCATATTTGCTCCATTTCTACCCACTGCAGCTTTAACTTAAGATAAATATAGCATATTGTATATCACAGTGATGTGAAGGCTAACATGTCTTTTCCTTCCTCAGTCTTCAGGAAAACAAAATCAGTTAGAAGTGTTTTCAGCATTGGACAAAAATGAGACTAACGATAAATGTGGAGGCAAAAGGAGGCGACGTTTTAGTAATGTGGTTATCAAAGCATGTGAGCGTATAGAGGTAAAAAGGGAAGCCTGTGATTAAGATAAATGTTACAGAACACATACTATAATCCATGCAATGATGCTGCGGTCTGAACAACTCCTGGGGCTGCCTGACCCAAATTCAGAGCTCCATTTTGTGTGACGGGTGGAAGGCAGGCACACTGGGCACAGCGAGAACGGGGTCGGGCTGTGCATGAGACTGTACACAGCTATATTTATTCAAAAGAGGTTACCTCCAGCAACCGAGCTGGTCTCTTATGAAGGTCAGTGTGTCCTCTGTGGAGTCTTCAACAAGGGCAGAGTTACTTTGTTTCTAGTGTTACACGCAGATTAAAGTTTGTGTTCATACTTTTCTTTGTCTCATCATTCCAGAGGGGTCTTTTTTATAGTATGATGTGTGATAATGTTTTAAATTGTGGGTTAAAACTAGTGGGAGCACTGCCTTTATTCTACCCTTTAGTGTGTTCAATTTACAACTCGACAAAAAGTGGCACACAGAATGAAAGCCTATGAATAAACGGTTCTTGACAAGTTGCTGCAGCATGATCACAGGTTCTCGCCAAAACAGGCCCGTGTGAAGCCTCCGCCCCAAATAAACTCCAGCCCTCCTCCTGTCTTTGCCTCCACCCTTCCTCCGAGGCTACACCTGTTGCATGGGATATGGCATGTTGTTACAGCTTGCCCTCCACAGCACAAGGATGATTCTCCTCTGCTAGTTGGACATAAAAGTGACATAACAAGGTATGTTAACTTTTTTTTTTTGCTCTTTGTTTTTTAATATTGTGTGGCTCAAATATTATAATCAAGCTTTCAGGATGGCGCTACAATACTGAAATTAGTAATTTAGTGTTTCCTCAATGGTTAAGATCAACTGGGAGTAGAAGTCTATTTTGGCCTGCAGGTGTGTGAGGGAACAATGTGGGAGATTATGAAACGCTCTGCCTCCGGGCTTGTCTGCGCAGATGAAGCTCACACTTTCCGGTGCTTTTGGTTTCGAGGGGAGTTTTAATATTTGATACACAGCTCAGTAGTGAGGTGTTGTTAGAGTCACAATAAATATGCAATTTTGCAACCAGGAAAATTATGAGCAGTTTCCATGAGCATTAACCCTTAATGGTGGCAGTTCAACACAATGGAATGTAACCAAGTAGAAGTACTGTACTTAAGTACAAAAATCGAGGTACTTTACTTGAGTATTTTCATTTTATACAACTTCATACTTCTAATCCATATATATAAATATTGACAGCTGTATATTACTGGTTACTTTCCGATAAACTGAAGGATGAAGTGTTCCTTTATGGGTTGAGAAACGTCTCCTACTTCTTAAAGCAAGTAAACTATTTAAAAACCCTCTTGGATCAGCTAGAAAACTGTCATGAAAAGTTGACTTTTTAGAGATACGTGGTTCTCACAGGACAGCGACGTTACAAACACAAGATAATATTATAGAATATGATGCGTTGCTGTAGATTAAACAGACAGTATATAAAGTAAAACCTTAAACGTATACAGAATACACATTAATGCAGCAGTAATATTAAACCAAAAACTTCATATATAGTAAAACACTGACAGGGACCATTTTTCTGCAGAATGAGTACTTTTTTCCCTATATACCTACATACTTTTACTTAAAGGAACAGTGTGTAGGATTATTGGGATCTATTGGCAGTATGTATGTTGTCATGAGTGTATAATCACCTGGAAATAAGAATTGTTGTGTTTTCGTTACCTTAGAATGAGCCGTTTATATCTACATAGGGAGCGGGTCCTCTTCACGGAGCCGGCAGCCATGTTTTTACAGTAGCCCAGAACGGACAAACCAAACACTGGCTCGAGATTCACGTTTTCATGTCGGCCACCATAGTTCTCCTACACGCTTGGCAAACGGGATCATTTTCATTTGGTTGCAATCTGCATCCTCACCGCTAGATGCCGCCAGATCCTACACACTGTTCCTATAATTAAGGTTTTGAATGCTTGTAGAGTATTTTCAGTGTAGTATTAGAGCTTTTATTAAGTAAATAATCTGAATACTTCTTCTGCTACTGTGAAAAGTGCCCTACAAAGCAACATGTTCCTTTAAGAAAATTAAATATGATCATTTGCTGTTTTTGAGGATTAAATCAACATTATTTACAGTCTATAAAGTGCCAATAAAAACATACATCTTCAGTGAATTCAGCTAATGTACAGTAAGCGCCACTGCAGCATTATTCTAATATTGCTGTTTACCAGACGTAGAACTAAAGCTTCCCAATTGGGCTGAACATCAAACATGATCATGATTAGGTAATTTTGGATTTTATTGGAGTTTTAGTTTGTCTTCAGTGGCAGTGAGGGTTGGCTGGTGAAACTAATTGGGACACAACTTTAATTGAAAAGCTGCTGCCAAATCGCCACTAAAACAATGCAGTGTCTTTTTCCAGTGGGGAGGCCAATTACAGCCGGATTTCTGGCTCCAGTTTAAGCATGTTCTCTGATACAAATGCTCTTTCCAAGGCTTTGCTTTGAAGCTCGTCTCAGCCCAGTTGTCTGTGTGCAGGTTTCAGATCTTTTCAGTATCCCGTGGAGGAATCACAGCAAGCTGTTTTTACTTTTCTTTTTTTACGTGTGTGTGTGCGTGTGTCCGGGTGTTTGAACGTCCAGAACAAGTTCCACATCCTCTAAGAAAAACAGATATGTGACTGTGTTATTTAAAGCTTCAAAATATTGTGTCGGAAATAATGGGGTCGAAAGGTGATACAAGCTATCGTTTTAGAGGCCTTGCAGTAAGATGGGACACAGAGCAGTTTCTGTTGGATGCTTAGACAAAAGGCAACTAGACAAAGTAGGTCGACGTATCTTTTGAGGTGATAAAAGCCATTAATTTGATACTTGAGCTCACATTTCCTACCTGTAGGCCTGTCAACCTACACAAAGACGGTAGTTTCACTGACTTTCCTATTCAGGAATCTGTCTTCCATCAAGTGATCCCACCTGTTGGCCACAGACATTGATGTGTGCGAGTGTGTGTGTCTGTTGTTTTCTTTCTAGACTTGTGGGATATGTTGAGTCATGGAGACTAAAGGTCACGACCTCTCAATAGTGTCCTGCGGCCTGTCTCGGGTTCAGCTGCCTCTGTCGTACATAAAGATGCCTGGGTCTTTATTTTAGTGCTTCCGTAATGAGCTGAGCTGTCACGAGGCTTTTACAACTTGAGCAACACGACCCTATTGAGTATTCATAAACTGAGAACAGTGTCGCTTCTGTAATTAGCTTTCACTCTTTTATGCCCCTGAGTTATTACGTTTTTATAGTTAAGAGAGATTTAAAAACAAATAATTTACATGAAAATAGTTTCCTTTTTATGTATCTGCGCACAGAAGTGATTGTTTTGCTACCAAACAGCTTTCAACAATATATTCAAAAGTGCTTTATGGAGCAGAAAAAGTATATTGCAATGCAACAGAAATCATGAAATATAAAACCCTTTTCTGTCCCTTGGATGAATATAACCTACTGCAGTGTATACTTTGCTTTATTTTTGAGGCTATATTAATCCTGGCTTTTCTATTATTAGTTTTTTTTCCTTTCCAGCTGATGCACCGTCACATTTCCCACATGAAAGCGTTTAATGTTTCCTAGAACGGAAAGCCTTACAATCCTTGGCAAACACAGGCACAGACAGACAGGTGTGTCAGTAAACCCATCAAATCTTGTTGTTTGTTGTTGTTTACATTTCAGACTTGTAGAAATCCAGAAGGATTGATGGAAACTGTTAAATAGTGTGCAATGGAAAGTAAACTTTAATTCAAACCAAGGTTATAATAGTTTTAAATTTTCAATTAGTCTTTATTTTACTCTGTTTTTAGTTTTCAGAGTGTGTTTGCCAGTTTTAGTTTAGTTTCAGTTTTTCAGAAATTATTATTTTTATTTTTTATATATTTAGTATTAGTTTTGGTTAGAGCCAGCTATAACGTCTCAGAAGTATGTAGCTACATATACATACAAAATACATGGTTGGAGAACTGTGTAGGAATGGCCTTAACGTTTAATGTTTAATCTTCGTGCTAATTTAGTGAAGCATAATGCCATCTCCTGGAATGTCAACTACGCTCAATATCTGGGGTTCAATTTCACGAGAGTTCATGGAAATTCATGCTGCCTCCATTTTTATATTATAGCTAAAAAAATATTTTTACATTACATTACATTTTTTTGTTAGATTTCTTCCCAGCCAATATAGTTTCAGTTTAGTTTTTCTTAAAGGTTCTACTTTTTATTTAGTTTCAGTTTACTAACAATATTTTTCACTACTATTTCAGTTTTAGTTTACTATAATAACCCTGATTCAAACTTACTTCCAGCAGGGACATAACATGCTTGGATAAATTCAGTGATAAAATAATTCAATGAGAAGTAAATCTTTATTTCATTTATCCCAAATTTTCCTCTTGGTGCTTGTTGTTGTTGACATTTTGAGAGGCAAACTTTCAATCATTATGTTAAAAGGTTAGATCTATACAGTGTGTTAGTTGACTGCAGAATCTCCAAGCTACTTAGCATGAGCAGCATGCCTCTTGTTCTCCTTTGTGTGTGTGTGTGCACGTAGGTAAACATGTGTTTAAAGAGGCTCTTTGCTACTAATGTCCCTGTCAGGTCGATTGCTTAAACAGCTGCACCCTTGAGTATCCACACACACACAGACATGAACACACACTCAAACTTACACGGTCGCTTTTTTCTTCAGACTATGTTTGACAACTTGTGTATATCACTTCTCTTTGCAACAAACCAGCTGTGTCTTTACACTGAGATGATGAACAATATGACACACACTTTTGTTCACCACCACCACCAGAGACGTTGAAACCCAGATTTAAAGCCACCATCTTATCAAACCAGGAGAATCTTCCTTAAAGGACAGATGTGAAAACCTTGAAGTATGCTCGAGTGTGTGCGTGTGAACCCTGCATCACACAGCTCTGCCAGCCAGATGTTTTCTCGTCTTGGGATAATAATACCTTACAAGGAGGCAGGTGAGGAGAGGGTCACATGCCATCTGGATCAATTTATCCTGCCAGTGGAAATGACTGCCTTCACCTGGCAGTAGGGAGGAAACACTTATCATTAGTCCTTGTTTGGTCCAGGCACTTCCAGTGGATCATCTTGTCCTTTTTAGGACAGGCTGCTCCTGCACGTGAACTATACGTTCAAGTCTTTTTCATTTCAGATGCTTTGAAGTCGAGAGATGATATGTAGATGCTAAACAGAGTGCTCTCTCTGTGGTCTTGTTGAGAGGCAGAGGCTTCTCAAATTACAGTCACAACATAATTGTGACAGTTGATGCAACATGACACCTAGTGGTCGAACATTAACACTGCAAGTTAAGGGAAGGAAGTCCATACAAGGCAGGGACGCAAGCTCGCCGGTGCCTTTAGTGTGAGTGTATATGCCCATGTAGGTGTATATTTTCACCATATTCTATACTGAAAATGTAAGTTTTAGACGTTTTTTGTAAGTTGTTCTAAGTCTCACTTTAGGGACTGTACGGAAATTATTAGGGGGGGTGAACCTTACGTTTAACTTTATAAAAAAAAAAAAAAAATGAGGCCCTCCCCGGGATTATTACTGTTTTCTTTGAACCCTTCTCTTGAAAAATACGGCAACATACTCCCCAGAACATGTCAAAATCATACAACAGTGTTAAATTGGTACAATTTGTTTAAAAATATACCCCAATTTAAACCATAATATCTTAATAGAGTGGCTAATGACATTAACTCATTAATTATACAGAGACAGAACTGTTGTCCTCTGCATATGGCAAAGAACACATTTATGAACCACGGTGCATGTGAAAGTTATCTTCTTAATGTAACTATTTATGTCACAAATTAAATTTAAATTTAGCAAGTTAAAATAATAAAAAAAAAAAATTCTGTTCTCCTAAAAAGTCAGACTACCCTACTTCAGGCATGAAGGCCTTTACACACCGAGGGCGTGACGACTAACTGATACGAAAATGTGAAAAACTCGGCGGCGAATATTATATGCCTTTTATTGTGAAAGGTAAGAACAGAAGAAGTGGATCTGGTCTGCGTTGTCTTTGTCAAGTTTGAAAGGAGAAATGACATTTGCTGTCTTTTTTCGGACTACGGAGCCTCTGTGTTGTTGTTTCCTAAATATAGTAGCAACTCAACCGGTTCCACACAACGTGATTGGTTGATGCCTTTAATCACAGTTCGAAAGCTCCGAAAATCGATCTTGTTCCGAAAAAGAATTACGACGCTTTTCGACATGTAATATCCACGTTCTGTGTGAAAGTACTAACTCATGACAAAAACAACAGTTCAAAAACATGTGTTGACGTGCAAATTAATCGCATGAAAAAAGACGCTGCCGGTGCGTAAAGGCCTTAAAGAAAAATGTAATTCCTTCCCTGTTTTCTGACCACCTCCCCCTAATAATTTGTGTACAGTCCCTTACCATTTCATCCTTTCATCCCCTGATCTCTATCACAGGAACAGTAAATCTTGCTCCTGTTGTGCATTGGGTAGGTCCTGTAGTCCGTCAACAAACCGCGGTGTGGCGTGGCTTTATGATTAGCCGAAACATCTGCTGCGCCCACAACCACAACCCAAAGAAAGACGGGGAAGCAGGCACAGCTGGGATTTAGAAAAACCGAACGCAACTACTGTAAACACAGTTTAACGTAAGCAGACACGCCTCAACAAAATAGGAATAGTATCAAAGAAGGCAAGAGGAGGGAAAAACCGAAAGAATGTGATTGTCAAACCCGGGGAAATAAATGATTTGGGGTGGTTTTGGAGCACAGAGAGAGCAGAAATGACAAGAGAGAGACTGAAAAACAGAGGGAAAATGCGAAGTAATGATGCACTAAGGATTATCAACTTTGTCAAGTTCAAGTTCCTGTTACAGAGTGATAAATCAGAGAGATTAGCTCAGCCACCTCCCAACAGCTGCTTCTGGACTGCTTACTGTAAAAAAAATTAAAAAAAATGCAAGAGGGAGGAGAGGAGGGTGAGGACAAAAGAGCGAAAAACAGCGAGTTCAGCTGGGATGAGAATTAAGTGTGGAAAAAAAAGGGGAGAGTGGCAGGAGGAATTAATGCAAGAAGACAAGACATGTTTAGGGGAGAATGGAGCAGGAAAGGAAATAGCTGACACAAAAGAGCGCTGAGAGATTGGTGTCAGGGAAGGTAAAGTAGTTAGAGGCGGTCAGAGAGAAATGATCCCAGGAGAGGCAGATGATGAGATAGATACTGGGAACGAGAGGGGTGGGGATAGTCGACAGATCAGATTTACACACGCTTGTGGTGACTCAGTGGTATTTTAATAAAGCTCACATATTACTCTCTTATTGTCTCGGGCTTTCCCAAACAAAATTAACACTCCTGTTTACTCGCATGTCAAGCTCTGTGAATCACACCATAAATCTGTTCCTGATGCATTCCACTTCATCTGAAAAGAGGCCTTTTCAAATAAAGCGTTTGGCTCCTGCTAGCCGGTTTCCTCTGTTTATTAGTGGATCTAGTGAGAAGCAAACATTACAATCTCAGTCCTATATGTTGGCTCTGGACTGGCCATGTGTTAGGAGGAGGATAGGAGAGGCATGAAGATATCTCCTCCGCTCTTTTCTCACTGACACACACACACCTGTTGTCCTCCGTTTCACCTGAAACAACAATGTGTGTGTGTGTGTGTGTGTGTGTGTGTGTGTGTGTGTGTGCAGCAGTCTATCTCTTACTCAGCGGCGTGTTGGGTCTCCCTGTTTCCCATGGCCCGGCAGCAGGCGTTGTTTTCATATACCACTCTCCCAAAACACCATTGTGTCCACAGCTTTGCTTACACAAGCGAGGAGAGTTGAGAGTTAACCATTAAATACCGTCTTGGTGTAGTCTTCAAGGGTGTCCTAATGACTACTTCAGTCCGGTGACTTCCCCTAAAAAGCTTTACTCTGTATCGGTGAGGAAAACCTTTTAAGTCATTTTTAGCCAAGTCAGCACAATTGTAAGATGGTAAGGCTGGTCAGTCTTTTGGTGCAACACATTTTGGTCCAGCATGAAATATATTGACTGATGGATTTGCAGGAATTTGGTACAGATATTCATGTTTTATGGAAGATAACGGACTTCATTTAGTGCCGCCAATATGTCAAAATGTCCCCCTTATCTATGAACACTTGACAATATCTTTAAAAATGCCTCAGCCACGGTTGTACTTTTAGATTAATGCTAACATACTAAACTTTAACATGATATACAAACATGGTAACAGCAGTGGGCAACCTCCAGGTTTTAAAAGTGAAACCAATGCTGAAGTGCCTTAAACTTGCATTCTTTCTAATAGCCAGCAGGGGGCGACTCCTCTGGTTGCAAAAAGAAGTCTGATTGTATAGAAGTCTATGAGAAAATGACCCTACTTCTCACTTGATTTATTACCTCAGTAAACATTGTAAACATGAGTTTATGTTCTCAATCGCTAGTTTCAAGTCTTCTTCAATACAGCATGATGTTCATTTAGTAAATTATGGTCCCATTTAGAGTCAAATAGACCATAAAGCAGGGTATGCTTTAGGGCGTGGCTACCTTGTGATTGACAGGTCGCTACCACGGCGTTGTCCAGTCTGGGTGTTGTCTGCATTTTTGTCTTACAACTTTAACCCTTTCCCAGTTTCAGTTCATGAAAGTTAAATAACCTTTTTGTTATCTAAAATTGTCTTATTCAGCGTTCGGTCACCCTCTCGTGTCACTTCTGGTTTCAAAAGACCATGATGGCGACGGCCAAAAACCAAAATGGTGACGTTCAAAATGCCGAACTCAAGGCTTCAAAACGGCAGTCCACAAACCAACGGGTGACGTCACAATACATCTACTTGTAACAACTAGCATTTTACAATTTTAGCAAGTTATGTATGCATAAATATGACAATTTTAGTATGTTTTAAAATGCTATAATTTTGTATTTACTGCACCATGCTAACCACAGCCATACCAACATGCTGACAGCTTTGTGATATTCAATAGCTGTTAACATGTAGGCTAAACAAGCTAATGAAAGGCATGTTAGCATAATATTTGAGCATCTAGCTCAAACAATACAGCTGACGCTGACAAAGTACAGCATATACCGCATTCATGTCCCATCATTCCGACCTCAGCCTCCTTGTTGTTGTCGGAGATATCAGGAATTTCGTATCAGCTTTTGTTAACAAACCACTCCACATACATAACACAACAAAAGTAGTTAATTTAGGCTATTTAAAAGGTTTGATGTCAAAGCTAGTAGGCTAGTGTTGGTAACCAACTTGTGAACATTCAGAATAACAGTTTTCCTGTTCTTTTCATTGTGTGAATGCAGCAATAGACTGATGAATTTGAGTGAGGTATGATAATGAAGAGCTGGGCATAACAAGATGTCTTAAAAATGGCATTTCATGTGGCTTTCCTTTTGGCATCACCCTCAGGAGATATTGCCAATTTTTACCTCACTTGTGGTAAAAATCTAAGAATAGTGCAGTACATTTTTCAGCCATCTACTGCAGTACTTTTGTTTTCATGTGTGTACTGTAATGAGCATTACATCCTCACGAGGCCACTAGCGTGGCTCCAGACTGTCGGCCTTGTTTCATTCTGAGTAACTTGTTTGTAGAAAGGGAAACAAATGTTTTGAGCCAAAGTCTCAAACATCCCACATTCTTGTGCCTCAGCTTGCAGCCGTTTTTTTTTTTTTCTTTGTTTCTCTGACTTGTCTGCTGTTGTGAATTTAGCACCTGCCTCCTACACTGGACCAGCACCCAGCGGTGACCAGCTGAGGTTAAAGCCTCTCATCGCTGTGGCTCTCAGGAAAACACATCAGAGCAGAAAGGGACCAACCAAAACATGTGGAACTGCTCAGTGGGTCTACCATGAGAGTTTCACATATGATAATAATCAATGCAACATCTAAATCCTGTTTTTTTTTTTATTCTGTTTAAGCAGAAAGCTTGCACATTTTCCACAGACATGGAAAAGTCTTTGATTTTACAAAACCGTCTCTGGAGAAACAATTACTCTGTAGAAGCTCATCGTACAGTCGTCATTACTATACTGTAAATGGACGTGATATCACCAAACCACAAACACTTCACATACAATTACCCACTTGAACGTCCAATCGAAGCCTACAGAACGGATGGAACAAATATGCTTTGTTCTCTCCAGCTACAGCAAAGATGTTTCCAGTTTGGGAAGTCTTTAATGCATCATTCCTCTCCTGCAGAGCATGCGTGGTCCATTATTCCCGGCATTTGATGCACACACACACAGAGAGATTCAGGCTATATCCTAGATTGCAGCTGAGTGGGATTTCATTGGCAAAGCACATTGTTTTCCAAAAAAGGATTGAAGTCCATATTGAGGATTTGCTATAAACAGGATTTTGTGATATAATAACATGAGGACAGTAACATCTGGGATGTGTATATATGAGCTGCTGTACAACAGGCATCAAGAGAGGATTATAATGGATCTTACTATACTGATCATACATATTAAAGCCAGGTGGCAGGACGGTATGCTCATATTTTGCCATAATTTTGTTAAATACGCTACTTTTTCTACAATGAATGCTATTTTTAAAGAGATTTACTGTATTATTTATGAACATTTTAGTCTTTTGTAAGAGTGTCTGTTTTTTTAGTATTTTGTACAAAGCGAGATATCTTTGAAGACTGACAAAAGAATGTATTTGTATCCCGCAGAGACCTTTTGGTTGTGATGTCTCATTTTAAAATCTCAGTGGGAACAAAGCTGTTAAAGAGGGACAGATGGAAAGCAATTTTAAAGTGTCGCGAGCGGCTCTGTCCTGTCTTTTATTAGCCCTAAAAATGGAGCGCGGTGCATAGAACTCGATGGATTTGCAATTGCAAGGGAAACGAAACATTTGGGAACATTTAATGTCACGACGCGTCACTCGTCGGCACCTGAACGAACAATGAAAGACGAGATCACACGTGCAAGCACAGAGCCCCGCTGACCCTGCTGGAATGTCCTTGAATTCACATCTTTTCTCCACAAGGCCCTCATTTTCTCTTTAGCACCACACAGAAGTGACACACTACTCAAAACATGCCTTAAATCCTCTCTTAAAAGACACAGAAATACCTCACACACAAAAAAAACATCTGTGGTGTAGACAGATATCGACTCGAGAAGACTTCTATCCCTTCTGTTTGTTCAAAGAACAACCAAAACTGTCTAAATCACAAGCCCCAGGCCCCTAAATCTTGACAGGCCGGGGTCGGGCAGGAAATGATGTCACATTCACAGCAGCAGATCTCCAGACGCTGATAAGGTCGCTCTCCCTGGGAACGTGAAGCAAGGGAGAGACAGACAACCCCTTTGTCTTCCCTTTCATCTTGTCCCATCGAGACAGGAGTGATTACAGCCAAGAGCTAGTCAGGCATTCGTCACTGAGACAGTGCACTTCATAATAATGTCGCCGAGACATGCTGGAAGTGTTTGGGTCGGATCCAAGAGCAGGATATGAATTATCAATGCTGAGATCGCTCTTCTCCCCTTGTGTTAAATCAAAACAACCCGCGACGCATAAACTTAATGAATATGGACTCGGAGAGCAAATGGAGTCAGGTAATTGATCCAAGAAGTGATGCGGGGGGTCGACTGCCAAGAGGAGAGTGTGTGCTTTCCCATTCTTTAATGACGATATTAGTGTGTACACTCACTGTGAGTCATGCTTTGTAAACCTTCAACACCGTAGGCTGCTGTGTCTAAGCCTGCATGGGAGGTTCTGGTTTGAAGTAAATCACTGAAGGGGTCCTGCTCGCTCGCCTTAGGGGTCTCCCACCCGCTAGAAAGGAATTAGACGTGGCGGGAGGAAGGGAGGACGGAGCACTCAGGGTCTCATCCTGCTGTGTTTGCGTGCAAGTGTGTGTGAATTCATGTGTTTATGTCTGTACTTAAGGAATTGCAGTACATGCGCATGTTTATACGGTTGCTTAATGAACCCATGCGGGTGTGTGCTCCAAACTTCCTGGCTCTCTCCGGAAACCTCTCGCTCCCTATCTTTGTGTACATTTCTTCGTCTGGTTCTCCCCGTGTGTACCTATGCGTGTTTATGTCTGTGTTTTTAAGAGCGTCCTATCAAATCTCCCCATTCTCTGACTCACAGAGCACATAGCAGCCCCCTCCACCCCTTCCACCGTCTCTCTGTTGGCTTAGATGGACAGCCCATCTGGTTTTCATGAAGGAGGGATCAAAACTGATTGTCAGCCCGCTGTGACCCGCTTTCATCCTCCCCGTCCTCAGCTTCACCGTCACGTTTCTGCTGGGGAGACAGTCTGGACTAGTCTGGATCTTGACAATGAGTGAAATAAAAACAAAAGTAGAATTCCCCTCATTCTCATGAATCAGCTGGAGTCACAGGTAGAGCCCTGCTGACACATAGCAGACCCGATACTACTGGCCGATTTTAGCTCATCATAGATGTCTTGTATTGCTGAATATGTAGGTGGATAAGTAATAATAAATTGCCAAAGATATATATGAGGTCACTTAGAAACAATGACATCAAGTTTGTTCTCCTGTAAAATGTCCCGGCTCAGTACATATCTTGGTCGCAATTCAAAAGGGATCCTTAGGGCTTGTGTCCATATAGCGTCTTTTTCTGGCAGGAAAGAGCCCGCAGGGCACTGGGGAGCGCTTCATCCCAGCATTTCATCAAAAAGAGCTCTCAGTGTCCGTCCGATTTGCTCCCACAAATGGGCTGACATATCATAAAGCTCTGGATAGACTGACATGGCCAAAACAAGCTTCTCAAAGCTGCTATAATCAGTATTTTTTTATATGAATCAAATGACTGCCTGTAATGTGACAGGTGTTGCTGTCATGACAACAAACCCATAGACTTTACGGAGCTTTTTAGTGTCTTTAAGCTTATTGTTTTGGTCAACACTCTTTAGAATAATTTCTAGATGAAGCTAGCGGGCAGTTTTTTGCAAAAAAACCCTGATAAACCAACTGTATGCTGTACCCATGGACTGTATATAAGTCGATGTAGTCACTGTGACGTCACCCATTGGTTTGTGGACTGCCGTTTTGAAGCCTCAAGTTCGGCATTTTGGCCGTCGCCATCTTGGTCTTTTGAAACAAGAAGTGACACGAGAGGGTGACCGAACGCTGAATAAGACATTTTTAGGCGACAAAAAGGTTATAATTAACTTTCTTGAACTGAAAACACACTGTGAAAGGGTTAAAGTTCTAAGACAAAAATGCAGACAACTCTCAGACCGGACAACGCCGTGGTAGCGACCTGTCAATCACAAGGTAGCCACGCCCTAAAGCATACCCTGCTTTATGGTCTATTTGACTACAAATGGGACCATAATGTATTAAATGAACATCATGCTGTATTGAAAAAGACTTGAAACTAGCGATTGAGACCATAAACTCATGTTTACAATGTTTACTGAGGTAATAAATCAAGTGAGAAGTAGGGTCATTTTCTCATAGACTTCTATACAATCTGACTTCTTTTTGCAACCAGAGGAGTCGCTCCTGCTGGCTGTTAGAAAGGATGAAAGTCTAAGGCACTTTGCATTGGCTTCACTTTTCGGACTGCGGAGGTTGCCCACTGGCTGTACCTGCACAGTGCCAAACGGCAAACAGACAAATTTAGCAACTAGCAGATGAGCAATCAAACATTTAGTAACTAAAGAGCCGGATATTTTTCTTGAGAGTTGGTGGAGACCAAATACAGAGCTAAAAGGAGAGTGAATCTTTCATTCACCAGGTGGCCAGAAACACAACTCTAGAACAGTCCATATCTCCTGGGTGTATGAATAAGCAAGTTTTTGCTAAAAATCCAGTATTGGTCAGTCTCTAGTCACAAATATCACTGTTACGTAGAGTGATCATTGTTTCATTAGTATGAGCTAGCACATTTGGCTAATATCCTTCAGGTTCCATCTTTTGCTTGACTTTTCAGGGTTTTTCTTTACATAGGTATAATACAGTCCCAAATACTGGGGAGTTGATAAAGATATTCTTGTAGAAAGACACAAGTTGTGTGGTACTTTGTCAAGAAAGTATGAAGGAGGTAAAGAAAGACTGATTGGAAAGGGGAGAATGAAGCAAAGAGGAGAAACTGGGAATGGAGTAGTGTACCACATCTCAAGAACGTCACCTACATATTTCTGCGGTTAAGGGTGAGAGACAAATTAGCATGGCTCTCTTTCCGTGAAAGAAAAACATGTGAGGAATGCTCCAAACACTGCAGTTTCTGCAGAGCGGGAAACCGCAGATACCGAGAGAATTAGAGAGAGAGAGGCAGAGGCTTATGTTTCATATTTCCAACTGCAACTTCACCTGCTGAATAAAGAGGAATTTTTGATTAAAACAAACCCTTTCTCCTCGTGATGAAAAATATGTATGGACTCTGGAATTAGAACAAACAAACGTGTGTGTTGCTCGTCTAAACCGCCTCGCTCGCACTCATTCTCGGACAGAAATAAACGATCGCCTGTCAATCAAGGAATGTCTCGGCGATGAACCTCGCTTCTTTGCAGCAGGAGGGGTTTCATGCTCTATACATCTTCCAGATCCAGATGTAAAATGTAGTCCAGAGGGTGTAACCCCTACATTCCTCAGGCCTAATGGGGAAGTATAGCAGCAATCTTCACATGCCTGCTGTTTGGCTCGGTCCTCTGCAGGGAAGCCCCCTCTGCTGTCTCTCCCTTTGATTCGAGTCAAAGACTGGGCAGTCTGCCGGAAGACAATTGCCGAAGAAAGGAAATGAGAAAACCCGGAGCAGACAGTGGGACTCTACGAGGGATAGGAGAGAAGAGAAAGACTGACTTAGCCTTTTAAGAGCTCCTGGTGATTAAAATAGAAAGAAAGGGGCCAAAAACGAGGGGCTGGATTTCTGCAGCTCTCTGATGGCCGGGGCCAAAGGAGTGTGCATGCACCCGTGTGTTTATACATGCATGACAAAGTAGGATGGTTAAATTCTTACATTACATACAGTAACACACACATCCAGTGTCTGTGCACACTGGCATGCTTTTGTGTATCCATTCGTGGCACATTGTGTCTGTGGGTGTGCTCGGGTATGTGATAAAGCCTGCGTGTGTTTGAGAGAGAGAGCGAAGAAACTCTGAAAAGCCTCGAGGGGGATTTCCTCTGAAAGGGAAAGCTTTTCTCTCCTCCCCCTCTCAGACACTCTCTTACTCCCTCCTTCCCTCTCTCTCTCTCTCTCTCTCTCTCTCTCTCTCTCACCCCTGAACACTCAGAGTAGCCGGAGAAGCGAAAGAGAAGTGAAGCTAGAGGATCAACAGGCAGCCTGACACTTGAGAGAGACTTGTGGAAAAGTCTGCGAAGAAGGGGAATGACTTTGGTTACTTTTCGATCAAGACAACTCGCTGTCATGTGGACGTACTTCAGTCGACTTCTGTTGTTGATGCTCTAAACATGGCAGGTCTCTCAGCAGCACAGAGCCCGGGGAGGCTGTCTGGAGAGGATTATCAGGACCAAAAATGAGAAAACTTTCTGCCTTATAGAGGAGATACGTCTGCAAAGATGGTAAAGTAGCATCACAATAACACAAGTTTTAGTCCTGATTGTGTTTCTTGTCTTGTTGTTACTATCTGGTTTAAAGTGCTCCACTGACCCAGTAACTGAGAGCGTGAGCCTCTGATTTGGACAAGTGACTTTGTTTCTCTCTGTGGCTTCTTTGCCTTTGTCATGTGGAAGCCTGATACGTTGTAACTAATGCATTTTATATGCTTTTAGCTGCATATTACTGTGCACGGTATTGATGCACATCCTTTGTTCCCTTTTTATGAAACCTTATCTGCGTGACATACAAAGGCAGCACAAAGCTAATGTAACTGCACTCTTCAAAACTTTTTTTGTTATCCTTAGCACAGTTGGTGGGACTGTTTCACATCAGCAGCCCACGGCATCTCAAGCATTTTCTTTTAAGTGTGTGCACACTGACAAAGAGGGAGTGACAGAGAGAGGCACATTGTCTTTTGTTGTGCATCTTTAAGCCCTTTGATTGGGACTTAATTGATGCGGATGGCACGCATACTTCAGCGAGCGGAGAGTGTTTTGGGGTATAAATTATTTGACTGCTTTGAATTCTCTAGTTCAGTGTTCGGCACGTTTAAAAAAGTTCAAACCACAGGGCTTTTTTTTTTTTTTTTTTTTACGACTGGAGAGGACCAGTCTAATCCCGATCACAACAGAAACTAATTAATGACAAAGAGTGAGCCACAAGATGGCAACATGTTTGATGATGGGTTTGTGGGAGGATGTGGCGTCTTTGAACTTTTATTTACTGGTTGTTGCTGCGGCGAAAATTGTCAAATAAATGCAGATAAAGATAATTAGATAAAGATCATAAAGATGCATATTTAGCTACTCCTCTCTAATATCCAGCTTTCTATTTATTCAATGCACATTTCTTCTTTATATGGCAAGCAGTCAGACCCCTAACATCTGTCAAGGCGTGCTATATAAATGATTTAAAGAGAGCAAGACGGAAGTATGTTTAAAGGATTCCAGACTTGGCTGCTCATCGCGGCCACCACTGTACTTTGTCCTCCCCTCACATGCACTGCAGCACTTGTTTGACCAGCTTTTACAGCCCCAACTGTTTGTTTTACTTATTGCATGACTGATGTCGTCTTCCGTGACCACCCTCCAACTTCCAGTCTAAATTATTAGATTACTGCACCCTGCACGACCGGGAGCTTCAATCTTGGGTAAACACTCAGCAATAATACATAACCCAGAGCCCTGGCTCGCTGGTGGGAACTGTATTTGCCTTTACAGGAGTTACTGTGTGACAAGGACAGAACGAGAGTCATTCATTCACCAGCAAGGTTGAGCACTTTCTTCTTAAGGCCTTACAGCAGCACGCGTTTCATTTATTGTACAGTATTGATATTTGCAGCGTTAGTGTCTGTTGCAGAATTCAAAGTCTATTCAAAGTTAATGCAAATCGTCGAAGCCTGTGTGAGATTTGCTCCTGGGTTTTTGGATGTGCTCTCAACTCGTCTTGCCAAAACATGTTTAGTTTGAGCTTAGCAGGTTTTTACTGTGATTCATCCCAAATGGTAAAAATGTCAACTGTCATTAGCAAAGGTTACTCTAGAAGAAACAAGCGATGGATGGCGGATTTAGCTTTCACAAGTCAGAACATGTATTTTAGATAATGTTTTTTGAGGATGATCTTTTTAAATCTGCATTAATTGGTTTTGTGGCAAACAGTTGTTGCCTTTTAACACATCCAGCAGACACAGAGCAACATTAGTATTCATTTGGTCTTTTGATGAATGTAAGTCCCACATTCACTATCTTTTTAGCTCTGTTTTGCTCTACACTAACTCCTGGGAGAAAAATATCTGTCTCGTTAGCTGCTAAATGCGGCACTGTGTTCACCAGCTAGTCGCTAACTTTGCCTGTCTGCTGCTCGGTGCTGGGCCAACCCTGTCCCCCACAAAATGATGTTCCCATCAAACTAAACTGCATTCTCAATTGCGTTTTGAGGGAAACATATTGTCTCCCAGATTACGGTCGTGGTTTTAAAACATATTTTAAACATGTGGTTAACTTTGTAAATTGCAACAAAACAAACGCAACCGAACTACTTAATTAGGTTTAGGCAACAAAACTACAGTACTGGGTTTTAGGTTTAGTAAAAAAACATCATGGTTTGGCTTAAAATGACTATGTTTCACATGGGGCACCAACAGTGGTCTCCTGGGGGGGAAAGTCTTGTGTTTGTTGGACCCATCCATCTCCCCACGAGCCCGCCAGTAGTGGACTTTCTCACTTGTTTTACTCTTTATTATACCACGTAACTTTCAATAACATTATTACGTCACCTACTCCGCCGTCGCTTGTTGTGCTACGTCACTCGCTGTGGCCGTCCGCGGACTTACAAATGTATTTGTGATACATCGAAGACAAACATAATCCGAGACAATATAGGTTTCCTTCGTAAATGAGTTTAGTTGTAAGGTGGGTCTAGAAATGCTTAAGTAAGGTTGGTGTAAAACCAAAACAAAGAGCTGTAAGACGCTAAAATGCTCAGTAGAGCCGAGGAGAACTGCAGAGTAGGGTGATAATACTCTCTGTGGGTTCGTCATGACAAGCGACAGCCTTTCACACAAATGTAGTCATGTTGACCCATTGTTAATATAAAGGTATTTCTTAAACAGTAGCAGCTTTAAATCTCTTGACGGCAACAGACTCTCACAGAATATCACAGACCTGCTTCATATCATCAGTCAGATATGCTATCTGTCACAGTGCATTTTTCAACCCCTCGACCCCCAGTGACCGAGAGCTACTCATAGCACCAAGCTGTACATCACCAATAGCAGATATAATTTCTGTCTTACTTTTATGGTCCTTTAATAACATTTCAGCCAGGGCTGTCATCATCTCTATTACAATCCACCAAAGGCGAAGGGCTTTTTTGTGTTTCATTAGGTTGTGCGCCACTAAACGAAGCCTCATGTTGTTGCGTTGGCCGACTTCGTCAGTTTGGTAAACAGAGACTGTTGTCTTTTAAGCGTTGTTTTCAGCTCCTTCACCTTCTCTCTTTGTAGAGTGTAAAGTTGCTGTGGACTTTGGCGAAGCGGCGCTCAACGTTACATCTTTTACCGACTGACACGCTCGCACCGCAAATGAGACACGCGTTTGTCATTCACATTCGTGAAAAAAAACGGTAACACCTAATTTTACAGGTCCGCAAACTTCATGGTAATTAGGTGATAATTAGCAAGTAACCTATTTGAAAGTTCTTTGGAATTACTGCCAAATTACCCCAATATTTACCTCAAAATTTATCGAAAATTACTTTATTATAAACATTATTTAATAATTATATTCCGCTATTTCCCATAGCTGGTAATTTATTTAATTCATTTCCAGGACAAGAATACAAAGTTAATTGATATGCTTTATTTCCATGTCTGCTGATAAATAGATAATAATTAGCAAATAACTTATTTGAAATTTCTTAAAAACCTCCCTGAATCATTACATTAGCTACCAGGTTACATTTCTGTAGACAGTAAGTCACACAATGGTGAGATTTGTGCCTGATCAGAAGTGTCTTTTATTAGCTTTGGTTTTCCAAAAGGGGTGCGATGTCTGTGATTTGATTGGATATAAATTTAAACAGGTTTACAATGTGACTTTGTGTTATCAAATTTACGTACATACTCTTTGAATTTTTGCGAGCCACTTGGAAACAGGTAGTGAGCTACTGGTAGCTTAAGAGTATGCATGCCTAATGTATACCTTAATCTATTAAATGTTGGAAAAGCTGGGGACACGCTGTGTGAGGGCATCCAGAGTGTGATAGGCTGACAGTATACGTACTGGCCTTTAAAGGGTTACAGCTGTGTGGGACAGACAGTCATCAGTAGCTCCCTCAAGTCATCACATCTTTACAATACCATCGTCTGTGCTCCCTTTGGCCGACAAATAACACTTCCTGCCCACTTGCTGCGATCTCGCCAAATCTCAACAGAGGCAGACAGGGAAAATCGAAACAATAAACCGATGTGATTTACAGAGAAAATATGTATAATTGCACACATCTGCCCCGCGGAGCTGTTTGAGTCAAATTATTTCTATCCTGCTTCAATCTGCAAGTCCAGTTCCTGAGAGTTGTCATGGAGCTGTGAGCCATATTTTCACCGTGTTTATTATCTCTGTATCACACAAGTGGGTCAAACTCAACAGAGGCTGTGCGGTGTATTTTCAAAACAGAGCCATTGCCAAGTGTTTGGGGGGGAAAATGTCTGTGCAGCTATAGGCTGTCTGTGAGTCAGCTTTCAGCATGCATTGTCTCTAGAAACGCATTCCCTGCAGCATGTCGTTTCCTTCCCAGACTGGGTTGGAAAGCCACTGAGGTTGTTGCTCCTCTGGTTGTAGGAAGATAAGAGTTGTATTATAGTTGGTTCAGTGATCATGACACATCAGTCTCAAGTCATAAAAATCAGTTTTTGCTTGCTTAAATCCAAAACCAGCTGAACAACCTCAATCGGATCCAAAATCGGAGGTGACTCATTTACTGAAGACATTCGGTTTGTGTGCAATGTAGACGCGCTGTGTTCTGTTTAGCTGTGTTTGGAGCCGTGCACTTGTTTGCAAAGCTCGAGAACGAAGAGCAGCAGATGTCAGTGTTTAGTACGCTCCTCATAAACACACTCACATGCTGACTAACTAAGAAATCCCTTGTGTTAGGGCTTAACGGATTTTACAAGGCCCTCCTTTCATTTCTTGGCCATTTTAACATTACGAGGTTAACTATGGGAGCTATCATGGTGTGTTGCATTCTCCAAAAAAACATTTTGAATTTTACTTCCTGACGGTTTGCCAGAATGCAAGCTTTGGGAAATGAGTTGCAGATCCAGCAGACTTTGTTTTGTCATGTTAAATGGGAGCGGTTTCTTAGGAATCAGTCATGGAGACTTTCCGGAAAAAAAAAGAAAAGAATCTTTTATTAATCTTTTATGGAAGCCGTCCAGGTTTTTAATATTTTGAATATTATTATATATTATATATTTTGTTTTAAAGCCACATCTGTCCCAGCTGCACACCCGCTGCACCTCCTTGCCAATCACTTCATCAGGCATTGGGCAACTTCACCTGTCTGATCCTGTGGTGCTATTTAAAAATATGCTGACCTGACATGACATGACAGGGAAGGATATAATGAGTCTTTTGTTGAGTGCATCCAAAACAGTAGTAGAAGCCGGCATTTTTAGAGGGCACATTTCATACAACAAAAAGGGCGGCCATGTGAGTCAGACTTTGATTTCAACAGAGATGACAGCAGTGATTTATGACAGATTCAGACACACTTGGTTGATTGTTCATTATTTACAGGTTCAGAGTGGATTAATGAGTCACTTGCGAAATCAAATCTCAGCTCACTCGGTTTTAAATTCTTGGGTCTTATGTGATGTGAGAAAAAAGGGGGCCAAACCAGAAACCTGACTCACTATTAATGCGACCTCTTCTCTTTACAAACATGGCTTGAGTTCTTAAAACTACTAAACGAATGAATAATAGGAAGCCTGCCAGATTAAAGATAGTGAACACACACCATGTTTACTCCTGGCAGCGGCGACTCTTAGAAACGATGTGGGGGTTTTGTCTCGTAGAGGCCTTTTTTTTTTACTGGTTTAAAGGATTTAAGATGCTCAGCTGAATGGAGTGCCTCTCTGCTGAGTTTAACAAGAGTGGATCAGACACACAAAGACAGCACTGTCTCACCGGCAAATAGGAGATACCGAATGTTTAGGCAGTGTTGTAGTACTCGAGATCAGTCTTGATCTCAAGGCCATTTTTTGAATGTCTCGTCTCTGAATCTACTGCAGTTTTACCCTGCCTTGTCTCGGTCTCAGAAAAAGAGAATTCAGGATTTTATTTCAAAACCACAACTGCGAGGATATCACTAAATTGCCTGTGCATTGTCTGATTAATTGATAACATAATTACTGTGAATGGATGTAAAACGTCCTGCTTCAAAAGCAACCAATAACTTGACTAATTTCTAATTTGAACTTTTTGTTACTGTTAACGGCTGTCACCCCTCCCCATCCCCCTTCACACGCACTACAGTACAATACAGAAAATGGCATTGTGTTAGGTGGATGGTAAAACATAGAAAAAGAGTGTTGAATAAAGATAGTTACGTTGAGTTCAGCTCCTTAAACTGCCTTCACGCGCTAAGAGATTTGCTCTTCACTCACCGCGAGGTAGGCCAGAGGCAGCAGGTAAAATATCTCCCCAAAAAGAGCGCAAGGAACGCCATTCACTGTTTCTAGACAACAACAACTGTTGCCGCTGTTTTCATTGGTTGCGTTTTAAAAGGTCAACGACAACCGAGGTCAAAGTTGAAATAATCTGAACTTTGAGCTCAGCGCTCAGGCAAGGGTGGCGCTTCCACCTAGTCGGGCGGCACCGCTCTCCCCATCGGAAAACAATGTCGATTTTACCACTGATCATGTGTACTGTAGACAGCTAATAGAAAACATAGAAAACAAAGGAAAATTCCAACAAATAAAATTCACCTCTGCAAAGCCTCTTGATTATTTTATCAAGACATTTCTCATGATACACCTATACTTACAAATACAAATATGTATATGGCAATAAAAGGGGTGAATGAAAAGGACGAGTGAGCGAACATCAGATTGTTTCAGTCTCTCCCAATGAAGATGTCCTAACCTGCTCCATGCGTCAGCGAACAGGCAAAGCGGCGTGTCACTTGTTTGAAAAAACGCTCGCCCTCGCTCTATTTAAGCAAAGTTTCATGCACCTCCAACCTATTTTTACTGGTCAAAATCGACGCAGACAGTAACTGACAGTTAATCAATATTGCACTAGTAGACAGCAACATCGCTCGTAGTATATCTGGACTATTTTTCCCGCTCAATTCCCCAGAGTTTGCTCTGTTGCTGTATGTCAGGAAGCGGTGTAAGTGTGTTATGCAGTGTGGGACTCGCGCTGGTCTGGTCTTGGTCTTGACTTGGTCTCGCTCTGCATTGATCTTGGTCTTGACTTTGTCTGAACCCCTCAAAGTCTCAGTTTTTCTCTTGTTTCGGTCTCGATACACTCTGGTCTTGGTCATGACTTGGTCTCGGTTTAGGTGGTATTACACAACACTGGTTTAAGGAGGAAAAAGTGGAGAAGGATAGGGACTAACTGAGAGATACTGGTAACATGGTTTTAATTATAATATGACTAAGATCTTGATTATGATTGCTCCAAGACTCTGCCTCTTCCCAATTTTAGGTTTTGTGTGAAACCAGTAACAGTAATGCATAAATTGCAAATGACGCTTTCTTCTTCCCATGATGACATTTCTTAATATTTCTTGTGGTTAGATGTGGTTAGGTGTCATATCCCATTAACCCTCAGTGTGATTGTCTGAGGTTATGGCTGAGTCGGTGGTGACTCGTGGACATATCTGCATGTCCGTACACGCAGAACTCAGGCAGTCTTCAGGATTTACTAGCAGGTCTTGACTCAACTGTCACTTCTGTTTATGTTTTGGGTTGAGCCCGGAGGTGCAGTGACAGTCCATTTCTTACGAGGATCTCAAGCAGACGTGATGACCAGTCGAGACAGAGACGTCAACAAATCCTTTCAGCATGTCGCATCGGGAGCTGCGTCCATTTAGTTGTAGTAAATCTTCTTTAAAATCACATTCTGGTCAGTTTACCTGCTCTAATCTTTTCAGCCTTTTGTGGCCGATGACACAGATACACATTGTGCATTACACTCCTTGACGGCTTGTTTATACTGTGGCTCAAATCTGGGTCCTGACTTTCTTTGGCCAACGCCCGAGGCAATATGGAGGAAGCCTGTAATTATCTGCTTAATACTCAACACTGCAAAAAAAGTCCCAGGGGGCCTGGAGGGTGGACAAGACAAAGACAGATGCCTGTTGTCCACACTAGCATGCCAATTCAGGGTAAACAATGACCTTTGTTGGAGACTGAAGCTATTTCTAGAGTTAAATCACAGGCTGCACTGGACAATAATGGGCAGAGAGGGAATCCCCTTGTGTTGAATGTGTAGAGGAGGCGGCGGTGGAATGTGGTCGTCAGCTGGACAGCTGGACATCGATCAAACTCCACTGTCTCTGCAGGCCAAGATAAAGGTTCAGGATATAAGCTTGATTGAACGCTCCTCACTGGCTGATTGTGGGAGTAAAAATACCTCGGAAAAAGAATAAGTAGCAACTCTGTTTCTGTCCTTCCTAGTCAAACCCAAATCCTGCTCTTTACACTATTTGTAGAGAGCTGGGTAAGATGATGGCTTTTCTTTTTCTGCTCTCACTATTTTGGGATCTTGGGTTGTTATTTTTCTGTAGAGAGAAAGGTGGATATATCAACACGCATTGATCCAGAAGGAGATGAGAGAAGATGATACAACACACACACACACACACACACACACACACACACACAATGTAATGGAGAAATGGCAGTAAAAATGGTCAGGAAGGTTCATTTAGGCAAAAATTTGCTTTGCTTATACTGCAAACCCCACAACCAATATGTTTTTCTTATATGGTTGTATTTGGTTGTTGTATTGGGTTTGGTTGGATTTTATTTTGAAATTTGAAAGAAAACATGAATAGAAACTATGATGCATTCGGAATGTTGACATACAAAGCTGGCTTCAATTTTCTCAGTCAGATATTTTGCAGCCATGATGGAAGCAACACAAAACCAGAGAGTGGTCAGTCCAAAGAGAAGAAATATGGAGAAGCAGCACAACAAAGAGCTGCATGGAGGTAGACGAAACACCGGGGACTTTGCGGGCACTCAGCAGCATCGCTGGAGCACGTCCAGAGTTAAACCCCAGGAGGCCAGAGCCAAAAATGATTTGATGGAGGAGATCTCTGATCTCACAACCCAGCTGGAAAACTCCCAGTTCCAGCAGCACCTGTATCACTGCAGATGGGCAGTTGCAGAGAAAAAGAGCCAGACTTTAGGGGCCTATCTGGACGAGGTTCGCAGTAAGAACAACTTCTCTACTGCGGAAGCTGAGCGAACCATTAAAGAGCTCAAAGACCAGCTGGAACGGGCTCGCAGCAATGAGACTAAGTCTTACGAGGAGGAGATTCACAAGCTCAAATTTGAGCGTAGTGAGGGTCGCGTTACGAGAGTCAATGGCGTTAACAGGCTGATTCTTGCAGATAAGATCATGGCACGCCTGAATCTCAAAGTGGATGAGGCCAACAAGAAGCTGCAGCAGCAAAAGAGCATCGCTGCTGCTGCAGAGCAGTGTGAGGAGGCTCCAACCACGAGCACAAAGGCTTCCCAGAAAGACCTGGAAGTACTGAGCAATGAGGAGAAGGTAGAGGAGCTCCAGCAGCAGCTCCTAAAGACCCAGAGAGACCTGGAGGCTCTCCGCTGTGAAACTGAGGAGCTCAGAGCCAAACTCTGCATCAGCGAGGCTCTCAAAGAAAAGAGTGAGGTGAAGGCCCTGGATTTGGAGGAGGAGGTTCAGAAAATCAAAGCCTCCAACCTTGCACAGCTGGAGCAGCAACAGGAGGAGAACGCCAAGATGGTGGCTGCACTGAAAAGAGCAGAGGAGGAGAACGCCTCACTTCAGCAGACTCTGCAGAGGAAAGAGGAGGACTGGGCCATCATCATGGAAACCGTGGATCAACTGGAGTCCACGATGAAGAAAGAGTCGAACAAAAGTCCTAAAAGAAGAAGAGAAGCTGGCGACAGGTTGTCCACTTGAGAGGCAACACCAGGAAGAAGGACTGCCGAACTCATCGCTTGACTTGATTCTGCCTTTTAGCAATAAAAATAAGTAAATGTTATAACTGTGATGTTTCAGTTCTGTAGAGAATTACAAGTTGCACTTAGTGTTCACTACATTTAAGAAGAAAATATTGCATATAAGCCTTCTAACATGCTAACGTGCTAACAGTGTTGGGAAGGTTATGTTTGAAATGTAATAGGTTACATATTACTAGTTACCCTGTTAAAAATGTAATAAGTAATGGATTTATTTTAATTACTTCATGAAAAAAAATGCAACAATGTTGTTACATATGATTACTTTTCTAACACATTTTTTTTTAACAATAATGTAATAAAGCTAGATGTTTCCTCAGTTTTGACATCGAGCATTTCGATGTTGACAGCTTTTTCACTGCTGGTAAACAAGCTTCACACTGTACAGTAATGTTAGCGTGCGAGTGGAGCTCTCCAATCCGCTCCCCGGCGGCGTCCTGTCACCACCAATGTTAAAGTGGGGGTAAGCAGAATGTTTTTGGCATCATTGGGCAAAAATTTCACAATAACCTTTCAGTGTATTGTAATTCAAATGTTCTGAGAGATAACTAGACTTCTGCACCTCGTCAAGGCTCTGTTTTTAATGCTTTAGAAAATGTAGACCGTGACAGGAGACTTTGGCCAATCACAGGTCATTTCAGAGAGCGTTCCTATTGGCTGTTCATTCAAAGGAGGCAGCTGTCAATCACTCGCAAACTCCAGGCTCCAGCTCGGCTCTGATTGGTTGTTTTCCTCCGGTCTGTGAAATCTTGCAGATGCCATTAGGAGCACCGGAGGACACAGAGGCACATGATTTTTTTTAGATTACCTGTCTCATGCACTACTGTCAGGATATAGTGACCGTTTTATAAAAATATTTTTTTTTAATCATATTTGCACCAATCTCGCCTACCGCTGCTTTAATCGATCGGAAAGCAACAGAATGAATGTTATATTCTACACAGGCCTATAAGCTTTTTACTGAAATTAATATATTCGGTTGTACAGTAACACCTTTGTAATCACCAACATTTTGATTAGTAACTAATTTGATCACATTTTTTCTCAGTAACAGATTACAATTACATTTATTTAGTATTTTAATTACGTAATGCCGTTACATGTAACTAGTTACTCCCCAACGTTGCGTGCTAATCGCGATTAGCATCACAACTTTTATAAACTGCATCAAATTGGTACAGTGCACACATACATGTACTTAGTCGGCAGACTGCAAATTGACAGTGAAGAATTGTGTTTTCATAAGGATGTAGAGAGTTATGGTAAGGATGTAGGGAAGTGATTGTGTCTGGGTGCTCCCTCGGGACTGAACAGATTGCTGTTAACCAGGAGTTTTTGTAATGGGAGGAACTGTTAAAAAAAACAAAAGGAATTGCTGCGGCGCAGACAAAACAGCAGAGCTCATACATTATTACGGGTGTGTTCAGTCAAGGGGAGACAGCGTGAAAAGACCAGGAAACTCCAGCATGCATCTCAGAACCTCGGCTGTATTCCTGGCATTCATAGAGTTTGCCTTGACATAAATTTTTCATGTGGTGTTTACAACCTCTTCACCTCCACTGAGTGCCCAAATCTAAATCACGAGGACTAGAGAAGATGACGTAACTGAGTTTACCATGTGTGTTTTCAACTGCAGAAGCTGAATATTTGCATGTTTGCTAGTCATGGTGTCACATGCACAACCCTGTATTGTCCAGAGAGGTTGGGAATAAGTTCATAAAGTTCTGGAAATTTTCTTTTTAGGTCCAAAATTGCTTGCTTACTGAATTGTGCAAGTACTTAGCTAGTTGTTTTAACCAATTTAGTTTTCTATTATTATAAACATGACTATATATATATATATATATATATATATATATATAGTATATGATTCTGAAGAGTAATGAACGTTTTCAAATTCCACACCAGAAGCACCTACTCAGGACACAATTTCGCTTTGTCTCAGAAGAATTCCTGCTGCATCGTCCACAGTTCAGGCCTGTTTGGCATGTTGTCTGGCAGTTTGTCAGATGTAATGAGATACAGAAGAACCCACAACACCGGCAGCTTACCCTCCCTACCCTGAGCTCATTTGGCTGGCTAGCCGGTCTGAACTGGGTCCAGCTGAGCAACGCTTAGTAAAATCTCAAGAGGGTTTCACTCATATGAATGTCACCAGCCAAACCACCCACAGAGACGGGGGGAAATGTCTCTTTGTTTTGAGAAGAAGTTTATCCAGGCATAAGCGTTTGTCATTTTAGCCAGAGTGTTAACAAAAGGAGGTTTCAATCTCAAATGATTCTGAAGTAATGTTATGATAAAAAAGTCAGTAATATTTTTCTTTAAGGTTGAATTTCGGTGAAGGATTGATTTAAAGTCAGGTTACAGAAGGGTGGACACGCTCTAATAATTTTGTGGAATCGTCAGTGAAATCTGAAAGTCAGGCACTTATTCAAATAAAATTTGCACATAGGGAAATTTAACGTCCCAGCCCTGACTTCACAGAGCTGTGTCGTACTAGATATGACCTCTGGTTTATCGTTAGCTTTAAGAAATACAGTAGAACCCAGAGCTGAATGGCTGCAGTCAGACTAAAACAGCTGTGATGCATTACTATTCTACAGCCAGCCTCCAAGGTATTCTGTTCTCCATTTCCTAATCTATTGTGACAGATGTGCACAATCAGAAAAAGGAAGCATTCTTTTCCACTGAGGACATTCAACGTCTACATGAGATACAACGACTTAGCATGAGTGGTTAAATATTGATATTGATTTACATTCAACATCCCACATTTAATGCTGTTGGTTAACGTTTTTCATGTGGGACACTTAAAGCTGCAGTGGGTAGAAACGGAGCAAAAATGATTAAAAAAAGTTATTTTTATAAAACGGTCACTATGTCCTGACAGTAGTGCATGAGACAGGTAATCTGAAAAAAAAAACATGTGCTTCTGTGTCCTCCGGTGCTCCTAATGGCATCTGCGAGATTTCACAGACTGGAGGAAAACAACCAATCAGAGCCGAGCTGGAGTCTGCCGTCTCTGAGCAGCTGAGAGTCACTCGCGAACTCCGATCAAACAGTCAAACGTTGATCAAGGCAGAGCTGATCAAATATGAATCAATATTCTGTTACTTTAATGCCTATTTCTCTCCTCAAATGTTTTCAGAAATATCTTGTAGTGTACTGTTTAGCTGTAAAATGAGAACGTTTGTGACCTTGCAACCATGTTGAGAACAGTTGATGAAATAACAAGCACCGCCCACCAGCCGGAGTCCAGCCAATAGGAACGCTCAATAGGAACGCTCTCTCTCTGAACTGACCTGTAATTGGCCAAAGTCTCCTGTCACAAGCTAGATTTATTAAAGCCTGAAAACAGAGCCATGAGGAGGTGCAGAAGTCTAGTTATCTCTCAGAACACTTGAATTACAATATGCTGAAAGGTTATTAAGGAATTTTTGCCAAATGATGCCAAAAATATACTGCCTACTCCAGGTTTAATTTGAACAAAACCATCTAAAATGCACGACACCAACGTTTTAGCTAACAGCAAATGCAAATGCTAAACCGAGTCATACAATCAAAGTTTTACTGAACTATTCAGTGAATCATGAAACAACTTTATGGCCTTTGTTCCGTGTGTTTCACGACTGTCCAAGGTGCCGAGCAGTCAGCAGCACAGTCCCAGTGCGAACCAGTGTGAGGTCTTTGAAGCTGCTGCTCTTGTGTTTACCCTGGGCTGGTCTCTGGTCCCGGTGAGGCCATCAAGCTAAATGAGGAGGGGGGGGCTAAAAACAGACTCCTTTGTGGGGCTGGGAGATTGACACAGCAGGGTACTGTGAACTGATTGTATGAATAGAACGCCTGCTGTGGTTAGCGGCTAAAGACCTGCCCAGATCGAGAGTAAAGCGTCAAGTCTTTTCATTACAAAGAGACATTTATTTGACTGTGCTGTGTGTGAATGAAAGAACAAAACTGTACATTTCAATATCAAAGTGCTGTAAACCTCTAGACTTACCTATGAAATATTTATGTAGAAAGATTGAAGCCTAGAAAGTTTGTACAGACATTCATGGTTCCCAGACCATGACTTTAGTGATCTCCTGACTTTTCCTCTAACGTCACCACAAGGTTCACATTTATGGTTTTTAGTGAAATGTCTCAACAATTATTGGATGTATTGCAATGAAGTTTTGTACAGATATTCATGTCCCCTCCCAGGCTGAATTGTTACGCAAAGCAAGGCAAGTTTATCTGTATTGCACCTTTCAACAACAAGGCAATTCAAGCTGCTTTCCAGAAGACGGAAAGGCATTAAGAAAAGATTTAAAAGAAACACGAGGCAATATGAAAAGACACACGTAATTAAGATTTAAAAAGAGTAAAAATAAGTAAAAATAAAATAACTTTGGTGTGATCCCTTAACTTTTCATCTAGCATCATCATCAAGCTGAAATTACAATGTGTCAAATACTCTGGTTTATGATCAAATACCTGCAATATTAATGACATTCAATCAGCCATAGCTGTGCTTTGTGTTGCTAATTAGCAAAATGTTAGCTTGCTTACACGCTAAGATGGTGAACATGGTTTACATTATACCTGCTCAACATTGCAACTGCAAGCCTGTCTCCTACAAAATAAATTACAGTATATCCCCATACGACTAAACTGTATTCTCAATTAGCCTGCGTTTCGAGGGAAGCATATTTTCTCCCGGATTACGTCCACAACTTTAAACATGTGATTAACGTTGTTAATTGATAGCAAATAATGCAACAAAACTACAGTACTTGGTTAAAAGCTAGAGTGATGATACTGATATCATATGAAACTTAAAAACCAAAGGAATCGATTGCTCCCAGCCATGTCATAATAGCGAACTTGTGCTGAATTTTGGCAAGGAAAAACTGACATGGCCATTTTCAAAGGGGTCCCTTGACCTCTGACCTCAAGATATGTGAATGAAAATGGGTTCTATGGGTACCCACGAGTCTCCCCTTTACAGACATGCCCACTTTATGATAATCACATGCAGTTTGGGGCAAGTCATAGTCAAGTCAGCACACTGACACACTGACAGCTGTTGTTGTCTGTTGGGCTTGAGTTTGCTATGTTATGATTTGAGCATATTTTCTATGCTAAATGCAGTACCTGTGAGGGTTTCTGGACAATATTCGTCATTGTTTTGTGTTGTTAATTGATTTCCAATCATAAATATATGCATATAATTTCATATAACAAGCATATTTGTCCACTCTCATGTTGATAGAGTATTAAATATGTGACAAATCTCCCTTTAAGGTACATTTTGAACATAAAAATGTGTGATTAATTTGCGGTTAATCACGATTAACTATGGACAATCATGCGATTAATCGCAATTAACTATTTTAATCGATTGACAGCCCGAGTAAAAAAACATCATGGTTTGGCTTGAAATGACTACGACATTGAAACAAAACAAAAGGCCACTGTGTTCATGTTAGCATGCTGCTGACCTGTTGTTGTTAGCATTTAGCTCAGAAGTACAGCCACACAGAGCTGCTACGCTTTGTTAAAGAGCCCTGTGCCCCGGCATATTACTGTAAAATAATTGTTTTATTCCTATGACAATTTACAACCCACTGACAGGCAAAGCCCAGATGTCATTTTACTGTAGCTCTGACATTGCAAAATCTAATCAAAAGTACAGTATTTGCAGTGCTCTGCATTGCATGAAATGATTGGCTGTTTTACTGATCTACGTTGACAGTCCTCACGTCTCAAAACATCACCACCTCAAATTCATGCCGCCGGGTTGGTTCAACAAAAATGCTTTAAAGATGGCCTCTTTTCATCTGAAAGGTTTCCATGTGTTTAGCTGGACGTCACCCGTCGCACAGCTGGTGCTAGCTAGCATCTTATCCAATGCAGACATTTGTACATGCAGTAAACACTGCCTCTTGATAAAAAAAATGGTGTCATTTCACATGCATTAAGAAGCTTTTTTGATGGGATTGTGCATTTCTTTTGGTCTGCTTTGCTTCTTCTTGTCACTTTGAATAAGATCAGATCAAGTCTGCTACAGATATACCAGTTTAAATGAAGTATATCCTGGCCAGACATGAAACAAGCTGCTCATACTCATGCAGGACAGACTTAATCATCTCCAGATAAGTTGAGACGCTTTTGATTAAGCTCAACCAAAACACCCCTCTTGTTCCCCTAAAGATGATAGCTTTTAATTTACCTCAAAGCCTTTTGTTAAGTGGATAGAAACTGTTAAGATTTTGGTGAATTTCATCTTTTGCTGCAGGTTTTAGTTTGTTAGTGATGACATCGCCTTTACTGATTACAGGTAGGCCCAGGAAGGATTCACTGATCCAGAAAGTGCACTCATGCAGAAAAGTATATCACATTTTCTTTCTTTATTTGTTCCTGACTTTAAAACCCCCCCCAAAAAAAACTCTTTGAGGGAGTCCAAACGTGCGCAGCGAGGGGCAAAAGGCCAAGAGAAATATTTGTCCTGTCATTTTGCATTTGCAGAGCATTTGTTCTTGGCATATCTAGGCCATGTGGACCCTCTTAAAATAAATCTGTGTTAGAATAGACATCTACCTTTGAAATTCGTGGTCCTCATTACATACTCAAAGTACTACGCACACACACACACACACATATTTGAACCGATCTTGCACAGTACAAAAATTCATGAGATGAAAAAGGCCATTCAAATAAGATTTAAACCACATTCAATTGTATTTAATAACTGCAAAGCCAGGATTTCAGTTTGAGGTCAGCTGTTTCAATTAAATGAGACAAGGCTGTCTGTAATGGAAGATTTATTAGGCCTGAATTCAATGTTTTATGATTCATGTGCCTTGGTTGAAAGGTCAATACAATTATCATTCGAAAGGAATGTGCAGAACACGCCACCTCTTTCTTTATGCACTGACATTGATGTTCTGTTAAGCTTTCATTATATGCACAGCAGCTGTTTTCTTGCAAGAGTCTGTTTTAAAGTGTTTTTAAATCTCTGCAATCCTAGTTTTTCTTTTTTCAATTTCTGCAGTTTTAGAACTTGGTTGAGTTCCTGTGGCTTTGAAATACAAGCACTTGGTAAAATAAGGTCCAAAAGTAGGCTGTTAGATGTAAAAATCACAAAACTAATGCTTACAAATAACACTGATTTCTTTCTGAGACAGAAACACTTTGTATTGAAGTAAAACTGTATCATCTACATAACTTTCCTTTGATTTATTGTTTGGTTGTTGTTGGTATTCTTGAGATGGGTCCTGGACCAAACTTAAGCCAGAGTCCCACAGTCTTTCTTTAAAAATAATAATGTCATCACACTAACCTCATCTCACTGACCACCACTTCTTCTTCTTCTTCTTGTCCTCCAGAACCCAGAATCCCTGGACTCTTCCATCCAGGGTGCCCTCTCGGCCCTCTTCCCACCTTTCGAGGCCACAGCATCCATCGTCCTCAGCCAGCTGTTTCGCACCATAGAGGAGCGTTACCACGGTGATGCGTTACAATGTATGCTGGACTTTCTCATCCCTTCCAAACACCTGCTGGAGAGCGTCCAACAGGCAGCATGTGTGAGTGTCAATACATCTCATCTTTTCCCTCATCTCTCTTCAGTATGTTGCAATAATAAATCATACTCATATTTGTTTAACATTCAGTGTGACTTACCCTTCCAAGAAATTCATTATCTCCGATGTCCATCGTGAATAAACGTCCATATATCCGCTTAGAAATCACAGGAAAAACAAAAAAAACGCTCCTCATAACTGCAGAACTTCCCTGAGAATCATCGCGTTTTTAAGTTTGCTTCGGTATTAAAGTAATCCAGTGATAATTATCTGTACATCCATAGGTGCATTGCAAAAAAAGAACAGCTAATAGTTAATTCGGCATACTTTTAATAGTGCAAATTTAACAAATGTAATCAAATATAGGCGAAAAAAAGGAGGAGGCTCGAGTTGTAGCCCACAGCGTGCCTCACTAACTCCTCCGTGTCGACATCATACTTCCTGTTTACATTCCCAGAAGCCCCCACATGACCCAGCTAAATATCTCATCGCTAAGTTTGCAGACATTTATATTTCTTCTGTTGTAAACATGATATAGAAACAAATTCTCACCTATTTTTCGAATGTGAAATATCCCACAATTTTTTTGACAGATCTGGAGTCTCACTTTTTTGAAGCCACTAATTTTGTCGACTCTTTTAACCTTAAGATATATTATCTGTTACTACGGTAGTCCAGATGATGGCGCTCCTGAACATCTGATTAATTTCACTATTCAATATGTCAATTTTTCATTCACAAACAGACATTTTCTAAGTCACTTCCTCAGTTTTTACTTATAATTGAACTCTCTACTCAGCTCACTGAGTTTACTAAACACCAAAACAATAATAGGGCTATTGAAAAATTATGGAACATTTTTCCCTGAAAGCTCTGATTGAATTTATTTATATATGTGTATATATCTACTCCTGTTTATATTTAATTTGATGCTCCTCGTGTGTATTTGTATTGTAAAACTTATATCTGTTCTGTATGTGCTGCTACTATTTACCTGAATTCGTTTGTACATTATAATTTTGTCAATATACTACTACTACTACTACTACTAATAATAATAATAATAATAATAATAATAATAATAATCACAATAATTATAAAATACGTAAATAATAATAATGATAATAAAAAATCTCCTAATCCCTCCACAGAAATGTTGACCAGACACCAAAAATAAAAATTGTTAAAAAAAGAAAGAAAGAAAAACAAAAAGTCCCCAAATTATGGGAACTGTCAATATATATATATATATATATATATATATATATATATATATATATATATATATATATATATATATATATATATATATATATATATATATATATATATATATATATATATATATATATATATATTACATTATGAAGGCTCGATGTCCCATTTACATTGTTCTTATACTGAAGCACTGACACTCCTTTATCCAGTTATATACAGTTTGAGGTGGTGGGTTAGGGCACCACAGTCGTGTGCATTCCATACTTTATATTTATATAAAACCACACAAAAATACAAGTGAGACAACTCAGCTCCTTGAAATCATAAATGTTTCAAATTATGCATAAATTCAATTTAACAGTATATTCTGACAAACAATTTACTGTATATGACTAAAATTTTAAAATAAGAGGCAAGAAAACTACAAATCAGAAAAAAACACATCAATGAAACTGAAATTAAGTAGAGCAAATTAAATCAAAATAACAATAATTTTGTTTTTGTTTCCTAGGCTGGATACTCTGAAGTGGTTTTCCGCTGTGAGGGCTGGCCTCTGTGTCTCCATGACAAAACCGTCATCCAGTTAGCGCCCGTGAACCCTCTGCTGCTGCGTCCTGGAGACTTCTATCTGCAGGTGCAACCTTTCGGGGACCAAGCAGCTCGTGTTGTCCTCAAAAGTCTCCTGGAGGAGGGCTGTCGAGAAGTGGAGGAGACCCCCGTCCCCGAGACCTCCTACCCCTGCATCTTCACCGAGGAATGGCTGCAGGACATCAATGAAGGACGCCATGGCACTCCTCTGTCACGTTGCTTGCTTTGCACGGATCAAGGAGTGATCAAGTTGCCCTGGGCTAAAATCGCCATCCCAGAGTTTTTAGACAAGCCTAAGATCATGCCTACTTATCGGGAAGCTCCACCTGAGCCAAAACAGATCTTAGTTCCCTCCCATTTCAACTCCTCCACCCTCCCGATGGAAGCCATTTTTCTTCCTGCAAAAGACAGGATGCCAGCATCTTTGAGATCTGCGGAGTATTCCTCCAGACTTGTCAAAATGGATCATGAAAGACGAACCCCCAAATCGTGCTCCAGGCCTTTAATCAAACCTGTGGGTTGGGTTTCTCCTAACACCTGGGACAGTCGTAACTATCGAGAGATTGAGGGCGATTATGTAGACCTGGTGGATATTGCCAAAGGGAAGGAGTTTGTGGATAAACAGAGAGGCAGCCATCCACAACAACCTAATTCAGTTTTGTTTAAACCTGTCAGACCACCGCCACCTGTACCACGTGGTGTTCCCTGTGCACGCACCCTTCAGTGTGCAGAGGAGCCCTGTACGTCGTGCAGCCAGAGACGGCTGGGGCATGAGCCCACTGATCACGACTTGAAGTGTAGGTACAGAGACTCGTACGTGGCGGCACTGAGAAACCCAGTCGCCTTTGAGAGGGGGAGCGTAGACCTCCTGGCCGCCCTGGAGGAGGTCTCTTCGCAAGAGGGCGAGCTAAGATCCAAGGGTGCATTTGAAGCTCAAAGAGACGAACTTGGAAACTTTTGCAACCACTGTAATAAACCCGTGTTAAGTAAGGAGCTCTGCCAGTACAGACACTGCTGTGAACCAGAAAACTTTGCATCTCACCTCAAAGACCTTCCTACGAATTCTGAATCAGAAAACCTCATGAAGGAATCACCCACTATTTTGAAATCCACCCCCGGTTTGAGCCAGAGTCACAAAGTTCAGATGAAACTTATTTCCCAACAGTCGGGACACAATGCCAGCGTGCATCCAGATGGTGACGTTAAGCCACATCAGAAGGTGGAGGTTGTGAAGCCATCAGGAAAACAGAAAGTCAAGGTTAGGTCTCTGTCCACTGTATCGGAGACTTCTAAAGGGAGTCCGCTTCTCTATAAAGTCAACAATAGGAGCCACAGTGATATCTGCCCCGAGACAATCAGCAGCATAATGCAGTGCAAGAAAGGTGAACTGTTGGATCAGGTGACCCTGAAGCTGGAAAGACTGATGTCCCCTAAAAAAGGTAAGCAGTGGGGGCAAGTTAAAGTGGCTCTATGTAAGAATCATAAATTGCTTGTGTGACACAATGACACCTGTGGCCGTTAAGTCAACGACAGTCAGCGTCCTGTCGCTCGCGCTTGTGCTCGCACTAAATAGACGCAAGCGAGCATCGGTCAAAACAGTGAGGCGACGCACACGAGACTGAACGTGATTGACAGGCATAATGATGTTAGCAACATTAGCCAGTTAACACCACAATATCACTATATATTTCAGATGCTTGGATTAACTAGCACAGATATAACTTAGTTTTTTTTGTGTTTCCGTGGAGTTTGTGTTGGAGTCTAAGTTTTTAGGTTTGGTTACAACCTGCTCACACATTGGCAATAAAAAAGGTTAAAAAACGTTTATACTAAAACCTTACATACAGTCCCTTTAAGGCTGAACGTTCATGATAAAATCTCTAATTCTCTTCCTTCTCTCTCTTCTTTTTAACCCCCACACACAAAGTTTTTACATTGTTATTACTGCACACACAGCCGTTTATTATGATCTGTTGCTCAATGCGTAAAGGGCCACTGAACATTCACGCCAAACAGGCTGATTGAAACTCTACCGTGACCTCGCGTGCTTGCGGGAATATGCTCCACCGAGACCATAAAGGCTCTTTAGAAAGAAAGTTCAAAGGTCAAAGATCAGGCTCGAGTATGATCTTCTCCCACTGCTGTCTGGGGTTCTTTAGCAGCACTGCTGCATTCACGTTATTCCCATTACAGAGGGAGTGAACGGAAATAGCGCCCTGCACCCCGATGAAAGGGAGGTGCTGAACCCGTTGGGTAAAAACAAAGAGCGGAGCATTCCTCTAATGCAGAGAGACAGCATAACATGCGAGAAGGAGGTTTCTGTGTCCCCTGCTCCCGCTGGCATGCACCCTCATGCCCTCACAGGGGCATGTTGAGATCTTGACTGGAGACATGCTTGTCATGTACTATTAAAGCAGCACAGAGAGAGAGAGAGCACAGGCGAGGCTTTGTTGGTCCTAAGGAGAGGCCAATTAGGATGTCTGAAATCAAAGCCAGGCTTAGTAGCCGGGGCCACTGCAGTGTTTTGTTACAGAGCGTGTCCAATGTTTAAAGCCTGTCTGTACACAGCTGTGCATGTTGATGGAGGACTATTAAGATTTATGGACGAAGAGTTGAATAATTACTGTTGATATAAAAGGGCAAAGGTTGCTGGACGTAAAAGAAAGTTGGCGGATAGTTTATAAGAAATATTAGTGCTGTCTCAGAAGAACGTCCTCAAGAGACACAGTCTGAGGGATTAAAGGAGCGGCCAGAGCTCAGTGGGTAGAGAAGGTCGAACTTTAGTCGCGAGGTTGGCGGTTTGATTCCCGGCTCCTACTGTCTGTATGTCAAAGTATCCTTGAGCGAGACACTGAACCCCAAATTTCTCCCCAGGTGCTTTACAGCGTCCCACTGCTCCTAAAATGCTTAGGATGGGTTAAATGCAGAGGTCAAATTTCACGTACTGTATATACCTGTGTGTGTATGACGATTGTAATAAAGTTAAAAAAAATTTTTTTTTGAAACAAAACAGAGTTTTCTTTGCTTTTTTTGTGGGAAGACAATTATGTTTGTGTTTGCTGTCATGCAGACTCCCAGTCAAGTAGGAGTGAGACTCCCGCCGCCGCAGATGGACCACACTCCAAACTCCATCACTCCAAGATAGAGAAGCCATCTCCTGCACAAGTTCAACTTCCTTCTGCAGGTTCTGACTCTCCTCAGCCTCCACAAACCGAGGAATCAGGCTTCAGAGGCGTCAGCGGTCTGCTTGAACTGGGCATTATTAGTTTGCCAGGTACTTGATATACGTACAATGTTAAGTGGTCGCGCACATCCAAAACCGTAGTAGGCCGGTGCTGGACCAGTAGAAGACAGGAATGAAAAATGTAGAAGAAGGTCCGCACACTGTAGCTCCTTTTAAGTGCAATTTATTGGCACATTTTATTTAGTGACGTTTCGAGCAGATGCTCCTCTTCATACTGAAGAGTCAAGTCTGAAGAAGTGTGCGGACCTTCTTCTACATTTTTCAGGTACTTGATATACATCATTAATTTCTGGGCATTCACCCAAAATAATGTCTTCTGTATGATTTCTGTATCTCAAAAAGTCACTATTATAATCATGTTATACTGTACTGTCACAGCATTTGTCATTCAAAAAAAGACTTTGAATCAGTCACTCTTTGCACCTTTTTGAAAAACAATTACATGTCACAAACGTTTTTGTTCTCTGTCCTGTAAACCTTCAGGCAGCAGAGACAGGACAGGCAGGGCGGTGGTGGAGGTCCACGGTGGCAGAAAGGAGTGGACGTCCCCTCGTGTGTCGACCCAGAATGTCTGTGAATTACTGCTCTACTTGCACTCCATACCCAGGTACTAAACAATGACTATTAGATGTCTCTCATATACCAAATATTTGTAATTGAGAGGCCCAATATTCTGTGGGGATCTCCTCAGTTTCCCAGCAGAGAAACGTTGTTGATGTTAACTTATTGGGAAGCTCCAATGTATGCTGGTATGTAATAAAATGTCTGATCACAAGAGGGCAGCAGATACCATTTGAAATGTCTCCAGTGTCCAGATATGATGCATGCTCTTACATCCAGACTAAGTGATCCCTTATGGGTCATCCCTTTGTTTAGTTACTTTTTTACGACTAATAAAACAATGTAGTTTGTATTCTAAAACCAACTTTATGAGCGGAATAATTCTACTTTAGGATCAGCTGGCAGTAACGTTGACCTGTGCTGACCCTCTGCCAAATTGAGTGTCAATACTCCCCCTCAAAGGTCTACTAGCGAACACTTTAACAGTGCTATTTGTTTACACTGGGTTTAATGGAGTCTTTGAAGTTCAAAAAGCCATTCTACTAGATAGCTTGGCCTTTCTCTGTCCCCACTAAACAGTCTCTGGCCAGGCGGGCTGCCAAATGTCTGGTATGCAGCGCCTTGCTAGAATTAGCAGCCATGTCTGATTTAGGCTCACACAACAGAGTAACCCAAGAAGAGGCCATTAAGAGGGGTGTGTGAAGGCGTCAAAGTGTGGAATAGGATGTGTGAAGAAGAGTGTGTGGGTGTCAAAGAGAGATAAAAAGATAAATACAGATTTGAGAAGTGGACTAAGCCTAAAAGCCTTTTAGCACATAAAGTGATGAAGTGATAATGTTTGAATGTGCCCTGACATGATCCGACGTTTTGGTAGGAAAGAAGTTCGAGAGCTGGGAATGACTCTGGTCATCAATGCCAGGAAGAAGACTCCTTCACTTCACCTCTACAAAGCTCTGCTGATGGCCCAGGTTAAAACAACAAACCTGCTTGTACACGTCCAAAGCAACACCTGCACTCAAAAACACTCACACACAACATGTCATCAGATGCTGACAGATGTCAAATTGTCACATCCTTGACTCACAGATGAAGAAACTGGCTGATTAGTCATTGTGTGTCTGAATATACGGAACACAAACACTGAGCAACACAAGTTCATTTCAAGTTCGTGCAAGTTTCTGATTTGTTAGCAGTAAAGAAATGCACCAGGGGGCGCAATCTCCATTTTTATCAGATGCACTGTAACACTGTAGGCCTATTGTACTTAAGGTTTCTTGTCAATTGAGAGGGAAGGTCAATGATAGAGTACCAGGGGCGGATTTAGTAATTTGGGTGCCCCAGGTAAATGCTGTCTTGCTTTACTTTTCAGTGGCAGTGGTAGAAGAAGTAGGCTGACTCAAACCTTTCTGGAGTAAAACCATTATTACCACACAATAAAAGTCCTGCATTCAAATGTTTACTTCAAGTGACGAGTGAAACAGAGGTATTATCAGCACAATGTACTTAAATTTACTTAATGTGTGTTCAAGGTGGAGCTTTCAGTTTGATGCTGGATAGTTTAATGAATAATAATAATACATCATATTTTAATTGTTTTATTTTGTGAGTAAAATCTGAATTTGCAACGTAACCAGTAACATTTTGTAAGTTATTTCGGGGTACAATGAGATAGAATAGTAACATAATTCAATATTTTTCATACCTAAACATCATAATAAATGTATAGCTGTTTTGGGCCCTTTTAGCAGGGGGCCCCAGGCTGTTGCCTACCTTGCCTTATGGTAAAGTCTACCCCTATAGAGGACAAGTCTTATTGTTTTACTGTGACAATCATTCATCTCATACCTAAATGATCAGAGCACCTGTCAGCACAGTTTGCCTTGGTTTTTTGTCTTTAACTTACTGACCATCTGCTACAGGAGCAAGCTCTACATGCCGTCCACAGTATCGTGATGCTGGTGGATAAAGACACTTGTCCTCGACCTGAAAAACAACCAGGGTTACAGGTCAGGAATGAAATCAACTTCCATATTCTCCTTTGTTCTGTAGTGGTACTTTTCCTTCATGCCTAACGTTGCCTTTGTGTTTGTCTATCAGATGGACATGGTGACTTCTATGAAAGCCCTCAACAAGACAGTTGAAGCTTCCCAGCTGACCTCTGACCTGGGAGGGACCTTTACTTACAGTCATACCGACTGGCTGCAGTTCCATCAGGTACTGAATATTCGCTCACACCCCACAATTGTTTTGATGAAGTGCGGAGTTCCCCGTTCAACCACGGTTCGCCCACTGGGGATGACTCCACACACCCACACCAAACATTCATCATCTCTGTTGTTCTTTAATGCCACGTTTAGCTTTGGTGTTTGGGTGGAGGGAGGGTAATGAGGTCACAAAGGGAAAGTCCTATCTAAGAGATTAATAAGATAATTCATTATAGTGTAAACTACTGACCGTTTTTATACTGATCAACAACCCTCACTGGCTCAGGTCCACTACCAGAGGCTGGTTGTGTGCTATATATACAATATAGGTCATATAAAATACACAGTATTTTAGTAGAATGTAATAAGAATATGCAGTGCAGTTGACTGGAAATGAAATGGGGAAATCAAATCAAAACATTATTGCAGACTCAGGGTCTGTATGTATTTTAGGATGCATTAAAAATCCAACTTCCTCTTTAAATATTTCCTTGTTTTTTTGCACAGCAGGGAATTAAACTGCAGGTCAGAGGGAAAGTTTGTTATGTTGTGGTTCCAGTGTCGGGGTTGCAGGATAAATTTGAGAGTTCATAATTTGAATAACTGAATAGGAAAGCAGACAAAAGTGTTAAACATACTTGCTACAAAAAAATAATGTTTTTTTTCTAATTTTTGCGTTTTGTTTGTGAATTTTTGGATAAGTTACATCTTCAACATCTTCAGGCCCCTAAAAATAAAACAAACTGAGATGGAAAAAATTATTATTCGGTTTAACGGGTCACGATTTGTAGACATATGCAACCTGTGACAAGGGTATGTAGTAGATAACGCTTCATTTTAAGGGGCCGCAATCCAAAAAGGTTGTGAGGCAGAAGCACTGATGTAGAAGGTCGAGTATCTCTGAGTGTTTCCCTGTCATATCTAGCAGCACACTGAGGGCCAGCTCCTGTGTTTGTAGCTAATAAGCACACCTCAGTGCGTCTGATCTTGGCCTCAGGATGCCGCTGGCTCTGGTGCTCTCTGTAGGCAGCAGATGGCAGATATATGTAGTGTCTCAAAGCTCTTGGGTTCATAATCATTTTTTTCCACCTCCACTAAATCTTTAATTTTACCATTTCAGAGACTGGTTTCTTTCATGACTGAGCTGCGAGGGGCGGACAGCTTGTTGCAGAAGGCCATCAAGAAAGTGGACGGCAGCAAGAAGATAGACACCGCCCAGGTAGAATATACACATTCATAGTGTGACGTTATGGAAGCAGGTCAGACGTGGTGTTGACTTTGCTTTTTCTGTGGCCGCTACAGGAAGTGCAGCAATGCATCGAGGAACAGAGGGCCTCAATGAAAGAGGTGCTGGAAGACACTCGACTGGTGACTCTGCAAAGAGAAGGAGGAGCTCTACTGGCCAGAATGAGGAGGGAGGAGTTCAGATTTCCACAGTCTGAGGACTACAGGTATCAGATCATATTTAAATCTGCTTACCTTCTCCTTCTTGTCCCAAACAAAACACACGTCTGGGAAATATTTTACTTTCCTCACCACCACATTTATTTGACAACTATAGTTACTTGACCAATTAAAGCCCCTGCACACCCATGCAGGTGTTTTCAGTTACTCTGGCTGATTAGACCTCTAATCAGATGTTAGTTGGGTCAAAGAATGTATATTGCTAAGAAGTGAAAGTCAATTGTTCATCCCATTGCAACATCAGCGCCCAGCAGCAAAGCCACGCTTCCGCCATTTTGGACTGAAAGAGACTACCGGACGGTGGTAAAACATCCGCCTAAAAAGTGCTGTACAAAAGTAAAACTCAATTATTTCTATTCTATTGTCATTTCTACCGAAATGGCCTGTGTTGAACAATAAAATATTATAAATATAACAAGCGTTTTCAGTCCAAAATGGCGGCAGCGTCTGTTTCGTCTGTTTGCTTCTATACTCTTTGGTTGGGTGGAGCTATGCTGGGAACTACGTGGAAACTTTATGCACTAATAAGAGTGATAGCAGGCTAAGTTGTCCCGCCCTAACAGCTACAACAAAGCCAACCGATGGGTGAGAGAGATGTCAATGGATTTGTGCACACCCATACTGTCCTGAGAACAGGTCTAATTGGGCATCACAACACCTGTGTGAGTGGACTATGGGTGTGCAGGGGCTGTATTAAGATTTTACATACATTATATATGATTATTATTATTGAATAAACTACCAAACAGCATAATAAGTAGTTTGAGTTTGCTCCACCTCAACCAGACAAAATTAAAATGCGACTGCTTCAGTGTTAACAAATCAATAATATATACTGTAAATACGACATAACACTGCCAGGGGGCCACTCTGCCAAACGAGTATTATTACTTTATGGTTCTGTTGAAAAATGTGTTATGTTTTGAGTGAATTATGTATGTTTTCATGTCTAAATATTTGTTAAACATTTACAAATTATTATACTAGACATTTTTGTAATTACAGCAGTATGGCACCACAATTTATACAGGCAACAAGCAAGAGGTCATGTTAGTAGTTATTATGTGTTCCATATCTCAGCCTTAAAGGAGCAGTGTTTAGGATTTAGGGGAATCTATTGACAGAAATGGAATATAATATTAATAAGTATGCTTCCTTTAGTGTATAATCACCTGAAAATAAGAATCGTTGTGTTTTCGTTAGCTTAGAATGAGCCGTTTATATCTACATACGTAGCGGGTCCTCTCTTCAGGGTTGTGTCAAACTGCGAAATCTGATCTGAGATCTGCAAAAACTTGCAAAAACTCTCGCGTGACACACTGCCCGACGACCTATCCTAACCTTAACCATTCGAGGTCAATGCCTAACCTTAACAATCTTGCGAGAGTTTCCCCAGTTTGTGGGCTCCCTTCTAGCCACTACCGTTCTTCACGGAGCCAGCCACCATGCTTCTACAGCAGCTCAGAATGGACAAACCAAACACTGGCTCTAGGTAGCGCCATTCGCATTTTCCCGTTTTCGTGTCGTCCACCGTAATTCTCCTACCTGCTTGGCACAAAGGAGAACTTTCAGTTGGTTGCAATCTGCAACCTCACCACTAGATGTCGCGAAAACCTACACACTAGACCTTTAATTAACTTTACTTACATAACATATTTATCTATCTGCTAAACCTCAAATCGCCACATAACGGCTGTACTTTTCTAAGGTGATGACTTAACGATGGTGCATTTACCCCCATAATACACTTGAAATTACAAATGCTACCTTACAATGCAAGTCAAGTCGAGTGTGATTTGTCTCAGAGTTTGTTAATGTTTGTTTCACCGTCCTTGCAGAGATGCTCTGGAGTCAGTGACCAGTCTGTACAACCAGGTGGAGGAGAAGCTCCACACTCTGGTGATGAGATCAAATGAGTCACTGCAGCACCTGGAGTTCCTCTTCAGGCTCCGAGAGATCGAGGCCAACATTAGCACGGTAACATCACAACATTAAGATCTACAATGTGTGTCCAAACAGCTGGAATTCATTAACGTGATGTTGTAGACAGGGGGGTGGAAGTTGGTCTACTTTTGCACATTTTCATTAATGTTACTGTTTCTCAAAAATAAGATATGTAATGCTACACTCACAGTTTGCCAAGCTATAAACCAGCATTGTGTAATTCTACATTACGTCTTGCAGGCTGGGATGTGGTTCAACGCAGAAGGCGAACAGAGACTGAAGGATTCTTACATAACAGACGATACCCTGGTGTGCACTGAAAAGGCCTTGCAGCACTTTGATGTGTTTTTCACTCAGTCGAAGGTATTAACAAAAAAAGCAATATAACAAAAAGGGTTCAAAAATAAGAAAAGCTACCTTATTTGGTTGTGTTTCTCTTAAGTTTTGCTTTTCCTAGAGTAGGAAATATTTAAATTACTGCACTGATAACAGTAAATATTAGATTAGGAGGGGGAAGGATAAACAAGTTCCGCTTGACATCTTATCATTTGTTACAGGAGAAACAACAGTACGCCTTGACCCTAGTGACTGAGGCAGAGGGTGTTGTTGGCCCCAGTGATTCCTGTCCTGCTACAGATGTTTTTCGGACTCTGGTCAGCACTTTCAAATCCAATATGGATGACTTTATGTTGCGCGCAGAACAGAGGCACAAAGAACTGGACAAACTGGTGCAAGTGCACCGCTTCTGTGAACAGGTTTGCTTTTTCACCCATCTAACATTTCTTTCTTTCTTCTCTTGCCCTTTGTCTACATATTTGTGACTGATTTGTGTTAACCTTTAGATTTAAAATTCCGTTTTCTTTCTCTCCCTGTGTAGGCGTCTGCCCTGGCCAAGGAATGCACTCCTTTTTTGGAGCAGGTAGAGCAGGGGTGTTACTCAGCTCAGGCCCTGAGAACACTCCAGATGTATGAAGAGAGATTAGGTGGCGAATTCTCCAGCCCGCACTTCCAGGCTCTGAAAGCTAAGGCCTGTGCCGTGGGATCAGGGGCCTCGGGGGTGATGGGAGTGTGGAATGCAGCCTGGGTCCGGTGCCAAGAAGTTAGGAAGCGTCTTGAGGAGATGCAAAAGAAGGAGAGAGGAGTAGATAAGAACCAGATCCAGCGGGGCACAGCTGTAAACCCTCAAGGGGAAGATGGAGGAGTGGAGAAGGAGGACAAGAGGAGTGAAGTGGGGGAGGATGAACGCTCCCTGACCCAGCAGCCGACCTCTCAGGAAGAGGTAGTCAATATCTCAGAAAGTGAAGGAGAAAGCACCGCTGCTGCGTGCTTCAACCACCGTTCGAAACCTGACTTGAAAGGAGAATCTGAAGCGCAGAAATTACCTGAAGCAGCAGTTAAAAATGAGAAAATTACAATTTTTTCCCCACAAAACACTGATTGTCATCCAGAAAGCAAACAGAGGCCAAGAGAGCACCACAGCGAGGCAGATCTGAGGAGCGCACACTCAGTAGAAGGGGGCGATGATTTTCCATCGCACCAACCTTTGGGTCGGTCCCTGAGCGAGGGCTCGAGTGTGAGCTCTCATTTGACGAGGATCTCGGTCTTTTCACCTTTGAATGTAAGACACAAACACTGTCAGAGCAGAACACAGCTGCTGGAACTGAATCCGCAGTCCGTCCAGAATCTGCCTGTTTCCCATAACGAGAGTTTACGGTCAGGAAACCTGAGCTGCGACTCAAACGGAGACAGTAATGAAGTGGAGGGTGGAGGATGCACAGTCTCCACCCAGAGCCTTAAAGAGTCAAGGACCCCAGAGACATTACTCACACCAACAGAAAACAATGGCAGCAATGTTTTGTGAGTAACACCCCCTCCCTCAGCTGTAATCTAAAGCTCAGTGAGATGCTGTCCAGGACATTAGACATAGGTTATATTCATGAATGGCACAATTATTCTTCAGTTAAACAACACTGTCATACCCACACATAAATAATGTAAAGCTGAGCATGATCCCGAGCTCACCTGGGTTTAGTTATGAGCCTTAATAAAGTCAATGATTTCACATTTTTCATTTCCTATATGTGGAACAGGAAGCTGCGGAGGATCATTGAGGAGCTGCTGTCCACAGAGAGGGAGTATGTGAAGGCTCTGGGTTACGTTCGAGAGCACTACTTCCCCGAGCTGGAGAGGCCCGACGTCCCTCAGGACCTCAGGGGCCAGCGGGGGAGCATCTTCGGCAACTTAGAGAAACTCCACGACTTCCACCGACATCACTTCCTGGATGTGCTGGAGAGCTGCGTGAATGAACCCTTCAGAGTGGGACGCTGCTTCCTGCGACATGTAGGTGTATTATCGACAGTAGTGAATATGAAGAACAGTCTGCAAGTGGGGTGCACCTGAGTAACTGTTGTTTCCATGACGCGACCAGGTTTTAGCAGATGTGCGTCTGAGTAATGTGCCAAATAGTGGTCCGTGGTTTCCTGTTTTGAACCAAAACCGCGATAATTAAGCATAATGGATTGCTGACAAAAAGCCCTTCCAGATGTGTCCTGACTGTAGACTGATGTTATGTCTTTAGCTTCCAAAGAATCAAATGCTTAAGTGTTGATATCATTGAACATAGCTCACACAGCTGTGAAATGCTGTGGTACACTGCTATAGTTTACATTTCACAGTGTGGCACATGCATTTTTATTGTTGGTGATAATGATGATGACTAATGGTCTTTATTTATTCCTTTCGTTTTAGAGAGAGAGCTTTGCTTTGTATGCCCTTTACAGCAAGAACAAACCGCAGTCTGATAGTCTCCTCATCAATCATGGACAGGCTTTCTTCAAGGTGAGAACCACTGCCAGGCAGCCTCCCGTTGCTCTTCTTTCTCTCATTTCTCTTCTCAAAACCACATCATGGACTATTTCAAAAAAGAGGGGAGAGAATGGTGTATTTTAACAAGATCAGAGTCTATGTGGCACCCCCGGAAACTTTTCATAGGGGTGGCCAGATGGGGCCACTGAAAATCTTGGGGTGGCACACCAAAAACAAAAGTCATAAGGTTAGGTTCATCTCTATACACTATTTTAGTCCTGATGGACGCCTTCCCATCCACTTAATATTAACGTGTTCTCCAACTCAGCTTTAGCATTATCCTTCCTTATATCTTTAGCCGTACCCTGCTGCACAAAAACTAACTGAAAACTCTCAATATGAGTTAAGGACAGTACAGTGTGTGTGTGTGTGTGTGTGTGTGTGTGTGTGTGTGTGTGTGTGTGTGTCTTTCTTGGACTGTGTGTAGCTGTAAACCTTCATCATCATCATCATATACAGTACATACAGTTACATACAGGAAATGTGACCTCTGCATTTAATCCATCCTCAGCATTTAGGAGCAGTGGACTGCTCTAAAAAATTAGAACATCTTTGACAAACAAAACACCAAAAAGCATTAACATTTCCTGTAGCTAGGTCTTAACATCTAATCTAGTCAGGTCTTGCTACAGTGTAAGTCTTGTCCTGCGTTCCCTTCAAACACTGTCCGCAATGCATAATTAAAAAAAAAAGATTTTTTACAATTTTGCTTGGATACATATTTCGACCTATGAACCTGTTTTTCACCCTCAATTTCTGTGTAACTTCTGTGTAAAAGTGTGTATGTATGTGGCCCATTTTAGCTGAAAACGGTGGCCCAATTTAGCTGACACGGTTAAGCTAAAATGGGTCAGTACCTAAAATGAGTTTTTTTTTTAATTTCAACTTTTTTTATTTGAAAGAGCCTGTCAAAACATTGCTCATAAACATTTTGCTTTGTTTGTAAGCTAACTAATAATTGCTTTATCATCCTTATTAGTGATGAGTGACATTTGCTATATCACTCATCACAATATTATTGTACATATTGTATCAGGGTGGCCAGGGGGTCAATGGCAGCAACTATGATACTGGCAGCTCTGTGTGGCTGTACTTACACAGAGCAGTGCTTTGAGCTAAATGCTAACGTCAGCATAACATGTTAACATGTTTACAGTGACACTAGAGAGTCTAGTTCCTAGTATGACTAATAAACAGAGACAACCAAATAAAAATTTGAGGTTCATCTCTATACACTATTTTAGTCTCGATGGACGCCTTCCCATCCACTTGATATTAACGTGTTCTCCAACTCAGCTTTAGCATTATCCTTCCTTATATCTTTAGCCGTACCCTGCTGCACGATCACTAACTGAGCGCTCTGTCTCCTCTCCTCACACACCAGCAAAAGCAGCTGAAGCTGGGGGATAAGATGGACCTGTGGTCGTACCTGCTGAAGCCCGTGCAGCGGATCAGTAAGTACAGCCTGCTGCTGCAGGACATGATGAGGGAGTGCGGTCCGGGACAAACCAGAGAGATGGCTGAGGTCAAGGCCGCCCTGGAGGTCGTCCACTTCCAGCTCCGCCACGGCAACAACCTGCTGGCCATGGACGCCATCCGCCACTGTGACGTAAGACAGTTTGTTTTAATTTTTTTTGTCATTTTGTAAACAGAACTATCAAGCAAGATTATTAGAAAGGAGGATTTCATGTCTTATATACAGTACATACATACACAGGTATGCTGTACAGATACAGTATGTACTATAGCGTGATAAGAATGATTCATCACCCTCTCACCCAGCATTGAGCAACACCATTGGAATCTCTACTGCAATGGAAAAGCACAGTAGGGAAACAGGTACAGGCAAGACTACAGCGTCCATCCATGCAGAATGATGCGTATATTGAGGAGTAGTGTTCCTCAAAACATTTATCATTGTGATTTGGATTTGTGCGATAGCGTTGGTCAATCATGATTATTCTGTGATGACAGGAATGAGATGGATGAAAAGAGTAGAGGGAAAGAATAATAGTTTTATCGTCTTTTGATGGAATGTAAAGGGAGGTGTTGTGTGTGGGGGATGATGGTTTGGAGTTCCATTATTGCAGCAGAGATGGAGGGAATGGAGTTGGATTCACAGGAATTTTGTTGGTTAGCTTATGAACTTTATGCTCTCTGTTACATTGTCAGAAATAATAAGAGAGTTCATATAATTTTGTATTGATTCTCAAATTGCACGAGTCAGTTTTCCAAATCTGCCATTATGGTCAATGTTTACAAGTCTGTTTATCTGACTATGTCTTCATTAGCCTAATTTAGAAGCTAACTAATTATTCCTGGGAACAAAGGCTGATTGTATATCATATTGCTAAATCATATTGCATTATTGTTGACTATAGTACATGACCCCCCAGACTCTCCTTTTGTGTTCTTGCAGGTCAATCTGAAAGAACAGGGGCAGCTGATACGCCAGGATGAGTTCTTGGTGACATTCAGGAAGAAAAAATGTTTACGCCACATTTTCCTCTTTCAAGAGCTCATTCTCTTTAGCAAAACCAGGAAGACGGACGTAGGAAATGAGACATACATCTACAAACAGTCGTTCAAGGTATCACATACAGTATTGCTACACACACAATTCCATGTAAAGTTTAAAGGGATTTATGTGTAACAGAAGTACCAGTAAAGTGAGCAATGACAGCAATAGAATGCCTCAGTATTACTACTATCACTTCCTCTTTCCAACAAGCCAGTACAAGATTACGCCCTATACATACGCATGCTGAAACTGACACTTACTTTAATCTTGCAATACGTTTACTCATCATTTACAGAGAAAAGAAAAGTTTCCGTTAGTTGTCACAACTTGGAATATTTTCCAAATCACAGATGCGGGGGAGGACTGGGCATGAAAATTGGCCATGGACTTTTGACCTCATGCCAAATATTAGAATTTATATTTAAAAAAAAAAATTGAACACTAGAATATATTCGAAAAAAATAGTTGCATTACATTAATGAAAATGGAAAAGCAGTTATTTAATTTTGAAACATATGAATGCAGAATCTGTTTCACTGAATAATTTAATAAATTTGAAGTACATTTACTTATTTTGTATTACAGTAGCGAGAGTATACATTACACTAACACCAGTGGTGGAATGTACGTAACTAAGTACATATTCTCAAGTACTGTACTTAGCAAAAGATGAGGTACTTGTACTTTACTTGAGTATTTCCATTTTATGTTACTTTATACTTTAACTCCATTACATTTTGGAGGCAAATATTGTACTTTTTACTCCACTACATTTATTTGACAGCTTTAGTTACTTTGCAAATTCAGATAACTAATACAAAATATAAATCAACAAATACATTATAATATATTATTATAGGTTAAACCTGCAGTATATAAAGTAGCCTAATTAAAATTTGCCCCTCCTTTAACAGCTGTACAGATGTACATCACTAATTATAATTCAGAAATGGGCCATTCTGCATAAATGGGACTTTTACTTTTGGTGGTTTGTATATTTTTATGCCAATACTTTGATACTTTTACCCATTTAAGATTTTGACCAAAGGACTTTTACTTGTAACCAAGTATTTTTACGCTGTAGTATTGCTACTTTTACATAGGTAAAAGATCGGAATACTTCTTCCACCACTGACTAACACCTATCTGAGAATAAAACCCATTAACACCATCGATAAGCTTTCAATTGCAACCTCATGCAAAACAGCCAGGAGCCAACCACCAGGTCAATGGCATTGTTGCTTTGGAGACATTTGTGGAAATTCACTGTATACTCCAGATGGCCGGTCCACCCCTGCTTATGAGATTCAAACTTTGCCCATAACATTTATTTTATTCTGTCCTTTTCAGCCGTTTAGTAGACCTTCTGAAACACTGCATAACACTTTATATCTTTTAAACTACCATCTTACCTGATCAGTGTGTCTTTGTTGACATTTAGACGTCCGATGTGGGCATGACCCAAAACAGCGGTGACAGTGGCCTGTGTTTTGAGATCTGGTTCAGGAAGAGGAAAACCCAGGACACGTACACTATTCAAGCAGTCGGCCGGGAGGTGAAGGACGCCTGGACCAAGGACCTGGAGCGGATCCTGTGGGAGCAGGCAGTACACAACAGAGGTACCAACACAAATACCACACTGGTGGCGCTCTGATTACAGATTGATTACAAGCTGTGTCCTCAAGCAACATCACAGCAAAGGTTATAAGATTAATGCGATAGAGAGTCGTTGATAGAGCCTGGCGTGTTCACAATATATTAACATTTGCTCTGCCTATGTTATCTTTTTTGACATTTCAAAGTCAGTAGTCAACTTTTATGTGCTTCAATGTCATTTCTTGAATTTGAAGTATCTTTAAAATAATGATTTCCTGTTTTTTAGAGGTCCGTATGCAGGAGAGAGTGTTCATGGGTATTGGAAACAAGCCCTTCATGGACATCCAGCCCAGTGATGCAGCTATCAGTGACAGAGCCGTCAACTACGTACTGGTGGGACGAGGTAAGCAAAAACTGCCAGTAAAACATGTTTACGTAGTTATTCATTACTTTCATTTTGGTCAGAAGACATTGTGAAAGCTTTTTTATCACTCTTTGGCTTTTCACGCTTCCTCTCATAAAACTTAATCTCACCTGATCTCTGCAGAAAACAGGGTGCTTTCCTCTGTGGGATCACGTGGTTCACAGGACGGGCTTCCTGGCGGTCGGCCAAAATCGGTTGGTTCAGGAAGCAGCTCGTCTTCCTCCTCTTCCTCTGGAAGAGGTTCCCTGTCCCCCGTGGGATACCTGTGTGGGCCAAAGCAGAGGATGGGCCTTGGAGGATACGTATCGCCTCCTGGAGCTCTGGAGGAAGACGACCTGGACCATGAGACTGGGAGTCACAACTTATTGTGTGAGTTTAGTGTGTACAACTATAAGCAAATATGTTCTTAACACATACATGACCAGAATGTTGATTATGTAACCATTGTATTTCTTCTTCAGTCAGCGTTGTGTTGTGTGAAACACTCACTTCTATTGCTGGGTGGACTTTATTGCCTGGTCAACAAACATGGTAACCCATTGTTCAGTCACGTAGGCACAGCAATCTCCAAGCTACAGAAAAATTAGCAAATGTTAGCTTAGCCTACTAGCTAATTACGCTATCTTGATTTGACGTAATATAACCAATTTAGCAGATTTGAGTAAGTGCAATGCAATCACCACATTCTGACATTTAATCCAACATAATACTTTCATAGCTGTGTAAGATTATGTTTTTTGACAGATTTAATATAACGCTGTGCTCCGTACAACCTACAGTGGGGGAAAATCCTCCCATACTGGCTGGCACCGAGCTGACGTCACAGCCAGAATGTATATGCCGAGTAGAGGCCCGCCAACCAACAGGAATCCACAATACATATACAAACCTAAATATGACTGTTTATAATGCTGACAAGTGGGATCACCAAGAAAACTCTGTTACACTTATGATTTATTGCAAATGAACTAGAGGATTAGATGTAATGGTACACCTTGGATCCTCCCATCGCCATGACAGTGTGTTATTGATGGGTCCTGAACAGCTTTACTGAGGCCGCTGGAGTCATGTTTCGAGCCTGCAGACATTTTTTTTTATAGTTTTATTCCCCTCCAATGAGGTCAGAGGTCAGAGGTCAATTATTTTTAAAGACATCCAAGGACATTTCGGAAGTGACGTTGGTTGCTAACACAGTGTTTGAACCTTGGCTTTCCAGTTAGTACATTTTAGATTGGATCGCCCATCCATTGATCAAGCGTATAATCAAGCGATCCCTTTGTTCCAGTGGACAGCTCCGAGTCGTCAGGAGAGAGCGTGAGTGGCTTCAGCAGCTCCAGTCACAGCTACCACTCTGCTGTCGGAGGAGAGGTGGAGGACATGATCACTGTTAAGGAGGCAGCGGTCGCTCACGGGACTGAAGCCTCTGCAGTCGTCCACAAACCAAATGCTCTGGCAGGATCCCCAGAAAAAACCCAACCACCAGTTGCACCCAAACCCAAGACCAAACCACCATACAAGGCCCAGGATCTGCCCTTTGGCAAGGTGCAGTACAAAGATCATAACCAGTGATCGACGAATTGTTCATGTGGTTAAAAATATTAAGAATGCAAAATGCAACCTGAAAGTAAATTACTCACTCAATTATTAATCTCTGCCCTCCTTATACTGAAATGTCTTTCTTTCTGCATGCTCGGTTATTGTCTCATGTCAACGATTAATCTTCTGTTGTGATTAATATTCATACTTTTATGAATTTTTCAGATTGAGAACACTAGCGCTGGAAAATCCACTGAGGTTTGACATGTGATACGGTTCAAGGTGAGCGTAGTGCAATTATTCATCACCCATCTTTCTTAAACTTTAAATATAAAGTTAGTATAAAGTTCTATTTTTTTAACAGTTATTATGTGTATAATATACACATAATAACTGTTTGGATTATAATTAATATTATTAATTATAATCCGTTCTGCTGTGGAAAGGACAAGGTAGTTTAAAGATTTCTTTTTTTCCTACAGATTTGGAGGCAACCCAAGAAGAGCCGTCTGTTGAGGTCAACGATGAAGATGAAACTATTTAAACATTTTATACCAGCTGTTACTGTAATCCGTTACCACTCTGTAAATAGATGTTCTTTTTGTAATCTCACCACTAAAACAATAGGTCTGTAAATGTACTGTACTTAAACGGTGATACGTTTTGAAATGCGTAACTGACATGGCTTTGCATAGTGCACTGTAAATCAGTCTAGTTTCATACTGTAGTTAATGCAAAGGATCATATAGAGTCACTGCTTACCTGCTATTCATAACATAATGCTGAACTTTACAGTAGTCAAAGAATGTGGCTCAATAATCCTGCTGGCTTTTGTATGCATGCACCATCCTGATCCCAGACGAATCTGTTGGAGGTCTGTGTGTCACAAAGGCAGTAAACACCATGATGCCATTTTTATGTCCCTTTTGTGCAGCTTTATCAAACGTAATCACAACATACGTATGTGTCTTACTTATTTCCTCAAAAATCAAACACATTCACTCTGTCCTTTCTTTTGATTAACCGTTTTGTATAAACTAATATGTTACTGGAATGGAGATATGTAACACTTGTATGGCTTTTTATTTGAAGTACAGAACATTTGCAGTGATGATGAATATGTTGGCTTTTATCTGTGTTTTTATTTGCACCACAACTATTTTTTTTTGCAATAAACTTAACTCAAATGTTGGTGGCTAGTATCTGTCTTTAATTTACATTTGCCAAATATTTCCATTACTAGCACAATAGTCAGATGAGGCTTATCTGAGCAATTGTATGTAATGTATAATACAGATGTAATATATACTGTAATACATAATTCAGATGGATTTCCTTGAATAGATGAAAGCAAATGAGCCATCAGAACATCATATCATATACATGTTTTCTATGAATATTTCACCTATACATGTACAGTATAAGAAAAAAAAACACATCAACTTTTTTTGTTGCAAGACTAACTTTTTAAAAAGTGCAGAGAAGAAAATGAAACATTAGAGCTGCTTACTGTATAACAGACATTTAGCATAACTATTAACAGTAGTTATTGCTCTGAACAGGTTTACGTCAAAGGCCATGATTGCTGCAGCATGGAAAAGGTCACACTTCCTTTTAACCGTTTTTTATGGACCGTTCTTTGGAAGTGGAAGTTTCAGTGAACGCTCCAATCTGGAAGTGAGTCCTGGCGATAGATGCCACGTTCTCTCCAAGCCTGTCCTGGCAATGGGCACTCAGTCATTTCCACTCTATGGGTTTGGACAGAGTTCTGGCTTTGGTTTCACTTCTGTTAATCCCTGAATTCACTTTGCTGATGTAATGCCCAACTCTGGAGCCAAGACTCATGTTTGTGGTTAATAGTAGTCGGCCCAGAGCGCTTCAAACCATATGACGGACTTCATCTACTCCACTTTTATTGACATTGTTACAATTACAAATTCATTAGTGATTTTGCTTTCGTTGCATAATTGGTGCTTGTTGTCAACTGTTATAGTGGAAACAGGCAAGATGATATTGAGCACAGGACAAGTGCTGTAGCAGACTTCATGTGCCAAAGAAGAAACAAAGAAACTTCAGCAATGACTTCACTTCAGAAGTTGTTTGTACAATTTGTCCTTTAGTGCACTTGGACCTGTGCATACCTCCCTCGACCCCTCATCATGTAGCCAATACCAGTGCAAATATTCTTTGTAATGCATCATCTGATCTTTGTGATCATCTGATAGATTTAAACCCTTCTTAAAGGTTAAGGCTGGTATTATTTTAGATTTTTTCAAAACCAGCAATGTGAGTTCATTCCTACTGATGATGTAAATCTTTAAAAATGGGTGACAAATATTCTTTCATAAAGAGTAAAGTAAAGTAATTACTGAGCTGGGCGCTGTGGTTTACAGCAAATGTTTCTCAAATAGGAGTAAAAACTGAAGGGCTTTGTTGGGACTATTTTCAGCAGTGGACTAATAATCACTAGTGAGTATTTATGGCAGCAGGAAGGTGCTGTGTGGGTTTTACTCAAATTAAACTACAGCTCCCATGTTCATGGTAATGATTGAACATGTCTCCCGCTCATTTAGCTGTGTGTATTTAATTAATTTTTGGACAACAATGGATGTCTGTGGTGCTGATGAATAAGCTACAGACTTTGGATAATGCTCGTTTGTAGGATCAATTCATTTATGTTTTTTTTTGTCTTTTCATGAGTTTTGTTGACAATGAGAAAAAAACAGAATATCGCCAGCCTTACCTTTTAACTATTTTGGATAACCTTTCTAAACCTCAGTGAAACTATAACATGTAGTAGCTACAGGCATTATATATCATGACCCCGCACAAATTGCAACCAGTGGTGGACTGTAACTAAGTACATTTACTCAAGTACTGTACTTAAGTACACATTTGAGATACATGCACTACACTTGAGTGTTCCCATTTTATGCTACTTTATACTTCTACTCCACTACATCTTAGAGGTAAATATTGTACTTTTTACTCCACATTTATTTGACACTTACAGTTACTTTATACATAAAAATATATTATATGCTTAAATAATATGATACAGTGCTATACTCGGCTACTAATATACCCAGCAATATCCAAAGCATCTAGAATTGGCTCCACATTGACAAACTACAACATTAAAATGCTCTTACATGTATTCGTTATTGATAAAAACAGAAAAATATACTATTCTATAATAATATGACATTGTGAAAGGAGCCATTCTGTATAATGAGTACTTTTGATACGTTTTACGTTTTGCTTATAATACTTGTGTACTTTTCCTTGAATAAAAACCCTTTCAACTGTTCAAGTCTCATAAATATGTCATTTAACATATCAAAAGTCCTAAGACATCTAAGTACTTAAAAGTGAACATACTTAAGTTTATCTTCATCAGTGCCAATATTTATGTTGATAAGTGCCAATTTGGCAGTCAGGAACATTTTGAAAGCAATATAAAAGTGCTATTTAAAAATGTTTTGTTGAAAATTTATGTTAATCTATGACAGCATTTATATGGATTGGTGCCAATTTATGTTGCCTTGTATACAAGTATACTAACACCGTGATGTTGCTTTAAAATAATATTTAAGGAAGCAAAAAAGTGGTACCAAGGTTAAAAAACACCTTTGAATAATATTTTCCACCACTTGGATCTAGGACTTTTTATATACAGTATACATAAACATTTGTCAGATTTTCTGTTGCAATTTCTGTGAGGTTTACCCATTTTTTCCTCACAATATACCTGTACTAGCCTAATAACAGTATGCTAATTAACTGCAACAATAGGCTACCATGTGTTGTTTTATCTTGTCTCATCATTAAAATCATTACAGAAAGGCTACTGCACTCTGTAGCCTACCTTAGTTTGCACTGTGTTTCTGACTCCACTGCTCCGCACAAGGTCAACAAGTTCAACCAGTGAAGCTACTTTTTCTTTGGTAACCACGCACAAAAAGTCACCGTTCTGACGTAGGACCGGCTGCACTCTGTGCCAATGAATCCCCGGAGGAAGCGCACGTTTGCGCTCGCGTGCGTGCGTGCGTGTGAGTACAGTACACGCGCAAAGGGGTGAGTTCTGTTTGGCGAAGGGTCGCGTCACGCCCACCATCAGACCGACTGCACGAGGGGGACTATACGGTATAAATAAGAGCGAGATAACAGCGAGGAGTGACACAGTATTCCCCTCTGAGCTGGAGATTCACTGAACACACACAACACAGCAGCAGCCATGGCTCAAGGTAAGTTAGACCCTCAATACTTTTACTTTTTTTTTAGCAGAGCTGTCATAAACTGCTTGTGATATTTATGTATTTGCCATTTAATAGCATAGTTTTAGTAGTTGGTGAAAATAAATAGGCCAAATGTTGATTTTGAAGTGACATCATCTGTATTATTTTATTTATTAAGTCAGTTCCCCAAGAATTTTGCTTTTAAGTTTTCTTCCCACCATTTCCTAATATGGGTGTTTGTGTTGGATGCAACTTTAACTCACTCTCAGTGTATTTTGATGTACAGTTTTTTTAGTCACTGACTGAGGAGTTCATGACAATGAAGGGCAAACTTTCACTATGGCATGCTGTATACATGATGTCCGATAGATGACAAATATCACAGCCTTCACATACCATCAGCCTGTGGGTTATCAGCTGGTTTCAAAGCTGCAAGAGTAACTCCGTCAAGCAGACGTCATTCATCAGAGATCTGAAGAACGATGCATCTAGAAAGTGTTTATGTTTGAGCAGATGATTTCTTCCCTGCTGGGACCCTTATAATAGCAGCTGAAAGCAGCTGTGGCTCTCTTTACAGGCACACACACACATACTGTACACCCTACAAATAGTTTACCTACCTAAGACCTTGTAAAGATATTCAAAACTTCCCAAACACGAAAGCGTAGTCAAACCTCCAGGTTTGCTCCTCTAAAGGTTGAAATATGTTTTTGACCTATGTGTGTAGGCAAAATGTGTAGCATGCCAAAAATTCTTTCTACAGTATATGGTAGAAAATGTATACAATTTTCACTTTTAGGGTGTGTATTTATCAGAAAAGAAACATGTCAACTGGAGCAGGCTGGTCTGAAGTCAGAAAAGAAATGCTTTTGGCATTTGCTATATGTAATTTTCATAGTCTCAGGATGTTATAGTAAGATTGAGGCTGTCCCGAATACCATTTTTTGGGCTTCGAAGCTTCGGGACAGTGCCGCCGCCGCAATACTGTACACACGCGCATGTCTACACACAACAAATCCAACAATATCCATCTGAGAATAACTAATAATAATGTTGAATATGAATAATGAATAATATTGTGAGATTATTCCTTATTTCATGGGCTATTTTGGGATTTATACGTTATTATTACATACTTATATATAATAAAAAAACAAAAACAAAAAACGAAGCATTCGAATACTGATTTGGAGGTCGATTACCATGGCAGCGGTTGAAACTTCGAAACATTCGGGTCAGCCCTAGTAAGACGTCTATTGGAGCGTCTACGTGCATGACACAAATAGGCTACAAATATAAGCAAAACTTACACCACTGCAGAATTTGCAGGTTAAATAAACCTGCACCTGTTTTCCATCTGTTGGAAGTTCACAAAGCAGCTATTTGAATTTGAAAGTGTCTGTGATGGAGCTCTGAAGTCAGGATTGGTGTTAAACTACAAGACTGAAAACTCCTTTCACTCCTGATGGGAGCATATTTATTTTTCCAGGATTAAAATAGTGTTTACTGTACCAGCAACTACCCAGTTGACACCAGCTAGATCTTGTTTTAATGTCCTTATTAGGCGTATGCTGGCCTCATTCTGAGACAGTCCCTCTGTGTGTGTGGTGTGGTGTGTGTGGGTCATGGTTGGTAGATTGAAGCGTAGGCCTGTGCAGTATGTAAAGGTTAGCGAGGAGGGCAGGGTCAATGCTGTGGAATCTCTGCCCATGCATTTTATATTAGAGCATTGTTCTGCTGCTACGAGTTATGTAACCCGACAGAATAAAACTGCAATAAAATGCATTCAGTTTGGCTTTAAATCACACATGAATACCATCTGCTGCTTCACCTTGAACGCCACATGCTGCTGCACTGTGGTTTGGGAACAAATCAAAATTCATTTTCTTTTATATCAGTTGTGCAGCCACAAAATCACTACAGAGAGCATGACGTCAGCTTCCCCGTTGCACCATTATAGTCTGTTGTTTCTGAAGGTTTCGTGTCTCGGACATTCACATGTTATTAATCTTTGTAATAGTTTTCGCATTCTGTAAGCTGAACATCTGTTTCATTTGACTTGCTTGCCTTGAGGTGTCAGTACAGTAAAACGCCTCAAAAGGAACAAAAAAGTGAAGAAAAATCTGAATTTCTTGCAAGTGAGATACAGTATTTCTTTCTTCCTCCTCAATAAACTGTTAAATAGCGTCTGCGCTCCAATGCAATGCTGATATTTATTCGATATTTGCACAGATCAAATGACAGGAGAGTATGCACAGGCTGAGCAGCAAAGCCCTCATAATCCTCTGACTACAATCTCCAGCTGTCCCAGAATACGCAGCGTTGCCATCTTTAAGTCATTTACCCAAATTAGTTACACTAGCATGTCTTCTATTAGGAGCTGAACCAGGGTCAAGATCAGTAAAACATCAGAGCCATATGAGAAACACCGGGGACTGATGGACTTCATGTAAAACAGCAGGAAGTCTTTACAGCTTAGAGTTTGTTTACCCTAGCCTTGACACCACTACCTGTTTCTTAACACCAATGAGTAATATATGGGGAGAGAGGTTAACCTCCTGACATGTCACAGAGCAGGAGGACCGTGGAGGCATTATAAAGGGGGTTTCCTACAAACAGGAAATCAAAGGGTGGGATTTTCTTAGTCACACAAGGCGCCCTGGAGAGAAGGAGTGGTTGTGTGTTTGCACATTTCACAAAGAGTGACTGTGACTCTGTCTGTATTTACCTCTTGTTAAATCCTTACAGAAAGCCCATAGTGAAAAGAAATGACCATAAATGACTGCTAGACTCCTTCAGTTTTATTCCGCATAATTTGCAATGACTTTGAGGATCAAATAGTAAATCTTTACAAACATTTCTCTTTTTTAAAAATTACCCAGGAAAATAAAATGATTATAAAAGTCAGTCTGAAGCCAGGAAAGCAGTAGAAAAACACATGCATGGCCCCAACATGAAGAAATCCAGACTCTAGTTAACCACAGATTTCTGGTTAATTCACCACAAGTGTGCCATAAAAAAGTTATTTGTAATTGTTGGGCCTTGTAAATGCTGTTAAACATCCCTCATCCATACACACAGCTATATGTTTTACAACTGGCACTTCATCAAGACTATGTTGTGGCATTTAAAGTGAACCATAAACATATACACTATCCTCGTATTAAATTATAACATCCAAGAATAGTGCTTAAAGAGTGCTAAAAATAGATGTATATGTTCTACACATTTCAATGAATATAAAGAGAATATCCTGTATTCGATATGTACCATTTTATGCATCTGTTGTAGAAAACTACAAGCATTCTTGATTAAAAAGTCTGTATCTACCATTTGGATAAGTAATGTATTTCCTCGTAGTAACACAAGTTTTTAAATGTGTCTGTTATGTGTTGTTAAAAGGAGAGTAACTTAAATACTTTGTCCTTAAGATGATGATTGTTCTGCATCTACGTTGTACATTTCAGTGGGGCTGCGACGATTAATCGATTAGTTGTCAACTATTAAATTATTTGCAAACTATTTTGAAGATCAATTAATCGGTTTGAGTAATTTTTTAAGAAAGACAAGTGAAAATTCTCAGATTCCAGCTTCTTAAATGTGAATATTTTCTGGTTTTCTTTACTCCTCTATGACAGTAAACTGAATATCTTTGAGTTGTGGACAAAACAAGACATTTGAAGACGAAGTTACAGCCCTATGTTTCAGATATATGTAATAACCACCTCTTTTGTACGGCTATGTGGTAAGTTTTTCTATCTAGCTTTTTAAATGCCCTCTCTTCTTTTAAGCTCTTGACATCGATCGCTGGATCCTGGAGTGCGAGTTCAACAACCTCGACCATCGCACCGATCTCAACGGCGTAGACCGTCTGATCGTGAGGAGAGGCCAACCGTTCACCATCAGCCTGTACCTTCGCTCCGGGACCTACCAACCAGGAGTCAGCTCTCTTGACTGCGTCGCAGAGACAGGTGCTACTCCTTCTTTACCCCTTTACTTTTACATCTTTCCTAAAGCTCAGGTCGGTAATGCTGAGAAACTAGCGAGTAGAGTACACTCGATTTTAAAAACGATCTAACTAAAAAGCTGAAGCAAGTGTTGCCAACCTCAATAAGGCATGCAGTTGTTGAATCTGTCTTCATTTTAGATCGACAACAACTGGAGTTTCCAGAGGCAGCGAGTCGTCATTTGCTATGGTTTATGGGTTGAGAAGTTCCTTTACTCTTAAAATAATTATGTACCTTTGCCTTTTTTCCGTTTCCAATGTGTATTTTTTTGCTCCGAATCAGATGTTTTATGGTCACAATTCTTCAACTAACCCTACCTTTAACCGTGTACACGTAGCATTTTAGAACCAATTTGCTTAACTGAATGCAATGTTTCCATGAGTAGTTGTATCATACTGTATGTAAGTATTTTCTGTGTTTTTCGGACATTTATGTAAGTTTCTGTTATTATTTCTGCATTAGGACATTTGGAAAAGTGCAGTAAATGACCAAAACTTCCACTTTCCTCTCATTTAAAGGAAGTCAGGGTCACATTGGAACCTACGGTGTGTTTCTGCAGACATTATTGTCTTTGCTACCTATTGTGATTTCAGAAATGAGAGGGGAAAGGAGCTGTAATGTTGGTGGAGAAAGGAAAAGGAAGTTTTTTTTCTTGTTCAGTTTTCAGTGACACTGCTACTGCTTTTACAATGAGCACACGTAGAGTAACTGTAAGACGTTCTTTCCATTGTTAACCTCAGCTCCTCCCTTATTGTTCTGCGGGTGTTAATGGACTTTGTTGTTATTGTTGGGAGCCCGAGATACTGTATTCTCATCGACCCTTATAACACTGAAAACCATCTATCTCCTCTCCTCAGCTCATATTTGGATAAACCTCTCATGTAGAGTGTGATAAGACAGCTGTTACTTGCCATCAAATCCCAAACAGGAAGTGTAGCTTGCCAACAGGAAAGCATGTGTATAATCATAGATAACATTATCAACCTTTGAAAGTCAAGTATGTTTTAATGGATTGGAGCAGGACTGTTAATCCCACCCAATGAGCAGGAAGCAGCCTGCTGTTGGTTTAGTTGGCTGTAACGGGTGGAAGATGTGAAGGAACCGACTGTTTGGACCGAAGGGAACGCAGATGATTTTACGTAATTTACCAGAACTCAAATATGAACTGAGGTCACTGAGGGAGACTTGAGACCCAAACAATTGTGGCCATAATAAGAGTGCCATTACACAGTTATGCTGTTCGTGCATGAGACGAGATTCCAGAGATGTTTGGACTAAATTTAATCAGGGTTGTGAAAACATGGAAAATGTACCCTGCGAGTTTCCATTCCCCAGACACACCAAGATCCCACGACTTTTTAATCTCAGGGCTCTAACCATATTCTCCGTTACACGCAGGTCCCCAACCCTCTGAGCAGTATGGCACCAAGGCCTCCTTTGGTCTGTCTGCCAACATTGACACTTCCCGCTGGAGCGCTGCTGTCACCAGCCCCCCCGGGGACATGGCGGCCCTGTCCCTCTGCTCTGCCCCTGACGCTCCTATCGGCCGCTACACCCTGACCCTGGGAGGATCAGGGCGGATTGAGTTCATCCTGCTCTTTAACCCCTGGTGCCCAGGTGGGTAAACAGACCATATGTCAAGCTGTCATGTAGTGGATCTTGTGTAGCGATCGAGGCTACAAAGTGCTTTGATGATCATGTTTCATTCCAGAGTGGGCGAAAGACAGGAGCTATTCAGGAGCAGCGCTGCAGATATTATACAGGGGGATGGTAGTAGTTTGGTTTGATAATTATGTTATTTTTAAGCAATAGTTCAACATTTTGGGAGATAGGATTATTGTTTTTTTTTCTTTTGCTCATCTATACTGTACCACTTTCATATCTTTACAGTAAAAATAAGGCTGCAGCAAGCAGCCAGTTAGTTTATCTTAGCATAAAGAATAGAAACAGCTAAACTGGCTCTGCCCGAGGGTAACAAAATCCACCTACCAGCTAGGGGTGTAACCATACATCGATATGGATTGATGTATCGACTCATTGATCAACAATCCAATATCATCAATGCAAAGTGAAAACATCGATATATATTGTCATCTTTAAGATATGCCTTTATTTTGAAATTCCCATGGCATGCCTCTCTGTCACCATTTCCATCAAAGCGCACTTCCTTCCTAAACATTCAAATAGTGTTTAAACATGAGAAATTTGGCACTTTATAGTTAACAACAGGAGGTCTTTATTCTTTTTATTAAAAATAGAATATGAGAATATTTTTTCATTTAAATGGCAAATCATATTTTAGTTGCTTTTTGTGAGGTGATATAAATGTAACTGGCTGTGTTAAATGGATATATGATATTGTCTCATATCGATTGCAGGCCCCTGAACTGAATCAAATCAAAATCATATCGTGGCAGAGTTTGTGTTTAGGTGACCAAAGCAATGGCTGGAGACTTGGAACATTTAAGTATCAGACTTGAAGTAACCAGAATCAGGGACAGACAGCCAAGAAATTTAAATCATCAAATGGTGCATTTTAGACGCACTGAATGAAGACAGGGGAACAGGTCTGGCTTGTAGCAGCACAAACAGAGAAATGTTCTTCCTCTTCCCCTCCTACAGTAGTTATAGGAGCCCTGATTATGGGCTGATTGAGCTCACCTGCGCCTAGTTGACTCTGAACAGCGCAGGTGAGCCTGTGGCTCATCAGCATGTGGCAGACATGAAAAAGTTTCTAACACTTTGTGATATCAGCAAATATTGTATCGTTGTCCAAATAATCGATATAATATTGTATTGTGATGAAACTTCACACCCCTACTACCAGCACCTCTAAAAGCTAACAAATACAAATGTTATATCTTGTTTATTTAATCCAAACAAAAACCAAAGTGTAAAAAACATCAATTGTGGTATTATTTGTCAGACTGTTTCTTGGTGATGTTGCAAGGCAACCAACAAATAGTGAACTTACAGCACAGGTGTCGGTAGGTTGACTTCCTTACCTTTGGACAGAGCCAGTCGCTTCCAGTCTTTATACTAAGCTAAGCTAACCAGCTTCTGGTTGTAGTTTAATATTGAATGGACAGATATGACAGTGATATTGATCTTTTCTTTTAGCTCTTGGCAAAAGAGCGAATAAGAGTGTTTCCCAAAATGACAAACTATTCCTTTAAGTTAAGTGGAAGTTTCAAATTTTATGAGAATGCTCTGAATAAAGTCCATCAACTGCAGGGTGAGAATATATGACCGATACTAAACCAGCCATGTTCCACTTAGGAGGTCATGTATTAGGACGTTCATTGTATTGTCTGTGATGTCTCTCGGCAACAGGAGATGCAGTATATATGGACAATGAGCAGCATTTGGCAGAGTACGTCTTATCTCAGGATGGAATCATCTTTCGAGGCAGCAACAAACATCCCATACCTTCTCCCTGGAACTTTGGCCAGGTACCAACACCAACACTGATGCCGCCAGCCTCACTTCATCATCTTACACCCACTGAGTGGTGGGGGAGTTTATTCTGATAACAGGAAAAGATCCACTTATCAAGTGATTTATGACGAGTTACATCACTGTAAACGGGCAGTAATTTCTGAACATTTGACACTGAAATTAACTGAGATATTTATATCTGACAGTGGACAGCCTGGGTCTGATAAAGTGAGAGGAGTGTTATTGTTTCCAGCCTTTTATTTGATATCTGATACATAGTTAGATTAGTCTGGCATTAGCAGGGCATTACTTGTGCAGCTATTGAGCTTTACAGCATAGCAGAGTTAAACATCTAATTCGCTATGTGTTTGCACCTGTTTTTTGTTGTTTCAAAAAGGACATGCCTAACCTAGGATCTCTCTTTTGATTACTTTTCCATCTCTATAGAGTGCTGCAGGAATGAGTCCTAAAACCCAGAATTGAGTTAGCATTTTAGCACTTCCAGTTCCCTCGTCTCAAAGTCAATGTTGTCTTTGAAGGGGGTTTTAGTTAGATGCCTGAAATAAGGTCTATGGTTAACCATAGACTACCATGGCAATGGCCGAAGCTTCAAAGCATTCGGGTCAGCCCTAAGCCTAATGTTAGCTTTTTACTTCTGGCGATTGCATTTACGCTTCAAAAATCATAATCATTGTGAAAATTATCTTGCTGAATCTATTATCTTGCCACAGAGCTTATTTTCTGCAATGATCCAAAACCCAATGGAAAAATCCCATTGGCTTTCTGTTGAAGGAACCAGGGCGATGCTAACTTCCTGGTTGGCCTACAAAACACGTCATCCCTGCAGCACTCTATAGGCTAATTGTATCAGTGACAAACAGCTAATCAGCACTAATACTTGTGTTTTTCTGTACAGTTTGAAAGTGGAATCCTGGACATCTGTCTGAGGATTCTGGATACGAATCCTAAGTGTCTGAAAAATCCTGGCAAAGACTGCTCAGGGAGGAGAAATCCCATCTATGTTTCCAGAGTGCTTAGTGCTATGGTGAGTCATATTCATATCTCTAGCCTCCTTACTGTTTTCATTTGCAAAGATAAGTTTGTGTGTGTGAGATACCAATGATGTATTTTCAAACTAAACATAAAAAACCTTGGATTTCATATGTGAAATAACTGTTTTACACTCCTTTCCTGTGCCTGTTAGGTGAACTGTAATGACGACAAAGGGGTGTTGCTGGGAAAATGGACGGATGGCTATGACGGAGGCGTCAGCCCCTTGTCCTGGAAGGGCAGTGTGGAGATTCTGCGCAACTGGGAGAAACAAGCCTGTCAGCCCGTTCGCTTCGGACAGTGCTGGGTGTTTGCTGCAGTGGCCTGTTCAAGTAAGATAGGACGCAGTGGAGCTCGGTGGCCTATCACTAGAAAACACACTTGCTTAGTCTCAGACACACAACATAACACCATATATGTAAACATACAGTTATGGTGATATACATTTTGCTCCTCCTCTTAGTATCACAGTACTCATGTAAGTTGTTTTTATACCCTGTTAGTTTCCAGAGCCCTTGGCATCCCCTGCCGAGTCGTCACCAACTACCTGTCCGCCCACGACGTCAACAGCGACCTGGCGATTCAACAATACATCAATGAGAATGGACAACTCATCAAGTCCAGAGAAATGATCTGGTAAAAACTCACACGTTTGATGTACAGTATGTAATAATTATGAGAAAAAAGGTATTAGAAGGAGACATATTTGTGAAAAATTAGGAGATTGTCAGAAATACTATATATTATTTGAAAGTGAAACTTAGAAATTTGAGACTTTTATTTCTCTGCTATACCACAAATATGGCAATGTGACCTCAAATTAAATGAAAGATTTCTTAGGGAATAAATAGAACAGTATTTAATCAGATGCCATTCCCAATACTGTAGTTTGGAACATCCATTGGTTTGATTATTGACTACGATTACGATCTCACACAAACACAAACACATTTCAATATACAAGATCCAAGAGCCGTAACACATGCATACAGTCTTTTCAAAATGACTTCTGTCTTCACAGGAAACTACTTGGTTAGGTTTAGGAAAATATAGTGGTTTGGGTTGAAATAACTATGGAAGTGGCCTAACTTAAGTTCGGAAGTTATGTGACAAATAAATCAACGTTGACTTCTGGTTTCACACGGGGTACAAACACTGGTCCCCTGGCGAAAGTCCTGTATTTTCCCATCCATCCACACCAACCTCCTCCCTACATGGTGTTTATCGCTCTATATAATTCCTGGTTCTGATTACGTGGATTACATATGACTTGATTTTGTGGGATATATGCAAATTACAGTGCATTACTTTTCGTAGGTATAGCTACGAACGGCGTATGAGACCAGCTTGCTTTATTAAAGTGCCAAAACAGCCAAAAGTGTAAAAGGCATCCAGTTGATGGTGTGTGTTGTATCTGTAGGAATTATCACTGCTGGGTGGAGAACTGGATGAGCAGGCCTGACTTTAAATCTGATTTTAACGGCTGGCAGGCCAGTGACCCAACGCCTCAGGAGAAAAGTGAAGGTAACGAACACAGCGCACAGATCAGTGAACACATGAGGCCATATTTGATCGAGGCAAATCCTCACCAAGGTGGATCTTTGTTTCCCACTTCCCTTAGGAGTGTACTGCTGCGGCCCTATCCCCCTCAGGGCCATCAAAGAGGGCGAGCTCACGTTCAAGTACGACGCCCCGTTTGTCTTCGCTGAGGTCAACGCTGACGTCATCACTACAATGAAGAAAAAAGACGGCAGCACATCGAAAGTCACCAGCACTATGGTGGTGGGCCAGAAGATCAGCACGAAGAGCGTTGGTAGTGACGCCAGAGAGGACATCACTCATCTCTACAAGTACCCCGAAGGTAGAGAGCACTGCTGCATATAATAATATACATGTAGATAAACCTAACTTAACATCACTAGAGTTGGTCCTCACCATAAACAGTGTTACACTTCTCAGCATTTTTTATTTACTTATTTACACTGTGGTATATATTGTATGTGTCTGATGCACATATTTGTACATATTTCTTATATTTCTAATTTCTTATGCTTATTTGTTATGATTTATTTATATTTATCTACATATATTGAGTTATATATTGTAGCATTATGTACATAATTTACATGTTACATACTACTAAATTTCTATTTTCTAATATTTCTGTGCTTTTATATAAGAGCCACTGTAACGTCCCAATTTCCCTCTGGGGATCAAAAAAGTATTTCTGATTCTGATATTAGAAGACACCATAAAACATGACCTTAACCCTGTGTCTCACTTTAAAAAAGTTGCTCGGATGTCCTTGTAGGACAAAAATGTCTGTGTCAAAAACTGCCATAAAATTATATGTTAATATTATTTTCCACTTTCACTGAGTTAAATCTTTTAACCCGCTTCAGTCCTGATCATAACTACCAAATATTCATTCATTTTTAGAATTTTAATCCTTTAAGTGCCAGTTTGTTTACATAATGCCACTACTTATTATGAAAAAAAGACAACAATTGAATTATGTTCTGTAAACTAAATAGAGGGGGTTGTTTTTACAGTATGGGATATGTCAATTATTAGCAACAACATTGATTTTGATGCATTTTTATTTTTTGTGCCGGAAACCAGGAAAATAGCATGTATTTGCCCCATAGGACAAACATGAGAAAATGGCTCAAACTGGTGGAAAATAGTCAAATTTACAATTTTGAAAGCTCTAGATTGAAAGCATTATATAATAGAATGTATGTTTTATGCTGTAAAAAAAAAAGTTGTTTTATTGGGTTTGAATGGGGAAATTTTTTATCTTTAAGTGTGTCTGTATTTTGGCTACACATTTTATTATAGACTTATTATAGGAGCTGAGGTTCCAAAATTTAAAAAAAAAAAAAAAGCTCACACCCTTGCCAAAATATATGCCATATGCATTAACGCAAAATGATCGAAAAATTAAAAAAATTCCCACAGTACTGTATATAGTTAATGGTAGTTAACTATATACAGTACAAACCTCCTCTGCATACCAGCAGGTCACAGCAAGGTCATCTGCTGTGTAAATTCTTACATTCCCTGTCAGTGTTACTCTTAATGTAGTTGGACAGGTTTAAGCTCCTTAACTTTGCAATTTGGTAATGTACAATATAGAGAAATTTACTATTTTGGATGGCAAAAACATGTCAAATTTGAGACTTGTGTTATTCAGTGTGTGATTTTGTTGCTTCCATATTCCCAGGCTCTGATGAAGAGCGGGAGGCGTTCAAGAAAGCTAACCACCAAAACAAGCTGCTCCAGCAGCAGCAAAATGAAGGCCTACACCTCACTATCAAGGTCACACCAGACATGAGGAAGGGCTGCGACTTCGACGTGTTCGGCGTGGTCACGAACAGCACGCAGAGCGAGAAGAAGTGCCGCCTGGTGTTTGGATCCTGCGCCGTGTCCTACAACGGGGTTCTGGGGAAGAACTGTGGGTTTAAAGATCTGCTCAATGTTGAACTCTCACCAGGAGCAGGTGAGCCAAGTCGCCATGTGGTGTTTACATGTTTATACACTTGACTTTTCTCTGTGGATATTGAATATATTGGATGTGTTCTTCCAGAGAGGAGAGTTCCACTGAGGCTGAACTACTCTAAGTACGGCGGCCGTCTCACTGAGGACAACTTGATCCGTCTGGCAGCGCTGTTGATAGACTACTCCACAAAAGATGCAACGCTGGCAGTGAGAACCATTGTGCTGGACAATCCTGAAATCAAAGTCAGAGTGAGTACAATGACCTGCAACTAGAGATATAGACTTTGGACAAAATTTCATATGTAATGTCTAGGGCTGTCAATCGAAAAAAAAATCTGATCAAAATGTACCTTGTCAAGTATTTAATACTCTTATCAACATGTGAGTGGGCAAATATGCTGCTTTATGCAAATGTATGTATATATTTATTATTAGAAATCAATTAACGACACAAAACAATGACAAATATTATCCAGAAACCCTCACAGGTACTGCATTTAGCATAAAAAATATGCTCAAATCATAACATGGCAAACTCAAGCCCAACAGGCAACAACAGCTGTCAGTGTGTCAGTGTGCTGACCTGATTATGACTCCAAACTGCCTGTGATTATCATAAAGTGGGCATGTCTGTAAAGGGGAGACTCGTGGGTACCCATAGAACCCATTTTCATTCACATATCTTGAGGTCAGAGGTCAAGGGACCCCTTTGAAGATGGCCATGACAGGTTTTCTAAAATTTAGCGTCAGTTTGGAGCTTTATTTAACCTCCTTCGCGACAAGCTAGTATGACATGGTTGGTACCAATGGATTCCTTAGGTTTTCTAGTTTCATATGATGCCAGTATCTCTAGTATCTCTTTAAATCTGAGCCCCCCAAAACCTAAAAATATTAAATGGCGTTAATCTGTTAAAGAAATTAGTGGCGTTAAAACAAATTTGCTTTAACCCGTTATTATCACGAAATAGAAATTAAGTGAAAAAAATCACTAAAACCATGTTAAGGATGATCCTAAAAGCTTAGTATCAGCCATACCACACCATGCAAGCTCTACCATACCACGGTTACGTCACTACAGGATTACTGTATTGGATCACCTGTTCCCACAGTACATATAAACAATGCTTGGCCCAAACAAAACGGCATCATTTAATTTACTAACACCTAGATGTGACTGTGTGCTCTGCAGATCCTGGGTGAACCAAAGGAGAATCGGAAGCTGGCTGCAGAGATCACCCTCAAAAACCCTCTGCCAGAGCCGCTGGAGAACTGCTGCTTCAGCATCGAGGGGGCCAACCTCACGGCGGGACAGGTCATCTTTGAGAGGTTGTATGAGCCTCCTTATCCAGCTAGAAATTATTACTCTTTCCTCCCACACATTACCACAACTGACCTGTAGAGCAACAAATTAGCTCACCATGCATTCTGCCCTTTTCACAATGAGAATATATGGGCTTTTTTTGGCCCTTAAAAATCATCAGATGTGTGTAAAGGAAATGTTTCCTCCCCGTTTGACTTCCAAACTCTGGGATATGTGTTATTTTGTTTCATGTTTGGTTGCCCCGGTCTTGGTGCAGCATCCAGATGTGTGGCTGGATGCCGCACCAAGAAAAAATACAGCACAGGGGTTTACTGGAGCAGACACAAGATTAAGACAGAATGCAGTGAAATAGCAGTGAGGTGGCTTGTTATTGCTCAACAATAATCTCTCTCTATGATTTTATTTGTATGAATTTGATCTCATTCAGTGAGTAAAGTAAGGAGAAGCCAATTAATTACTTTAATCCTGACTGCATGAATGATGCATGATGTGTCTGCATGATTGCATTTTCATGGTCAGTGCTATTGTTTGGCCAAAGCTATTAAAGCATACTTCTTTTATTTAGTCCTCTGCTGAGTTCAGACACTACAGCTCCATTCGCATCATCTCCATAAATAGTCAAAACTGTCATGAGTCCTATAAATCATCTAAATATTTATGCAATCAGAGGACTGTGATAAATCCCTACTTGTGTGTGTCCCAAACTTAATATTTAAATATTTATCCTACAGGCTGGGCTCCTCGGTGGGACCTGGGGAAGACGCCAAGGTGAAAATTTACTTCACTCCCACCCACTCTGGGCTGAGAAAGCTGGTGGTCGACTTCGACAGCAACAAGTTGTGTCACGTCAAGGGCTACAGAAATGTTATTATTGGAAAATAAAGCCTTTCAGTCTTGACAGTCCATTTGACGGCAGTACTGTTACTCTTTTTTCAGATCTGTTAACTGTTTAGCCATCTAAAGATTATCGAATGCACGCTTTTTTGCACAGTGTTTGATACATAAAAGGCTTTTCTGTCCAAATACTTTATATATTCATATTGCTTCATGTATATCTGTTTTTACTCAGAGCCATAGATATTACATAAATGTGAACGCTTTGTACTCACTGGGGCTAAACAAATCTGTGCATGCAAAACTTTTAACTGAAATTATGTGCTGTGATCTGAAGTGATGATTAGCATTTTAAGTACTATGTACTATTTTTGATACTTTGTCAGTGCTACGATTAAAAGAGTTGTTACTCATGTCTCATTATGTTGTGTGAATGTTGCTAATGGTGTTAATGTGTTTCAACCAGTCAACAGTCAGTGTGTCTTTACACAATCTTTGACCTTGTTGGACAAAATGTGTTCGGCTGAGAGCACTAATGCAATGTGTGTAGATTTTTTACTTGCACTTAGTGCAATAATCTACCCTTTGCACATTCTACCTACAGCAAAGGTGATGAGGCATCTGCCGCGGTGTTTGTGAAGTAGTTTCAATCATGAATAATTTACTAAAGAGATCAAGTTAGACAGCAGTGATAGCTGTAGACCAACAACCCTAAAAATCAAAGTTGTTCAGTAGCAGAATATGGAGAACGTCTCCACCAACAGCAAACGTGCTGGTCTTAGTGTTTCACCCCATTCCACCATACATATGGGTATAGTCTTGGGTGGATTAATGCACAGGCTGGCCTACAGTAGGCTGCAGCCTAGGGTCCCCATGTTTGCAAGGGCCCCAGATTGGCTAGATTATTTTTTAATTATTTAAATGTACTTCAGAGAAAACCCCCCCAAAAAACTTTACCCCTATTGGTCCATAAGAAACATTAAAAAAACATGATGTGACCAGGTTCATAAGGTCAATTTGGTTTTCAAATAATACGTCAATACTGGACAGAATAGCGGTAAAATGAAAAGCACAACGGCTGAAAGAACAAATTGATTAGATATTTCAAGGTTTAGATTAAAGGCTGTCTCAATGTGTGTGTGTGTGTGTATATGCCAATACTCCCCGAGTGTGTACGCATGGGCCGTGTAATATTCCTAGCTTGCTTTTACACATGTCACTAAATTACTTTTTTTTGGTAACGTTAAAGCACGAGTAAAAGTAGCCTAGAGGCCCCTGACCATCTTAATCCACCACTGGGTATAGTAACGACATACTGTATTCATTTCAAACCCATTTACACCTCAAAGTTGACTTCTGCTCCTCTCCTTTACCTGGGACACACATTATTTGAAAAGCCTGTGGATGCCGTTAGGTAATCTGTGTTGTTCATGGCAAGCTGCAGTGCTACTGTGTACAATAAATATACTTCTGGCCCAATTTCTTGTAAGAATATATTTCTACCATAATCAGGCGTGTCTGTGGGCATAGAGTACAAGTATGCATGTGTGGGATTAGTTTTCCTGAAGTTAGAGGAGGTGCTGCTCTCTTCTGGCCATGAACAGTACTTACAAGTGTTAAAAACAAGGCAGGAGAGCTTCTGTGGAAGGCTTTGTTTGTGTGGAACAGTAGCTGGCTGCAACACAGAACAGGATGTGTAGTGGAGTGAAAGGAGAACAATACACAAAACTAAATTACCTAACCATCCTATGCAACGCGTTCTCATCCCAACTTGTCACATACTGACTCTTTGTCAGACCCCTCGGCGTCACTTTTCGGTCGCAGTAACACATGCTTACAATTAAACAAAAACACTTGCTTAGGTTCAGGCAATAAAACCACTTAGGTTTAGGAAAAAACAACATGGTTGGACTTAAAACTACTACGTTTGTACAGTGAAAATGAATCTGAACGTTGTGAACGCGGGACACGAACGATCAGCTGATTGTAACGTGAAAGTGAAACTTAACGCACGGGACTTGAAGAGCAGTCTCCTGGACGAAAGCCTTGTGTTTGTTGGACCCATCCACTTCCGCCCCCGCCCACCCTGTGTGTCTCTTTCACTCTTTAAACTATGTCACCACAGCACTTTCCCTAAGCGTTTAATATTGACGCGGATTGGTTTACATTTTAGTTAATGGAAAGCCCGGTGCGTCTCATACCGGCGCTAAAGGGTGCCTTGTGCGGCGATATCGAACACGGCTGCGACAAAGCGATGATATTTGACGCCCTGGGATTGAGAACGGGCTGTCCTATAGTTGATAAAAATCCTAACTATGTTTGAGTGGTAGAAAATGTCTCTTGTCCTCCCATCAACAACATGTATTAGGTTAAACACCATAAAGTGAGATTTTACCTCACAGTTCAAATTAAGGACACATACGGATCTACAAACCAGTTAGTTTGCGCCAGAACATGGTGTACCCCCACACTCTCACAAACATGTACGGTATAACAGTAATAAAACACAACACTGAATACCAGAATCACGGGAAAAAAAGGACCAAAGTCATTTCAAATTAATGTATTTAACAGAACAGATACCAAACAGCAGCACTTAGAACAAACACAGTCAAGAGGAGAATGTGATTCAGATGACAAACTCCAGGAAAGTTTAGACAAAAAGTTATATTGTGGTTGGAGAAAATGATGAAAAGCGATTGGAGCGATGAACATACTAAGTTGTGTTTCTTGAGTCATTTGGTTAAGAAGCACAGAGTCGACTTTATTTTAATGATAAGAGTAAAAGTCTACAGTGTCAAGTGTGAATATACATAAGAATTTATATACTATCTTGATGTGATGAAGGCATACATTTTTATTATTTTGACAAACATTCTGGTTTAGAAAGCTAAATACAGATAGTGTTTAAACATAAATTAAATCAAAGCAGTGTCAAAGTTCTCAGATAAATGAAAAAAAGCTTAATTTATTCTTTATTCCTTAGAAAGCATTTACATTGAAATACCGCAGCTTTTGGCACATGTTTTTTGCAAAAGACAGAAAAACTGGCACATTGCAAAGGAAATGGTCCTGTCTGTGTCTCTATTACCTATTTATTATTTATAATTTCCATGATAATTCTGACTCTCCACTGCTACACATGTATGTAACTTTGTGAGGAGAAGAGTCCTGCACAGACAAAATAACAAAATAAAAGTGCTCTGTGATTGTAGCCTTACTGTCACATTAACATAAACATAATGCAATAGGAAAAAGCACAGAGACAAATAACAAAGCAAAAAAAAAAGAACACAATCATATGTACAGTCAATAAAAGCGTGCCCTTTCTTGGCATTCAACAGCATTGGCATCCAAACAGCAATATTAAAGGTAGACAAACAAACGGTGAAACACAAAGGGTCCAGTTACGTCTCTGTGGTGACGCGTGTGTGTTGATGACAGTCCCTCTTAACATGCAGACAGACGGGCAGACTGCCCACTCTAAAGCACACAGCTCTCATTACAGTCAGTGGTGCTGCCAGCTGATCTCCTCTTCAGCTCCCTGCCCTCTGTCTGGTGGTGGGGGTGGGGGTGGGGGTGGGACCGATGCCCCGGCTCCTGCAGCTTGGCGTTGTCCGATCTCTGACTCCTCTCGGGATCCACCTGGAGGTAGGCGCGGACACGGTGTTGCTGCGCCACGGCGCCGCTGAAGTCAATGACACGACACTCGTACGTGCCCTCGTCTGACGGCTTGACGCTGGAGAGACGGAGCTTGTGGGAGATGTTGCTGCCGGCCACTTTCACCACCTGATGGGGACAAAGGATGATGTAATCAAAGCCATATGGAAATCATACAGTAAAACATGTTCTATAACATTCTAAACTTAATTGTAGTTAAAGGGTAACTTCAACCTGGACCCTATTTTCTCATGTTTTTGTGTCTAAGGACAACAATTTCTGAAATTGGTCCAGTATTGAGGGAGAGCGCTGTAGCCGCCCACGGGCTGCAATATGGTGCTATTGGGGCAAGCTGGCACCGTCATTTATGTCCACTAAAAGTGCTTGTTTTTGTCCATGACAGGCTCTGATTGTTATTATAAGTGTCTGACATTATGGAAAGAGTCAAGGAGCAGTCTCGTTCTGAAATCTTGCGAGGTGACGTGTTGAAGACAACGGTGGAAAATGTAATTGAAAGCGTAGCTTAATGTTATCTAAAAGATTTTCAATGTCATGCCTGACAATTAACATGATTTCGACAATGTGGTTGAGGTCTTTGAATTTGATGGCCGCCCGTATTTATTTGACCCAGAGTTTACGGATATTCAGATTTCACGACAAGACTTCTCCTTGAACGGGTCTTGGACACAATGACAGACAGACCGGATCAAGCGAAAGGTAAGAAAAGCATTTTATTGCTCTGCAGGGTCATTTCCATAATGTTGTCAGACACTTAAAAAATCTGAGCCTGTCAAAAACAATAACTTCTAGTGGACGTAACGGTACATTGATGCTGCTCAGTTGCCCTCGCAGCTCGTTTCACGGCTGCAGGTTACAGCGTTCTCCCTCAATACTGGACAGTGGTGGAAGTATTCAGACCTTTTACTTTACTTTGTTAAAAGTAAAAGTCCTGCATTCAAAGTCGTACTTAAGTAAAGGTACAAATGTTTTCGCATCAACTTATACTGTCAAAAGTAAAAGTACTCATTATGTAGATGGCCTATTTTGGAATAATATATTTTATATTATTGAATTAGAATTATTGATGCATTAATGTGTATGCCACTTTATTGTTGCAGCTGGTAAAGCTGGAGCTAATTTTATTTACTTTATATACTGCTGGGTAACTTGACCTGTGATAATACATCATAATGTATTAGTTGATTTATTTTTTTGATTTTCTATTAATAATCTGAATATGTAAAGTAACTAGTAACTAAAGTCTAATAAATGTAGTGGAGTAAAAGTATAATATTTGCTTTCGAAATGTAGTGGAGTACACATAAAACGTAAATACTCAAGTAAAGTACAAGTACCTCGTAATTGTACTTAAGTATAGTACTTGAGTAAATGTACTTAGTTACATTCCACCACTGATACTGGACCAATTTCAAAAATTGTTGTCCCTGTTAGTCACTTAGACACAAAAACATGGGAAAATAGGGTCCAGGTTAAAAAATACCGAAATTATCCTTTAAGGGTTAATGATGCACCCATCCATGAATGGATAATATAAATATATCTTGCAAAAGCTTGGATGTCGTTCATATTCATTATAATAAAAGAAATATCTGCTGGTTTTCTTTGATATTGTTTTTACTTTGTACTTGTTGACGGTTGATGCAAGATCAAACTCACACTAATTTTGGTGGCGTCTTTGGAAGTTTCCTCCAGGGGTACAAAAACCTGCACAGAAATGTGGATGATGCATTAGCAACAGAAGGCTGATCGAGGATGCACATTTCTAAAAACATCCCATGCTGAAAATGACTCATTTCACTGACTTACAACAGCAAAACACTGCAGCGGACAAACATGTTTGATGTTTTCAGCAATCCTTTTCTCAACAAAGCTTCCTTGTGGTTACCATTTTCTCTGGTGGTTGAGCTTTATGCATGTTTGTGTGCTTGTGTACGCATGCTTATATGTGCGTGTTAAAATGTGTGTGTGTATGAGCGCACACTCCAGAGCACATAAGCCTCTGAGCAGGAGAGTGTGTGTGAATGTGTATGTATGCGGGGCCACAGAGGTATTCTTTTGGGCATAGGTATGAATTATGCATTGAGCAGACAGAGATTTTGAAAATCTATTTCTTTCTCAGTGCCAATTATAGTGTCTAGAGGCACAACAGGGGAGCCTGAGTTCCCCCATGATGGGAGAGAGTCAACCTGTTCCCCCAGTGCTGGCAAATGCTAATCAGCAATTATCCCTTCGTTTCCGTGCCAGAGGGTTTCTGCCGTGGCTAATATTGCATTTCCCTCTGCCTGATATACAGGAAGCTTTGGGTTCAGTCCGAGCAGTTCTGAACTGCAAAAACTGAAAATGTCAAACTGAAAATGGACTTTGTAACTCTACTTAACATAATAAAAAGAAAGGTTGAACCTTGGGTTGCTGAGTAAAATAAAAGCCCTCATGTATGAGAACATAGCTCTGTCATAGATTAGTTATGATAGGCCATACGCATCTCAATGATACAGGAAATGAGTTCCATTTGGTTTTCTATTGTTCTTTTTTTACTAGGAACCACACAATACGTTGTCTAGTAAGATCATAGACTGTCTATAAGAATTGAACGTAGTCACTGTGACGTCACCCATTGGTTTGTGGACTGCCGTTTTAAAGCCTTGATAATTTACTAAATGAACATCATGCTTTATTGAAGAAGACTTGAAACTAGCGATTGAGACCATAAACTCATGTTTACAATGTTTAATGAGGTAATAAATCAAGTGAGAAGTAGGGTCATTTTCTCATAGACTTCTATACAATCAGACTTCTTTTTGCAAGAAGAGGAGTCGCCCCCTGCTGGCTATTAGAAAGAATACAAGTTTAAGGTACTTCAGCATTGGCTTCACTTTTCAGATCCTGGAGTTGCCCACCGAGTAAGATACAAACTGAATTTAGATTCAGATTTTTTTAAAACATGGACAACACACAAAGAATGAATTGGCTCTTCACATATGAAACATATTAGACAATTACTTGCAGAAAGACTGGGAGATGAGGCAGCCGTTTCTCACAATAAAGGTTGGGCTTGTTGTTTTTACTTCTTATACTCAGTGTATATATAAATATACACATAGGTACATATGTTACCTGCAATTATGTAATTATGATATATAGACACTATTATGATGTTTTTCTTTTTAGTTTTGTACATGTATGACTGGATTTCATGCTGTTTTTGTGATTTATGACATACAATAGTGTCTTGTAAGCACCATATACACTCAGTCATCTTACAGTATAGCCTACACTAATACAGTGAGTCCCAACATTTCTAAGTCTGACGCATCCCCGTAGCCTTATTAGGTGAGCTCAAGTACCCCTTCAATGGCACCATCCATAATATGTTCTTATGAATGGATCATAAACTGGATGAACACAGTTCATCTAAAATATTGTTACAACTTTTTTTTCATACAATTGAATTGTCAACATTCAGGCTGCTTTGGTCAAGTTTGTATTCGTACTACAAGCTGTTACCTCTTAAGCTGCATTCACACCAGATCAGGTGTTAGGGCGATTCACCTCAGGGCTGTGCGGCGGTGTGGGAGAGTCACTTTATTGGCTCATTGACTGCGATGATTAACGCCTTTTTGTTCCCTCATGGCTGGGTTGTACAGCTCTGGATCGCTAGTTACGTGATTGGCCACCGCAGAGTGACGTCGGGTTGCTCCAAAAGTCGATTCTGTTTCTACTTTTCTGCTGCAGGCCGCTGTTTTTTCTTTTTTTGGCACCCCTGCGGCTGCTGCAGCCCAAACGCACTACCTCCATTCAAAATGAATGGGAGGCGTTTTCGCCACACCACCGGTGATCTGGTGTGAATGCAGCCAGAGTGGCAGAAGCTGAACTTTTTCATTTCTTTATTCTTTGTTACTATTCAATCATTTTTGCTAACACTTGCTCACTTGCTAACTAGTTTTCATGCGCTCTCAATTGAAACACAAGGTGTAAATGTGTTACTGGTTATTGTAAATTTACTAAAGATCAGATCACACCAATATGCAGTCTGGCTGTTTATTTCCCCCCTTAGCACGAGACTTTATTTTAAAAGAATATATCCACATATTTGTGTTTATATAATTCATATTTTTAGCTGTGTTGAGTTAATTGAGTTTTCCACGGACTCCCACTGGGGTACATGTACCCTTGGTTCAGTCTCACTGCACATCAAAAACAACAACAAGAAGAACCTGTTTTTCCCGGCGGCTTACATTATTAGTGATCTGTGCAGGCATCTCTTGCCAGTCTCTGCGGTCCTTCATGTACCACCACTGGATCTCCAAGGAGTAGGAGGGAGAGCCCGCCCCGCGGAAGGAACAAGCCATCTCTACATCCTCGCCGCTCTGCGTCGTGATATCGTGTGGAACCTCTGTAAAGAGAGCTGCAGGAGTATAAAAAAAGGACAGAAGTTTAGGGAAAATGATGGACTCAAGACATCCCTAAAATGACAGAAAGACAAATCCTCAAGATTTCTACTTCTCAGGGAGCTCAGTGACAACATTTCACTGGTGACGTCGCTGCATCACACTTGAAAACTGTGACACGCGGGTACAACATGCCGGTAGCCAAGTAAATATAGCGATGAGAAATTCAGAGAGAAGGTATCGACTCAACAAACGAGTGCTAACTGTTAGATGAAAGCGTTGCTTATTGGTGGCCATTTCTGGGTCTGATCCATCGTGCATAATCAGTTATCTACACAGTTCACTCTCTTAGTCTTTTTCCAGATACTCTAGTAGCAAGCTCAAGTGTCAAGAACGTTACATAATCCTTCTGTCGATGGTATGAAGCCTCATTTGGATGTGTCATAACACTTCAAACCCACGCACATACTGTAATACCACCTACACAGAGAACATCATTTTCTCTGGTTTGGCTTCCCGTAATGGTCAATAATTCAACATAACACCACATTTCCCATCACATACATCATCTGACTCAACATGCAGTATGTGTGTGGGGGGGACACATTGTAATCCTTCTAGTCGATGGACGCTCAAGCAAAATGGAGACACCAACTGACCTAAATGCACCTCTATCTATAAACACACATTCGTCTTTCTTAAAACACACTGTAATAAATCATAGTTAACCCCACTAACAGAAAAACAAGGAAAAATAATGAAAGCTGATACTATAACCGATTTAAACCGACAACTTGGAGAGCTCTTCTTTAGAAACCTTTTATTCTCCACATGTTCTGTGTTTGAGATGTTAAAATTTAACTTGACTACTATAGCAAAGAATTTTAAGACCTCAGATCAAACTGATATGAGTGACAACTTTACATTTAGATTTATGATACTGTACATTATGTCTTGCTGGAATAGAAACATAACAGATAGAGATATTGAACCCAGACACCGGTCAAAAATAATAACACAAAACTTGGGAGCTTTGCTGTTTTGTACAAATAATATCTGCATCAATAACAAACACCATGCTAAGGTTATATACCATGAAGTGTAATCTCATTAAAGTCACTTTAATGTTGTGCAGGCAGTATACAGTATATACAGTATTGACCTTTGTAATTATACTATAGTTAATATACTGTAAAGTGAGAGTATAATAAACCATCCGAGGAGATGTGCATTGATTGAAAATGTAGAGTATCACACTGCATTGAGCCGAGTTTTCACATCCACCACATCCACACTCCCTCCTCATCTCACTCATTCGTCTCGCTCAGTCTCACTGATTGCATTGATTTTATATGAGCATATTTAAGAAATATTACAGGAATAAGACTGCTGAACAAAATACTTTTTTTCTGTTGCGGGCATGTCCCTATGTAAAAAAGAGATAAGAGTTGCTATTTTGTAGCTAATGTATTATTTTCTTTCTTTTTTTCTTTCTGCCTATTTTGGTCATTTGGTATCTTCTGGTTTCCATTTAAATTTATAATTAGTTTTTTTTTTTTTAAAGCACTTTTAACAAAAGCAGAAAATGTAACATATGATGTGCTTAAATAGTAGTTCTTCATTGAACCAATTACAAATAGCAAATAGCCCTAACTGAGCAAATACATCAAACTACACCTATTCAACCTGCTGTACTGAATTTTAACACTTGGTAGCACAGAGCTACAAATGACCATGTTAATTCATTGTGATTCAAATTTGACATTGTGATTGAAGGGACTTATTACTTACATTACTGCAAAATGTAGGCATACAGTATTCCATAGAGCTGCTGCTGCATTAACTGATTTAATGCACAACGTCGACATATTATCACCTTATAAGGTTCATATACTGAAAGCAAAATTTGCAAACAGTTGCTTATTTACACAACTAACAGATGTGTGCAACATTAGCATTAATTAGTCCAATATTCAATCTCCTTTTTGCTCTGTTTTGGTCTCCACCATCTAGAGAACTCATGGCTCTTTAGCTGCTAAATGCTCCATTATGTTCTGATAACTTTTTCTGTTGGCTGTGTGGTGCTGGGCCAGTAGTTTACAGTAGGTTTATCAGAGGTTGTTTGATGAAAACAGCTGCTTGCTGCTGCTGCTAGAAACAAGATTAATGAAATCGAAGAGACTGAACCAAAACAGCAATTTTAACAGATGGGAAATGTTAAACTATCGTACCAGAGGCTTAAAGCTATTGTATTTTGAGGAAAATTATCGTATGCGAGTCATAACCATGAGAGCAAATAGGCTTAAATGTGTAATTTTACAAAACATGTATTTAAACGACTTCATCGTTTTTTTTTTTTTTTAAAGCAACCTGACGTAGCTGTTATGCTTATCTGTATCTGTCATTTTTGTAGCCTACTATTAAAACAATAAATCACAAGACAGGAGGGAGAGAGAGCGACATACGTGCTCGCGAGTCACGTTCATCAACATCATAGCCTACACCTAGCATGATTGGCTGGAAAAATGTCACGTGAGAAGAGATGCAGAAACGTAGACGTAGGATTCTCCAAGAGATGGTTTGAAATGAGACAGCGGAGACTAAAACCAACTACTAATTGTTAACGTCACAAAATGGTCAAATTATCGTACATTATGGCACTTTTGGGCATTATTGATCGTTCATCATACAGGGGGCAACATTTACATACAAATACGATAAATATCGTACATCTGGCAAGTAAAGTTGTGGGCCATAAAACCAAAACAATGAGCTGAAAGACGCTGAAATGCTCCATAGAGCTGAATAGACTGCAGAGTTGGTTGATAATTATCTTGCGGGTTCATAACCTATTACATTCACATTGTCATTTGATTCCTTGTTAATATCAAAATATTGATTACTGTAGCTCTAAAGTGGTTAAACTGAGATATGGTCTTCTGAGAGTATAACATTTTTTTCAAGAAAAATGTTGACTACTGTTACAGTTATATAATGTAAATGCTGTTTGCCATCAACAACGAATCTCAGTGTGACAAACTGAACCAAAGATACAGATACAAGATGCACCGGCTCCACATCAAACAACGTCCACAACAATTCTCTGATGAGAACAAAAATATTCCTGTTCAATCCTGATTTATTGCGTTGTAGAAACAGTTCAACAGGAATAAGAACTTCACACCTTATCTACTCACTCTGGAGATTTGAAATGTGAGACCAACTCCTTAGAGAGACAGTGACAAGTTTCATGTAGAGCCCATCATCGTACATGAAGTGTGATAAGACAATAATCTGTCTGTTCTATAGGTAATATTCTACCTCTCATCTACAGAATAATCCTCTTTCAGAGACACACGGACTGAGAGTATTTAGAACGGGTTGGCAGAGAGAGAAGTCAGTCCCCGTATCTGTAATTGTCGTGCCCTTGATGCACCGGTTCTCGCGGCCAGGCATGCGGCCTCATTTGTCAGGAGGAGACGTACTGGAGGGATGGAGCCGTACGGAGGGCCAAGAAGGGTAGAGGAAGATGAAAGAGAGGAAAAGAGAGAAAAGAAGGACAAGGGCAGAGGTGAGCCGAGGCGAGTGTGTTGAGAAGAAAGAGCTGAGAGAGACAGATGGGAAAGGGAGGAAAAGTGATGGGAAATGCAGAGAGGGCATCTGTAAAGCAGAGTGACTGAAACCACACACACACAGAAGGAAATAGGACCTTTAGAAAGGACTGTACTAGTAAAGGAATAATGACATAAAGGTATGCAGACAGAGCATGTTCACAATACACAGCATGTACTTCAGATAATGTTGGCTCTGCTGAAAGCTGCAGCTATATTCACAGACCACAGTGAGGACCAACACTGACTACAAATAAACACATTTACTTTACACCCCTGACTGAGTCATCTATTGAAAGTCACAACAGCATGCAAATACTTCTGTATATGTTTCATTATTCAGCGGAGAGATAAACAAGCTGGCTAAATTATAGACCGCAAAACAAAATGTCTCCATATTTAGGATTTAAATCCTTGGGGATGTTTCCCTCATTGTGTAAGGTGTTATATACGTAGCTGTTTTGTCATGGCAACATGAAGGTCCGTTATGTGTGAGCAGACAACACTTGATGGTAAGAAAAAAGAAAACTGCACACTCTATAGACTTGAGAATAACTTGTTCTTTTACTTTTCTCTCCAGCTCTCCTCTATTAGGCAAATGCTCCTGAGATAGAAAAATAACAGGTGAGATAAGGATATACTTCAGTCTACCTCTCCAGTCCCGTTCCATCTCCATCTTACAGTATGAGTCCTTATTAAGACGCTGACAGACACGAGGGCAGAGAACATACTTTCTTCCTGGTTTTCTGAAGCTCATGTTAGGAGGCAGCGCTCATGTAGAACAGAGAGCGCACAATTCTTACAACTGTCAGCTACAAACGGGTCATGAGAGGTGGTGCTATACAACACATGGCCGGAAGCTGTAACGTATAGAAACATATGGTCTGAAGCCACTGTATCTAACAATACAATAAGAAAACAAACATTCATTTTTGGAACAAAGCAGTTTGACCAAAATAAATACATGACGTAAAATTAAAAAAATCTTAAATCAAGGTCCACTTCAAGTAATTTAGTTTAAAACATTCAAAAATGAACTGACATTATCAACAGAATATGAAGAAGTTACAGTGTTAACGTTATGTCAAAGACGTCTATGTATTGTGTTGCAGAGATATCTACTGAAATGAGCTAACCGACTAGCTCTGGTCCGTCCTGTCTAATACCACTTGATCCTCGAGAGGCGATAGTGAGTCACTGTAGCGTCCAGTCTGTCCTCAGTCCAGAAGACAAAGAAGTAGAGCTGCCCCGAGGGATTGTCAGTAATACATGCATGGTCCGTGTGAGTTTATAGTTTGTTTATTGGATTAAATCCAAAGTGGTAGAAACGTGAAAACAACTCGAACCCTCGCGTCGTCCTACCTGCCGCCGGGAGGCTGCTTCTCTGGGAGACGTACCCCCAGTTAGCAGTTAGCTCAGATTCGGCTATAGTACAAACCCCGGCATTTTTAAAAACTAATATCAATATCAGCCTCACGGCTAGGTATGTAGTCCTAAAGTTGAAAGATCAACGATGCATGACATTCAGAGGAAAAAGTATTTCATTTGAAACACTGAAGTTCAGAGAGTTAATTCTTAAGAAAACCTCCATATATTTATCTTTTCATTGTTTGTTATGTGCCAGATATCCAAAAAATAGGTAAGACTGGCCTCATCTTTTCTACATGTTACATACAGTCCAGTGCTGAAGATGCTGAAGTTGCTCAAGTTTAATTATCTGGATGCACAAAACAGTAGAGACATTTTACAAGTACTTCCTGCTAGGATTTCTTGTTTGATTCTTCTACTGTAGTGTGAAATGAAATGCCACTAAGTGAAACAAATAGAAACCAGGCACATTACGGATATGAAAGACATTTTTAAACTGTCAAACCATCGCTACGTAACCTACCAAGAAAGATATTAAAACAGAAAAACAAGATAGATATCGAAGCAGACAAATAAATGTTATTTTGGGTAATATTTTTGTGCAGCGTCTCGTGATTCTGCTGCACAGTGGGACATATTTTCTGGGACAATTTCCTGTAGCGCCAACTGTTCCTTCGCTGCCAGTGTAGACTGTAATCACAGCTGGCATAATGATTCACTTTCTTTCATCTGACGATGCACGTCTTTCCTGATGGCAGGAAAATCTTTCAGGATAACAAAGCAGCCCAATCTGTGCTGAAACACGTCCAAGAGATTCAGAAATAGCATCTGTGGGAAAGCTCTGATGATGATTAGAAAGTTAAAGGATCCAGAAATCAAACTGTAATGTAACCTGTGAAAGAAAGGTAGGAGCTCACACAAGCAGTTATTTTAGAAATAGCTGCACACTGTTTGTTGCAATTCCTAAGCAGACAATTATTTCTTTAATTTTTTTTTTTTTGTAGGGCTAAATCAATACTTGCTGACAGAAAAGATAAATGTGTCTCAATCCATCGATTGTCACAAATTCAATTCACTCTGATAGGACAAAGAATGAAAATTGAAAAAAATATCCCGAAGGGAGCAAAGTTGAGGTAAAATGCAAACATGTTTCTTAGAAAAGACATTTTCTTTAGTGGGATTCCTCTTCTCTAACAGTATTAACTTTATGTTTGAAAAATCACTTTGTAAGAGTGTTTGAAGAGGTGCTGTAGGAGTAAAAAAAATCTTTCACCCCCGTCCTCTATACACGTTATTATTCCAGACTGGCACTCTCTCTCTCTCGGATGCCTGATGAGGAGCACAGAGGCTGAACTTATCACAATGCCTTGTAATAATGTGTTTTGAACATATGGTGCCAGAGCTGGAGCCTGGAATAGCAGAGAACTTCACTGTGCATAAAATATATGAGCAAAACAACAGAGGGTGGCATTTCAATCATCTGAGTTTTCTCAGTGTTCGTTGCAGGGGCTGGCAGATTTTTTTTTTTTGGTCCTCAAGATACAGTATCAACAGCTAGCGGCAGAGCGCAGACGGCAGCATCTGTCACTTTGAACAGGCTGTGTTCCCGCAGACAAAAAGATCTTTGTGCTACACAGTAAAAGACACAAAAACAAGGGAGTGCAAAAAAAAAAATATGGAAAGAAAATTAGAAAAATAGCGGTACTATGTTACGGACTAAAGTAAAGAAATGCTGAAATGATATCTGATTACTTGATTAGTTGACCAATAGAACATTAATGGATTATATTATTTCACCTGCCCTAGCAAGACTTCCCTAAATCGCCTACAAGCGGTCTAAAATTCTGCCACTAAGCTTCTCTCTCCCATTGGACTTAAGATCTGTGGACACATTTAAAAAGCAGCTCATTTGTTTAGACTTGCTTTTGTTTCGTTTTTTAGTGTCTTTTAATGTCTGTTGGTTTGTCTTTTTTTGTGAGTCTACTCTTGAAAGATGCTATAGGCCTATAATAAAGTAATTGTTATTGTTATCATTCCATTATCGATTGATCCCCCTCCATTATCCCCCTGTAAAGCTTTGGCTTTCTGCACATTGAAGCGAAGAGTATGCGGTAAAAGTGATACTGATACTGTTTGAAGAGTTTTGATGGAAACCAATAATACAAGAGGAAACGTGTAAGGAATGGATTAAACAACATCTTTAGGTGCAAACTAGCGAGGTTACTGTCCACTTTAGTCCAACCAATACTGGATTTTTTTTATGTCGATTCCGCCATCGATATATTGGGAGTTTAAAAAAAGCCAGCATTTTTATTTAACATAAAGAACTATCTTATACAGATCCCTTAGATTTGTTTTTGTAAAGAATTGTGACCAAGATACATACTATGTTAAGGACATTTTACAGTAAAAAAAAAAATAAAAAAAAAGTGCTCTCTGGTGGACAAACTGTGTAATGCATGGTGTTATCGTTTCCAAATTACATCAAACCTGGTTTGACATTTCTGTGCTGTAATTTCTTGTTAGTGGCAGACATATGCACCAATACAGATATATCTATCGGGTCTAGCTCTATAGTAACCTATAACCCAGCAATTACTTCCAGGGTTATTTTACTACGTTTTTCTGTGAGGTTACAGGTTACATGAAAAGAAAAAAGTCCTGTTCATGTTATTTCCCTTATTTCTCCACTGTGTGGAAGCTGGTCCTGGATGCTGATGCTAATCTTTGTGGCTCGGTTATCTGGATTTGGGGAAGTTCAGCCTCAATCCTTTAGCATTATGTTGGTATCCTTTTCAAAGTCCCCTTTACATTATCCATCCATCCATTATCTGTAACCGCTTATCCTATTCATTGGGCGAATATAAAGGAGAACTGGTTAAGAGTTAATGAAGCCAGCAGAGTCGCCACAGCCATTTGAAACCACAGTGTGTGAAGTCAAAGTCAAGTCAAGGGGAGAGCTGCACGGGGAGTCCTCAAATACACTCGGGAGTCCAGAGCTACAGTCGGACAGGCTTATAGCTGCAAGGTAATTCCTGCACTTTCCCATTTCCCCAGCCAACCAATAAGACCCCAATTCTGCAAACGCAAGATTTTTCTCAATTTTCCACCTCTTTTTTTCTCTTGTTTAAATCCTTTCTTAGCTCTCTCTCTCTCTCCAGCTCAGTTACATCTCCCTCTCTCTTGTTGTTGACACTCTTCTCTCTCTTTTCTATTGCTCTTTCATTCTTACTTTCCACCTATTAGAGATTCCTTCTACCTCTCGAGCCTCTTCTGTACTTTCACCTTCCTTCCTCCTTTAATTCAGTTCCCCTCCACACTTTCTCCTCCTCTCTGTGGCTCTCTCGCTGAGTAGGCAATCTGTGTCTGTTGGCTCTCTGGTGTGTGGCATAAAGAGATGCTTCCAACTCTCCGAGTAGCTCACTACATCTCCTGGAGCCTTGCCCACTGGCTCTGGCAGGTGTTCAGCATCCTGGGAGACTTACCCTGTGTGTGTGTGTGTCTCACTGTGTGTGGTGCCCTGTGGCTTGTAGTCAGCACACAATGTGTGTGTGTGTGTGTGAGAGTGTGTGTGTGTGTGTGTGTGTGTGTGTGTGTGTGTTAATGGAGCTGCGCAGATTTGAAATGCATGTCACAAATGAACCATAATGGTGCTGCTGCGTGTTTTTGTTGCATGTTTTATGCAAGCCATAATGCAAAGTGTGTCCCTGTACATGAAAGTAATGGATGTGAGGTCGAAAGGAGCCTCTCCAATTATCATTTTGCAACATCTCTCTTTAACACACACGCACACACAACCAAATCACAGGATATCACAGCAATTCAAAAAGATCAAAGGTATGAACTCCTTCACCAGATGGAGGACAGAAAATGAAAATAAATTCATGACTGACTCCTCATTTATTTCTTAGAATCCATCATATAATTCACTTTGTTCACTGATTTGTTTCCAGTGAAGGGCAAACAGCCTCATTACTAGTCTGCAGATAAAGAAAAAGACACGGACGAAAGGGATCTAAAGACGTTATTTGTGAGATGTTACAGTGTGCAATGCAAATAATACTCCGACTGTATTATTCCTCACTCAAGTGTGCAGCATTGGTCAAAACTGTTAGTATTGGTCTGTGGTCTACGGGTTATTAGGGGCTGTGTATGTTGATAATTTGCTTATGTGCACACATTTTTATTTTGACATCTTCTGTCAAATAAAGAGCATTTATTGTGGTGTTCCACAGAAAATTTGTTTCTGTGCAAGCAGAAGCTAGCCATATCATTAGCTATGAGCCCGACCTGGTCTCATGGGAAGGCGTATAAATAGTACCACATTTTAAGGACATTCCGTGGGTAATGATGATGAACGCATTTTAGGCTTTTCGCATGTCATTTCTCGCCACAGGGTTAACGTTTTGAAACAGCTTTTCACTTGTCACTAGCCCTGAGCGGAGCATATTTATGTGGATGTGTTTACATTGCAGTCAGCACAGACTACATGGCGTACAAATGACACGTCAAAAGCAAGAAAGGTGTTGGTATTGCACGCTAAATGCCTTGCGCATTATTGAGGCATTCATACGCCTTTTTGTGCAAACAGGCTGGATCAGCACCCTCTAACACCAGAAAACATTACCTTTGGGAGGGTGGGGACATAAAATCCAGGTGAGGAGCAATTTTAACCAAAATGATGAGCATTAATTATACCGAAAATTAATCCATGTTGGTGTAGAAAAGGTAAAGCTCCCAATGAGGGAAAATCTTAAATTAGTTGGACGTGGTGGTTGAGAGTAGAGGTCGACCGATTTATCGGTCGGCCGATTAATCGGGCCGATTATTTGACATTTTTTCATAATCGGCATCGGCCGATGCCTGAGCATATTAAGCCGATTATCAAACAGGCACATCTGCGGGCAGCCCAGTGTTGTTGTTGCTGTGGAACACGTGTGACTCCGCCCCTTGTCTGTCAATCATATTGCCGTTCTGCCGGGAGAAACCGGTAGGCTTAAATTCTTCTCTTTCAAAGCCATATTTATTTAATTGGTTAGATATGAAATGCTCCGACGTTATCAGTTCTGTTTTTGGTAACGGAGAATTTCTCTCCGTAGGTGACGTTAGCTGTGTGCGGGGCGGAGCAGCTCTCACATGCACACTGCTGCAGCGCAGACACACACAGAGCTTCTGCTCTTAGTAACTATAGCGGAGAAAACTAAACTTATAAAGCGTGATTACACTTTACTAGAGTTGATGATGACAATGCTTGTCATAAGTGCAAGTTTGCGTGTGATGGCGGAAACACGAGCAATTTGTCGAAACATTTAGCAAAAAGTTCACTTCCTCATTAAACGTCTCTTTGGGTCCTACACAGCCTCTATGACGTCACCGGCCTGTGTGTAGTCCGCAGCAGATATGAGCAGCAGGCTGTGTAATTAGAGTGAACAAAGTTATTATTATTTTTCGATCACTTAGATTATGGCCATATAGCTTGTAACAGTGTCTGTCAACAAACATAAATAAAAAACATGCTTTAGGACAGTTTTGGAAAGGTGCTTAAAAGGTTTTGAGCTCTGAACTATTACTACTATTAACCATCATGCACAAAATAAAATATGCACTGCAGTGCAGACACAAAATGCAGATTGGAGAGACAGACCATAAGTGTTGTTCAATAAATGTTTACTTAAGTTAATACATTTTGTGTATTATTTGTTATTATTAAGCTGTTATTTTTTATCAGATGGAGGAAAAAATGAAAACCAGCCAAACATATCGGCAAAAAAAAATCAGCATCATATATCGGCTATCGGCTGTCCTGATTCTGTAAAAAATCGGCATCGGCATCGGCCATAAAAAAACCATATCGGTCGACCTCTAGTTGAGAGATTTGAGTACCAAGGATTGTTACTGCAGAGAACTGGAGGTGAGTACAATCTTTTATGAATAAAGAGATAATAGGAGGTGACTGAGTCACTGTCACTACCCAAAGCTTATGACCTTAGGTGAGGGTCGGACAGGTAAATCGAGAGCTTTGCCCTCCGGCTCAGCTCACTGTGGTGTAAATGTGTTTGTGAACTGATGCCTTTAGTTTAATGAGCTGCACCTGTGAGCTCAGTTTCACAACTGTGAACTGTGACAAGTTGCACTAAAATGTGAGAATGAACGGGTTTTTAACTGAATGGGAAATTTCACCAGTGATATTCATTTCCACCTAAAGCATGACTTAAAGTGGCGGCTTTAAGGGTGTCACAACATTACATCATCACAAAACCACTAAAAATGTTGGTTTCACAATATGGAAAATGTATGCAAAATAACAAGGTGATAAAACAAGAGTCAGTGTGTAAAACTGTCTCTGTCTCTCTTTCTGCCCCTCTGCCCCATATAGTACATATTGTCAACTGACTGGTGAAAAGGGCATGGTATATGTGCTGCAGTGCTGATGAGGGTAAGTGGAAACAGGTGGGAGAGTAGGTCTGGAAGGTCATGTGACTGCAGGCCTGATGAAGGGAAGTGGGAACAGGAGTGTAGATGGGCGGGGCTGTCAGGTGATGGGGAAAGGAGGGAAAGTCCGAAAGCATCTGAGGGATGGGCCTGGGGAATAGGGACTGTGGCTGGAGAGGAGGGACAGAGAGACAGACTGTGACAAAACTGAAGCTTGGAATCAAATGAATTTTGTAAACTGTACGAGTTGATAAACTGCTCCCCAGCCCTAATCTGCTGATTGGAGGATCCCTAATAATACAAATTCAAATATGACAGTTATGACAGATACACCTCTAGAGTTCTTTGCATATATCCCAAATCATTAGCACCGCTAAATCATGCTGTGCCCAAACTAATGCCTCCCCTGTCCTTCCTCCTCCTCCTCCTCCTACTCCTCCTCTCGGCTTTATCGATCTGACAGTTGTCAAATTGCCTTTCACTTTGCTATGCAGGCGCCCTCTCCAACCTGCCTGTGAAACACGACTTGTTGACAAACAGACTGTCTCCTGGTGAGTGCTGCGCCGACGCCAGGGCCCTGACAAGCCTCCTCTGCAGACGTCCAACTGTTTCCTGACTTTAATCACGGTAGCGTCACCAGAAATCAATCCCGTAACCTTGGTAGAATGCTAAATCAACACTAAAGCTGACGCCAATGGTAAATTTTCACGGCCCTGACCTGGCAGAGAGAAGAGAGTGAAAACATGTACTTGTGATGTGCATACTGGCTTCCAGGGAAATCTCAAGCACACTGGGTTGTCTCATTTATAATGCCACAGAAAGAGTTTGCTAGGCTTGGCCTTTTCTAAGTATAGATTTTCATAAAGGCGGTACTGTCAGAACTGTCTTCTAGTAGAGGCAGGGGACCCTCGTTTGAAGATGCAAGTACAGTACATGCATTTTTAAAATGGTCCTCCTTGGCATTTCTAACTATATTGCGCATAGAAGTTAGGCCACGGGAACACAGAGGCGGCTGCTTGCTATCCACCAAAGACTCATTAAAAATGAAAAAGGGAGAAAATAATGAAAGAAAGCAATGCGGTGGAGGACATAAATATATAAACAAATGCATGAACACTGCACCAGCCCAGAAGAGACCACTCTTAAATATTTTCTCACTTCAGGTCCAAGGCAAAATGAGAGGGATAAATCCAGCCTGAGTGCCAGTGTGAGGTCAATCCATCGATCCTCTCTCTCTCTCTCTTTCTCTCTCTCTCCGTCTCCCCTCCCTGCTTTGGAGAAAGCTTGAGCTGCTTGAGGATGACTAAATTACAGAGGGCTTATTAGCATGGGTAAGAAGCAAGTGTGACACCCACAACTTTGCTGGTCCATGTGTGTGTGTGTGTGCTTGTGTGAGAGCCAGAGAGAGAAGCTTGCAGGGTAAGATTGTCACCAACCCTGCAAGCTTCTGTTTTTCTTTGCTAAATCATTAAAGGACAAGGCATGTTATTCTATAATTTTTTCTTATTTTGAACATACCACATGAAAAGACCAAAACCAACAGTGTGTTAGTCCGTCTCTCATCACTTTAAAGTCCGACCATTCCTACTGAACACGTAAATCTTAACTAACAGATCATAAATATAAACAGTAGTCTTTAAAGGAGCAATATGCAGCGCTGATAGCTGGCATTTAAAATTGGTAACAGCAGTCCAAATTCCAAACATTGGCCCATCCGCTCCTCCGGTGCGACTGATAGCAGTTAGCACACATTTTCCCAGTTTGGGGGTTACCTTCTAGACACGGCCGCGTTAGCCTCTGGTTAGCAGTAGTCAGAATCACTTCACCGGCTGTGTGTCTCAAATACTCGCTGCCTTGATAACCCAGCCGCACACGGACCACAGAGAGAAGTGCCGAGGCTTTTCAGGTCGGGTAGAATCTAACGCTATGTTATCGTTAGCTTGCTTCCATGGCTGCAGAAGGCTGTGTTTGGCATGACAATTTGTTTCATATGTGACAACAGGGTGTCGAAATCGGGAAAGACGGGATCATATTGGCCAAAACAAAAACAAACGTTCCGGACCGGAATGGAAATTTCAAAGGAGAACATACTGGCTGTAGCCAGTATTCAATTTTGCATTTTTCCTTAATCTCTGATGACATATCGTGGTCATTTTATAATTTATTACAGTAGATATATTACATATTGGTCTCAGTAATTTCCTTAATCAGCTAGGCATTGTAGTTTTTAGCAAACGTTACTCAAACAGGAGTAAATAGTGCATTTTTGGGGGACTACTTAAAGCTGCGGATTTATACACAGTTAGTATATTAGTTGAGTAGTTACAGCACTATCATGGCGTATGTGGGAGGGACTTAAAATAAACTAAAATGCTTGTTGTCATGGTAATGAAATGCCACCCGCTACAAAAATGTGGCTCGTGGATGTGTTTCAAAAGTTTTGTACAAGAATGGAGCTCAGTGAATTAACAGTTGTGCGTTTGTCATCTGACAAATTTACCTAACATGTCATGTTAATGCTGTTATTCTGATTCACCTTAGTTTATTTTTTTATTTTCTATTTGCTTTTATTGATCTAATCCTCACCTATTTTGTTTTATTTAGTTATTTATTTATAATTTGCTATTTTTCTTTTTCTCTGTCTTGTGTTGTTGGGTTTTCTATGATGTTGTTTTGTGTTGTTGAAAACTTGAAATTCAATAAACTTTAAGTCATAAAAAAGAATGGAGCTCAATGGCAGAGAGGAATAGGATATATCAGGATTTGGCTACTGGAGCTGTCACTTTTTATTAAAAATTTGAATGACCGTTTGAACCTATGGGGGAAAAAAATGCATATTTGATTTATAATCATCCGTTTAAATTCAAAATCCTCCTCGAACTCCAGCGGGGGATGTTCCTAAAAGGCGCTGTCCATCAGTTTGCTGACATATAATGTAACTGCCATATAGTAACGTTTAGTTTGTCACTCAAGCAAGACAGTGGAGGCACTGAAAGGGAATGAAACGCTGTCAGAACTGATGCACCGCCGGCAAAATGTGCTCGTATGCTGAGGCGACAGGACAGGAAATAAGTATGGGGAGGGTTGAAGCTAGCAAGCTACTGTAACAACAGCATTCCACTAGTTGAAAATTATACAGTGTTTAATCAAATGCTGCTCCAACAAAGAATGAGCATTATGGTAAATAAATTGTCTTCATCTGTTTGATATTATAGGAGAAAATACAAGATTTCTGTATCACCATGCATTGAATCTGGGGATTTGAGAATGTCGGCACATACGGTACCTAACCGTCATGTACAAGTAGTGTAGGAATAAGACAAATAGAGGCGTTTGAAATGAAGCCCTGGTAGCTGGAAGAATTGTAGAAAATCCTTCTCTCGGTTAAGTGCAAACATTTTTCACTTGAAAAGTCGCCACCTTGCAGGGACAGCAAGTAAAATCAGCGTCATTAACTCAATGCTTCCATTTGAGTCCCATCCGTAGGGCACTGAAGAGCAGGAATGATTCATTGAGAAGAAACCAGGCACAGTAAATACCAAGACATAAAGAAAATCCAGCGTAACATCACCAAGGTGAATGTAAATAGCCCGTGAACAGAATCCCTGTGAGAAGAGGTATTTCACTAACTTGATGAATGGCTTTAATAATCGGGGGAGTCCCAAGGGAATAAGAAGCTCCTGTAATAAAGAGACCTTCTGCAGATATTTATCTTGATCTTAAAAAGCTTTAATCCTGCATGCAGATAACCAACTACAGCGAGAAGTTATGTTTGGTTAGTGAATATGGGGAAAGCCTTCGGGGGTTACAGCACTTTGTGCGACTTTAGAGGCTGTAGTTTCCATCCAAGACCAATAAAAAGATATTGTTTTGGCAGCCAGATGAAGTCAGTTTTTATTAAGTTATTGTATTCTTATTAATTCACCACTTACAGTCAAAGATGAGTCAAATGTTATACCTGCAGTTGTGAATACTACTATCACCCTGACTAACTCTGCCAAGAGATTTCTGTACAGCAGTTAGTAGTAGCCTAACAACAGATGTGAACCAAATGTGGTAAAAACATAATAACACTAGCCGTGTTTCCATTCACATATTTTTATGCGCATTTTTAAGTATCGTATTAGGAGAGCTGTATGGAAACGGCAGAATTCGATAAAACTTCCTCAATTGTGAAAAAACGTTTTTATGCTCGCTTGAGGTGGTTTTTGCCTTCATCGAAAAAGAGTTGATGCGCTAAATGTGTTACGGAAACGCCTTTGGGAAAAAACTTTGCCGAATAAATACTGACGTTTTATACACATGACTGATCAGCTGTTTCTGCTGTCGGCGTCTTCTCGGATATCCCCATATGGCTTGAATGCTTGTCTTTGTCAGCATGAAACATGGCCAATACTTGCTGACGTGAAAGAACAATTAAAACTTACCCAATTGAAACAAATTCCTGAAGACCTCCCTCCATTTTTCCCTCGTAGATGGTCAGATGGCCAAGCCGTCTTGTTTTGTTTCCAGTTTGCTACCTCTGCTTCTTCTTCAACTCTGTTTACTGGCTGAGTACAGCCATGCGTAGCCTATAGCGCCACCTTCTGACCAAACTTCGCTGTGGCCGAATTTAATCGCTCCAAACCAGTTGATGAAAACGCGCCTAATTTCTTGTTTTTGCGACATTTCAAAAGTTTGCTTAAAATTCGCTTGACAATTGAATGGAAAGACAGCTACTGATGAACAAGAATAAGCAGCCTGGGAATTTGCCAGAAAGTCAACATTGCTACATTTGGTTCAGGTGCGAACAGACAGGAGTCTCCTCGGGGAAATAATCGCTTGCTGCGAGACCTTCAGTTTCCATTCAAGGTGGAAGGTAAAACAATGAAATACGAATGGAGGCGGTAATCAAGCGAGCAGCTGTCGGCCTGTTGCCGCCGGTACTCCAGAGTGAATTTTTTATAGCCCTTGGGACACAAGACTCAGAGGCTATTTCTGCGTTTCCTCCCAGTGTGTTGCAACACCAAGTAGCACATGTTGTTGACAACACATACCGGGGCTCTGAGCCATTTTTTTTTGAGAACGCACACTGGAGTCCATCTGGACTCTCCGGGGATGAAAGACAACATCATGTTCTGTTTGAGGATGTTAGCCCTTGAGGTCCTATAAGTGATGGTGTGTATGTTTTCATGAGACGCTACAGTTGCTGCTTAGAGCACTCTGCTAGGCATTACAGTATGTGTTGAATTAAAGTTGAATTCAAGTTGAAACACCTTGATTGAAGTAATGTAATGAAATGTAATCTTAACATATTTTAATTAAAGTGAGTCTAAGTGAGCTTATACAACCTGGACCATATCACAAATGTCCTGTACAGCATATTCTCCATCCTCTCGATTAAAAGAAAACCTCTCTGTCAGAGTAATTTACTATCACAGCACATTTCCCTGAGCAGAGCGGCGGTGAGACGGGTCCACACAAAACTAAATCTCTCAGGCTCACTGCTAACTTCTTTCTGATGGTTCAGAACTAATTTAAAGAGCTGATCTTGCTTTTATTAGCTAGTGCATAATTGCCCCCCCCCAATATATGAACAAGACTAGGTCGAAACCTAGTATGTGGCTGGACTATGTATGGTCCTCAATGAGCTAAATTGTGGCCAAATCGTTGACTGGAGAGACTGGAGTCTTCAGAAAGTAGTATACAAGACCAGCAGAAATTTCTGTTCTTAGGATGCGATAGATTTGGAATGAGCGGCAGCTGTAAAAGCCTCCTGAGGACGTTTTTGAGGACTGTTCGCGACTACTCATTTTGGGGAAGAACTCCAACTCCAACACTCAAACGACCAATGGTATAACTTCATCACTCACTCAGTAAGTCAGGGACAGACTTTCGCGTTTATAGGGCTGGCTCCTCTTTGCTGCAGTTGAGACAAAAATGGAAATCCTCCCAATATATTTTTAATGACCAGTCATCAAGTGACTCCAAAACCTTAAAGAATGTAAATTTTCAAACCTAAACCTTCAGTGTTAAACCAATTCCTCCTGCATCATGTTCATATCAACCAGCAACTGTGACACACACACACACACCAACCCGTTCTCATTCCCAGGGCGTCAAATACCGACGCTTTGTCACGGCCGTCGGCATTCCATACCGCCGCACAAGGCACCCTTTAGCGCCGTTATGTGACGCACCAAGCTTTCCATTAACTACAATGTAAATCCATCCGCGGCAACAGTAAACGGTCCGAAAAAGTGTGGTGACGTAGTTTAAAAAGGTCAAACAACACAGGTCTTTCATCCAGGAGACCACTGTTCATGTCCCGTGCGTTACGTTTCACTTTCGCTTTATAATCAGCTGTTCGTTCATGTCCGTGTTCAAAACGTCACATTTTCACTATACAAATGTAGTCATTTTAAGCCCAACCATGTTGTTTATTCCCTAAACCTAATTAAGTGGTTTTGTTGCCTAATCTTAAGCAAATGTTTTTGTTTAATTGACATTTTGCATATGTTTACTGCAACCAAAAAGTGATGCCGAGGGGTCTGGCAAAGTGTCAGTATGTGACGAGGTGGGATGAGAACGTGTTGCACACACACAGTACATAATGTATATTCAAACTCCAACCCAGTTTGGTCCTGCGGTTGATTGCTTTTTTTAAATATATATGGCAAAGAGACAGCAATAAGCATTAGGTACTTTTATGAGTGTTTTTAAAATCCCAATTTCTGTTTATAGAAAATGTCATTTAGTTATTGATTTCACAGAAAGTTCAGTGGAACAGACAAATATGTTTTAACCGCGGGTCATGACAAGCGTTCACACCGGGGATTACTGCGTCACCAGAGGAAGCAGCTGTCCCTTCAAGTTTTGACATGTTGAAATGTACTCCTGCCTCCGGTATCCTCTCGAGGTGAGCATTGTTTCAACCATCCTTTCACTCGACTGCTCCTCTCCTCCTACCGAGCCTCCGCCAGCACCCTCCGCTGTGACAGCACGACTGTACAATCTGTTGCCCCCCCACCCCGCACAGTCTGAGCTCCATTAAATTGAAAGCCAATGCAAACTGCCGGGGCTGGCCATCCTCATTAAGAGGACACCAAGCAGAGGACTGGCAGAGAATCCCAGACACTTTGGAAGCCTAATGAATTGGTACACGCCCCCACACTGTGAAAGTGGGTACGCTCACGATGGATAACAGGATGAACGCTGCCACAGAGCACAAACACACTGTCTCGCACTGGAAAATGAAGGGGTTCAGAATTGATGATGAAACCACATGCGCCATCATCATCACTTATGAACAAAAACTCACACAAGATCCCACAAACGATGCTCGCTTTTAGCTTCCTCCGCTGTCGGAGACTCGACCCTGAGGAGCGTACGGCAGGTGAGTCATACTCAGTGAAGGCAGTGATCCACGTAACCTGGTCGTTTGACTTCACACAGAACATATTATTTTGCGTCGCAGGTGATTCAATGTACACTTGAGCTGAAGTGGAGACCGGGGTGCAGGGGGCTGACCGGGCCCCAGCCAGATGCACTTATCTGGAACAAATGAGTCAGGGCTGAATCTAACAAGCACTCTCCACAACAGTGCATCCAGCCTCGCTGCTCTACATGACGGCTCTGCTCCCCTCTGCTCGGGCAATTTATCAAAGAGCCCGATTTAGGAAAAAAAGAAAAATCTCCTGAGGATTACTTAACCACAAAATCTCTATTTTCTGGTGCTGGAGCTGTTGTTCAAATGTGAAAATAGAAGGCTTTTATTTTGTTTTCTGTATCAAGTTAAAAAAAAAAAACCCGAACTGTTGTTTTTCCAGAGGAGTTTTCATTCTTGTTAAGACTCCACAGCCTGAGGCTTTTTCTTCTTCAAGGCCAGTCTGAGACATGAAGTGGGGGAAGAGAACACAACGATTATAGCCAATTTTAATTAACTCCCTTTGGGAGAAATGCTACTAATTGATTTTCTAACCTGTTCAAGACAGTCAATCCATTTGAACCGCCGCGCGCCACATTCATTTATAGCGATCGAGCTAAAGCTAACTTGCTAAGCAGAGAGGGCTCGAGGGAACGACTGGTGAGACGCCGTGATGAAGTGGTTATCACACAATTTAATTAGACAACCGTAAATCTATGTCTGGAGCTGCTGGAGAAAGGTAGGATTGATGGTAGGCAAAAAAAAAAGAAACGCCAATTATGTTTGAAAGAGCTGACGCTGAGAAAAGTAACAGAAAAGGTGTTCTACACTTGAAATTAAAGCACTTTAAGGAACAGCATTTAAGTTGTTTCAGCAGCTGTCTGATACAAACAACAACATATTTGAGGATGCCATCGCCTGCAGCATAAAACTCAGTCACTATCAGGTAAAAATATATACTCGAAACGAGATTTGGAGTGACGTGTTCTAGTGGTTTCAGGAAAGTCCACGAAACATTAATTAGAATTGTGAAGTCGGCTTTATTGTTGTGTAATTGGGTCTGAATCCTCCTGTTAATACCACTGTACACTCATTCATTTTCATCCAGATAGTTCTGCTCCTTATCATTAATGTATACCTTCCCTTAATTAAAAGATAATACTATCTTACAGCAGGTTCCACAGACTATTTTTAGGTTCATCAGCGCTGAACGACAGACTGACTGGCTGATTGGTCAAAATAATAAAAGCCGGTTTGACATGAAAGATCAGCCACCAATATATCTCATAGCAAACAAATCAGAAGTCGAGTGCACAAGTTGTACGTGGTCAAGTACCAACACCCCCGGAGGAGGAATGAACAATAATAAACTCACCCTATGCTTTTGTTCCAACAAGAGGCACCGCGCTGTGAATGTAAGATATGGTGAAGGTGTTACAGTACAGTAACAGGGCATCACAATCCTTTACTCACCTCCATAAAAACACATAGTGCAGCACAGATATCCTCTCCTCTTCAGGAGCTGTAATTTGTCTCAAGAACACTGAAGGCACATACCCTTGGCTTTTTACTTTTGTTTTTAGGGTTCACCTTGGCTTCCATTTTACGCCCATCAGCCTAAAACCTCGGATATACTTTCTGCGGACAGCTGCGGACTTGTACCGGTCACGCGCACGCGGTTCCATTCATGGTACAATTGAGGGTCTGTGTCGGTCTGTCGTTCCACGCATGCACGTTTCCCGATCCGAACTCCATTCCAGTTGGTAATGTAGCGGAAATGCACCATAACGTTGTTTGCCAGGAGTTCAACGCCATTTGGGAGTGGAACTGGAGTCTTTGATGGAGGTGTCGGAGAGGAGGATGCTGAGGAAACTACTCAGTATTAGGGACAACGCCTCTCATCCCCTGCACGCCACACTGGAGTCATACCAGAGCACCTTCAGCCATACACTGAGACCACCGAGGTGCACCACAGAAGGCCACAGGAGGTCTTTCCTACCAGTGGCCATCAGACTATATAACTCCTCCCCCTTCTGCAGGAAGGACAGCTGAAAACACCGGACACTGAGAGCAACAATAATATCAATATCATGTGCAATACTACTTTCTCCATTCTCATGTGCAATATCACTGTTCATTGTGTGCAATATTAATGTCCAACATGTGCAATATTACTTCTTTTCTCATCATATGCAATATTACTTCCCTTTCTGTTTTTGTTTTTTTTTAGCTTACTTTACCTTTTTTTTATTTTACTTATCTTATTTACTCATTTTACTAATTGTATCTTACTTAATTGTTATTCTATTAGGCACTGGTGCTAGAAATAGTACTTTTTATTTTATACACTTGCATTTTATACACTTGCATTTTATACACTTGAACTTGTCATTTTGTTGTAATTTTGAGCAATCTCTGGCACAAGAATTTCCTTCGGGATTAATAAAGTTCTATCTTATCTTATCTTATCTTATGTTATTTGGCTGTATTCCTTTAAAGGACCAGTGTGTAACAATTAGGGGACCTATTGGCAGAAATGGAATATAATATTTATAAGTATGTTTTTCTTTAGTGTATAATCACCTGAAACTAAGAATCGTTGTATTTTTCGTTACCTTAGAATGAGCCATTTATATCTACAAACCAAACATTGTTAACTATTCTTGCTTGAGCCGGAGTCGATGAGTTTATCGCTCCCGTGCTGCTGCTCTCTCCCTCTCTTGCTTCACCACTCACATCCCACCTACACACACACTGTGCGCACTGGCTCTGCTCCAAATGGCCTACGTTACTCTTACAACAACTCTAGAGAGAGCCATTCATGCATCGGCCACCGCAGTACTTCTACACACTATAAGTACACGGGAGAGGCTTCAGTTGGTTGCAATCTCAAACCTCACCGATAGATACCGCCTGATCCTACACACTGCTCCTCTTCTTCGCAAACCAGTTAGAGATGCATTCACGACCAACTGGAGTGGAGTGTGGAACGAAACTGGAGCATGCACAGTTGGCACGATGTCCGCATAGGGTCTGCATGGACCCAGGCGGATGACGAAATTTACGTTATTCGGACCAAAGCGGACCCTCGCACACGGACACGGAAAGTATGAATTGGCTTTAAAACTTCAGCCAAACCTGGGCTGTAGGTTTCTTACCATAAATGAATCAGATAAGAGCGTGTTAAATTAGACAGTAGACACACTGCACTGTTGGTCTGGTGTGGGTTTACAGTGCATGTCTACCTTCAAACAACTGACTTGAACTAGTATTTGTTTTCAGTGTCAAACACACTATTTTACTTACATACTATACCTAATGATGTATTATGTCACATACAGTATCCAGTAGTAGAAGATAGTATTTCTAGAAGCCTGTAGCCTAGCGGTCTGAGGCAGATACCATGTAATCGCAATATTCACAATCTGCTTTTGACAAGGGGCTTAAGTTGCTCATCATCCCCCTCGCTCTTTCCTCAGATCTCTACCGTCTGCTGCTACTGTGAGCCAAGAATGGGAAGCATTTATTGTTTCTCTTAATTGGCTCATTAGGATTCTGGGAGCTTCAGGTCACTGAAGAAGCCAGGAAGGTTGTGGGTTCAAATCACCGGTGTGGCTGAGTTGCGAGTTCATTTCTTAAATTCTGAAAATGCATAAATGGAGCGGTTCAGTTGCTTTCAGGTGTGATCTTATGTGTACAATAGATACATGTAATGTAACATTAGACAAAAGACTAACGTTTACTGTTCATTTTCCAGGATGAGCGCCAAGCCAGGATAACGGTGTAACACAACGCTTATTCTAACATTGGGTAAAACCTCCTCAGGTCATCCAGGTAAACCTACAGCTGTTTTTAATTTCCATCCTAATCCCACTATAACAGTCATGATCCATATATATATATATATATATAAAAAAAACACAACACTAATATGTGTTGGGGATGTATAGTTTGTTTAGTTTAATGCTATAATAGCTTGGGCTTGTCCTTTATTTCCTCTGATATTGTATCACTATTTCCATGGAAATAGGCTGCCAAGGCACCCCAAGCCATATTTATATGAACTATTATCACAGACTTACAGCAGTTATTTTTCATAAAGGATTTTCTGCAAAAATAATTAAACACACAACAATCTTGAAGACATTTTGGTCAGCAGCTACTGTTTGAATTGTATGCTGAAACACAGAAACAGCCTCTTGGACAAAGGTTTAATAAAAACCCTTTATGCTAATAGGCCTACCTGATTTTGTCCAATAAAATAGGTTGTGTTGAAACTAATTCTTAATCAATTTGAATGTGGGGTGTGAATGTGGCCTGTGTCCAGCTCTTAATAATCTATTAAAAGTGATATTTACTTTGACAAAAAAAAACCTTCACAGACTTGCACTATATTTAACCACTTTCAGGTTGACACATTAAAAGATGATAAAAGTGGGATATTCATAAATGTATTTAATCCCCCAACCACAGACAAAAGTGAGTAATAATAGTCGACATCTATCTTCATAACAACATGAATAAACTTTAAAACAACAACCAATGTTCACTGAACCCCACCCATTGCTCCTCCTCAAGAGTGAATATTATATTATGAGCGATCTTCTTCCAGTCAAGCTATACCACCAACAAACACAGGGATACAACTACTTACCATTCCCAGAGATGTGATTATCCACCTCGCCGTGTCCGACGTTGAGAGCTGCGTTAAGTTGAATATAAAGTCCCACGTACTGTAAAATCCTTATTACCACTCCAAACGCTCCCATTGCTTCAGCCGGTGTTTCAAGCAGTTGTGTGAAATGTGTCACATTAGGTGAAGAGCATCGGTGAAATGTCCCCGGCGGCGCTGAGCAGCCCTCTCACACATACAGTAAAGCTCGGAGCTGGAGGGGAGAGACGCTGCTGCTCCACTCGGCTCTGCGGGAGGAGATGATGCGGCCAGCGGAGGCGGAGGGAGACGCAGCGTGGAGACAGGTGCAGCGGCTCACACACTGAGAGTCAATTAGGCGGAGGGATCTCACAGAGATGGTAGAGTCGTTCCACTTTTACCCTTTTAAAATGTAACGCAGTAACGTTTACTCAGAGTACATTTTTATCTTACTGACCTATCTGCTTTTCGCTTAAGTACATTTTATACATCTACTTTTACTTGAGTAAAATTTTAGGTAACACTTCATTTTGCAGGTCCACAAATTTCATGGTAATTAGGTGATAATTAGAAAGTAGTCTATTTGAAATTTCTTTGTAAGTACTGCCAAATTACCCCAATAATTACCTCAAAATGTATCGAAAATTACTTTATTATAAACATAATTTAATAATTATATTCTGCTATTTCCCAATAGCTGGTCATTTATTTAATACATTTCCAGGAAAAGAATACAAAGTTAATTTATATGCTTCATTTCCATGTCTGCTGGTAAATAGATGATAATTAGCAAATAATTTATTTGAAATTTCTTAAAAACTCCCTGAGTCATTACATTAGCTACCAGGTTACTGTTAAATGAAGTGTTACCTAAAATTTCTTTAGCAGGCTACTTTGCATATACAATTTATTAACACTATTGTAATTTACCCCAAAAATTCTATTTTATAGAATTTTATAATAATGCGGCAGGATTATTAACCCTCAAAGCAGGAAAAGTACCATTGGAATTAATAGCATTAATTATGGCTACGTTCCATGTAGGTGAGCCAACAGGGCTCTGGTATTGTGCATGTACACTCACTGACGTGGTTTATTGGGACACTTGATGGAATGGAGCCATTGTTAATGTTATTATTTACACCTGTGCTTTTCCTGCTTCCTACAAGTCAAAATGTCTCCTGTGAAAAGAGTCTATTGCAGAGGACTTGCAACTGGTCATAGAGATGGAGATAAATCACCTTTTAATGGTCATTGGCGTGTAGGCTTACAGAAAAGTATAAAACTGGTGTGGCACAGTGATGCAACAGTCATCAACATACAATTCCGATCATATCAATATTTCTGAATGTGTAAGTATTTTCAGATTAACCCTCACATGATACAGAGGTGTGTAGATACGGGTCTGTGTTGAGCTGTGCAGGGCTGACAGTGCAAACATGGTCTGGGCTCAGTGAAAAGACAAGTGGCCTTTAGCTGGTGTTCTTTCTTTCCCAGTTTGACAGCCAGAAGATTCACATTATAGCTGAAGGACAATGATCTCATATTGGAGACATGGAGAATATTCTCTACCGTCTCCTTGTTTATCTATTCTGCAGAAGCTCATATATTTTTAGCACAATTCTCTTACTTTTATATAAATGCTACTGTTTCATTTATCTTAACTAATATATGTTTAAGGGGGCTCTAATAACTTGCAAAACTAAAACACAGTCTCACGGCAGTTCGTGAAATAGTCTGAACATTTAATTTGTTTGATTCGTGTACATAGACACGAATCTCCCTTTTTTTTTCTCCTCATGCCGCTCAGCACGACTTTCAACAACGTATTTTTTTGTGCGTTTTCCTAAGAATGTCCAGCACCAGGTGACAATCATATCAATTTCCACTCCTTTCTTTTCAAAATAAAACTAGGTTTTAAGTTTTATGTTTTTTATGTTTTTTTTATGTTTTTAAGTTTAGGAAAAGATCGTTGTTTGGGTTAAAATCACACTGGAAGTGATGTAACTTAAGTACGGAAGTTACGTGACAAAAATGACTTAGTTAGGTTTAGGAAAAGATCGTGGTTTGGCTTGAAATAGCATCGGAAGTGCCATAACTTAGGTACGGAAGTTACGTGACAAATAAATCAGCATTGAATTCTGGTTTCATACAGGATATGAGCAAAAGTCTGGTGTTTTTTGACCCAGCCATCCACCCCGACCTCCTTCCTACACGGGAGCTCTATATATTTCCCGGTTCACAATTACTTGGATTACATAAGAATTGATTTTGAGTTGAAAAAAAGTGAAATTCGTGTCTATGTACACAAATCAATACATTTAATTTCGTGACTATTTCAGAAACTGCTGTGCGACTTGGCTGAAAACTAAGATCCTGACCGACTTTCCATCTTATGTAAAAAGACAATTCTAGTGTTTTCTTTTCGGTGACAAACAATGTAAAAACACATAGCGAGAAAATTATGATACTCTTTATCTCTGGGTTTATTAAGAGCGTTGTAATCCCCTCACACTTGATATGACGCCTGCATCGGCATTTGTTTCTGCTTGAGTGTGTAATTAATTATTATCAAAGGGAAGAGAGCCATTTATCCTGCTGACTTTGATCCATCTGTGCAAGAGCCTGACATGTGGAGCTCACAGCATGCATTTTGGATTTTCTGGGGAAATGTTTTTTTTAAATTAAAGTTTGAAGACATTCAAACAGTTTTTTTCATCACCCAGGTTTAAAAGAGTTGTATTAGGAGTCGTGTGGGGCCGTCAAATCCATTTGTTTGCTCCGACTTTAATGAGGTATTTAATTCCGAGGCACCTGCTGTCTTCTGTCAGTGTTAGCAATACTGGAAAATGATTTGTTTGGGGTTTAGACATTTGAGACATCCACAGCTAAAAGCCTGCTCCCTCGACATATGAGCGCGGACAGATCACACCATTTGAAGAACTCAGAAATCAATTCGCAGCTACGAAAGAAAACCAGTTAACCTTAGAGGTCTTTGAGAAACGCTACAATTTTCACTGTGTGCCTACTCCAAAAGAGGCTGTTTATTTTGCCTCTTGGCTGCTGCTGCTGCTGTCTGCTGCCTTCCTGTGGGTGTCAGCCAGGCTCTCAAGCCCGGAGAACTGAGGGTAAAATTGAAGCTGATGTATGCAGACGTGAGCCCCTAAGACGGACACAACACCTGCCTGGTTGCTCTGAGCTCAGCACCTCCCAAGCACTAACTGCCTCAGACAGCCCCAGTCAGATATGAGGTATATGAATGTGTGTGTGTTGGAGATGATGGTTATACAGCACAGGGCCCGTTAAATGTAAAATGAAAGGAGCGAACTGGGAGTGTGACTCAACCAGGGAGTGGATTTCAAAGCCGACAGTTTCCACTGAAGCTTCATGACATCCATTATTTATTAAGGTCGCTTTGACACATTCAGCCGCTTCTTTTTACCTGCTGCTTTTAGATAGCAGAACAGAACAGAGGAGTAGCCTACGCTCCTCTCAGCAAATTGATGCAATCAGCAGAGAATGTAGCGCACAATAGTTGCTCTCAACATGACAGTAAATGAAATATTATTATACTATTTAGATTTTAAATTAGATTTATATTAGATTTAAATGAATGTTTTTTTGGAAAATGAAAAATCCTGTGGCAGAAAATCCCAGGGGGCCCCATTGACGGATCTTCATTGTCATTACATTCCCCACAGCATATAAATAAAATAATACAAAGAGCTAATGATACATATTTCAGCAGCATATGGGGAATAGTGGCAGCACTTTTCATATGAATTCCTAAAATAAATCATTTAGATATTGATCAAGTTTTAATATTCTCCCCAGGCTGTCACCATAAAAATGAATTAGATAGAAAAAAGGCTGGTTTCCCCAAACTATCTTAAAGGAACAGTGCGTAATATTTCGGGGGATCTATTAGCAGAAATGGAATATGACATTCAAAACTATGTTTTTATTAGTGTATAATCTCCTGCAACTAAGAATCGTTGGGTTTTCGTTAGCTTAGAATGAGCCCTTCATATCTAACAAACTATTCATATCAACATAGAGTCCACCATGTTGCTTCGCCATGTTTCTACAGTAGCCCAGAACGGACAAACCAAACACTGGCTCTAGAGAGAGACTCATGTTTTTACATTACCTGAAGGCCACCGTAGTTCTCTGACACGCTTGTGAAACTGCGGTAACGTGAGCCACAGAGTGTAAAACCGTGGTTCCGCCAGCCACTGTCTGACTTCCGTTGCACCTAGTCTTATTATAAGGATGCTGTCTGAGGGAGGCGAACGGCGTTACCGCGGTTTTGCACTTGGCGGCTCACGTTACCGCAGTCTTGGAAAGGGAGGAGTGAGCTGCTACTCAGTTGGTTGCAATCTGCAACCACACCACTAGGTGCCACCAAATCCTACACACTGTACCTTTAATTTACTTATAGGCTATATTATCTTGGCTCAAGTCTCTTATACCTCTTGTTTAGATTTATGGTCAGTTTAAGCCTGTTGGACACCTCTCCTGGTGACCCATTATACTGCTCCAGTAAAGCCAAACCAGTACATCAACTTGAATAATTGCAACTTGCACATTGTATGGCAACTAAATGCTATCGCTAAGTTACCAAACTATTCCATTAGTGTTCGGTTTCAAGAGCGTAACTTGTAAAGTGCTAAGGTCTGTGCCAACATGTAAAACATATGGTTCTACACCACTGAAGGCAGTTCAATTCAAGCTAACTAGCTGCATAGCTACATGAAAAATAATGTCAGAAAAGAGGTGACAGGTGTAAATGAGATCGACACAGCTGTTCATGTTATATAAATCCATGTACAGATATAACAACTGTTAATTTCTTTGAACAATGTGAAAAAGTGTTAACTGATTATAGCAACCGCTGCAGCAGCTTCAGATGAAATTGACATTGGTGGGAGGGATACAATGAACTCTAATACATCTATTGCTATTTCAAAAAGGTTGAGGAAATGGCAGCACTTTTTTTTCTCCAATGCTCTGTTTACCACATCAAATAACAATATATCTTTTGGCTCTTGAGTGCACAGAGATCTCAGGCTGTTCAGCACTTCATGAATATTAAACCAAGCTCCAAGCTTTGGAAACCACATATAACCACAGCTTTAATGCACAAGGTGAGGTCTTAAAGTCGCTCGCAGACTCAATCATTTCTGTTCTTTCAGGCTGTTTTGCATCTTATACACGGTCCTTAGGGATTTAACTCCAGAAGTCCTGAGGCGTCTCCTCCTCTCTCACTCTCTTTGCAATGGCCAAGCTTTTTAGCATGTAGATGATGCAGGTAATCACCTCCAAAGGCTATTTTGTGAGTCAAATGGTGGAAAATGTTGCCATAGCCTGGTGAGGACGTGCAAGACTTACACTCTGAGAAAAGTGACCCTCTTGGGGGTCAAGTGGAGGACAAAGCTGACTTGAGCAGAGCGAGTGTACCTCCCTCGTAAGGAAGAGCATCAGTAATTGTTGTGCATCGAAAGTATGTCACAGGCATCACGCAGGGGAAAAGATGTGCTTTCATTGTGATGACATTTAAATAAAACATTCTTGTTCTAATCCCTCTCCTGATGCAGCACTTTACATGCAACAGTAACTGCCTTGGCTTTAAAACTGCAGGATGCTCAGCAGTGAAAAAACATTTAGGCTATGCGATGATTTTAAAAATGAAATGGGCAACACAGAATTCGCTGTGTGGGTGAAAAATTACCACTCATTTACAGCTGCCGAGCTACCAGACTGGAAACTGTCAAACCCATCTTTTGTAGCACCAACTGATGCAATGTCATTTACCTACGCAAGATCCTTCATGAACATTACAGCGTGACACTTGTTCTCAACGGGAGGAAAGTATTTTCACACGCCACAGAATTCATCACTTTGCAGTCAGGCGGATCGTTGGCCAGCCTCTCTCCTCTGTCTCTACCTGTCATCTCGCTGACCGTTCAGGAAAAATTACATGATGGCAAAAAACCCCGCCACCATTTCCTGGTTCACTGGATGCGGCTTTGCGCTCCAGTAAATCTTTCCTGTTCATTTCTGGTACAATTTTAACTGGCTGCCGCTGAGAAGCGAAGATGTCAACTAGCGTCCCGGCAGGAGCAGGTGCTGCACATTAACCACCTTTCCGTTTACCGCCTTCCTCCTGAGGCTAATGTGGCTTGACAGAAACATGCAATGAATAAAGATGCATCAGGGTGTGGTGGTGATGAGTGCGTCACATGTAGATGCGATGGTGCTGAATATTCAGGGGAAAATTCTAATTTGTAAGCTGGAATTTTTGTCACATGCTTAGACAGAGTGCATAGAATGAGTTGTGATTATTAACTCATGAAAACACTATTACTACATTGAACATAATGTAAAGTTACCTTCTACTTGATAAATGCTCTTTATAAGCGAATGACTCATAAGTCAATAGGTTTGTGATCTCTTACTATAAGTGCCACCTCGGTGGACTCACAGTGCCTGCTGGTCTATGGGGAGCTGGACAAGCAAGATCCATACTGGCTATTAAACAGTGCAGTGTTAATACGCCCTCATTAGAGCAAGCGTTTTGCACAGGAGGTGATGCAATCTTCTATGCTCTCTCTCAGCAGCCCTTGGCATTTCGGCACACTGGGCGCTGATTGCAGTCAACGGCTTTTTAATCTTCTACCAATTGTCATCGGTGCTGCAGTTTTCTCGAGTCCACTTCAGCTTCGTACGGGCCGGCTAAGAGACCAGGCTTCTGATCAGACACGCAAAAGCAACATTGACTAGACATGTAGTCCCTGAGCCCTCAGCATGATGTTCGACAGTTATTAACTCAACTTATTTTAAATCATCTCATCTTCAATTTGAACATGCTTCTAGCTAATTTAATAAAACAAGAGCGCACTAAATAACCGCTGAAAAACTGCAAGTTCGTACACCGATCATATTTAGGCACTACAAGATGAGATGTCATAATTTGAAAAGCATTTAATTTCGTTTGTTTAATCCGTTCAAATACCAAAGTGTAAAAACAACAAGTTGTGGGGTTATAACGGACTATTTATGGCTTTCTTTCCAGACTTTGTGGTACCGATGAGTGGTGAAGCAAGAGAGAGAGAGCAGCGGCGACGGGAGTGAGTAACATTATAGACTCTGGCCCAAGCAGGAAAATTAACAGCGTAGGCAATGGTTTGTCCGTTCTGGGCTAGAAACATGGCGGTGCAACATGGCGGACTCCATGGAGAGGACCCGCTCCTTATGTAGATATAAATGGCTCATTCTAAGGTAACGAAAACACAACAACTCTTATTATCAGGTGATTATACACTTAAGAAAACATTCTTATTAATAATCGTATTCCATTTCTGCCAATAGATCCCCCTAATTGTTTCACACTGGTCCTATCAATAACTGTCATTAACAAAATGTAAAGGACAAAATAACAACAGCATTGCAATGCTGTGGTGCCTTAGTTATTAGCACTATCACATAAAAGCAAGACAGAGTTTGCATGTTTTTTGCCTTGCATTGCATGTCATACATTTTCTTCCCACATCACATAGACTGGCAAATTTAATTTGCCGAAAGAGCTCAGTGCCTTGAGAGGCTGCAGCCTCCTGTAACCGTGGAATAAGTGAAGAAAATAGCTGACAAAATATAGGCTACCAGAAATTCTATAGCAACTTCTTTATAGGTCTGTCTTTGGAGAAAACCTAATAAAGGAAGTTGTCTAGAAGGCAGACATTTCTTATGAGAGATTATTTGTTTTGGCTACAGCGGGCTGCTAGTTATAGAGTTGTCTGTCTTTGTACATATTTGATGAAGTGAGTTCCTGTTTGAAACAACTCTGGGAGCTCTGTTGTCACTTGTTCTTATTATGTTCCTTCATATTTCAAGAGAAATGAAACAATAGATTTCTAAAACTACGCTTGTACTTGAAAATTTCCCCGGGGGGACGATGATTCTTGTCCCGCTGTAAAGTAAACCCTTCTGCAGCAGCTCACTGAAATGTGAGAATTTTGATAATGTTTTACCACACTGACATGCTGAACTGCCTTCCTATCTCCATGCATTTGCTGTATATGGAGTTTGTTACAGCCCGCTCCACATCTCACAGTCATAAGGTTTAAATCATGTGGATGTATGCTCCTGCAGATCACCCTTTAAATCTCCCTGCTTACATTTATCCCCAACAGGCCTCACTGACAGAATACTGAGAGAAATCAAGCCACTGCAACACACATTAAGATGAGTAAATGTACCAAATCTCCAAATTCAAGACCTCTACCTGCTCCAGAAAATAAACACAAAGGTGTTGTGTGTAAAAAGAAGCACACGAAGAAAGATAAAGCTAAAAAATATGCATTACTTCATTTGTAAGATGATGAGATTTCCAGAGTGTGTGGGATCCTGCAGTATGTTTGCTCTCTGATGAGATTCATTCCGTGTTCATCAGCATTCCCAAAGAGATTCAGGGCGCATTATGCAGAGTCAATCAATTTTGCATTTGCTTGTGCGTGCAGCTTAATTCCATCGCTATATCCCTGTTGTCATGACAACACTATTATACATTGCCGTTGCCTTCAAAAGGAGATGAGACGTTCAACACTGAGCATTCACGGTTGCTGAAACGCATTGGGTACACAAGATTGACAGCATGTGAGGACGATGTGGATCACGGCAGTGTGTTCAGAAGCTTGTGCTTTCACATTCTCTTGTATTTTTGGCAGCAGCATTGGTGTAATGCATATGTGATGTATCAACTGAAACAGCATACTTCTGATTTTTCATCTAAAAGTCACAATCAGAGCCTGAGAAAGAGAAGAGGACTCTTTGAAACTATTGGCCAAATCCTCAAGTACACACACGCACGCACGCACGCACGCAAGCACGCACTCACGCACTCACGCACGCACGCACGCACACACACACACACACACACACACGCTTACATGTAGAGGACAAGCATGAGTTCCAGTGGACTGGCTCAGCGTCAGTCTTCTAACAGATGGGTGTTTATTACACTTTCATGTGCAGCGGTGCCAAGCTCACCAAATAAACTGGCATGTGCTCCACGACGCCCCTCCGGCGAATTCATGTGTCTTATGAACAACAAGGGCTCTGGTGTAGTGTGCCAAGCTGTAAAAAAATTCAGCTTAACAGCAGGACAGAGAAGCGATCGGTACGGCTCCAGCTTGATGATAAAATGCAGAACAGTCACGGGGGTTGTTGATAGCCAAGCTGTTTTGTTCCAAGTCTGAAAGTTGACGGTTAGGCTATGTATTTAAACATCAGTGTCTGAGCTGCTTAGTTGACAACACTACTCACTTTTGTTCTCCCTGATAGACCTGGAATTTTACATAATACTCATGGCAAAGCAAAATTAATATTCAATATTTTGTTTGAATACATGATACAGTTGGGGGCAGTGATACCATACATGTATCTGTCTCAGTAGTGTAATGTGTCTGTATGTTAACACTGATCATAAGCAATTACTATGGCTATGGGCAGAGGAAATACTTCAATAGAGAAAGGACAGATAAGTTCATAGAGCTTGTACTACTGTCCTCCCACTCAGCATTGTGTCTGTTACCTTCAACCAGTGTTGTAGTCAAGAACACCTAAACAGAAACCAATGAGACAAGACATGAGTGTATCGAAACCGAGACAACACCAAGACTTTGAAGAGTTGAGTTATATATATTTTTTTTTTTTGCATAGGATAACCTGTAAATCTACAAACTAACATTGTTAGCTGATGATATTTTGGACATAACTCTTAATTAACTAATTAGCTGGGCATGCTAACGTTACATTAGAGCAGACAAACTCGCTCTTAAATCTAGGACTTACACTTTTTGCCCTTGTGCTTTTTATTTCGTAAAGACTAAAAAAGATACACCACCTACCAAAGTCTAATGTATCTCCCCCTTAGTGCCTATACCATAGACTGGACGACATGGCAGCTCCCCAAAAGTGAAGCCAAAACATCTGGATCACCCCCTTGTGGTTGGCTGCAATATAGGTCATAAATCCCGCCCCCTCCATGTTAGCAGATGGGACATGGGCCAAACTAAAAAGTCAAAGTACACGTCAAATAATTTTTTCCCAAAGATGGTTTCTGTCATTTTAGGTAGTTCTTATCACGCTGATGTATGCTCCAAGTGTTCAGGGTGAGACGTCATGATTGGCAGCTGTGAGTCTCTCTCGCTGACAAGCTGCGGCCGTGCTCGGCTCGCGATTGGTTCGGTGCGGGTGACCTTGATACCGCTGCTCCACCGCCCGGTCACTACTGCGCAGACTCTGGCTCCAAATGCTGTCAAAATTTCAAGATGGCAGCTTCCGTATCTGGGATATTTTGGCTTCAGTTGTGCAGAGTGGGAGGAAGTGGAGATGCGGCGTCCATCTTTATATACAGTCTATGGCCTATACACACCGTTTCAACATGTGGCGAATCCTAAGATTGACTGTTGTGCTTAGTTACAGTTGCTAAACTACGATTGAATAATCACTGTTCTCGGGAGGCGCTTAGCGAATGGTCAGTTCTGTGCAGCTGGGCAGCAGCAGTGATATTGAAAGGAGAGGTGATTTCAGTCGGACCGCCCCACATTGAGGATACTTTGTAAAGTGTTTGACGTTTGTGTTGATGTGTGTGCGAGTGCACATGTGCTATTCTTCTTGAATCCCAGCTCACTGTCGTCGCCTCTTGTCAGACTGGCAGAAAGTAACCACACATGGGGCAGTTCGTCCACATCTGGCCATCATCCCTGAGAGGAGCATGACAGTTGGTATTTCTGTGGTCCTGTAATTGCTCCTTCAGAGGTTCTTTGGGATTCGGCTCTGCTCTCCAGGATGAAAGCAGACTGCTGAGTGCATTGATGGAAAAGCTTAAGCTTCATTCATACTCAGCAAGAAATCATACACATGCAGGATTACATATACGCCTTGGGGAGATATGAATTATTCATTGTGAGATGCAAGATTTGTTGGACATTCAGCTCATTTCATGCATACGCTGATCAAAACAGCATATGTAAAAGTATAAACTGTGAACCGATATTTGGCAGAACAACAATTCCTCAAGGACAAAAAAACAATCTTGTTCTTTGTTTACCTTTGCTGCGGGCTGCAGCAAAAATGCAGCTTAAAACTAATAAAGCCGTCTCTAATTAAAGTCTTACACTGTTATTATTCCTTTGACGTTCCAAAGATATTGTTTATTATATAACTTTAATATGAAATAAAATGCCATGTTCTGAATCTCAAAATGAAAGAAAATGTCATGATGCAATAAGTGAATAATGAAATAAAATAACCAAAGTTTTGTGGACCGTAGAGGGCTCGAACAAAGAAAGCACTGAGATGATGAGATGCTGGTTTTCGGCTGTAGTCACTGTGTCAGAGTATAATGAAAATAAATGGTGCAATATGTGCTAAGTGGAGCCGCTGGGACTACAGAAGGCGAACAGTGAGCAGTTGGTGAAGCTCATAATGCATACAGAACATTTTTTTGTTGAGATTTGTCATAACTTAATACCAGAGGGGGAAAAAATGTGCTTTGTGTTATCCTACATAAAAATATCTCTTTGTTTTAATTTGCAGGTATAGAATTTGTACCCATGGAGTGACCCCAAAGGATAATTAGTATCAAGGCTGGTGTTAAATCCTTTAAGAAAACTTTAAAAAGACTCTTTATCTAGATGTCTTAGTAGGCTATAAAGTAAACTCGTCCCAGAAGAACGTATTAGGCTGAAAGCTCACACCATTTTCTGACCTGGACCCTGTTTTCTCATCATCCGCCATTATGATTCTGAACAAATTCTTCATATTTTCACTTCTGTGTAAAACAGTCAAGAGTAAACAGTGAAAGTTGTGTCGTGGATCAATTGAACATATACACATTTATATACAACTTCAATAAATTGAAATTTGTTTATGTTTTTTTGGTTTTGTTTGAGGCTGTTTACAGTAATACTGAGGTTACTTATTCTGATTTGTTTGTGTTTGTTAATTAGACAGTTAATGAGATCAAAACATCTGCTTATATTTAACATGCATAATAATCTCTTAAAGGTACAGTGTGTAGGATTTGACGGCATCTAGTGGTGTGGTTGCAGATTGCAACCAACTGAGTATCGCTCCACTCATTCCTCCCTTTCCATGACTGTGGTAACGTGAAAAAAAAACGTGGTAACGCTGTTCGCCTCGCTCAGAGGCCATCCTTACCATAATAACACTACTGTAGGATCAACGGAAGTCAGACAGCAGCTGGCGGTAGCACGGTTTTGCCCTCTGTGGCTCACGTTATCGCAGTTTCACAAGCATGTTGGTACTACGGTTGCCTTCAGGTAACGTAAAAACATGAAAGGCTCTGGGCGACTGTAAAACATGGTGGTGCAACATGGCGGATTCTGTGAAGAGGACCCGCTCCCTATGTAGATATGAAGGGCTCATTCTAAGCCCGCACGAAAACACAATGATTCTTAGTTCCAGGTGACTAATAGTAAGGAAGAGGAACCAACTCTCAAGAAAATGGCATATAAACATACTCATATTGACCTGCATCAATTAATGACTGTTTTAAGCTGACATGTTAACAACACTCTGAACACATTTTTTGTATTTCAGTAAGGTTGTGCTGCTTTGTTTGTTAGTTTAAAAGTGTAAGCTGTGATGTCCTTAAAGCCACAGCAGATTTGACACATTTCCTATTTGTTCTTTAAAAGCCATGATGCCTGGGCATATGCAATGCTTACGAAATAAAGTCTGAACAACAGGCACTAATTAGACCTCAGAGCCTGTTAACACAAAGGACCCTTGCAAGAGATTCAGCTAGGAGGAATTCAGAGATATGAAGTTTCACTGTTTGTCCAGTAATTAAGAAAGATATTCCTTATCTTAAAAGACTCTAAGATAAACACGCACAAGTCTATATGAGATCTGGATGAGTTAGAAAACTGTGCTCTGAATAAATTATACGGTTATGTTCCAAGTACCAAGTAGTTCTCATTGCACAGCAGCTGGGATCCTGGGATCACATGTCGCAGGAAAATCCATCTTATCAGGCTTCAAGTAAGGCGTTTGTGTCCGGCGAGCCAGTGCATGGACCAATCAGCATCCTGTGAGGAGCTACTGGCAGCTACTGGTGTGGTTTTTGTGTGTGTGACAACACAGAGAGGCGACTGTTTGACTGAATGACACTAAAGGCATTTCTCGATGGAAAATATGTTTTTGCTCTTCTCCCGACTGGCTTCGGCAAGAGTTTGATTGACAGATGGTTCATCCAATCACCTGCCAAGTATTTTTTTGAAAGTGCCTGCCCTTTTCCAAACAGTTTCCAATGACGGCTTCTCAGATGGTTCTGTGTAACAAACCATCTGGCGGGTCAGGTTACCAAGTAGTACCCTCACTGAGGATCCTAAACCTTGGACATATTACTAAAAGTAAAAAACAAAACATTAAAATGGATCAAATCCGTATGAATTTGTGGATTGACACATGCAAAAGCAGCGGTATCTGAAAATGTATCGATTTAAAATTCTATAATATACAAGTGGTTCAATGAGAAATATGATCATTTGCTTACAGTATCAGTAAGGATTATATAACAATTTTTTTCATATTGATGTTGACATGTTAATAGGATGCTGTATGTACAGATGTATCTCGACATGTAGACGTGCGCTGAGGGAACAGCTTTATGGGATGCCATGAAGCGGTATGTTCTATACATTATAATCCCATCATAATGCTACGTGGCTCAGCAATATATTTATCCTGCTGGAGCGAAATCCTTTTTGCTTGAAAGATTTGCTCCTGCCTTTCCTGTCCTCATGCACTTAATGTATGCCCTTTTTATGCAAGAATCTTACAACCCCTGAATTATGGACACCGTCTCGCAGTGTTTGCGTTGGAAATGTGCTATAGGTGGCCATAAAAATGCCAGCGCTGTGACAGCACCATTAGTACGGATGAACGTTGAAAGGTAAAAAAGAGGCGATCATTTCAGAGTGCCTGCTGCTCTGTCGACATTCTGATTAGCTTCAGCTTCCAGGTATGTAATGACCTGCCAGCGCTACTAATCCACTGCACAGCAGGGGCAGGGCACCTCCCCTCCTCCCTGACACCGGGAAGACCTCGGTTTAGACTAACCATACTCTTTCAAGTTCAAAAAGAAACATACGTTGGTCCCTGTTAATGGGTAAATAGCATTTTTTTAGGGCTGAAACTAATCTTTTTATGTTTGATGATTATGTAATGTGAATGCTGTAGCCATTGCAAATATGCAAATCGTTGAACTGTTGACCAGGAAGAATAACATGCTAGATTTAGGTCTCCTTGGTTGAATTCAATATTCCTTTCAGTAAAAACTATTTTTCAGGTCCATTATATGCTTCAAAAACTAAATTTTCTTGACAGTCTCCTGTAAAGAACTATATAATATGGTCTTGGAAAAGTAGGGACAAAGTTTAGTTTAGTTTAGTTAGATTTCCAGAAAAATGTACTTGAAAAAACTGCTCCAGTTAAACCCAAGAAAATATGAATTCATTATTCATTTGTTATCGGAAACTGTTTGCTTCAGATATGTTGAATTGTATGCTTGCACGCTGACGTGCTGTGCATTGACCAAAAGACTGTAGTTTGCACTGGTAATCAACTGAAATGTAGTCATTTGAAGTGTGTCAATTGAACATTGTCTCTTCTTCATTACCTAAATTATAGGGACAAATTACATGCTTCCTTTGAGGAAACTTCCTAAGAAATTATTGGGAATTTATAGACCCTTAAAATCCTGTTTTTTGTAGGTTGGTGCTATGAATAGTAAATGCCAGCCCGTTCTCCTTCCCAGGGTGTCAAATACCGAGGCTTTGTCACGGCTGTCAGCGTTTGCCGGTATGAAACGCACCGGGCCTTCCATTAACAACAATGTAAACATATCCAGGGTAACAGTAAACGCTCAGAGAAGGTGCAGCGTGGTGATGTAGTTCAAAGAGCGAAAAGACACACACCGGGTTGGGGGCAGAGGAGGTGGATGGGTCCAACAAAAATCAAGGCTTTCATCCAGGAGACCGCTGTTCGTGTTCGTGTTCGTGTTCGTGTTCGTGCGTTAAGTTTCACTTTCACATTAAAATCAGTTGTTCGTTCGTGTCCCGTGTCCCATGTTCACAACGTTCAGTGTCATTTTCACTGTACAAACGTAGTAGTTTTAAGCCCAACCATGTAGTTCTTTCCTAAACCTAACTATAGTGGTTTTGTTGCCTAATCCAAATGTGATGCCAAGGGTCACTTTAGTGGTTTTGATACCGAAAATAGAGTGACGCCAAGGGGCGTGACAAAGCGGCGGTATGTGACGAGTTGGGACGAGAATGTGTTGTCAATGCTGAATGATCTAGATTATTGTTTCCTAACCTGGGTGTTCAAAAGGTTGTACGATGAATTGAAGGGGTCGTGAGAGGATTACTGGGGTAGATTAGGAAAAACTAAATTTGGCAACACAAATGTCTTTATACTGTGTAGTTTTATCTCCACAGGCCTCTAAAAATGATTCAAATGAAACAGTCATGGAGTAACAATTACAAAATGCTTTGTATAACAAGCAAAAAAGACTGGCCATTGTAGGAAATGCTAATATGGCACCACACAAACATAAAGCATGGGCCATTAACTGGGCGAATGTTGTTAGGAAAGGAGGCGTAAAGCAGCATTGGGAAAGGTCGGTCTGTTGAAAGTTGTAATAAAACATCACTTTAAGTGGTTTCCTCGAAGGAACACCAGAGAGCCGAGGTGAAAGTGAGGAGATAGGCCAAAGGAAGAGGGGGAAAGCACTGTAGCAGATTTAGAGATAGGGCTGCAGAATAGAGATTGATGAGGCGCTGGAGAGGGGAGAGGAAGGTTGAGAGAGGAGAGCAGATGCAGAGACAATGGTAACAAATGGTGGAGGAGTGCAAACATTGACAAACACACAGAATAGAGGGGAAATTGATCAAACTGTGGGGCTCATTGAAGGATGCATCCCCAACTGAGGAAAGTGTTCTTTTGAGGGGTGTATAAGATGCAGAGTCACTGGTATATATGGTGAGATGCTGAGAGTGTCAATGGAGCCCGACTCTACAAAAACTCACCTACAGTCCAATTACTGATAGAAGAATAGTCACAATATGTAACATAATTTATTAAAATTACATGAAGTTATAAAATGTTGGAAAAAATCTGAACAGAACATTTATTCATTTACTATTTATGCACCTTACAGTTCCCTTTAGACGCGGATCCAGAGACGTACCACCAGGTCACTGAGCACCTTATAGGAGCCGGGTACTTTAGGCATTTATTATGGATGAGTTTGATATTAGCAAACTTAATGAAAAATACTTCTACGTCTCACTTCCACATGAAAACGTTTATTAGATGACTGGATTAAATTTGATTTCTGAACATGAAGCAATAATTGCTTTTGTATGTTGTTTTGTGATTTACTAGGTTTATCTGTCGCTATGTTTTCAGATTTCTTGATAAAAAAAGAAAGACAAAATATTGCATTAAACTCCTCTAGTGTCTAGTCTTTAATTTCAACCCGGTCTCTCGGGAAGGCACATAAATAGCAAAACATTCTGTGTCATGATGACGTATTTTAGCCTTTCCGAGTGTCATTTGTACGCCACAGAACAGAACTACAGTAATGTCTGAAGTTAGGGTTAGGCAACAAAACCACTTAGTTAGGTTTAGGAAAAACGTCATGGTTGGGCTTAAAATAAGTGTAACAGGACTGGACGGAGGACAGGGAAAATAATGGAAGTACAGCAATCAAATACAGAGCTTAACGGTCAACAGGGTTTTTATCTACCCTAACTCAAAGTCTCACAAACACAACAGAAAATATTGTTTCTTCGGAAGCCCTAACCCCATAACTGGCAAACCAAAAGCTATCTTAGCCGGGCCGCTAGCCTACTTACTGGTTCAACATATAACAAAGGTTCACCCTGGAGATAGCGGAGAAGAGACTGAGAGCTCCTCACTCACAGCATGTGCCACACCAAATGAACTCTGCTGATTGTCCCTTAATTCTCCCCTGATGATGAGATCAGCTCCAGGTGTGTGGCTCCCCACACCTGCTCCGAATACTCTCAATGGGAGTGGGTGGAGCCACCTGGCAGGAATGTAGATGCCTCCAATTACCCTGCCCCTCAGCCCCTCACATAAGTAAACTAAGTAGAATATTTAATGTAACAGAAGTACGGAAAACACATCACAAATGTCAAACGTCACTAATGTAACTTACACAACAAAACACTGGCCTCCTGGTTAAAAGCTGTGTGTTTGTTGAACCCATCCACCTCACCTCATAAGCCGTCTTTCTCGCCTTTTATTCTACGTCACTAGCTCTGAGCGTAGAATAATTACGTGGATGCATTTACATTGCAGTCAGTACAGACTACAAGGCGCACCTGAATGCCACGCCAAAAGCAAGAAAGGTGTTTGTATTGCACACTAAATGCCTTGCGCAATATCGTAGTATTCATACGCCTTTTCATGCAAACGGGCTGCTGATTTCCAAGATGTTTGGTAAATGCTTTTTAGTCTCCTTTCTAAAAATAAAAAAAATGAATCACATTGCTGCAAAGGAGTCAATTGTAATTCACAAAATCCAGCTCAATCAAGATAAGACAATTAAGCAAAATCAATTTTGAATAAAATTGGCAGCGTCTGGATTCAAAAAGACCTCTCATTGTTTTTACATGTGTAACTAAACCACACGGTTCCCTTAAATAACCCCAGAGTCTTCCTGTACTCGCTCTATTGTTGTGTGAGCACAAGGAACATTAACACAATACACAGTACATGAGGCAAAGCCCAGATCCGCCCTGGGCCTGTGAACAGAGTATAAAGTTTCATAAATCCCAGGGGGCGACACCGCAGCGAGGTCAGGCAGGGTTGAGCTTCACCAGCCTTCAGCCACTGTGACACTTCACAGGTTTGCTCATAAAAGTGGAAAGGCTCTACATTTCCTCCCTATATAACTAGACTGCTGTGCCTCAGCAGCCCCAGCCTCACAGTGATTTTTTACTGCTTTCAAAATAAAACTTTGATTATGTATATAGTAAAAATAGAGTGAATATGAACAGTCTGGTCATGATGGAGAGAGGATAACTTCCTGTTTTTATCTCTCACCTCAACTGAGTTAATGAGTCAATCCTTTCTGTAGAGAACAGACACTTTTTTAGAGATGAATGACCATCAGTTTTATTCGTCATCTGCATACAGTAGCTGCATCATAATTTAAAACAGAGACTTTCTCTTAAAGGTACAGTGTGTAGGATTTGGTGACATCTAGTGAGTACCCCTCCGCTCACTCCTCCCTTTCCAAGACTGCGGTAATGTGAGCTGCCAAGTGCAAAACCGTGTTAACGCTCCCTCAGAGGCCATCCTTACCATAATAACACTACTTTAGGAGCAATGGAAGTTAGACGCCGGCTGGCGCTACCAGGGTTTTGCACTCTGCGGCTCACGTTACCACAGTTTCACAAGCGTGTCGGAGAACTACGGTGTTCTTCAGGTAGCGTAAAAACGCGAAAGGCTCTCTCTAGAGCCAGTGTTTGGTTTGTCTGTTCTGGGCTACTGTAGAAACATGGCGGAGCAACATGGTGGACTCCGTGAAGAGGACCCACTCCCTATGTAGATATGAAGGGCTCATTCTAAGCTAACGAAAACACAACCATTCTTAGTTTCAGGTGATTATCACTAATGAAAACATAGCTATGAATATTATATTCCATTTTCTGCTAACAGATCCCCCAAAATGTTTCACACTTTAATAGGCTACTCTATCAAAAAGTAAGCACAACTACAAGCCAAGTATACCTTTCTGTAGGCCTATAAGGCAAGAATACTTAATTATACTTATCTTAAGTATATCTTGATCATAGATTTAGTACAAGTAGGCCTATAAGCCAAGAATACTTAGACCGTTCTGTATACTTGTCAGTATGAGCCAAGTATACTAATGTTAAGTATATCTCTGATAAGTACATAAAAACTAAACTGAATGTATACTCTCTTATTTTAAGTTTAAAAGAAGTATACTAATAGCACACTAAAAAAATAAACTTTGTTTGGGTAAGGACATGTTCCTTTAAGTGCAGATTAGTCATTTAGTTTATCCCTCGAAATGGTAATAGCTCATTTACAATGTAATTTACAATGTATTGTATAGTGGGTTGATCCCATCGTGACAACCCCAAGAGCTCAAATATAGCTTACTGCTGTGTCTCATTGTGAACAGGTTTATTTTCCAAACAATAGACGCAAGGTTTACAGAGAGATACATGTAGTCTCCTGTGAGGACACAGAACATCTTGTTCATGTTAGTGATCCCTTTACAAAATGGATTTGCACAATTTTGCCTTGCTGCCATCAGAGGAACAACAGCCTGCAAAAGAAACGTCTAGATAAACAGTGAATGAAATGAACACATAGTCACTACAATGGTAGCAGTGTCAACACAGCGATAACGTGCCAGAATTTGACAAGTGAGGAATGAGTCAGAGTGTAATTAAAATGTAGAGTTTTTCTGTCCGTGACACAGAATTAAATTCTGAGATGTTTAAAAAAAAAAAAAAAAACTATAATCACTTGCTTGCTATGAGGAGCACATTCATGCACAGTCGTGACCATGAACAACACGGATTAGGGGCTGAGGATCACGGTGTGATGCCTCAATTGGAATACAGTGTGTCTGTCTGCATACCAAACAGCTATTCTGTGTGCCGGCGCTCCGGTGAATTCTCTCACATAAAGACTTCAATCACGGGCTGACCTGTAGTCATCGTAGCAGCTGCTGATGTCAAAGTGTGACTATTAACAGGAAATGATGACGCCTACCGAGGACTGAAATGTGAGCAATATCAGACTTTCGTCACCAATCAAAAATGTATACAGAAACAATATGTGTAATAATTCTTATTAGAAAAATTTCTTCATGGTTTCTCTGTCTTTCAATTATCTAGAGTTGCTATCTGAAGTGTAATCAGCTTCAGCCAGCTGGATTTATATTTATTTTTTTGTCTTGGTATTTTATTATTCCTCACTCCTCTGAGCTTTTCTGCTGCAGTGTTTCACCCAATAAAAACTGCTGCAGATGCTGCAGAGAGCCGAGCCAATCACCAAAACATGGACAAGTGTCATGTCAACCCATGAAATAATAATGGAACACTCTGTGTATAATTAAGGGGGACAAAAAGAGACGGTTGTGTGGCAGATAATTATGTAATCAGCAAAAGTGATGGGTTCGATGATTTGTTTTCCACATTAATCTACAAGAAGTCAAAACTGTCGTGGAAGTCGTGATGATTAGCAATTAACCGTGGCTATTATTTCCTTTTTGGCAAAGGAGATGCACTTCAAGGTTGATGTTGCTTGACACTAGAAGAATGTGGATTAGTCTCTACATGTGTGAAAAAAAGGTCAGTCTTCCATCATCCACAAATTAAATTCTGAATGCTACATTAAAATATTTCAGTCCACTTGCTGCTCTTAAAGTATTCACTCAGCGTATGTTTAAGCTCAGTCTCGAAAGATTCAAGCTCAAAACTTGTAAAAAAAAAAAAAAAGGCCTATTTGTATGCAAGTGCAAATCCACAACATGAGCGTACACCCAGCAGAGCTGAAAATCTCTCACACTCTGTCAGCAATCCAGCAGCAGTCCTCTGATCTGCTTATTTGAGATAAAAGAAGTCAGGCCAGCTCCGCGGGGCATTAAGGAGCGCGAACACCTTCCACCTCTCAATTCACCACCATGTAATTCCTGTTAGTGCACCTCAGAAAGTACTGCAGGAAAGGGGCCAAATGTATTAAAGCAAACCCAAATGAACATAACTTCTGCGACCCTTTTTGAATAATGCAAACCTCGAATATAAAACGATGAGCATTTCATACCTTTAAAGAAATTGAAGAGGACTATGCAAAGGAAACTGGAGAGAAGCCATAATCAAGAGTTCCTTTACTAGATACAGACGGATTGCATAACGTTGTTCATCGTGTCGATTACAAAGCAATTTCTCAAAACTGTCGAAAAATTGAATAAATTAAAACAAAAAAGTTAATCAATATATTTAACAGGAGGTGAACATCACCTCTGAATTGAAATACAAAAACAACACTCTGGTATTAAATGTTATTAAGTTAAAGGTTTTCTCAAGCTAAAAACTGGACAGTAGAGAGAACATTTGTGGAGTGGGTTAAGCTGTTTACTAAATAGTAATAAATGGCATTATATTATTAACATATCATTTATCTGATTTCCTGAAATGGATGATTGTGAACAAACAGATGGCAAAACAGTGGTTTAACAATTACTAAATCCTGGGTCTTGCATGATTCATGTTATTAGTCAAATGAATATACGATGATGATGATGGGGTGTTCTTCAGAACGAATAATAAATTAAGTGGGTTAGAAAATTCATGAATGATGATTATGGATGCACCGATCAGACTTTTTCAGTCCCGATAGCGATACCTGGTCTTTGGATATCGGCCGATACCGAGTACCGATCCAATACCAGTGTTTAATAATAAGCTCTAAGCCTCACAGTGTGGAAGTAACTGTGATCATTCTTTTATGTGTAAGGCAACATCAGGCTTGACTTATACATTGCTCTCCTAACTTTGTAAAAAACTGTAACAAATGGACTTGCATTTATATAGCGCTAGTCTTCCGACCACTCAAAGCGCTTTACACTACATGTCGGCATTCACCCATTCACACACACATTCATACACTGATGGCAGAGGCTGCTAAGGTGCCAACTTTGCCCATCAGGATGTAATCTAAATACTCATTCACACACCGATGGCTATGCCTTCGGGAGCAATTTGGGGTTAAGTGTCTTGCTCAAGGACACATCGACATGTGACCCGGAGCAGCCGGGGATCGAACCACCGACCTTCAGATTGGTGGACGACCTGCTCTACCCTCTGAGCCACAGCCGCCCCAAATAAATACATAGATATACATTTAGTGAATTGTTATTTATTATTAAAATAATAAATCGTACACCAGCAACTTGGTAAAAATAATCTTCAAAAATAACAGGAATTATAATTCAAGTGTAAAACTTAAACAGGAGTAAAATTCCAGTATATAATGTATGCTGTATAGTATATAAATATTGAATTGAATTTAATAGATCGGCCCCATTGTCACTGATACCCGATCCAGCTATCTGAGTCAGTATCAGCCTGATATCCGATCCAGTATCGGTGCATCCCTAATGATGATAACACAGTATCGCCTGTATAGTTAATGTAGTGCATTTATATTCAATTTTTATCAAAAAGCCCATAAGAAAACAAACAAAGTGCAAACTGGAGTTCCACATCAATCTTAAACTTGGGGCTTGTTTGTTGATACTTGTTGCTCTTATTGGCTGGATTCATGGTAAATGGTGTCAAATTTACCTGGAAAAAGTGTGGTAGAGATGGCAACTCAACCACAACTTATTCCATGTTCTTAATGAGTCTAAATTATGTCAATTTGGCAAAATGAACTGCTGACTTGTTGAAACCCAGGGGGCAGGTGGCAAGTTGTTCTGTAGCAGCTAAAATAAAATACTGCATATATGGGTCTCAAGGGTAGCTTTTTATTTTTGTATTGTAATCAAAGTAACTGTCACTAAACCCTTTGTGATACGTGTGATGATGCCTTCAGTTTATCCGATCAAAGTATTCTCATACAAAAGTTCGTATGATATCTTACGGAAAGTTATTCCTAATTTTTCGTGCGTTTTCCTACAAATGTCAAGCAAAACATTTTTGGTTTGGTTTGGTTTAGGATTGTGGTTAATTTACGCCGCAGCGTAAATAACTGGAAGTTTTGTGAGAAAAAATATATTTAGGTTTAGGAAAAGATTGTGGTTAGGATTAAAATAACATCGAAAGTGGCGTAACTTAAGTACGGAAGTTAGGTGACAAAGAAATCAACGTTGACTTCTGGTTTCACACAGGTTATGAACACCAGCCTCCTGGGCGAAAGTCTGGTATTTTTTGATCCACCCCGACCTCCCCCCTACACAGTGTTTGTCGCTCTTTATTCTTTCTGTTACGTGGATTACATACAAATTTTGTGGATATTATACAAAGTACAGTGCATTAACTTTTCGTAGGTAAAGCTACGAACGGTGTATGAGAACAGCCTGATCCGATTAACGCAAACATGTGTCTAGTCTTACAAATGCTACAACCTACATATTAAAATATTATTGTTTTATATTTATATTCTGTTTTGACTAGAAAAATAGAATTTCATACTTGTGTTCTTCTTGTTTTCTTGCATTTCAGTCTAACCCACCGCTGTTTTAGGGTCCATCAAGTTGCTCAAATTTGAAGTTTCTGGTTCCAGCAAGTAACAAGAAGGCAAAGAGAAAGTCTCTTCAGAACCCTATAAGTGATGTGTACAGAAGGCAACAAGTGCTGCCAGACAGGCAAATAATCCCCCTTTTTCCAAGCATGTCTAATGTTTATGAGTCTGGGCTGACAGTACCTGCTGTGGTTTTCACTCGCCGTCAGTCGTGCAAGACTTCTGGTGCACTTAACCTTGACAGGAAATGAAGGGAAGAAGAAAGAAGAATCTCAGAAGTGAATAGGAAAACTTTCGCTCTCAAACTGAGTGACTTTAGAAATGTGAAAATAAAGATACCGCAGTGTCACTTAGTGGTAATTCATTGCATATATTACAGGTGCCAGTACAACCCAGTCGCACAGCAGTTCGTGAAATAGTCACGAAATTGAATGTATTGATTCGTGTACATAGACACGAATTTCACATTTTTCTCGTAATGGTCAGTACAAAATCAATTTGTATGTAATCCACGTAATTGTGAACCGGGAAGTATAAAGAGCAGCGAACACCCCGTAGGGAGGAGGTCGAGGTGGATGTGTGGGTCAAAAAACACAGGACTATTGCCCAGGAGACCGGTGTTTGTGTCCCGTGTGAGACCACAAGTCAAAGTTGATTTATTTGCCATGTAACTTCTGTACTTAAGTTACGGCACTTCCAGAGTTACTTTAACCAAAAGCCACGATCTTTTTCTAAAGCTAACTTTTTGTCCCGGAACTTCCGTACCTAAGTTACAGCATTTCCGGCGTTAGTTTGACCCAAACTGCGATCTATTCCTAATCCTAACTAAGTAGTTTATTTTTGAAAAAACTGGAGTGGAAATTAACACGTATGTCATGTGTTGTTGAAAGTTGTGCTGAGTGTCTCAATTTCGTGACTATTTCACAAACTGCCATGAGACTGTGTTGGCCAATATTACTGTGAGTTCTGTGTTATATCACAGTCTTTACAAGCGCTGGTAAGGGAAGTCCTTATATTTCATTGATAATTCTAAGCCAGCCAGCACCTGACAGGACTGCAATGATATTACGCTTTCTTTGGTGTTTTGCTTGGCTCATTTCAGATGACCAAATATCGACAAACAGTACTGACAATGCAACCATTGCAATCATTCAGTCACTTGCAATGCCTATACGTCTGTGTAATGAATGGCCCTAAAGTAATTGATCAATTTTCCCTCTAACATTTTCTGAAATCAATATGGCCAGTATTCCCCTCTGCTTGCTTGTTCACTTCCTTGTTTCCTTCCATTCTCTGTGTGCTAATTGTAACATCCCTTATCTGCATCTCTTGTAAGATAGCAATACTATCATGTATTTAAAACTTTTGATCCACCTGTGAAAGCTTATAGTCCTGAATAACACCTTGTTTCTAACTCAAATTCATCCTATACCTTTACCTTCTGTAATCCACCTCTTCCTCTCAACTGTACACGATTCAGGAAGCTGCAAATCTACAAATACTTCTGGGAATAACCGACCGAAAAAGGCATACTTATTTTCATGTAATCCTGCTCTCCTGCCCATTTAATTTCCTATCCAATTAAAATACTCAGTCCCTGCAGGCTCTCATTTTCAGCATTGTTTGAGTTTTTTTTTTTTTTTTACTGAATGACCTTTTGAATGCCCTTGAAGTTTGTTTCCTCTTGTTAGTAATGGCATTTCTTTCACTTTATCCTGCAAAGCAGAGAGGTCTTAAAACGATTTGCTGCGAATACTTGATGCCTGATTGCTTTGTGAGGTCTTCGCTGTAGATCCATAATTCATGCATAATGCAGCACTGACTTTATTGTAGCAACATACATATGTATAGTTTTCAAGGACTAGCTGTTTACCTGCAGTGAATTCTATTCAGAACTCTGGTCAGGTTTGTTTTCCTCAAAACAAAGTACCTGAAAAATCTAATGATCACAATGATCGATTTATTTACAGCTTCACCACCAACTGTCTCATGATGTTACGGTTTCAGTTCAGAGAGTACTCTGCAAGACACAGGCAGGCAGGTACAATTAACAAAAGGCAAGCTTTAATAATAAAAGCTGGGACCAAAAAACAAAACTGACAGGAAACAAAAACTAAGAGAGCTGGCTGAGGCAAAACAAAGTACAAAGTACAAAGTACAAACACCAAAAGACTAAACTGAGGACAAACTGATATGCGATGACATGAGGAACACTAGTAACAAATGCAGACTATCTGACACTGAACCAGGGAAACACTGACTAAATACACCAGGAACTAATTAACTAATGAAACTCAGGTGTGGTGGAAAACAGGCGGGGAAAAACAAAGGCAGGAAGTAAATCAACAACATGACACACGGAGAAAATAACTTTCAAAATAAAACAGGAAACAAACTACAACCAAAACCCAGGACCGTAGCACATGATTGTTTTTTGCATAAGGCACACTCGAACTTCATGTAAAAGAATGCCATAATCCTTGACATGCCTTTACTGATAATGTGACTGCTTTTATTCACACTTGAACAGTGTTGGGGTCCTTTTCAAACATGATTCTTGGCAGAACATTTACACATTACGGGGCATGTCTGAAATGGTGCTATAAGTGATTCTACCTTGAAAATCACAAGTCTGCTGTTCTACTCTGTCAGTGGAAATGGGACAAAAACTGAAATACTTGGTAACACTTCATTTTAAGGGTCCGCAAATTTCATGGTAATTAGGTGATAATTAGCAAGTAACCTATTTGAAATTTCTTTAACTACATCAACGACCACTTGAGCAACGCTTCAACGGCGACTCGGCGACAATGTAGCTGGCCACGCTTGGCCGTTTTGTTGCTTTTGTCGCTTGTAGTATGCACATAGCTTCAGTAGCGTTGCTTTAGACTTGTGTTTGATCTATTGTTGTTAATATCAAACACAAATTGAGGCCACAACCTAATGACTGCAGTCAGATATATGAGCAATGATTCAGTTGTTAACTGTAGATGTAATTTTAATTATGTAATATCAACTAGCTATCAAAGCAACCATTTCCCTCTCCCCGGAGCACAAGGAATCTACTCTGTTTTTCAGATGACCGTGTGACTGCTTCCAGCTGGAGAGGGAACAGTTTCAAGGTGCATCATTCAAATTACACCTAATTGGCAGGCCGGTCAACTCCTCTGTGAAAATCCAATACCAAATCTCATCCAGCTGCATTCTTGTACATCTCTATTTTAATCAGCAAATGAAGTGGCCTCAATAAGATGTGATAAAACTCGTACATTTTAACAAGTCCACTCAGGCTACCGCTTTCTCCTCCACTGGCCCTGTTCTCAAACCATCGCATGTCCAGCCCCATCGAGCGGTGAACAGCCAGACACCGGGGGGTTAATCAGTGTCACTAATGGAGACTGGGCTGCCTGGAGACATGGCCATTACCACTGGTAGAGGGGATCACGGGGATCATGGGATTGTACAGTCAGGAGGAATTTAAAGCGGTTATCCTTCATGCTTGAAGGAAGTGGGAACACCAAGAGAATGAAGTTATACACTGAACAACTTTCACTGGAGCGGTTGATCAAAGAGAGATGATCACACAATTAGCTTGTGTTGATTTAAAAATGATATACATTGGCCTTATTTTACATTGAGTACAGATAATGATGATGTCATAAGGACTCAATTTGAACACAAAATGATTGAGTTTTAATATTTTTTTTCATATCTGAAACCCTTTTGTAGAGTTGGCAGCTCAAGTGAATGAAAGTTGTTTGTTTTTTTTACTTCAAAAGTCTTATGGCTAACAAATACACAAGTCATCTTGCAATAGGCGGCACTGTAGCTTAGTAGTTAGTTAGTTTGAGTCCACTATCTGACTGTGCGGGTTTCCTCTGGGTGGAAGAAGTATTCAGATCTTTTACTTATAGATACTTATTAAAAATACTCTGTTACAAGTAAAAGTCCTGCATTCAAAATCCTTTTTGGGATATAATATTCATAACTATGTTTTCCATGTTTCTACAGTAGCCCAGAACAGACAAACCAAACACTGTTAACTTTTCCTGCTTGAGCCTGAGTCGCTAACGTTACTCGCTCCCGTCACCGCCGCTCTCTCTCTCTCTCTTGCTTCACCACAAATGACCTATACGCTACTCTTAAAACAGCTGGCTCTAGAGAGGGCTATTCTTGTTTTCGCATCGGCCACCGTAGCTCTCCAACACACTTGGCACACGGGAGAGGCTTCAGTTGGTTGCAATCTGCAACCTCACCGCTATACCGCCTGCTCCTACACACCACTCCTTTAAATAATAGATCATAATTTATTAGTTTATTATATTTTGTATTAATAACCTACATTTGCAAAGTAACTAGCAACAAAAGCTATCAAATAAATGTAGTGGAGTAAAAAATATACTATTTGCCTCTAAATGTCAGGATTTCAGGGATAACAGGCTTTAACCCAAATGCAGGTAAGGATGAGGAGGAGGCAGCAAGCGGACTACAATGTTTTAATAATGAAAAAAACTTACTACATACAAAAATACAGCTGGTCCGGCAGGAAGGTACAAAAAGCTAATCCACAAAGTAAAGTCAAAAGGAACAAAACACTGGAAAAACTCTCTCAAAGGAGAACCACGTTACACCAGGAGCGACACAGAGACAGGGAAACACACAGTCTAAATACACTGAGGAGATGAGGCTAATTAGGTGTAGGTGAAACCAATCGGGGCAGGGTAGATAATCACAAAGGCGGGAAAATACAATGGCTGGAAGCAATACTAGACATGACACACAAGAGGAGTGAACTCATCAAAATTAAACAGGAAACACTAGAATGAATGAGACAAGGAATATAACAGAAAAGCCAAAACCCTAGAAACTGAAATCCGAACTAATAATATAAGCCACAAAGAGATATAAACACAAGATAGTCTGAAGTCTTAAACAAAAAGGAAAAGTCCAACGGCTTTTGGGCACAGCGTCAGACCGTGACACTGAAATATAGAAGTATGAAGTAGCATAAAATGGAATGACCTCAAGTAAAGTACAAGTTAGTTACATTCCATCTTGTGCCCGGTTTCTTGAGAGATACCTGTTAGGTGATAATATGGAGAATCACGTTTGGATAGGTAATGCTAACTAGTATTTAACAAGCTAAACAAATGGCCTTTCTTTCAGTAAATCCTGTCATAGTTTATTCTGATAAAACGATTGCTTCAGTTGAAAAGCTTCAGTATAAAATCACAGCAGTACGCTAATGATGTGTACATTAGTATTCAAGAACAGACCTGTCAGTAAGGACACCCATAATAAAAAATGTGTGTTTTTCAGTTAAAGGGTATTCATAAGACATACTGTATGCTTTGGGCCTATTAATAAGCCACTGAGGTGAGTCCCCATGAGCTGTATACGATCGTACAATATTGAGTGAGCTCTCTGGCTGTCATTGAGATGCAAAGTGGCAACAGAGAGTGGAACCAGTAAAGCAGGGGTCCGCTGTGTGCAGCTGTTGTGCAGAGAGCGCAGCGTTAATCTAAATCAGTCAGGGCCAAATTACCATTACCCTGGCTTGCTGGGATAATTAGGTCAGACGGGAGACTGTGATTTGGAACAAAATAAGTTTATCTACACTTGATCCATCAGAGAGTTCAAACTTTACATTGGGCAGACATCCACTAGAGTAATATGATATCACTGATATTCCTAATTGTGTATATTTTATATTGAGCCAACCTGATCTGAGCCTTGTATCTTGTATCAAACATGACTTCAGTTTGGAACGAGAGGGTTCCTCCACCCTGTCAGATGCAACTTCTCCCGCCTGTGATATTGGCATGAGGGCTAATTAAAATGAATTGACCCATGAAATAGACATGTCCTTAGCGTTATTTTACCTCCTTTGCGACAAGCTAGTATGACATGGTTGGTACCAATGGATTCCTTAGCTTTTAGTTTCATATGATGCCAGTAGCTTAAAAAAACTGAGCCCGCAACAACTTCTGAAATATGGATTGCGTTAATGCATTAAAGAAATTAGTGGCAATAAAACAAATTTGTGTTAACGCGTTATTATTGCATTAACTTTGACAGCCCTAATAAATACATAAGACTATATCCTATATCATCAGTGTGCATTTAGGGATAATGCTGGTGTTGTTATTATCAACAATAAAGAGACAAAACCAAACATTGAATGTATCCTAGAAATAAACAGTGCACCCAAAGCTTGATGTGCGCCTGCATATAGCCATACAGTTAGATCAAGGTAAGTGTTTTAAGCCTGTAGTATGAATGTTGTAATATTATCATATACTATGACTTTCTTATGGCATACTATACTTTGACTTTTAATGACATGTTTTTAGAGCTGTCTTCGACCAAAAGACTTCTTCACAAGATTTTGTCGACTAATCAATTAGTTGATTTAAAAAACTGAGTTTCTCCACAAAGAATCACACAAAAGCACCACTTTAAATCTTGTGTTTACCAGAGATGTGCTCATAAGTTTCTTGGAAATAAGTCATTCAGCATGAAAAAGCATAAAAAAGGACTAATTGAATTAAGAAATCTTAGTCGACTCAGACCAAAACATCTGATTAAGAGGAGAAAGGGGGGAAACCCTTGAGTTTTTATTCTGAAACATCTCTGTGACTGCATATTTTATCTGTGCAGAGAAGCTTTTATGTGTTTTAATACCTTTTTGGACAACGTGCTTCAGCATGAAGGCTTTACATCAAATACTTGGGATGAATTTGTTGGTTTGTTCTTCTTGGGAATTGGTGATAATAAAAGATAGAATAACGATGATTTAAACTCAAAAGGAAAATGTTCACGTACAGAGCAGCATCACAGGGAAGATTAAACAAAAACAAAAGTGAAGTTACGTAACGGAGAGGTGCTTTCTCCCTGTCAGCATTGCATTGGGTAGGCTGCAGTACACCCAGCTGCTACTTTTCAGCCGAGGTTAATTTTGTTGCTGCCCATCAATTTTTGTTTTCGATTTTCTAACACAATTCGTGGCTAATGTCAAGTGTACACATACACACACACTCGCAGAACAAGTGGAGAGAAAGTGCAATTACTTTTACACCTTTCGTGAAGTGAGAGACCTCCGTGAAAATTGGCCAGAGGCTGGTGAACTCCTGGTGGACTGGGACTGTCTGTATGACTGATGTTCTGTGGTTGGAGGGGAACAAATGATTTTCTATATTTGTCGCTGATCATGAAGCAGCATTCAGTCCCTTTACATTATACACAGCAGTTCACTGCAGCTCAGTGGATCTGAGCAGGAGAACAGTGTGTTGACAGAGAGGCTCTTCATCTAAATGACCTATAAATCCGTCATGTTTTCTTTTATTGCACATGCTTCTTAATAGATGAGCAGCTGGCAATGAGCTTTTAACTGCTCACGCCTTGTTACAGGGAATGGGCCAGTTTCACAGACAGCTTGAATTAGACTAAATCATAACAATGTGGCCGTATTCTTTGGACCATGTTATCTGTGCCAACAGAGCAGTTAAAGCTTCAGTAGGCAGTATATTTTTGGCATCATTGGGCAAAACATCCATAATAACCTTTCAGCATATTGTAATTCAAGTGTTCTGAGAGAAAACTAGACTTCTGCACCTCCTCGTGGCTCTGTTTCAAGCTTTAAAAAATCTTGGCCAATCACAGCTCATTTCAGAGAGAGAGCATTCCTATTGGCTGGTAGGCGGTGCTTGGTATTTCCTCAACAGATCTCAACATGACTGCCGGGTCACAAATTTCCTCATTGTACAGCTAAACAGTACAATGCAAGATGTTTCTGAAAACATTTGAGGAGAGAAATAGGCATTACAGTAACAGAATATTGATCCATATTCATGGCTCTCATAGACGGCAGACCTCAGATCAGCTCTGACTGGTTGTTTTCCTCCGATCTGTGAAATCTTGTAGATGCCATTAGGAGCATCGGAGGAGACCGGAGGACACAGAGGCACATTATTTTTTTTCAGATTACCTGTCTCATGCACCAGGATATAGTGACCGTTTTTTTAAAATAACTTTTTAAAATCATACTTTCTCCGTTTCTACCCACTGCAGCTTTAAAGATGAGGCAGCTGTGTAGCCATCGTCGTCTCAGATGATGAGAGTAAAAGATGTCTCATTTTACTAAATACGTGTTCGCTTGGTGCCTATTTTCTTCAATGTGTCTTAAATTGGAGGAAGATGTGATGAATGGATGCAAGTGAAGGAAATAGGGAGACATTTGGGGGATTGAACCTGCTGTGCCCCAATTCCATAATTCTAAGCAGGTTTTGAACATGTAGTGTGTTTACATTGGAAAAGCAACAAATACAGTATGCAGATAAAGTGGAGAAGCTTTGGTGAAACAGCTCCAACCCCTAAAAAATGAAATGTATCTATTGGATATTTGGAGAAACATTTTTTATGAACATTGTTTGTGAAATTGAATTGGTATAAGACACAGTTATTTAAACAGATAGGGCTTGGTTGTACCACACCTGTCCACCAGGTGTCCTCAGTAATTTTCTTGACTGTGTAGATCCTCCTGCCTGCAGAGCTGCTGATGCCTCTCAGCGACTGTCACCCTGACACCCCAATGACCAAAAAACAACCTTTTAGCCTGGGTATCTGCTTTTGAGTCAAAGCGCTCAATACCGTTGTGATATCTGCTGTATGTATCACAGGAATATTTGTATGAAAGTTGCTGTACTTAATTTTAGACTTTGAAAGTGTGCCTATACTTTATCTCAAAAAGTGGATCAGCATGAACAGCCAACTTCTAAGCTGTGTGTGTTAATCTCCCCTCCTCTCCCCTCCCTTCTGTTTTCTCCTCACCGAGGTAATCATTTCTCCCAACACATCGGCCTGTCGCTGCCTCTTTACGGTCCCCTCCACCGCTGGAACCTCCCCGCCTGTGACACACTATCATTTTCCCCTCCAGCAGTTTTCAATTTAGATTGTTAAAACCAGCATGTTCTTTATAGACAGCAGGGAAGTAAATCTTAAAATCTGCTGTGAGAGCACAGCGACGGTGTTTCCTGTAAAGCTTTTCGGTTTGACCCATGCAGGGTCATGAGCCAGGCTGATCTGATAGAAGCCCACATCCCATTAGTCTTATAGCTTTTTTTAATGAAAAATGTGCCATGTTAACCTCGAACAAAGTTTTGGTAGCTTTTTTTTTTGTACACCAGCATGGCTTATCAGAGGAACTCTTTTATTCAGCAGCCACTATACACACATACAAATACATACATACATACATATACAGAGAGCAAATTTAGTGCAATTCAGTAAATTCAGTTTTCAGTAATTATCCATTTTCTTTGCTGATCATGGTCTTACGATGGGTGGTCAGCAACTGGCATGTGAGTCCTGCACAGGATCCTGTTAAAAATTAGGCTAATTAAGCTAACTAGTGCATTGACCGTTCAAAATGTTCCTGTTCGGAACGGACTGATTGCTTGGCCTCAGCTTTCTCGAAAACTGCTCATCCAAACAACTTCACGCTCGACACTGTGCCTCCTAGGGTCCTGCGGCCAACCCAGTCGCCAGAAAAAATGTTGGTTCAGTACGTTTCTGCAAGCCACGGGATACGTTAAATGTGGACGTTTCTGAACCAAAAATATGTTTCATAAATGTGTTTCATATAAGTCTTGTATCACGCTTGCAGAAACGCACAATGCTGAGCCAGGTTCGACTTTTTTGCCGGTCGATACTGTATTTTTTGCTGCATCCACGCCATGGTCAATTGAAATAAATGGGGGGGGGGGGGGGGGGTGTACAAAAAGCACTCTCCCATGTTATACTCTGATATCTTGTTGACCCATCCTTCAACACTGACTGAAAACGACTGATGCTGTCGTTCTTCTTGGGAGGACAGTCTCGTCTTCCATGCAGTGCTTTTGTGTGTCTGAAATGTTTTCACTCCAAAAAGCTTAACATACCTGTATCCAGAGAGGGAATTTCACCAGGTGATGAAACATATCTATAGGACACAAATCTGTCTCCTTCAAATGAAAGAGAAGCCTGGTGAAATTCGCTCCTTGTCTCAGTGGTGTGGGCGTGTATGAGGTGATGACCAGAGGAGATTTTCCCCTCTGTCGCCATAAAACAGCTCTACAGGAAAGAGGGCAAAATGAAAACCCAGAACAATTACCCATTCTTCCACTATGGGATATCTATTACCTGATAAGGTCAGCGCTCATTCGTCTCCTTAAACACCCCGTCAGCTGTTGGCGAGCGGGCGAGCAGGGAGGTTGTGCTGTGATGATCAGACACGGGGAGAAACCGGACAGAGCGCGATCACCGGGGTGCCTTAATGAACAGTGGGACTGTTTTATCAGCACATGCCAGGAGATATCCTCCATCACCACGACAGACTGGACTCACCTGGGGCTTGATTGTGAAATGTTTTTTTCCAGCGCACTGAGCAGATTCTTCATGTTTTGTTGTTCGGTATTGTTCTTGGTTCGTTATACCTGGAAGGAGAATTCATTATTTGAATTTAGGCCAAGGCGGTGAAATTCATCTCTACTGACAGATCTGTGTGTCACAGAAGGAAAAGTATCAAGACAATACAATTAGATTTTTTCTGGATTAGGGCTGTCAATCGATTATATTATTAATATTATATTTATATTTAATCGCGATTAATCACATGATGGTCCATAGTTAATTTAATTAATTTGTTTAATTTAATTTTTTCTGTTCAGAATGTACCTTAAAGGGAGATTTGTCAAGTATTATATTATAATATTATAAGTATTATAGTACTCTTATCAACATCAATGAACAACACAAAACAATGACAAATATTGTCCAGAACCCCTCACAGGTACTGCATTTAGAATAAAGAGTATACTCAAATCATAACATGGCAAACTACAGCCCAACAGGCAACAACAGCTATCAGTGTGTCAGTGTGCTGACTTGACTATGACTTGCTTCAAACTGCATGTGATTATCATAAAGTGGGCATGTCTGTAAAGGGGAGACTCGTGGGTACCCATAGAACCCATTTTCATTCACTGATCTTGAGGTCAGAGATCAAGGGACACCTTTGAAAATGACCATGCCAGTTTTTCCTCGCCAAAATTTAGCGTAAATTTGGAGCGTTATTTAACCTCCTTCGCGAAAAGCTTTGACATGGGTGGTACCATTGGATTCCTTATTTCTAGTTCCATATGATATCAGTATCTTCACTCTAGCTTTAAAACTGAGACCGCCACAACCTAAACAAGTTATGATAATGCGTAAAAGAAATTAGTGGCGTTAAAACAAATTTGCGTTAACACTTTATTATCGTGTTAACTTTGACAGCCCAATTCTGGATTTACTGTTTTCCAGCTAATTTGGGATTTTAAAGAACCGCTAAAATTGGCCTGATAGATATCTTGGAAATAAAAATTGGTGGGTATTTTCCCTATTTGCCATTAATCTGGCAGGGAGATACACGTCATGCAACAACACAAAAGTTGCATGAGCTGTTACGTTTATAATTTTACATTTTAAAGATTGAGTTCTGTAACTGTCACAAAAAAAAAACAAAAAAAAACAGTAAAACAAAAGTAAGATTGCTTCTCGTTAAAAGTTAACAATGTAGAATTTACTTTACTGTTGTTTTCTGCACACTCAGATTCTCATGCATGGTCTGTTACCACTATTGCTCCGGGTGTCGATAGAGGTTTTCATGCAATAGATTGCAAAGTCAAAGACACCAATCAACATCAGCAAGACCATTGATTTGTCTGATAATGAGTCCAGATAGCCACTTTCCACAGGGTCCCAAGGCATAACACATCAATACACACTGCATTTAAAAACTTCTTTTATGCAAACTTGTATTAGGGAAATCCTTGAAAATCTGATGACAAATATACACCGTTTAAAGGCTCAAACTGTATCTGTTGTTAAATAATAGCGCACAACCTACTTATTTAAAATTCTTTAATAAGTGCTTTGCTCACTACAGATGATACTATATAATAAATAGTATCATCTGTAGTGAGCAAAGCACATATTATGTTCATAAACGTCTCATATTTAAATATTTATCCATTTGTTCCATCTTTAATGAAAGCTTTGTTGATGTTGCTGAGATGACAGGAAATAGCTAATAAGTCCTTTATTGTAAGCAGCTGATGATCCAGACTAGTGATGCTTTGGAAGGTACATGCTGAGAGATAATGAACCTGTTCAAGATCAAATAAATAATCACAGTTGTGTGCCTCCATCAAAATCCCCACTTTTAAGTTCATTACAGATGAAGGAGCTTAAAGTGGCAGTAGGCAGTATATTTTTGGCATCATTGGGCAAAAAATCCATAATAACCTTTCAGCATATTGTAATTCAAGAGTTCTGAGAGATAACTAGACCTCTGCACCTCCTCATGGCTCTGTTTTCAGGCTTTTAAAAATCTTGCCCATGACGGGAGACTTTGACCAATCACAGGTCATTTCAGAGAGAGAGAGCGTTCCTATTGGCTGTGCTCCGGTTATGTGACCGGTACTTGGCGTTCCTTCAGGCCATCTCAACCTGATCTCAACATGGCTGCTGGGTCACAAACTTTCTCATTACAGCTAAACCATGCACTACAAGATGATGATGAAATAGGCATTACAGTAACATAATATTGATTCATATTTGATCAGCGCTGCCTAGTTTGACCGTTTGGTCGGAGTTGATGCGAGTGATTGACAGCCGGCTCTCATAGACGGCAGCTGGACAGCGGACCTCAGATCAGTTCTTACTGCTTGTTTATCTCCAGGCTGTAAAATACAGAGGAACACACAGGAACATGATTTTTTTCAGGTTACCTGTTTCATGTACTACTGTCACGATATAGCGACCGTTTTATCATATGTGCTCCAATCTCAACTACTTCAGCTTTAAAGTGTCAAGCTGAGTAACATCACAATTATTAAAACAAAGAAGAATATTAATCAAAGTGAATTGTTTTACACCAGGATAATAACGTCGTAGTCGGCTGTTGGCGTACAGGATACTCTGCAGCTTCATTAGTAAAAAGATAAGGTGTTAGTATGCAAGCTGGAGCCAAATACAGTGTCAGCACTATAGAATGCATTTGGCTGATGTCCACTACAGCGGTGGTGGCGTCGGCGGTGAGGCAGCTTTATCCCTCCCAAACATCTTTGCTTGCGTGTGATCCAATTAAGTGAATTTGTCTTGGTAGTAGGTCCTTGAGCACACAGTTACAATGCAGTGTGCTGAGGTTTTACACTGTAGGGCCTCTATGAATGGTGCAGTGAGTAAAGAGTAAACACTACTGTGGCACCACTCAGATTACATTATGGTCAACAGTCACTTTCACAAACGTTAAAGCTGCACTACTCAACAGTTTTGTGTTAAAGTTCAACCATCTTATCAGTTTGTTTAAACAGTTGAGACAGAGTTAATCCCCTCTGATTAGATTTGCCCAAAAGAAATTGCCCAGCCCTGTCGCACCAAATAATGTATGAATAACACGGTAATTTGTAAGTAATTTTGTGTGTAATAACAACGCTTTTGTTGCTTTTGGTGTGTCATGTGTTCGCCATGTAGTCTTTACTGACTGCAATGCAAACGTATCCACGTAAATATGCTACACTCAGAGCTAGTGATGTAGAATAACAAGTGAGTGTATGGTGGCCGTTGCGGGAGGTGGATGGGTCCAACAAACACATGACTTTTAACCCGGCGACCGCTGTTCGTGTCCCAAAGTGTTTTTGAGTTATTTTGAAGTTACGTTAGTGACGTTTCTGGCGTGTTTTCAGTACATAGTATACGTACTTATTTTAATCCCAACCATGATGTTTTTCCTAAACCTAACTAAGTGATTTTGTTGCCTAAACCTAACCAATGACCGTAGCTGTGTTGCCCAAACACAACCGTGACCGTTGCACGGTAACATTGTGGCATTAAATGACATGCAAAAAGCTGTTGCACAACGTTAATCCTGTGGTGTATAAATGGCACACAAAAAGCTTAAAATGCGTTATCATGACACGCAGAAATGTCATGCTTTTTATACGCCTTCCCATGAGATTGGCCTCACCAATGACGGAAAGAGAAGACTAACACAGCTGGGAAATAGCATACAAATTACTTATTGTGTCACTTATATGCTCAAACCCGAAAAGTAGGTCCACTCTGCAGAGAACTTTCTGGTAAACAGTACTATACTAAAATTGCTCCTGGATTAAATTCATGTTATATTATTCATCTGTTTATCAAAATACAATCTCTATACAGTCTACAGCCACACTAGCGGCTCTGTGAGGTTGTACTAAGGCACAACTGGGCTGTAAGCTAAATGCCAACATCAGCAAGCTAACATGTTCCGAATGATAATGTTAGCGGTTGTTTGCCACATTCAGCATCTTACTTTTTGTTTTGTTTGATGACAACATTCACAAATTAGCATTAAACAAAAAGTACAGCAGACATCTTCTGACGTCCCTCTCTCTTCTCTCTCTCTTATGAGTTGTTTACTGTTTAAGTTTGTTTTTGAGCCGTAAAGTAATGTTATGCAACGTGAGGTTTGTATATTTAATTGGGAAACCATTTTTTATGGAAATTTGACTAATTAACAAGAAAAACACTGCTAAAGAAAAATGAAAAGTATGCTGTGGGATCAGACGAGTATGGCCCGCTGACAATAGAACCTACCATCATGATGAAGAGAAATGTACTTTGTATTATAATTCAACAGGCAATTTCAACCACTATTGAAAAGTTACTACATAGGATAACTTCTTACCCTTCCTTAATAATATTTAATAGTACTTGTTCTATCCAGCTGCTGGACGTGACATCTGGCCCATCTCTCTGACATCTGCACCACCACCCAACTGCAACATCACAAGCACCTACAGCCCATACCTCCAACAACTCCTCACTCAATTCCATCAATCAATAGCACCCCGTCATTATTAAACATTTAGCAGCGTGGTGAAGTTGAAAGGGCACGGAGGGAGTGGAGACACAGGTGAGCGAAGGTCTTATCTCGACCCTCCAGCTGTGCCCCAGTTACCCATCACTGCCTCTGGTAACGGGAATGTAGTTCACAGAGTTTAAAATTAGCCCGGGCATCTATCATTTCCCACCGGCTGAATAGGTTGGTGTCGGAGCCCTGGCATAGGCAATCTGTCTCCTCACGTCTGTCTGTCCCGCCTCGGTGCACCATCACTCAAACACACCGCCTTGTCACCGAGGACAGAGGCAGCGCCCGCGGAGCAGAGAAATATTGCTGTAGGACACATAAGCAAACACAGGGAGTTCGTTTAACGCATACTCTGTGTGGTGAGCGTCAACAATGGCAAAGAAAGTAACACTCTGCACGCAACTAAACTGAATTGAAAAGGCAAGGAAAGTGTTTTTGTTGACCCTTTTTTAAGATGTTTTCAAAAGAATTAATAACAAACAATCTGTTAATACATATTTTACATCATTTAAAAATATGAAGGAAAATATAATTCCACTGAACTTCCATCTATGTGGGAAAGTGTGCTGTGGCGGATCAGATATGACATTTACAATAAAGAATTCCCTGAAATTTTCTTTCCACTGAGGCCAAAGCTGCAAGAGCACAGCTGACATCACTATAAATCTCCCCCTGTTTAAGAGCTGGAGTGTCTGAACACTGGACAAGAACTACAACACATCAGCTGGAGGGCACGCAGCGCTAACACAAGGCAGCCTATCACTCAGCTGCCGTCCACTGTGTGGGTTAATATACTGTGACATTACACACGTACCTCATTGTGCAGCAGCAATAGACAATGGAATAACACACCTGAGGTCAAAGATTTGTAAACGCAGCCCAAAAGCAATTTCCTTCGAAATCATATCTTTGTCAAAGTGGCTTTTGTTATACGAGAGCTTGACTAAATTTGCATATTTGAAGCTAATGTATAGTCTATTCACTTGGTGGCTATGAAACTCATTCATTTATTTTAGGTTCTTTGTTGTTCCTTTGATTAACTTAGTTTTTCCTTTATTTATTTCACGATGCAGAATATTGTAGGAAACCCTTATCCTTTCGGCTGGCTGTGCACTCCCACAGATTCAGATTTTTTTTTTTTCTCTATGTAATTCTAATGGGACTAATAATTAACCTTCAGCAACCTTTACAGCAAAAATTGAAAAGCATGATGACAAAAAGATCATTGATTCTTTAATTTAGCACTGATCAAATGTCGAGACAAATGACCTTGATTACCACAAACAAGCAAATTCAGATTTACATCCACATCATCATTTGCATCGTGAAGGTCAATATGGACACAAGAGATGCAGGACAAGTTCACAGTAACTCTGATATTCTGTATTGTACATTCACACGTGGACACACACAAAACAAGATTCTGTTTGTAACTACTATGTGTTTGTTTTTAATATCACACTGGATGTCCAGCTAAGGACATAGAAAGCATGATTAAACGCACACACACACACATGCATACAACTCTTGTAAAGTCAGACAGGGCCAGAGGATGAAATCCTGCCTGTGAGTCTTCCTCTATATTATGTAAAGACTCTGCACACCTACATAGGTGACTTCACTTACTGTGGTTAATTAGAGCTCTGCTCAGGTTGAAGTTGGGTGAAGCTGTCCTGGGAGTTACCTGACCAAGCTCTATGTACCAATAAGAGTGATGTTTTAGACTAAAATCAATTTATTTCAAAAGAAAACAGTTCAACTCTTGAAAGAAATAATCTATTTGTGCCACTTTAGCTATAGTGTGACTGAGCATTACAATAAGTTCCAACCCAGCTCCTAACAGGAGAGTGAGACCGATGCTAATCAAGCTTAGACTGCACAAACCTGCACAGAGAGGAGGTCCAATCAGGCACATTAAGTGAAAACATCTGTGTGGGTTTAGCTGGAGTGTGTAGGAACTTTAAAGTGCCCTTTTTGTTTTAATCCCTCTCTCTGAGAATTAATCATCCAGATGACAATTAAAACGTAAGTTGATGTGATTTGATTGAACTTTTTTTAAATTATTCACATTTAAAGCAATCAATGTTTTTATAATAAAATGTCAAACAACAATGTGGAAAAAATGTGACAATGTGAAAGGTGTCGCTCGTACTGATGAACCTACCAACCTGTTCTCACTCCCAACTCGTCAAATACCCCCGTTTGGTCAGTGCCCCTCGGCATCAGAAACCGACATACGGAGGCACCATTTAGCGACAGTTTGTGACGAACCGGGCTTTCAAGTAACTCCGATGCAAACCCACCCGTGGCGTTATTCGACGGCTGGAGCAACTGACGTAGTATTAATAGGGTGAGAGTCCACTAAGGGCAGGCAGGACGGGTGGTGGATGGGTCAAACCGGAGGTTTTGAGACCGCTCTTCGTGTCCCGTTTGAAACTAAAAGTAACGTTGACTTATTTTGTCACATCAGTATTTCAATCAGGAGAGACTTGTATGAATTGAAAATGATTTATTACAAAGTGCACAAAGATATGAATAGTTAAAAGTCTTTGGCGATTTAGACCCGACATGACATCGTAAGGGGGGAAGTGATGCCATCGTAGATTAGAAATATTCCCCCCGGGTCTAGACACTGGTGATGGTGGTATTGAAGATATGATGCAGATCCGATGAATGGAGTGGAGCAGGATTGCTCTGATGTAATGATCTGGAGGTGCTGGGGTGGTGGAGGGTCGCATCGGTGTGTGCTGAATATGACACTGAAAGTAACAGAGGGGAGACCAGTTTTTAAACTTTTGACAGCAATGATGTGATTGGTTCAGGGAGATATGGCAAGACCTGATTGGTCACTGATGTGAAACGCCCATAAGCAGCTGACATAATAATAGCCTATGAGAGAGGACTTTGTGAATGAATGAGTGTAACCATAGTCTTCCTGACTGAACTTTCGCTTAAGCTTCATTTCAATCAGGAGAGACTTGTATGAATTGAAAATGATTTATTACAAAGTGCACAAAGATATGAATAGTTAAAAGTCTTTGGCGATTTAGACCCGACATGACATCGTAAGGGGGGAAGTGATGCCATCGTAGATTAGAAATATTCCCCCAAAGAAAAGGGAATAAATATAGATTTATTGCCTGTGATATAACAACGAAACAGCTCACGCTGTCTTACCTTACTGCATCTGTGAAATCAAAACAGAGATAAATTAATTAGATTATACTTAAACATGAATACTCACATGTTAAATGTATAACCCAACATATAAGATCAGACCAGTGTGATAAGTGCAAGAGTGGGGTCAGATAGACCGGTGCAATAGTGAGGTCACGAGGACAAGTGTGATAAGTGGAGTCCTGATAGACATGCAGAGTGTGGGACCCGATGAATGATGAAGACCATTACCCTATGATGATGTTGAATCTGACCAGTGTAATGCGAAAGTCTCATGGACCAGGTAATGCGAGGGTCGCAGCGGACCAGGGTAATTTGAAGGCCACAGCGGCCAGGGTGATGCGAAGGCCACAGCGGACCAGGGTGATGCGAAGGCCACAGCGGCCAGGGTGATGCGAAGGCCACAGCAGACCATGATAATTTGAAGGCCACAGCGGACCAGGGTGATGCGAAGGTCACAGCGGACCACGGTGATGCGAAGGTCACAGCGGACCAAGGTGATGCGAAGGTCACAGCAGACCATGATGATGCGAAGGCCACAGCGGACCAGGGTGATGCGAAGGCCACAGCGGACCAGGGTGATGCGAAGTCCACAGCGGACCAGGGTGATGCGAAGGTCACACTGACCAGGGTAATTTGAAGGTCACAGCGGACCATGATAATGCGAAGGCCACAGCGGACCAGGTAAGTCGAAGGTCACGAAGACCAATGTATGTATGGATTACTCAGACCAATGATGATCTAGGTCAGATACCAATATAAACAAGGGAACCCAATGTGAATAGACCCATAGACCAAGCAAGAGTGTGGTTATAAAGAACAGTGCACTAGTAGAATTATTTAAACCAGTGCCTAAGGTTGAGTCAGGAATACCAGTGTAACCGTGTCATATGATACGATGAAATAAGTGGATCAAAAGAAGCAGAATATGATAATAACCACCATCACCAGTTATATGCATGACTTACCAGAGTCAGGGTTTTAAAGATTTTTGATTAGCGAAGATAGTGTTGACATCGGGGCGAACGTAAGATGTATAAGCAGACGAAGACCATCGCCCCAAATTTTTCAGTGTAGTAGACGAATGCCTTGGTTTGCGGCAGATGTAGCCGCCCCTATTCTAAAGAATAGCCCTGAATAATGCTGAGTGGATATTTTAAAGTGGAATCAGCTAACCCCTTCCTCATATACGTTTTAACTGACGCAATATATTGGGACATTTGGCTCTGATTAAAAAAGAGAGCTAGGACTTGGAGAGGGGGCACTGATACTGGTACTGTGCTGCGTCTGGACAGATGCTCCTGAAAATCGGAATTTGAAACGGGATAGTGAATCGTTGACTTGACCAGCAAGTGACGGGCTGTGATGATGAGATTGTGAATGACAGAGGACCATGTGATGCTTCTCATGAAAGGCATGATATCTTTAGAGGAGGATCGCCTCTGTTGATAATGCCGACAACTGCGATATTGACGCACAGAACGGTGATGACTTAGCGTTTCCAGTGCTTGCCCCAGACATGGCAAGCTACACGACTGGATAGATCTCATGTAGAGCTGTAGACGACTCGACCTGGGAGAAAGAGGGAGGCCAGTGGCTTGCCAACCACTGGCCCTGAAGAATCCCCCAAAACCCACGGATGGCGCTGCATCCGTGAAGAAGTTTAGTGAGTCGGAGGAGTGCACCAACTTGTCATAGAAGAATGTTACGCCATTCCACTGATCAAGCAGGAAAGACCAGAACTGTAGGTTAGAGCGGCACCCTTCATCTAGGGAGATGAGATCGAGCAAATGGGGCACAGAATGCGCCATTACTAAAGTCTGGAAATGAAAGAGCGCCCTTGCGGGATGATGCGCATGGCGAAGTTCAGATGACCGAGGAGGGCTGTAGGTCAGAGCGGCTCTGAATGGAACTGAAGCAAAGCATGATGAATTAAGACATTTGCAAATAAAACAATTAATATGTAGTAACAAAAGAACGCATCATTGAGCAATTAGTCAAATGCTATGAATTACTTGTAATGATATGAATTAATTAATCTGAACAGGTGACCTGATGATTTAAGCGGTAAGCTGTGACCGGAACAGAAAAATAGAGGGACGATTAGCAGCACTGCAGCCGCTACACTGAACACCACCACCAGTTATATGCATGAGTATAGAGGATCTGAGAACGCACATTAGAGAGGCTAGCATTTGCTGTCGTTACTGTGACAGGTCACGATGACTTTGTGTGCAGATGACCGCGTGATGCTTCATTCAATATGACGAGTGTACTATCGGGATGCCACGATTGATGGTCACAGGATCTAAGTGATAGTGTTCCGATGAAGGCCCAGACAGGAGCTCCCGAGCCAATATGAATGCTGAGTAGAGGGAGTCTAGTGCTGAGAACCATGCTGTTATATATTCTCCCAAAAACAACCCACAGATGACGTGTCCGTGGGAACTGAATCAGAGGAATTGCTTGCTCGTGGAGAAGAATGAATGCCGTTATGCCACTGCACGTTGTGTGTGATGTTGTGATGAGGTCAGCCGTGACTAAACGCTGTTTGAGTGGACCGTGTATCGAGCATATTGGAAGGTTATGTGTCGCTGGCCACTATGGTCCCCGTTGAACACCGTAGCTGCACCGTGGTATGAGGTGACGCCATAAGGAAACGTTGTTTCCACATCCAAATATTCAGGCAGACCTTCTTTTATGCTCGTAGATTTTGGTCATATTATTTCACCCCGTTCTCATTCCGGGGCGTCGAGTACCGACGCTTGTCACAGCCACGCATTATATATAGACTGTTAGGCTTTAGTGTTTTTATGAGAGGCGCTGGGATTCCTTTAACTACGATGTTAGAATTTTATTTATATTATTTATTTCAAGCATAGTTTGGAATCTGCCTCCAGCTGCTGTCTATGAGAGCCACGAGGCAATCACTTGCAAACTCTGACGACTTTCAAACTAGCAGTGCTGATCAATATGAATCATATCTGTTACTGTAAGCTTATTTCTCTCCTCAAATGTTTTCAGAACATTTTGTGTGTACTGTGTAGCTGTCATTGAGAGTTGTGACCTAGCAGACGCGTTGAAATGAAGTTTGAGGAAATACCAAGCGCCGTTCACCAGCCGGAGCATGGCCATAAGAATGCTTTCTCTATGATTTGACTTGTGACTGTCCAAGTCTCCCATCCTGAGCTAGAATATGATAATTATTTTATATTTTTTAAAGCCTGAACGAGCCTTGAGGAAATCAGGAATCTAATTATCTCTTAGACACTTGAATTACGATATGCTAAACGTTTATTGTGGAATTTTGCCCAATGCCGATTTTTTCCTATTGAAGCTTTAAGGCTTCTGCCGATGGCAACCTAGTGAAAGGAGGTCATGAGGAGAGGAATTAGTAGTGAATACAGCCCAGCGCAAGAGTTTCATCCAGATCTGGAGTCTTGAGTCCCATGTGAATCAAGTCGATGTTACCATGTTTATTTATTTATAATAATTATTGTTTATTATTAATACATTTAACGTTCAAACCTATCATTCAGCGCTTATATTATTGGTGACTACTGCTTGATAAGCTGCACTGCACGAGGTACATAACTCTGCATGTGGTGAATGTGCACCATGTGGCATTTAGAGCCATAAGGAGGTATAGAAATCTAGTTATATCGCAGACGCTGAATTACAATATGCTGAAGGTTATTATGGAATTCTTTCCCCATGATGCAACTGCCACTTTAAGTCCTATACACTGGACTTGAAGGAACGTACGAGTGCCACGAGATGAAAACAGCAATGAGATGCCGTATGAGAACTTGCAGTGCTTATTACCACAATACACATAGTACAAGTTCCACATAAATTATGATGCTTATGAATTCTGCAGAGTGATATTTGTAGGGTTAAGACGGCCTAATGTTGTCTGAGAATACCCATGCAACCCGAGAGTTGCTATATGTCACTTTAAGAACAGAAGGCTGCTTTGGTCCAAAGTCTGTTACCCTGTGCGCTATGAATTTAGAGCCTACCGCTATTACCGCATTTACGGTAATAGGTCCCTGTAGTATTGATGCGCCGAGAGAATTAAACATGTTTACAGTGGACAATCGCCTCGAACTAGTTAAAAGCAGCTGATGATATACAAGTATTGGATCCGAGTGAGAACCCTGTTTGGATGTAACCGCTGAACTTTTATGGGATTGATTGATCAGATGATTTTGACCACGCCGGTTCTTCCGTGAGGAATCCGGAAATGTTTTATCTGTCTGATACGGAGCGGTTTGATCATGACGCACTGATATCGAAGCTTCCAAGACGTATAACAGCGTTTCTCAAAGGCGATAACTGTTGCCTCGTGCCAGGTAAATGAGGCTTGTGAATTCTGTGAAGCTTTACCTTTAGATGAAGAGCGGCTTGAGGTGGAATGAATGTAGTGACGAGGCGGCTGCGAGGAGGAAGCCAGACGCTGATGAAGACGCTGATGAGGCGTGAGCCTGGGCAATATGAGGCTGAAGCGAGCGTAATGTTTGCTGGAATTACCCGGAGACTGCGAGTGCGATCGTTTGTAGCCTGGAGTAGCAGAAGAGGCTGCCTGAGCAGTGAACAAAACTCCTCTTCTGTGGATCAGACGTAGCTTGTCACGAACACCAGACTGGATAAAAAGGTAACGTGAAAAGTTTGCCGTTTGCATCGAGCCGCTTTGAATGGAACTGCCGCATCGGTGTGTGCTGAATATGACACTGAAAGTAACAGAGGGGAGACCAGTTTTTAAACTTTTGACAGCAATGATGTGATTGGTTCAGGGAGATATGGCAAGACCTGATTGGTCACTGATGTGAAACGCCCATAAGCAGCTGACATAATAATAGCCTATGAGAGAGGACTTTGTGAATGAATGAGTGTAACCATAGTCTTCCTGACTGAACTTTCGCTTAAGCTTCATTTAGTCATGTGACTCATGCCGTGGCATGTTGGGGGGGTAACACCAACACAAGGGATGCCAACAAACTGAACAGGCTGGTGAGGAAGGCTAGCGCTGTAGTTTGATCCGAACTGGACGATCTGGTGGTGGTGGCAGAGGAGAGGATGAGGAGGAAGCTGGACGCTATCCTGGAGAACCCCTCCCACCCCCTCTATGATGAGCTAGTCAAGATGAGGAGCACCTTCAACCACAGACTCATCCCCCCTCGGCACAACACAAAGCGCCTGGGTCAGTCCTTCATGCTGGTAGCCATCAGGCTCCACAACCAAGGCTGACCCCCCCATATGAGAACTATGAGGACCTTAAGAACTTAAAAACACGCACTATCTGCACTATCTGCAACCACCTTGGACTTCTAACCACTGGCACACTTTAAACTTACTTTACACTATACATCCCATATACCACTTTTATAGACTGCACATATGTACATATTACATCTATTCATTGTACATACTACATTTATTTATTGACGGACTGTACACACTATGTTCACCCTTTCACTCTGTATCTTTTATATCTCTATTTATTGTTTTTATATATATAAACATGTTTTTTTTTCAGATTTTACTGTGCATATGTTCTACCCCAAATATATGACGCGTGATATTGACTCTTTTCACCCTCCTTGGTATCGTAAGCCCCGTGAGTTTAGCTCAGAGGTAAAAAGCTAATGTTAGGCTATAAACGAACTACACCACGGTCGCATGAGCAGAGTATACTCAACGACGCTGTAAAGGCAGACGAGTCGGCGTGATGACGTTTAATAGTCTCATTTAGCCACTTGTTAGCAACCGCCTTTTTTAAGACACATAAAGGCTTCAAAATTCTCGAGTGGGGTATTTCTTGATGCATTTTATATCGTAGAAAAAAACCTTAAAATCTCTTCAGCTTGTGTTAACCCCAGACCTTATTTCAGGCATCTAACTAAAAACTCATTCAAAAACCCCATTGACTTCCAGACGAGGGAACCAGAAGTGCTAAAATACTAACTCATTTCCGGGTTTTAGGTCTCATTCCTGCACCACTCTATTCATGCATAAACACCCCCGTTCACTCACACACAATGTTACAAAGTTATGTCGCTGTTATTTTAAACAGTGTTTATTCAGTTACACCATTGTCAAACAAGTTTTTCTGCTTCTTTTTGCTAACAAGTTCTCCACATCAACTGCTGCCCCCCAGTGGCCAAAGAATCATTTATTGCAGGTTTAAGGTCACAGTAGTTGTATTTACATCACATTTAATTGTTTCATTTATAATCAAAGATTTTGATTAGATTCGATTAGACTTTATTGTCCACTTCATTCGAAATTTGTCTTTGGCTTCTTCCAAATACAGCAACGGTACTTACAATACACATAACACAACACACTATTAAAAACATAGAAATATACAGTATACAATATACAATACTGCAAATGAGCTAGTAGCAACAAAAAAGTTATATAAATAATAAAAGAGAGCACATCTTATAAAATAACAAGTGTTCCCTGATGCACTCCTTCTGGCTCAGGGAGACTAAAGCTGCCTCATGTTAACACCTCGGTTGAAGCACACTGGCTCACTCTGAAATAATTCAACCATCCCTATCTAACTTTCTTCTTTTTGAATTATGTATGCTCTTTCTGCACATGATAACTTGATGTTTACAAGTAGCCTAATATAGTAATTCCAGGATCATGGTGGACACCACATATGGATAATATTCTCCTGTTTGCAATAGCTGCAGAGGTGTCTTGTGGAAAAGCACAACAGCAAACATTTGTTTTCTTTGACAAAAGTTTGCTCATGGTGGAGTGCTTTCTTATTGCATGAAAAAATGTCATGTTTACTAACTTGAATGCGTGTAAACAGAGCTCCATCTTGTGAACACTTTCATGGGAACTGACAATCAGTTTATTCTCCGTCATTTTAGATGCCCATCGACCTTCATTATAAATGTATTAAGAGTTATGTAGCGCAACATGAAGCTCAGTAATATTGCTTTTTTTCCTGGAAATTATGCTAACACACACATCTACCTCATTACTACCTGACAAAGACACTAAGTGATTTGACCCTTACCCACTCCACATGCAGCACAACGCTCATCAGCGCTCCCAATCGTGGCTGCTAATATTCACCAGTATCGATCGAGGTGTCGGGGTTTGTGGAAGGTGTAATGTTTATTGATCGTGGTGCCGGGCTCTGGTTAAGGGTAAGGTCAATCTTTTCAATCACTCCTGAGGATTTCTTCCAGTCCTGTGGAAGAGCCCCCCTTCAATCAATACCTCATTATTGTGCTTCTTCACGCAGCAGCTGTGCAGTGTCTGAGATCACGTGTGTGTTTTCTGAAAACCTGATTCGTAAGAAAATAAAATCTGACGAATGCTATTTAAAGTGCCAGAATAACATAATATAAATGATCATCTTCATCTTAGACTACATTATACGTAGAGCCTAAAATAAATATGCAAAGAAATTAGGGCTGTCAAAGTTAACGCGATAATAACGCAATAACGCAACTTGCGATTTTTAGGTTGTAGTTGGCTCAGTTTTAAAGCTAGAGTGATTCATATGAAATATACTGATATCATATGAAATTAGCAAACCTAAGGAATCCATTGGTATCATCCATGTCATACTAGCTTGTCCCAAAGGAGGCTAAATAACGCTCCAAACTTATGCTAAATTTTGAAAAACTGGCATGGCCATTTTCAAAGGGGACGCTTGACCTCTGATCTCAAGATATGGATTGGATGAAAATGGGTTACATGGGTACCCACGAGTCTCCCCTTTACAGACATGCCCACTTTATGATAATGACTTGCAGTTTGGGGCAAGTCATAGTCAAGTCAGCACACTGACACACTGACAGCTGTTGTTGCCTGTTGGGCTTGAGTTTGCCTTGTTATGATTTGAGCATATTCTTTATGCTAAATGCAGTACCTGTGAGGGTTTCTGGACAATATTTGTCATTGTTTTGTGCTGTTAATTGTGTTCCATTAATAAATATTGACATACGTTTGCATACATGCAAATGCATACATGGCATACAAATGTTCTTATTGCACGCTAAATGCCTTGCGCATTATCGTGGCCTTCATACATCTTTTAATGCGAAGGAGCGGGATTTATTCAAGGCAATAAAGGCTTTTTAATATTTCTCCTCCTCGTTGTCACTTGTTCTTACATTTTGGAGTGCCTGGATTGCCTTCCAGTTTATTGGACCAGATGACCTGCAATAAAAATCAAACACAGGACATAAAAGTGCTTTCAACAGAAACAACTTAGCCAGTGCCACAATAGGAAAATCAACCATTATCTATTTTAAGTATGATAGTGACTGAAATTAATGTAAAGAAAAAATGCACAAAAATGGCTTACCCCAAAAGGTGTGTCTATTTGTCTTCTTTAATGGTTTATTTGTTGTGTGCTACATATCGTCAAAAACATTGTTTATGAGGGCTCGTAAAATTCAATGTGTTTTTGCAATTGTGGCATTGTTAGTACTTTTGCACAGACCATTTCCTTTTTTTCGCACTATGTCTTTCAGATGATCCTCTAAATCACAGACTGCAGGTTTATGTCCGGCTACACTATGTTGGAGGAATGGCTTTTGGGGGGCCAAGCACCAAATGTGCAGTTGACTGCCCGTCTTTGTTATGTTCTTGTGTCTTTGTTTGAGAGGAATCTCAATATTCTTGATCTCTTCAGATTGTGTTAACCAAAGACCTTATGTCAGGCATCTAACTAACAACACATTCAAAAAACCCATTGACTTCCAGACGAGGGAACCGGAAGTGCACATCTTATAAAATAACAAGCGTTCCTTGATGCACTCCTTCTGGCTCAGTCAGACTAAAGCTGCCTCATGTTAACACCTCAGTTGAAGCAAACAGGAAACAGGTAGTCACCAAAGACAAAACAGAATGAACCAGTTTATCAGCTTGTCTGACTATTCAAGCTGAAGCTGCACGTCCTGTGTGTTAATGCTGTCCTGTAGGGCTGTTACTCTATTCTAAGGGGCCACATTGCCTGTTTTCTGAGATATATTGTCTGGTGCTGCTGACATAGAGAAATGGCTAAAATGTCGAACAATAAGACCAGTGATCCTTTTCAAGGACAACCTGCCTATAGAGCATACTATCAGCTTCTGTGTAGCATGTAATGGCCGGTGCTTTGCCTGTCTTCTGCTCCTCCTCTACAGATGTGCTCAGTTACAGATAAATATAATTAACTGCCTCTTATTCTGTATCAACAGTTACTGACAGTAATACTGATGCACAGAAGAGAACAACGACAGGTCCACATGCCTTGCACAAGTGATAATAGGTTGTTAATAAGGAGTTTGAGACTGCTGGTTTGTCAGCGGGGTTTAATACTGGATTTGTAACAACAGGAGGGATTTCCTTTCACAGGGAGAAAAGACGCATCATCCATAATTGCTCTAATGACGATGGAACTGTGGAAACATGAATGGTTACAACTTCAGAATTTGGCATGTGCCTTGTATCAATATGATGGCTCAACTTGAATTCCTCTGGGAACAAATTAAACAAAAATACATGACCACTGCCAGCGCTCTCAGCCTTAGGTGAAGATGAAGAAAGGATCTTTTTTGTTAACCTGCCAATACAAACTTTGAGTGCACAGGGCACATCTAAAAAATAGGTCAAACGTAGGTCAAAGCAGGTAAAAGCACAAAAGGATACATTGTGCTTTGTTCAGACACTTACTTGATTGAGAGTATAACTCTATGCGTCCTCCTGGTTGTGTTTGTCCACCTGTGTGTGGGCAGTATCCCGGCTGCTTACAGTAACAGCACACATAAACCTGGCTTGGTCCTGTATGTGAAGCAGGTAAGCCTATGAATACTCTTTATGGTTAAATACTTTGATCTTTATGTTTGATTATTTTATGTTTGAAACCTAGTTTTGATTGTATGTATGCAACTTGTTGTGCATAACTTGCAATACTACTATCCCTATAACATATACACAAAAACAAACAGCAATAACTCAGCGGTAAAGCTTGAATGTGATCAAATAGGACTCCATGGGAAAACAGATTATGGCATCTTCCTGAATAAATATGAAAGCAGCTGTTACAATTTGTCCTCCATAGGGAGAAAGATATTCTAATTAGCGTGGGTCTTTAAGGGATCTGTACATGCATATCTGGCGGACTACTAAATTAAGCAGGAAGTGAGTAGTAGAAAAAATGGAAGTGAAAGCTTTTTCTTTCATTTATCACAAATGAGAGTGAGAAAAATTCATTTTGGTTCTCAGATTTATTTTATTCAGATTAATTTGATGTCATTTGCTACAACATTCATCAGCCATGTTGCTATGAAGGCTTTAACAAGATTGAGAACAAATTTCAAGAGTTTCTGAAGGGGATGATGGACGGCTCTCCATTTTAAAACATTCTCCTGGAGCTGGTTGATGTGACTGTGGACTTGGTAATAGCACCACCAGACATACCACCATACCCACCAGACATACCACCACCATAACCACCAGACAAGCTGCTGCCACCGCCGTAGCCGAATCCACCGCTGGAGCTGCCGCTGGAGAATCCTGGAGCAGAAAAAAAACATGTATGTTATCATTTATCGATCCATCTGTCAGGGTGGTCTGTCGGTTCAAGTATCACTTTTGATGATGATGTATAAAATCTGAAACTTACCACCAGAGGTCTGCTGCACGTGGATGGTTGCGCTTGCGCCTCCGCTGGCCAGTCTAGTGGTGGAATAATGACGAGTTAGTGTTGAATTCAGAGTTAAAGCTCATGCTGCAGCCATGAAACTACATTGAATATTCAAGTCTATCCCACCTGCTCTCCTCTCCTTCCAGCAGTTTCCTGTAGGTTGCGATTTCGATGTCCAGGGCCAGCTTGACGTTCATCAGCTCCTGATATTCGCGCACCTGGCGGGCCATGTCCTGCTTGGCTCTCTGCAGAGCATCCTCCAGGTCCCTGATGCGGAGCTTGGCATCGTTCACTGCCAGCTCACCACGCTCCTCAGCCTCTGCGATCTGAGCCTCAAGGCTGGCCCTCTGTGGAAAATGATGTTGATGGTTTAATAACTGTAAATCCTCTTAAACAATGAAGTGTGATAATAATACGGAATCATCCATGAGAAGGTCTTGAAATATACCTGTCCCTTGACAGCCTCAATCTCATTCTGAAGACGGGCGATCATGCGGCTCAGCTCAGAAATCTCAGCCTTGGTTGTGCGCAGGTCATCACCATACTGTCCGGCAGAGCTCTGCATCTCCTCATACTATTATGAAAAATACAACAAGGTATATCAAGAACATGGTTGGGAGAGGTGTTGCAAGTGTATATAGAAAACACAGGATAAACCTCAAGTTTTCTTTTCACTCACCTTCTGTGTGTACCAGGTCTCTGCTTCAGCCTTGCTGCGGTGGGCAATGTCCTCATACTGAGCACGCACTTCAGCCACAATAGAATCCATGTCCAGGTTACGGCTGTTGTCCATTTGCACGATGACGGAGGTGTCCTTGATCTGGCCCTGCAGCTCACGAAGCTCCTACAGAACCAATGGTTGTTGCACAGCAGTTAACTCTTTGTCCTTTATAGCTCATTTACACAAGGAGTGGATGATCATCACCTTTAAATCACATGGTTATGAAATATTAGATATTATAGATACATACAGCCTCATAGACGGCCCTGAGGAAGTTGATCTCATCCTGAAGAGCATCAGCCCTGGCTTCAAGCTCCACCTTGTTCATGTAGGCAGCATCAACATCCTGGAAAGGAACAGGAAGTGTTATAACTGGCCACATTGTAATAAACTCCAGGATTTCAAAAACATTTAATGGCCATCTTGATGTATTCACACCTTCTTCAGGATCACAAACTCGTTCTCTGCAGCTGCACGTTTGTTGATTTCATCTTCATACCTTTCGGAACACAAGGCAACGCTTTAGTACATATGCTCTATTTTGAACAAGGTATCTTATAAATAGTGACTATATCATGCAAGCACTCACTTATTCTTGAAGTCCTCAACCAGGCCCTGCATGTTCCTCAGCTCTCCCTCCAGCTTGACCTTCTCATTGCCCAGCCCATCGAGCTGTCTGCGCAGGTTGGCAATGTAGGCCTCGAACATGCCGTCGATGTTGGAGCGGGTGGTGGTCTGGTCCTGCAGGAGGCTCCATTTGGTCTCCAGCATCTTGTTCTGCTGCTCCAGGAAACGAACCTGTAGAGACACAAAACCAGGGAAGATTGTCAGATGTGGATTCAAAAAACATTTTCTACACATAAATTTGGTTTGGCTGCTACTTTAATTGACTCTTTGATAATCTGTCTGTATTGTGTCTAGGCTCAATAGTGATTTTTAAAAAATCATGTAATTTTTAATGGGAGCGATCAGTGCAAAAAGGGTGTGTCAATGTGGTATCAGATTTTGAAAGTCCTGAGTGCTTTGTTTTGTTAGTTTTTGTCCAAGTGCCAACTTATAGTGTTTAGAGAGTGTCACTCTTCATAAAGGGCAACTCCCATGCAAACATTAACACAGATGTGTGATTGTAGCATGAAAGACAAGTGAAAGTGGATTTACTGCTTTGCAATGGCATTGTTGTCCTTAACAACCAGGTGATAGCGGCAATTTTCAAATGCCAGACTTTGGACTCTGTGGGCAGAGTGCAGATAGATCTCTCTGCCAGTCTCCAGCTAAGTCACTGTAATATAATCCCCACCACACTCCTGTTTAGATAGTGGGCTGAGAGGCTGCCACAGGCCCAGACAGGCCAACAGACCAACTGTTACTTTAGGTAGATTTTGGATGGAGTTGCCAGTGTAAGATGGGGTCACAATCAGTGACAGACTGATATTTTTATAGACTTTCCTAATCCAATAGGCTGTAACTCATTGACGGATACAATATCACAGAGATAAGATTCACAACTGCTTTGTCAACTTTGCATCTAGTGAGCAGATTGCTGTTACTATATAGTACTATATACTAAAGTTTAAACTTTTTAGTCATTTCTTGTCAATTACAGGTTTAAGCAGGAAAATAAGATGATTCATTTTTGACAGCTGCTAGAAGTTATTGTAGCCCAGGGAGAGCATGCCGATTTTCCGTACAAAGATAATGAGGCCTACAGTAAATTATACATAAGACAGTCACACAGAAAGCAAAGGAACCAACCTTGTCGATGAAGGAGGCGAAGCGGTTGTTGAGGGTCTTGATCTGCTCCTTCTCCTGGGTGCGGACAACCTGGATGGATGGGTCAATTTCCAGGTTCAGAGGGGCCAGCAGGCTCCGGTTGACTGTAACAGCTGTGATCGGTGGAGGGATGTAGCAGCCTGCTGGTTGGCTAGAAGTAAAGCCATAACTACCAGAACCACCCATAGAAGACATACCAGAACCACCCATTGACATACCAAAACCAAGACCACCAGATCCAGCACCAGCACCAACACCATAACTGGTGCTCTTTACGGAGTAGCTGCCAGCTGGTGCAAAGGACCTCCTGGTGTAGCTACCAGAGCTTGAGAGTGAGTTTGCCTTCCTCATCATGTTTGCAGTGGTTAAGGTAGTCAACTCTCTGAGAAGAGGAGAACAGAAGTTGAGCAGTCTTCAAAAGGAGAGCCGAGTCCCTCTGAGTGTCTGACTGAAGACTCTGACGGCTTTTATGTCTGTGCCGAGCGAGGGGGAGGATCCTCTTCAGCCCCTTCAACCTGGACTTTAACTTTTTTGTCAAGCCTCCTCAGGCTATGCGCCTCTGACTCTGAATGACAGGAGTGGCCTGCAAAACAGGTAGGGAGGGAATGTCAGAAGATAAGCAGTGACACACCCTGCACCCAGACAGGCTGAAGGGAAAGATTGTCTTATGGCCTGGCTCTGAGACCATAACAAATGAGGAAGCAACACGCCAGGGAGTAACTACAAACAGAGATTTATTTAACAAAAATTGAATTATGTTAACAAGGATAACATAAAGATGATTGTTAACAAAGTAAACTAACAGAAAACAGGCTATCAGGACTACTTGTTAACCCGAACTACACAACAAAGCAACGCTGACATATCACCCGGTGGAGCCAGGGGAATGAAGTCTAACGACTACGAGGATGGGGCGGGTCTTATAGACCGGAGAAACAGTGGCCAGCTGTCTCCAATCGCTCGATCAGCACCTTCACCTCCAGCTCCAACCAACCAGGTACAAAGGAACACTGCAACACACAGGCACAGCACAGCACCAAACAGCACACTAGCCCTGGAAGAGGCCCTGGGGCCGTCACAAGAGTGAGAGATAAAGTGGAATAGGAAAAATAGAGAAATTAATAAAGGAGGCTACTCGGGAGGGGTTGTGGATGAGTAAAGGTGCAAAAAGGTAAAAATGTATGGAAATCCCCTTTTTAGAAAAAAATAAATAAATAAATATTACAATCTAAGCCAGCATTAGTACCTTTCAATTACCAAACAAATGCCTTATTTGGTGCAGTCAAATAGTTTCACAGTAGGCTTGAACATAAACCATGTTAGAACATACTGTATAATCCATATGAAGCCGTCAAAGTTCAGTTCTCCTTTGGCATGTTCAAGTTTCCTCAGTTTTAGTTCTGGATGCACCCAATAACAAGAAAAACAAAAGGAACTATTTTTCATATTCTCTCCCAATGCACAAATGTTTGTAACACTGGCGGGACTTAAACAGAACAGCCAGGGTGCAGCATAGATTTGAACCCTTCTGCAAAAGTGCAAGAGTAGCCTACTCAATTTGCTGTAAAATTAAAAGACATGAGCTACAATTTAAACAGTGACAACAACACTGAACAGTGCAACATATTAATATCTCACAGCAGTAAAAGTTAAACAGGTGTAGCTCACACATTTCAGCATGAAAAGATACTTTCTCTCTGCAGTACATGTCGGCTGCCACACCCTGACTGCAGTAGTTAATTGACCCTTTGCTAAGTCCCGCTACTACTCAAACTGTCAGAGCTACCATAGAGCCACATTGTCACCACCTGTACTCCCTGCATAAATATTATAACATTTTTGGAAAAACGGAAAAGCGATTTCAGAGAGAAGCAGACAGAATGATCTACAATATGCGTTTGGAGGATATATCAGGATGTCAAACTAATTCAGCAGCAAAAACAGGTTAAAAAGATAAAGATGGAAGCTAAAGCCTACAGATCACAGTGTGAAAGTGAATCAGAGAGAAGACAATGAAATTAAGGAACAACACTGTTCCTGTAAAGCCAGGTAGGTCTTTATTCACTGTTACAATCATTACAACGCAACATTCAGTAGCCTATACCTTCAGAAGCTTGCGTAGCATAGTTCTGACATACTCTGCTAATATTAGCTCCACAGGTTTTTAGGTAGAAACATAACGTTTTAGAAACGTATATCTCCTTCCAACCTTTAACCATGACTAGCTCAAAATCCACAAAACCTGCTTAAAAATGAAGGAAAATCTGACCTGATTGTATGAGAGTCTATGGAGCAGAGCTGCATGGTTGTCGGACCCTGGTCAGAGCTGGCCGATGCTACCCTATGATTTCCCCTGTGGCCCCTCCATTCTCAGGGATAGGCATTGGGGTTGGGTACAATGTGAGCTGGGCGGCAGGCAAAGGCGGGGACCTAGTCATGCTGACCCCCGGCATCGCAAGCTGGCTCTAGGGACGTGGAACGTCATCTCTCTGGTGGGGAAGGAACCGGGGGTGGAGCGGTATCAAATAGATATAGTTGGGCTCACCTCCACGCATAGCACTGGTTCTGGAACTAAACTTCTGAAGAGGGGCTGGACTCGCCTTCTCCGGAGTTGCTCAGGTAAAAAGGCACTGGGCGGGTGTAGGGATACTCAAAAGCCCCCGGCTGAGCACTGCTGTGTTGGAGTTCTCGGAGAACGAGAGGGTCGCCTCTATGCGACTGCAAGTCGCTGAGAGGAAGTCTCTGAATGCTGTTTGTGCTTATGCACCAAACAGCAGCTCCGCGTACCTGGTTTTCTTGGAGTCTCTGGGTGATGTCTCGAAAAGGGTGCTGACTGGGGACTTTATAGTTTTGCTGGGGTACTACAACACTCATGTGGGCAACGATGGAGACACCTGCCTGATCTGAACCTGAGTGGTGCTTTGGTATTGGACTTCTTTGCTAGTCATGGATTGACCATCACAAACACCATGTTTGAGCAAAGGGTGGTTCATAAGTATACTTTGTACAAGAACACCCTAGGCCAATGATCGATGATCGACTTTGTGGTTGTATCATCAGATCTGTGGCCGTATGTCTCGGACACTCTGGTGAAGACAGGAGGAAAGCTATTAACTGATCACCACCTGGTGGTGAGTTTGATAAGATGGCGGGGGAGGCTGCTGGACAGACCTGGAAAACCAAACGTGTAGTGAGGGTGAACTTGGGACATCTGGCTAGGGCCCCTGTCCGCGAGGTCTCCAATTCCCACCTTTGTAGGAATTTTTCATGCATCCCAGGGCTGGGTACATTGAATCCGACTGGGCCGTGTTCAAAACCTCCATTGAGGAAGCGCCTGCGAGGACTGGTGGTCGGAAGGTCATCTGTGGCTGTCATGGCGGCAACCTAAGAACCCGGAGGATGTCTAGCTGAAGAAGGAGACCTTTCGGGCTTGGTTGGCCCAGGGGTCTCCAGAAACAGCAGACAGGTACCAGCTGGCTAGAAGGGCTGCAGCTGCGGCGGTCGCCGAAGCAAAAACCGGGGTGTGGGAGGAGTTTGGGGAGACTATGGGGAAGGACTTTCAGTTGGCCTCAAGGAAGTTCTGGCAAACCGATGACTCAGAAAGGGAAAGTAGGGCTTGGCTGTGGACCCGGACTGGGAAGATTGTCGAGCGGTGGAAAGAGCACTTTGAGGAACGCCTGAACCTGATCAATATGTTCTCCGTGGATGTTGAAGACTCGGGGGAAGACTTATCCATATCACTGGCAGAGGTTTCTGTGGTAGTCAAAAAGCTCCTCGGTGGCAAGGCGCCAGGGGTGGATGAGATTTGCCCTGAGATTCTGAAGGCTTTGGACATTGTTGAGCTGTCTTGGCTGACATGCCTCTTCAGTTTCGCGTAGAGGTCGGGGACAGTGCCAGTGGAGTGGCAGACCGGGCTGGTGGTTCCCATTTTTTAAAAAGTGTGTGTGTGTGTGTGTGTGTGTGTGTGTGTGTGTGTGTGTGTGTGTGTGTGTGTGTGTGTGTGTGTGTGTGTGTCCGTCCGTATACTCGGCACAAAGTCAAACACGTTTCCGGTGGGTGTTGGCCTCCGCCAGGGTAGTTCTTTGTCACCGATTCTGTTCTGATACTCATGGAGAGGATCTCAAGGAGCAGCCAGGGAGAGGAGAGTGTCCACTTTGGGGACCTCAGAATTGCGTCTCTGCTCTTTGCAGATGATGTGGTTCTGTTGGGTCCATCACACCGTGACCTTCAGCACGCACTGGGGCGGTTTGCAGCCAAGTGTGACGCGGTCTGGATGAGAGTCAGTACCTACAAATCTGAGGCCATTGTTCTTTGCCAGAAAACGGTGGATTGCGCCCTCCGGGTTGGGAGCGAGTCACTGCCCCAAGCGAGGGAGTTCAACTATCTCGGGGTGTTGTTCACGATTGAGCATGAAATGGAGCGGGAGAAAGACAGGCGGTACAGGAATGGGATGTTCCACATTGGATGGGAGAAAAAACACTGTATAAGATGCCAGAATGAATAATGAAAACACATATACACACATATACATTCCACTCCAGCCAATTGTTAAAGCCCCTTTTTCATGCAACAAAAAGATGTAAACTTACTTAAAGGGGACATATCATGAAAAACTCACTTTTTCAGTGCTTGTGCACATATATTTGAATATCTGGAGTGCCTACCAACCCACAAACTGTGAAAAGCCATTCGGATTTGTCTTCCCTTTCTGTGTCCCTTGCAGGCTCATTTGAATATATCGCCCGCAGCTTGAGAACTACCTTTGCAAAGGTGCACCATATTTTTCTCGCAAGCCAATCAGAGCTCTCAGTTTTTGAGAGGGGGGCTTAAAGAGAAAGGCGGTAATACAGCGTTTCAGACACAGGGTGAAAACAGGTATATTCAGAGAAAAACTATGAGAAAAATAATGTGTTTTTTGAATATTAAAGCATGTAAACATTTTCTAGTCGAAACCCAAAATACAAATACAATACAAGTAGAACCTGGAAATGAGCATAATATGTCCCCCTTTAAACACATAAACAAAAACTGTAATTGCTGCGGGTCTTTAAGGGAGCTGTACATGCATATCTAGCAGACTGCTAAACCAAGCAGGAAGTGAGTAGTAGAAGATTAGCAGTAAAACCCTCCTAAGCTTTTTCTTTAATTTATCACATTAATAATGAGTGAGACGGAATCATTTCAGTTTTCAGAATTATTTTTTTCTGATTTATTTGATGTCATTTGCAGCAACAGTCATCAGTGATGTTGTTATGAAGGCTTTACAAAATAAATCTGGTTATAGCTTTATCTTGAAGGCAAGGCAATGCAAAACTAAACATGGAACCATTTGACAGAATATTAAAAAGAACAAGCCAGTAGTCAATCAAAGTTCAGAGTGAAAATGTAAACATGTAAAGTTACACAACTTCAACATTTTTGTATTTCTCTGATGATCAGATCTGGTCACTGAGCAGTTCATAAGAGCACTACAGTGCGAAAGTATGTAAATTGACAAGATTGAGTACAGGTTTTCAAATATTTTCCTTACTTAGTTTTAACACTTCATCAAAACCTTTGTGTTTTTTCCTTATAGAAAGAACTGACCTGGCCATTGTGTGTTTAAGGCCATGTTTACCTTCAGAAACTGGTAGCAGTGTAACACAATAATTTTCAGCTGTCTTGTTGAACAAGCTTAACAGTATTGCATAGTACCATGAATGGATTTAGACTGAGATCAAATTCAAGAGTTTCTGAAGGGGATGAGGGACGGCTCTTCTTTTTAATAGACTCTCCTGGAGCTGGTTGATGTGACTGTGGACTTGGTAATAGTACCACCACCAGACATACCACCAAAACCACCAGACATACCACCACCATAACCACCAGACAAGCTGCTGCCACCGTAGCCGAAACCACCGCTGGAGCTGCCGCTGGAGAATCCTGGAGTAGAAAAAAACATGTAAGTGTTATCATTTATCCATCCATCTGTCAGTGTGGTCTGTTGGTTCAGATATCACTTTTGATGATGATGTATAAAATCTGAAACTTACCACCAGAGGTCTGCTGCACGTGGATGGTTGCGCTTGCGCCTCCGCTGGCCAGTCTAGTGGTGGAATAATGACGGGTTAGTGTTTAATTCAGAGTTGAAGCTAATGCTGCAGCCATGAAACTACATTGAATATTCAAGTCTATCCCACCTGCTCTCCTCTCCTTCCAGCAGTTTCCTGTAGGTGGCGATTTCGATGTCCAGGGCCAGCTTGACGTTCATCAGCTCCTGGTATTCGCGCACCTGGCGGGCCATGTCCTGCTTGGCTCTCTGCAGAGCATCCTCCAGGTCCTTGATGCGGAGCTTGGCATCGTTAACTGCCAGCTCACCACGCTCCTCAGCCTCTGCGATCTGAGCCTCAAGGCTGATCCTCTGTGGAAAATTATGTCACAGATGGTTTAATAACTGTAAATCCTCTTAAACAATGAAGTGTGTTAATAATACGGAATCATCCATGAGAAGGTCTTGAAATATACCTGTCCCTTGACAGAATCAATCTCATTCTGAAGACGGGCGATCATGCGGCTCATCTCAGAAATCTCAGTCTTGGTTGTGCGCAGGTCATCACCATACTGTCCGGCAGAGCTCTGCATCTCCTCATACTATTATAAAAAATACAACAAGGTATATCAAGAACATGGTTGGGAGAGGTGTTGCAAGTGTATATAGAAGACACAGGATAAACCTCAAGTTTTCTTTTCACTCACCTTCTGTGTGTACCAGGTCTCTGCTTCAGCCTTGCTGCGGTTGGCAATGTCCTCATACTGAGCACGCACTTCAGCCACAATAGAATCCATGTCCAGGTTACGGCTGTTGTCCATCTCCACGATGACGGAGGTGTCCTTGATCTGGCCCTGCAGCTCACGAAGCTCCTACAGAACCAATGGTTGTTGCACAGCAGTTAACTCTTTATCCTTTATAGCTCATTTACACAAGGAGTGGATGATCATCACCTTTAAATCACATGGTTATGAAATATTAGATATTATAGATACATACAGCCTCATAGACGGCCCTGAGGAAGTTGATCTCATCCTGAAGAGCATCAGCCCTGGCTTCCAGCTCCACCTTGTTCATGTAGGCAGCATCAACGTCCTGGAAAGAAACATGAAGTGTTATAAGTGTTACATTGTAATAAACCTCAGGATTTAAAAAACATTTAATGGCCATCTTGATGTATTCACACCTTCTTCAGGATCACAAACTCGTTCTCTGCAACTGCACGTTTGTTGATTTCATCTTCATACCTGTTGGAACACAAGGCAACGCTTTAGTACATCTGCTCTATTTTGAACAAGGTATATGTTATAAATAGTGATCATGTCATGCAAGCACTCACTTCCTCTTGAAGTCCTCAACCAGGCCCTGCATGTTCCTCAGCTCTCCCTCCAGCTTGACCTTCTCATTGCCCAGCCCATCGAGCTGTCTGCGCAGGTTGGCAATGAAGGCTTCGAACATGCCCTCGATGTTGGAGCGGGTGGTGGTCTGGTCCTGCAGGAGGCTCCATTTGGTCTCCAGCATCTTGTTCTGCTGCTCCAGGAAACGAACCTGTACAGACACAAAACCAGTTTTAACTATGTAGTCCAGGGAGAGCATGTAGATCGCCTGTACTAAGATATTGAAGCCTACAGTAAAATGTACATAAGACAGTCACACAGAAAGCACAGGAACCAACCTTGTCGATGAAGGAGGCGAAGCGGTTGTTGAGGGTCTGGATCTGCTCCTTCTCCTGGGTACGGACAACCTGGATGGATGGGTCAATTTCCAGGTTCAGAGGGGCCAGCAGGCTCTTGTTGACTGTAACAGCTGTGATCTGTGGAACGATGAAGTTGCCGCCTGCTTGGCTGGAACCGAAGCCATAACCAGAACCACCCATTGAAGACATGCCAAAAGCAGCTCCAGCACCAGCTCCAGCACCAGCACCAGCTCCAGCACCATAACTGGTTCTCTTTACAGAGTAGCTGCTAGCTGGTGCAAATGACCTCCTGGTGCTGCCACCAGAGCTTGAGACTGAGTATGCCTTCCTCATCATGTTTGCAGTGGTTAAGGTAGTCAACTCTCTGAGAAGAGGAGAACAGGAGATGAGCAGTCGTCAAAAGGAGAGCCGAGTCCCTTTGAGTGTCTGACTGTACACTCTGCCGGCTTTTATGTCTGTGGCGAGCGAGGGGGAGGGTCCTCTTCAGCCCCTTCAACCTGGACTCTCATTTTTGCGGCCCAACCTCCCCTCCACCTCTGAATGACAGGAATGGCCTGTAAAACAGGTAGGGAGGGAATGTCAGAAGATAAGCCGTGACACACCTTGCACCCAGAAAGGCTGGAGGGGAAGAGAGCAAGAGATAAACAAGTGGAGTGAAAATGTGATTATGTAAGGAAAAAGAGCCTCTTTGAGTGTGTAACCCCTTTAGCCTGCTTTGTGGTCAAGTGAAATGAACATTAGAGGCTACTGAGGAGGGCTTGCAAATGAGCAAAGGGCAAAAAGGTAAAAATGTATGGAAATCCCCTTTTTAGAAAAAAATAATAAATAAATATTACAACCTAAGCCAGCATTAGTACCTTTCAATAGCCAATAAAATGCCCTATTTAGTGCACTCAAATAGCTTCACAGTAGGCTTGGACAGAAACAATGTTAGAACATACTGTATAATCCATATGAAGCAGTGAAGGCTCAGTTCTCCTTTGGTATGTTCAAGTTTCCTCAGTTTTAGTTCTGGATGCACCCACTAATAAGAAAAACAAAAGGACCTTGGGGTATTACATCTTGTCTTAAACCATGTCTTACACACCTCACATTTTATAAGAAATGTAACATTTAGGTGCATATACTGTTTTTTTCATATTCTCTCCCTATGCACAAATGTTTTTAACACTGGTGGAACATAACCAGAACAGCCAGGGTGCAGTGCATAGATTTTAACGCCCTTCTGCAAAAGTGCAAGAGTACTCAATTAGCAGCAAAATTAAAATAAATGAGCTTCAATTTACATTCCCGTTTTTCATTCAGTGTTAATAGTGCAGGAAATTGTGTTTTAATATCTAACAGCAGTAAAACTCAACAGGTGTAGCTCACACATTTCAGCGTGACAAGATACTCTCTCCCTGCAGTACCAAATGTCGGCTGTCACACGCCGACTACAGTAATTAATTACGCTAGTTTGGCTCAGCTGGAAATTCAATCGTTAAGATGTAGCAAAATGAGTAATTAACCCACGGCACAAAGGTCCCTGGATCGCCTCGGTAACTGTTGTCCTCAATACTGTTTGGTTTCAAATACAAATGTATCAACTTCAATTATGTTTTTTGAAGTTACCGAACATATGACCAGTGGGGAAAAGTCATCAAGTACTTTTATTCACCTAGTATTTCCATGTTACACATTGTTACACTGCACTCTTCCATATATTACAAAGAGAGGAGGGCATGATGTTGTGAGACCAGGAATGACCTTGTGTCCCATTCGCCATTTTCTCCACTATCCAGATATCACAGAGATGATGCAACTTCTTCCTTATATGGTTCAGAAAGTCCTGCAGCCATCTATTTAAGTTAAAACAATTTCTAACTTTCCAGTTCATAAGAATTATGCATTCTGTAGCAAGGCATGCTAAAACTACAATTTTTGTGCAGATGTACAATTAATGCCAATGAGCTGGATGCCCAGCAAGCATGTAGCTGTGCTGGACATAGAGCTACGTCCATGTTCAAGATCTTTGAGAGTGTATCTGTCACTACATCCCAGAAGACCTTCACGTTTTCCGTGATAATAATTTATGCATAATTGCAACACAAAAGCAAGCATAATGTCATACAGTGTTCCTTGTGTTAAAAGTAGAATAGCAAGAAGCTCTTTTTTCTATACTGGGATCTCCTTATGGAACAACTTGTCCCTGTATATTAAACACAGCCAAACAAAGGCAATTTTTAAAGCAAAAGTTAAGGCGGATCTGTGGGGAATGTTGATGGTTCACTTTTAAGGCAGGGAGTTTGAATCATAGGCGTGGAGTTGCAAGCAGGACTAGTAGGTTTATGTTGTAATTTGTTTGTTTCCATCGATTTCTATGTTTTAATTGAGTTTGTCGTTTCCATCGAGGACCACTTTGGAGTACTTTTTTAGTAATGCTTTCCAGTGCTATCCTCTGAGATTTTTTTCCGTCATGATACTCATTTGAATTGTGATGTTTTTAAACTACTAATAAAAGAAATATATCAAATAATTTCTTAGAATTTAATTATGGCATTGTCCTTCACAATTTGACCTATCTGATGTATTTCATGTCCTCGTTTTGGAATATTGAACGGGACATTCTTGGATAATATTCAATCCTGATCTTAATCATCTTGTCTGTTCCTGTAAAGTAATGTTTATTAAAAAATATATATATTTATGTGCAGGAGCAAAGCATGTTTTGATGTAAGAGCATATGCAGGCATGGGTCCCTATGGTCACATTATGTGTTAAGTAGAAACACATTCCTAAAATAATTTAACTGTAACCCTCCCCCTCCCTCTTTCCACTGGTTTGTGTTGTCTGTGTGATACCTATGTCCTTGTATTGTCACATGCCTTGTACAAGTGATAATAGGTTGGCGTTTGAGACTGCTGGTTTGTCAGTGAGGATTAAAGCTGGATTTAAAGTAATTTCCTTTCTCTGGGAGAAAGGATGTGTCACCCGTAATTGCTCTAATGATGATGTAACTGCTTTTGTGGAAACATGAATGGTTACAACTTCAGAACTTGGCATGTGCCTTGCAGCAATATTATGACTCAACTTTAATTCCTCTGGGACCAAATTCAATAATTAAATGCATGATCACTGCCAGCGCTCTCAGCCTTAGGTGGAAGATGAAGAAAGGATGTTTTTTCTTACCCTATTAACTGCCAATACAAACTTTGAGTGCACAGGGCACATTTAAAAATAGACAAACGTGATACAGGTCTAAGCACAAAAGCATACATTGTGCTTAGGCCTAGGTCTATGAATTATCTTTATGGTTAAATACTTTGATCCTGTTTAGTAGTCACATGAAGTTGCTGTCAGTTTGTAAGTGGTGAAGTCTGTATGGCGTGAGCCAATGTCCCTCCCTCTTCCCAGCCACTCTCTGTGTGAGCCATGTGATTACAGATCCAGTCATACCACACTTGCTTCTGAAGAATTCCCTGCCGATGTTGACTCTTATTTCACCAAATACTACACACATTCAGCCAACTCAGAAAGTGGCTGTAGGGTTGCAAAAGCCTCAATCACCACTTCCCCGCCATCATGCTTACTCCTCTTGCGCTCCCCTTCCACAGGTGTCCTGTGCTCATCAGCAATAGTACGTACAGTACATAGGGGATAAAAAATATCCTATCTCTCCATGGCGGTTCTGGGTGTTTAAAGTATCTTCATTGCCCATCTCTGAGTCTGCTTTTGAGTCCTTCCTACCTGTCCTCCTCTCCAAACTGTGATGGAACAAAGCAACCAGTAGACTCATTTGAAGATGAACTGTTTGATTTATCTTATTCTCTCGTGTGCCTGTATGGGGAATGGAAAAGAGCTCCTAGTGGGGGGTACAAAGAGGCTGCACTGAAGATGGCTCGTCGGGAAACTGAGGAGCTCATAACCTGGCTGGCTTCAGGACTTTATAAACACCCCTGATTCCCAGCTTGCCTACCAGTCGGCTAGCAACAAGTGAAACCTTGGCTTGATTTGATTAGATTTGATTTTAATTAGGAATTTAAAAGCATCACAACTCTAAACAGTGTCATGACACAAAACAAATCCCAGAGGATTGCAAATAAAAGCATTACTAAAAACACTTATTTCCAAAGTGGTTGTTACGGCTGTATGTGTTCCCCGTGCTGTTGTCCCTTTTGCCTCTCCAGTACCTCTGCCCAGGTGTGCTGCATTGCTCAACAAGGTGCACCGTCTAGTCCCCCTTGCAACTCCACGCCCATGATTCAAACTCCCTGCCTTGAAAGTGAACCATCAACATTCCCCACAGATCCGCCTTAGCTTTTGAAAATTTACTTTTTTTTGCCTTTGTTTAATATGCAATCTGCGTCAAATCCACCTCTGAGGTGGGATCCCACATTTTGGCATCAAATTGATCCATATTTCCACCTTAAATTTTGAAATATTGCAGATAAAATGCAGCATTTTGTCCAGATTAAAGATAGGATTGGATTACCAAATTTGAATCCTTCAGGTTCAGAAATCTTTGGATCTGCCTTGATATACCCAATTTTCAGATCAGATCAGAATTTAACCCAGTCCAACCAATATAATCCTGTGAGACCATTTTGAAATACTGATGATCAAGTATATTAAGATTCCTTTCAAACAAAGACACAAAAAGGAACAACAACAAAAAACAGGCAGTCAATTGGACATTTGGTGCTTGGCCCCCTAAAAGCCATTCCTCCATAGTAGTGTAGCCGGACATAAACCTGCAGTCTGTGATTTAGAGGATAATTTGAAAGACATAGTGCAAAAGAAAGGAAATGGTCTGTGCAAAAAAGCCAACAATGCCACAATTGCAAAAACACATATATTGAATTTTACGAGCCCTCATAAACAATGTTTTGATATGTATGATATTGTGGTCCAGGTTGTGCCTCTCCCTCATTCCTAGGGTGTTTTGTTGTTTCCTCCTTCCTTGTGTTTCTTGTTTGTGCTCTCTCTGTCTGTGTGTGTTCGTCTGGGCGTGGCACTCACCTGACTCCTGCTGACAATCAACCTGCACACCTGAGACCAATCCACTCATCAAGCACCGACCCCTCTGGGTCCCAATGATTGGACTGGATCGCTAACTTGACATTACTGTTTGCATCACACATGGACTTAACAAGAACCTGTCCAATTGTTGCAGCACCAAAAGGAAAAATATGAAAACTGAAACAGGTGTTAGTTTCAACAGAAGACATGCAGTATATTATACAACTGACAGTGAGGAAAGCATAATAATTTAGCGTAATTTGCTTAATTACGTATAATTATAGCTTATGCAAATTATTTGCATGTTCAAAATAATATTCCCTGAAGACAAAAGACAGCTACTATATCCATTCATGCCTTCACTGAATGACAAAAACAAATTTCACGGTAAAACAACAAGAACTTCAACTCATAATCATGTCGTGAATTGCTATGCATTGCAGCTATGCATTTAAATGCTTGTGTTCTATCTGACTGTATAATCTCAATGTTAGTTTTGCTCATGAAAAAGTTTAAACATAAAACATGTTAAATTAATAGTGGTGATAAATGATCACCTATCGCCCTGCAAGCATCTCTTCCAAGATGACTGAGAGAATTCTGGTCGACTGGTTACTATTTTTATCTTCACAAATATCAGTTTGGCTAAAAGCAAACATGGTGAGGAGAACCTAAATAATCTACTGAGGATCTCAGGATTCCTGTGTATTGTTATGCCTATGAGACCTTAAAGGTTAGATTGGGTAGTGCTCTATCTGACATGTTTCATGTCAGTAAAGGGGTTGGACAGGGCGGGTTACTGTGTCCATTCTTGTTCAAGTTGTATATGGATGACTTGTTGGGGCAGTTAAGGGTCTGTAAAGCAGGTTGTGTTTTGGTAATCTAATGAATCTATGCAGATGATTTGGTAAGATTTTCTACCTGCAGTGCTGGTCTTCAATATCTGTTAAATATACTCTCCCAAATATGTTACTGATTTTGATATCAGATTTAATGCTGACAATAGTAAACTGATCATAATTTGACGCAAAGACAGATGAAAAATGCTGTTTCACAAAATAACAAAAGAGCCAAAAATGTACTTACACGCTGTATATTTCAAAACTGAATAAAATGTGAGGAATAGTCAGAAAGTCTCCAGTTTGAGGTTGAAAGTGAAGCGTGTGGCTTAGTATGAGCATGGTGAATGGCATAGGCATAGTTGCTTTAAAACTTGTTAAAAAGACACTGTCCCTACTGTCCCCCTGTCCCTACTGTCCCCCTGTCCCAACTGACCCGCTCTCCCTTTAGTATCAAAAGTAAAAGTAGCCTACTAGATTTAATAGACAGACATAACAAAAAAGACGGTATGACAATACAAGGACATAGGTATCGCACAGACAAGACAAAGCAGTGGAAGGAGGGAGGGGGAGGGTTACAGTGTTAAATTATTTTAGGAATGTGTTTCTATTTAACACATAGTGTGACCATAGGGACACATGCCTGCATATGCTCTTACATCAACACATTCTTTGCTCCTGCACATAAATATACTTTTTTTTTAAATGCTTGTCAGACAAGATGATTCCAGTAATGAGACCAATAATGTCCTGTTGATCAACACACCAATGCAACAGTCGGATCAAATTTTGAAGGACAATGCCATAATTCCATTTTCAGAAATGACAACACAACATTCAATCTAAATGAATCCTCCTTTCTCTCTTATTTGCAGTTAAAAGTTATTATCACAACAATAATCTGAAAAGGTACCTATATAGGTTGCCGTGAACATCTAGATAACAACCAAAAAACTTGCAAATGCGAGGGGAATGCTTTCAGATGTATATAAACTTTTGTCTCTTTTTCTTCTCCAATAGCAATATTAAGACACAGAAAAGACTTGCGTGTAGTGCTAAATAAAATGGACTCTGTCTGTTCCAGTTGTAAAGATAGTTTGTTGTCAATCAGCCAGTCTCTTACCAGACACAGTTCTCTACTAAGGGTTTACTCTATTACTCTGGTATCTTTACTGGATACTAATAAGGTAGAGTCGTCTGCGTAAAGCATAATTTTAGATGTCACTGCTACCGGCATATCCTTAACATAAATTAAAAACAACAGTAGTCCCAAAAGGGAGCCATGCGGTACCCCACATGTGACCATTGATACCAATAAATCTAAATGAATACTCCTTTCTCTCTTATATAAGTTATTATCACTTAAATAACCTGAAAAGGTACCTATATAAGTTGCCTAGACCATCTGGCAACCCTAACAGCCTAAAAACTTGCAAATGAGAGGGGAATGCTTTCAGGCAAATGTAAACTTTTTGTCTTTTCCTCCTCCAATAGCAATATTGAGACACAGAAAAGATTCACTCACCTCACGTCAGTGGGGCAGGATTTGGAGGAAGTCAGTATCACTGTCCAAATGTTTAAGACTTAGACTAAAAAAGATGGATCAAACCCTCCCAGACTAACGCCAGGATGGTTGTAGAGAGGCGGGCACCTTTGTGCACACTTAATGGTTCGGTCCAGCTGTTAAGGCCTTCTGGGACGTAGTTACAGATACACTCTCAAAGATCTTGAACATGCACGTAGCTCTATGTCCAGCGCAGCTACATGCTTGCTGGGCATCCAGCCCAATGGCATCAATTGTACATCTGTACAAAAAATTGTAGTTTTAGCATGCCTTGCTACAAAACGCGTAATTCTTATGAATTGGAAAGTTAGAAATGTCAACTGTTTTAGCTTAAATAGATGGCTGCAGGACTTTCTGCACCATATAAGCATGGAAGAAGTTGCATCATCCCTGTGATATCTGGATATTGGAGAAAATGGCGAATGAGAAAAAAGGTCATTCCTGGACTCACAACATCATTCCCTCCTCTCTTTGTAATGTAAGGAACAGTACAGTGTAACAATGTGTAACAGGTAACTTTTCCCCACTGGTCATATGTTTGGTAACTTGAAAAAAAATATATGAAGTTGATAAATTTGCATGTGAAACCAAGCAGTATTGAGGACAACAGTGACCGAGGCAATCCAGGGACCTTTGCGCCGTGGGTTAATGACTCATTTTGCTACGTCTTAACGATTAAATTTCCAGCTGAGCTAAACTAGCGTAACTAATTACTGTAGTCAGTGTGTGACAGCCGACATGTGGTACTGCAGGGAGAGAGTATCTTTTCATGCTGAAATGTGTGAGCTACACCTGTTAAATTTGACTGCTGTTAGATATTAAAACACTAACATTTTAAATGAATAAAAAAGGGAATGTGAATTGTAGCTCAATTCTTTTAATTTTGCTGCTAATTGGGTAGGCTACTTTTACACTATTGCAGAAGGGTGTTAAAATCTATGCACTGCACCCTGGCTGGTTATGTACCGCCAGCGTTACAAACATTTGTGCATAGGGAGAGAATATGAAAAATATATGCACCTAAATGTTACATTTATTATAAAAAATGTGAGGTGTGTAAGACATTGTTTACATGGTGAACATACAAAAGGAGAACTGAGCGTTGACTCTTTCATATGGATTATACAGTATATTCTAACATGGTGTATGTTCAAGCCTACTGTGAAACTATTTGAATGCACTCAAAAGGGCATTTGTTTGGCTATTGAAAGGTACTAATGCTGGCTTAGATTATAATATTTATTGATTTATTTATATTTATTTTTTATTTTTTATTTTGAAAAGGAGGTATTTCCCTTTTTTCCCTTTGAATATTAATTTTACTGCCCTGTAATCACTACTACAGGGATTACACACTTGAATAGGTTCTTTTTCCATGCATAGTCACGTTTTCACTCCACTTGTTCCATCTCTTGCTATCTTCCCCTGCACCTGTTCGGGTGCAAGGTGTGTCACAGCTGATCTTCTAACATTCCCTCCCTACCTGTTTTACAGGCCATTCCTGTCATTCTGAGGTGGAGTGGAGTTTGGGCCGCAAAAATGAGAGTCCAGCTTGAAGGGGCTGAAGAGGATCCTCCCCCTCGCTCGCCACAGACATAAAAGCCGGCAGAGTGTACAGTCAGACACTCAAAGGGACTCGGCTCTCCTTTTGACGACTGCTCATCTTCTGTTATCCTCTTCTCAGAGAGTTGACTACCTTAACCACTGCAAACATGATGAGGAAGGCATACTCAGTCTCAAGCTCTGGTGGCAGCACCAGGAGGTCATTTGCACCAGCTAGCAGCTACTCTGTAAAGAGAACCAGTTATGGTGTTGGTGCTGGAGCTGGTGCTGGAAATGGTGCTGGTGCTGGAGCTACTTTTGGCATGTTTTCAATGGGTGGTTCTGGTATGTCTTCAATGGGTGGTTCTGGTTATGGGTTCGGTTCTAGCCAAGCAGGTGGCAACTTCATCGCTCCACAGATCACAGCTGTTACAGTCAACCAGAGCCTGCTGGCCCCTCTGAACCTGGAAATTGACCCATCTATCCAGGTTGTCCGCACGCAGGAGAAGGACCAGATCAAGGCCCTCAACAACCGCTTTGCCTCCTTCATCAACAAGGTTGGTTCCTGTGCAATCTGAGTGACTGTCTTATGTACATTCTACTGCAGGCTTCAATATCTTAGTACAGGCGATGTGCATGCTCTCCCTGGGCTACAAAGTTAAAACTGGTTTTATGTCTCTACAGGTCAGTTTCCTGGAGCAGCAGAACAAGATGCTGGAGACCAAATGGAGCCTCCTGCAGGACCAGACCACCACCCGCTCCAACATCGACGGCATGTTTGAGGCCTACATTGCCAACCTGCGCAGACAGCTCGATGGGCTGGGCAATGAGAAGGTCAAGTTGGAGGGAGAGCTGAGGAACATGCAGGGCCTGGTTGAGGACTTCAAGAGGAAGTGAGTGCTTGCATGACATGGTCACTATTTATAACATACCTTGATATAGTGAGCAGATGTTCAAAATGGAGCAGATGTACTAAAGCGTTGCCTTGTGTTCCAACAGGTATGAAGATGAAATCAACAAACGTGCAGTTGCAGAGAACGAGTTTGTGATCCTGAAGAAGGTGTGAATACATCAAGATGGCCATTAAATGTTTTTGTCAATCCTGGAGTTTATTACAATATGGCCAGTTATAACACTTCCTGTTTCTACATGATTTTCTTTCCAGGACGTTGATGCTGCCTACATGAACAAGGTGGAGCTGGAAGCCAGGGCTGATGCTCTTCAGGATGAGATCAACTTCCTCAGGGCCGTCTATGAGGCTGTATGTATCTATAATATCTAATATTTCATAACCATGTGATTTAAAGGTGATGATCATCCACTCCTTGTGTAAATGAGCTATAAAGGACAAAGAGTTAACTGTTGTGCAACAACCATTGGTTCCGTAGGAGCTTCGTGAGCTGCAGGGCCAGATCAAGGACACCTCCGTCATCGTGGAGATGGACAACAGCCGTAACCTGGACATGGATTCTATTGTGGCTGAAGTGCGTTCTCAGTATGACGACATTGCCAACCGCAGCAAGGCTGAAGCAGAGAACTGGTACACACAGAAGGTGAGTGAAAAGAAAACTTGAGGTTTATCCTGTGTCTTCTATATACACTTGCAACACCTCTCCCAACCATGTTCTTGATATACCTTGTTGTATTTTTCATAATAGTATGAGGAGATGCAGAGCTCTGCCGGACAGTATGGTGATGACCTGCGCACAACCAAGACTGAGATTTCTGAGCTGAGCCGCATGATCGCCCGTCTTCAGAATGAGATTGATTCTGTCAAGGGACAGGTATATTTCAAGACCTTCTCATGGATGATTCCGTATTATTAACACACTTCATTGTTTAAGAGGATTTACAGTTATTAAACCATCTGTGACATAATTTTCCACAGAGGATCAGCCTTGAGGCTCAGATTGCAGAGGCTGAGGAGCGTGGTGAGCTGGCAGTTAACGATGCCAAGCTCCGCATCAGGGACCTGGAGGATGCTCTGCAGAGAGCCAAGCAGGACATGGCCCGCCAGGTGCGCGAATATCAGGAGCTGATGAACGTCAAGCTGGCCCTGGACATCGAAATCGCCACCTACAGGAAACTGCTGGAAGGAGAGGAGAGCAGGTGGGATAGACTTGAATATTCAATGTAGTTTCATGGCTGCAGCATGAGCTTTAACTCTGAATTAAACACTAACTCGTCATTTATCCACCGCTAGACTGAACAGCGGAGGCGCAAGCGCAACCATCCACGTGCAGCAGACCTCTGGTGGTAAGTTTCAGATTTTATACATCATCATCAAAAGTGATACCTGAACCAACAGACCACACTGACAGATGTATCGATAAATGATAACACTTACATGTTTTTTTCTACTCCAGGATTCTCCAGCGGCAGCTCCAGCGGTGGTTTCGGTTACGGTGGCAGCAGCTTGTCTGGTGGTTATGGTGGTATGTCTGGTGGTTATGGTGGTATGTCTGGTGGTGGTACTATTACCAAGTCCACAGTCACATCAACCAGCTCCAGGAGAGCCTATTAAAAAGGAGAGCCGTCCCTCATCCCCCTCAGAAACTCTTGAATTTGATCTCAGTCTGAATCCATTCATGGTGCTATGCAATACTGTTAAGCTTGTTCAACAAGACAGCTGAATATTATTGTGTTACACTGCTACCAGTTGTGTTTCAAAGATCACTGGCGGCTTTTCTTACTGTTCTGTTTAACATAATTCAACAAGAGTTTCTGAAGGTAAACATGGCCACAAAACACAAGGGTTTTGATGAAGTGTTAAAACTAAACAAGGAAAATATTTGAAAACCTGTACTCAATCTTGTCAATTTAGAAACTTTTTGTACTGGAGTGTATGATGAAATGCCCTGAAATACACACATCTGAATGCTGATATTAGTAAGAAGAGCAAGTCACTGACCAGATCTGATCACCAGAGACAGAAATTTTGAATTTGTGTAACTTTAATTGTTTACAGTTTCTCTTTGAACTTTGATTTGCTACTGGCTTGTTCTTTTTACTGTTCTTTCAAATGTTTCCATGTTTAGTTTTGCATTCCTTGCCTTCAAGATAAAACTATAACCAGATTTATTTTGTAAAAGCCTTCATAGCAACATGACTGATGAATGTTGCAGCAAATGACATCAAATGAATAAAAAATAAATAAATCTGAGAATCAAAATGATTGCCTCTCTCTTTCATTATTGTTGTGTTAAATCAAAGAAAAAGGAGGGTTTTATTGCCACTTTTCTACTACTCAATTCCTGCTTGGTTTAGCAGTCTGCCAGATATACATGTACAGATCATTGAAAGAACCACGGCAATTACATTTTTTTAAAGTGTTTAAAGGGGACATATCACGCTCATTTCCAGGTTCATACCTGTATTTTGGGTTTCTACTAGAACATGTTTACAAGCTTTATTATTTCTCTCATACTGTCTGTCTGCATATACCTGTATTCACCCTCTGTCTGAAGCGCTCCGTCTTAGCGCTTGTCTCTTTAAGCCCCCCTCCTAAAAAAGCCCAGTCTGCTCTGATTGGCTTGTGAGAAAAATACGGTGCACAGTGGTGGTATGTAACCATGTACATTTACTCAAGTACTCTACTTAAGTACAATTTCCAGTTGCCTGTACTTTACTTGAGTATTTCCATTTCATGTAACTTTATACTTCTACTCCACTACATTTTGGAGGAAAATATTTTACTTTTTACTGCACTACATTTGTTTGACTGCTTTAGTTAGTAGTTACCTAGCAGATTCAAATTATCAATACAAAATATAAAGCATAATCAACAAATAAATTATGATGTATATTATGGATTAAGGTACCCAGTAGTATATAAAGTAGTTAAAATCAGCCAGACCAGATTTTGAATGCAGGACTTTTACTTGTAACAGAATATTTTTACACTTTAGTATTGTTACTTTTACGATCAACGATCTGAGTGCTTCTTCCACCACTGAAGGAGCACTTAAGGTAGTTCTCAAGCTGTGGGCGATATATTCTAATGAGCCTGCATGTGACTTTGAAAGGGGAGCCAGATCTGAGTGGCTTGTTGAATCACATGTTTTCTGATCTAGACAGCCCACAAAAAATGACTTGGTCTGGTCACTTCCTTGCTTCCTGTCCCCAACGTCTGTTAAAATAGCAGACTCGTCAGGAGAGGGAAGGATCCTAACGAGCCATGCCGCCTTACCTGTGTCTCCCCGCCATCAAACCCAGCTGCATGTCTCCCTCATTTGGAAAGGTCAGTCCACTGAACTTCTCGCTTTAATTGACTCTGGTGCTGATGAAAGTTTTGTGGATGAAGTGGTGGTTGAGCAGCTGGGTCTTTCCACTGAACGTCTGGACCGGCCCTTAGAAGCTAATGGATTGGCGGCTTTTAGCCAGAGTCACTTCTAATAACCCTTTCACACTGAGGACTCACCAGGATTGAACCAGGGTTGGTGGTGTGTATGAAAGGGTTAACCTGCGTTGATCGACTCGCCTTTGTGACCCAGGTCGAGAGATGGGTCAGACCAGGGTCGGAGCAGGATCGATTTCGATGAGTATTGCACAGACCAGAGTCGCTAACAAACGGGGCGGGACAAACCTATTCGGTTGTAAATGAGGGCGCATACTCCGTGACGTAACTGTCACAGGTCGCCGTGGCTCATAAACAAACTGTGGGACGGCAGCCGGAATGTTTTCAGACACACCGGAGGAGAACGACGGAAGAGAACAATAAAGATATGTGGCGAGACTCTGAGGTGTGGGAGCTGCTGACCGTCCGCGGTGAGGAAGAAAAAGTGGTAGATGACGGGACAGTGAGAGACAATGTAGTGTAACGTTAAACGAACATAATAAGGCTGCTGAATGAGAGAGGCATCCGCCGTAATGTTACAAGGAAACACACCATGTTAATAATAAGCCAACCACCTCACGGTACCGCCAGCTGTACGCACATCTGTTTTTAAAGCGTGTTTACACAAGTTCTATTTGTAACATTACCATTTTAAACTTTTTATCTTTCCAAATAAACCTGCTAAAAGATCCATCTGTCGCCTGTTCCATCTGTCATAAAGTAACCCAGTCCCAGTTCATTACATTATCAAGCAATTAGCAAACTAAATGAAATATAAACTCATTTTACTATATTTGGAAAAGCTCTTACATTATCCAACAGTTGCCCCATGTCCAGCTGAACAACTTCAGTAGGTCTACTATATGAAGCAAATCCTTGCTGGGATGGTGGAGTGAGTGAAATATACATTTCAGTCTTCAGAAGTGTCTAATCGTTTTGTAAATGTTGCCTATATTATCATATTAGAGAGCACAATGTAGTCTGATATATGATAAATGGGTACTGTAGATAGACAGAGGAAAAAAGGTTCATGTTGATGAATAGATACTGTAAGTCTGTATGTTGTCTGTATATTTTGCATACATTACAGCTCCATACATACAACATAGTTAAACATTTTATGAAGCTAAAAATGCTGTATGTACTATATTTACACTGTATCCCAAAAACATGCATCATTCTGTGACATTTTACATTTTTGCACACACATACCACCTGAACTAATTGGTATGCATTGCTCCCGGGTGTGACCCAGGTTGTATCTAAATTGTCCTGACCAGGGTTCAACCCAGGTTGACTGGCTTGGTTTGAATTGACAAAAGGAGGGTTGAACCAGGGTAGGTTAACCCTGGTCCAACCCAGGTCATTGGTGTGAAAGAGGTATTAGACTGCTCCTGTATGTCTCCTGTTGTTGAAACCACCAGGATGAAGTAAGTTTCCATGTTATCAGTTCTCCATATGTTTCCCAAAATTATTGGTCACCAATGGCTCATTAAGCACAACTCCCTGATTGACTGTTCCTCTGCTAGAACTATCATTTGGAGCCCTATGTCATGCCACATCTCTGTATTCTGCCCTGCTTCAGTCGGTCCCCTGTCAGGTTCCTAGTCCCAAGGCCCCTAATCTGCCTATGGTTCCCCTCCGATTACCATTACCTCCAGGCAGTATTCAGCCCTCTCTATGATCCTGGAGAACTGCATTGTTTGTTAAAGCAGAGAAATGTGAGTTTCATGCCGCATCCGTTTCCTTCTCCGGCTACATCATCGCCCAAGGCCAAGTGAAAATGGTCCCAGCCAAGGTGAATGTGGTCCTTGAGTGGCCCTTAGCCGTAAGCAGCTAGAGGTTCCTGGGTTTTGAAAACTTCTACAGGAGATTTGTATGTAACTATAGCCACATTGCGGCTCCTTTAAGAGCTCTCCCACTGCCCATCTGTTTCGGTGGACTCCTGATGCTGAAGCAGCCTTCCTTCAGCTTAAGACTCGTTTCACCTCTGCTCCTATCCTCATCCTGCCAGACCCGTCAAAACAGCTTGTGGTGGAGGTGGATGCCTTGGACATTGGAGTGGGGGCAGTCCTCTCACAAAGTTCCTCTGAGGATGGTAAGCTGCATCCCTGTGCTTTTCTGTGTCAAGAATTACAATGCGGGGAATCTTGGTCTCCTGGCGGTTAAACTGTCTTTGGAGGAATGGCGGCACTGGCTGGAAGGATCTGAGCAACCCTTCCTGCTGTGAACAGATCACAAAAACCTGGCGTACATCCAGACTGCTAAGCGCCTCAACGCCCGTCAAGCCAGGTGGGCAGTCTTCTTTGGCATTTCTTTTTCTTTAAATTCATGCTCACCTTCAGGCCCCAAACCCGGAATGACAAACCTGACGCTCTGTTCCGTCAGTACGGAAACGAAGGAGATTCCAACCGTACCCCCGACACCATCATCCCTGCAATAGGGGGCGTTGCTGCTGTCACTTGAGAGATTGAGGAAGAAGTGGAAGCCATGCAGCAGACGCAACCTGATCCAGGTAACGCCCCTCCGGGTCACCTGTTTGACCCAGATTCTGTAAAATCTTGTGTACTGCAATGGGCTCATTCCTCTAACCTGACCTGCCACCCTGGTATTAACCGCACCTTGGCCTTTCTCTGTAGACGGTTCTGGTGGCCGTTCATGGAGATTGACACTAAGTCTTTTGTCTCTGCCTGCCCTGTCTGTGCTCAAAATAAGACTTCCACCCAGCCCAGTTCCAGTCTGCTCTACCCTCTGTCCATACCCTGGTCACACCTGGCTCTCGACTTTGTCTCTGGTTTGCCTGCTTCTGGTGGCATGACAGTCATCCTCACTGTAGTGGACCGTTTCAGTAAGTTTGCCCATTTCCTGCCCCTGCTCAAGTTACCCTCTGCCAAAGACGAAGCTGACCTGTTGGTTAAAGAGGTTTTTCAGGTCCATGGGCTCCCCTGTGAAATTGTGCCAATTCACCTCCACCGTTTGGAGAGCCTTCTGCTCCGCCCTTGGAGCCACCATCAGCCTCTCCTCTGGGTTCCACCTAACCAACGGCCAAGCTGAAAGAGATAATCAAAAGCTTTAGTCCACCCTTCGCTGCCTGGTGTCCACCAACCCTGCCACCTGGGCCTCCCAACTCCCCTGAGTGGAGTACGCCCATAACACCCTTCCCACCTCTGCAACTGGTATGTCACCCTTTGAATGTCTCCATGCTTATCAACCGCCGCCCTTTCCATCGCAGGAGAAGGACATTCCAGTGCCTTTTGTCCAGGCCCACATCAGACGGTGCCACAAGACCTCGCACCAAGCCTGTTCTGTTGAGAGCCTCAGGCCAAAACCAATGACAGGGCAACTGCCATCGCAACCCTGTACCCAGTTACATCCCTGGAGACCAGGTATGGCTTTCAACTCGGGATATGCCTTTCAAAACTGGCTCACAAAAACTGTCCCCCAGGTTCATTGGTCCCTTTGCCGTGGAGAGGATAATCAGTTGTCCACCTGAAACTTCCCCGTACCCTCCAGATCCACCCCTTTTTCCATGTTTCACACCTCAAACCTGTCTACTCCAGCCCCCTAGTTCCTCCTCCTCCTCTTCCTTGCATCATTGACGACCACCCTGCCTACACAGGGTTACGGCCCGAAGGGGAGGTGTTGAGTAAATTGCCACCTTGTCCTGGACCCCGCCCTCATCTGGGAGTTCCATCGGCGTCACCCTGACAAGCCCGATGGGTCGTCCTCCATGACACCTGCCTGCCTGTTATGAGTGTGTTTTAATTATTTTTCTGCCTTTTAGTATGAGTGACCTGTGCTTGGTGTGTTTAGGTTTTGTCTGTCTGTTTGCTTGTTTCCATCCCCCCTCTTGTCCTCACCCTTTATCACTAGTCACCTGGACATAATCTGCAATCAATGCTCTTGCCAGTCTCCTGCAATGAGCACACCAATCAAGCAAGCTTCTCTCGCCTAAACTAACTGCTGCTCGCCACCTTCCAGGAAAAACCTATCTGCCGCTTCAGCTCATCCAGCCCGCCAGTCAGTTCTCTTCCTAGCCGCCTGCCAGCTTACCGGAAACCTCCCTACTGTAAACACCAGCCTGCAATATCAAAAACTCTGTAACATAATACTTACCTTTTCATCAACGTTGTCCTGTGTCTGCATTTGGGTCTAGCCATAGAAACCCTGACACGGGTGGGAGGGGTGGGACTTAGGGAAGAGTCAATTGTCCATTTCAAGCATCAATACTGACAGTAATACTGGTGCACAACACAGGAGAACAACAACAGGTCCACATTCCTTGTACAAGTGATAATAGGTTGTTAATAAGGAGTTTTAGACTGCTGGTTTGTCAGCGGGGTTTAATGCTGGATTTGTAACAACAGGAGTGATTTCCTTTCCCAGGAGAAAAGATGCATCACCCGTAATTGCTCTAATGATCATGTAACTGGTTTTGTGGAAACATGAATGGTTACACTTCAGAATTTGGCATGTGCCTTGCAGCTATATTATGACTCAACTTTTATTCCTCTGGGACCAAATTTAACAATTAAATGCAGGATCACTGCCAGCGCTCTCAGCCTTAGGTGAAGATGAAGAAAGGATATTTTTTGTTAACCTGCCAATACAGACTTTGAGTGCTCAGGGCACATTTAAAAATATACCATTGTGTGTGCAGACATTTTTTTGACCTGGTAGACATATGTGATAAGGTCTAAACACAAAAGCATACATTGTGCTTTTTTTTAAAGTGGAACACCACCCAAATTAAGCACATGAGCTACTCTCTCTCAAAGCCAGAAACCAGAGAAGTAAGTCTCAAACTTGTGATGTCATAGGGTATAAAATCTGGAGCTGGTCCATAGACAACGAATGGGAGGCTAATTTTTATACCCAGATGAGATGTATTATATTGTAGTGTTCCTTGAAACAGAAAATGTACCCATATACTCAGATCATTCCCCTGGGTGCTCTCAGTGTCATCTATAACATCTTTCCCAATTCATTGTCTATGGGGCAGTTCCAGACTTTGTACGCTAGTTGTTAATGTTCACTAATATTTTTTGGACTGTCTTAGACCATAGGAATAACATGTGTGAATTTTGAAAATGGGCGTAATTCCCCTTTACGAGCATAAGAGTGCAAATATGGTCACTGGTAACCTAGCTTTCTCTCGCTATATTGTGAGTGGGACAGGGTGGAATAGTGCTTACTCTATGTGTCCTCCTGGCTGTGTTTGACCACCAGAGTGTGGGCAGTATCCCGCCTGCTTACAGTCACAGTACACATAACCCTGGCTTGGCCCTGCATGTGAAGCAGGTAAACCTATGAGTTCTCTTTAGGCTTAAATTTAGGCTCAGTTTGTTACTATCATGGAGTCTGTATGGCCTCAGCCACTGTCCCTCCCTCTTCCCAGTCTCTCTCTGTGTGAGCCATGTGATTACAGATCCTACCCAACAGGGGCTTGCTTCTGAAGAATTCCCTACCGATCTTAACTCTTTCATATCACCAACTACTTTCAGCACACTTTCAGCCAACTGAGAACAACTCTCATAGGTGTCCTATGCTCATCAGCCACGTACAGTACAGAGGGGATAATGTCCTATCTCTCCATGGCAGCTCTGGGAGTTTAAAAAACTGCCTGTTAAGGTTTGAGCTGTCAATCAGAGAGCATAGAACTGCTTGGGTTTTGTTTTTGATAGAGAATCCTTCAAGCAGATTCAGATTTACAATAATGTACTATTAACATAAACCAGCAGGTTGCAGAGCATTTGCATTGTTTTGCAACACACTGCACCCACTGTGAGATCTAGCGAAACTGAGTGTCTCCACAGCAGCTAACGTTTGAACTGCAAAAGCTATTAATTAGTGAACTGTCCAGGTTTATTTCTTCAGTTTTTTTTTGTGATCTCACCGAGTAGCAATGTGTAAGGCTTTATGGATTCAAAACCTTCAAGAATCATTTTCATATGTAAAGTTGACATACTGTATACATGCATATCATGGCAGACTGCTAAACCAAGCAAGAAGTGAGTAGTAGAAAAGTGGCACATCACTGCCCTCATGTGAAATTACATTTTGCCGTTTACTGTATGTACAACTCTCCTAAGCTTTTTCTTTCATTTATTACAGCAATAATGAGAGTGAGAGGTAATCATTTTAGTTCTCAGATTTATTTTTTTCAGATTCATTTGCTGCAACATTCATTAGTCATGTTGGTAGGAAGGCTTTGACAAAATAAATCTGGTTTCAGCATGGTTTTATCTTGAAGGCAAGGGAATGTAAAAACTAAACATGGAACCATTTCACAAAACAGTTAAAAGAACAAGCCAGTAGCCAATCAGTGCAAAGTGAAACTGTAAACATGTAAAGTCACAGAAATTACATTTCTTTTTCCTCCAGTGATCAGATCTGGTCAGTGACTTGCTCTCCTTACTAATATCAGCATTCAGATGTGTTTATTTCAGAGCAGTTCATTAGTGCTCTACATTACAAAAGGCATCCAAGTTGACAAGATTTAGTACAGGTTTTCAAATGTTTTCTTTGCTTAGTTTTAGCACTTCATCACAACCTTTGTGTTTTTTCTTTTTTTCTTTATTTGTTGGACGTCAGGGCAGAAAGAACTGACCTGGCCATTGTTTAAGGCCATGCTTACCTTCAGAAACTCTTGTTGAATTATGTTTAACAGAATAGAGTAAGAAAAGCCGCCAGTGATCCTTGAAACACAACTGGTAGCAGTGTAACACAATAATGTTAAGCTGTCTTGTTGAACAAGCTTAACAGTATTGCATAGCACCATGGTTGAGTCCTCAGTGTGAAAGGGGTATTAGAAGTGACTCTGGCTAAAAGCCGCCAATCCATTAGCTTCTAAGGGCCGGTCCAGACGTTCAGTGGAAAGACCCAGCTGCTCAACCACCACTTCATCCACAAAACTTTCATCAGCACCAGAGTCAATTAAAGCGAGAAGTTCAGTGGACTGACCTTTCCAAATGAGGGAGACATGCAGCTGGGTTTGATGGCGGGGAGACACAGGTAAGGCGGCATGGCTTGTTAGGATCCTTCCCTCTCCTGACGAGTCTGCTATTTTAACAGACGTTGGGGACAGGACGCAAGGAAGTGACCAGACCAAGTAATTTTTTGTGGGCTGTCTAGATCAGAAAACATGTGATTCAACAAGCCACTCAGATCTGGCTCCCCTTTCAAAGTCACATGCAGGCTCATTAGAATATATCGCCCACAGCTTGAGAACTACCTTAAGTGCTCCTTCAGTGGTGGAAGAAGTACTTAGATTGTTGATCGTAAAAGTAACAATGCTAAAGTGTAAAAATACTCTGTTACAAGTAAAAGTCCTGCATTCAAAATCTGGTGGGGCTGATTTTAACTACTTTATATACTACTGGGTACCTTAATCCATAATATACATCATAGTTTATTTGTTGATTATGCTTTATATTTTGTATTGATAATTTGAATCTGCTAAGTAACTACAAACTAAAGCTGTCAAACAAATGTAGTGCAGTAAAAAGTAAAATATTTTCCTCCAAAATGTAGTGGAGTAGAAGTATAAAGTAACATGAAATGGATATACTCAAGTAAAGTACAGGCAACTGGAAATTGTACTTAAGTAGAGTACTTGAGTAAATGTACAAGGTTACATACCACCACTGTGCACCTTAATTTTCTCACAAGCCAATCAGAGCAGACTGGGCTTTTTTAGGAGGGGGGCTTAAAGAGACAGGCGCTAAGACGGAGCGCTTCAGACAAAGGGGGAATACAGGTATATGCAGATAGACAGTATGAGAAAAATAATAAAGCTTGTAAACATGTTCTAGTAGAAACCCAAAATACAGGTATGAACCTGGAAATGAGCGTGATATGTCCCCTTTAAACACTCCTTTTTCTTTCATTTAACACAACAATAATGAAAGAGAGAGGCAATCATTTTGGTTCTCAGATTTATTTATTTTTTATTCATTTGATGTCATTTGCTGCAACATTCATCAGTCATGTTGCTATGAAGGCTTTTACAAAATAAATCTGGTTATAGTTTTATCTTGAAGGCAAGGAATGCAAAACTAAACATGGAAACATTTGAAAGAACAGTAAAAAGAACAAGCCAGTAGCAAATCAAAGTTCAAAGAGAAACTGTAAACAATTAAAGTTACACAAATTCAAAATTTCTGTCTCTGGTGATCAGATCTGGTCAGTGACTTGCTCTTCTTACTAATATCAGCATTCAGATGTGTGTATTTCAGGGCATTTCATCATACACATACAGTACAAAAAGTTTCTAAATTGACAAGATTGAGTACAGGTTTTCAAATATTTTCCTTGTTTAGTTTTAACACGTCATCAAAACCCTTGTGTTTTGTGGCCATGTTTAACTTCAGAAACTCTTGTTGAATTATGTTAAACAGAACAGTAAGAAAAGCCGCCAGTGATCTTTGAAACACAACTGGTAGCAGTGTAACACAATAATATTCAGCTGTCTTGTTGAACAAGCTTAACAGTATTGCATAGCACCATGAATGGATTCAGACTGAGATCAAATTCAAGAGTTTCTGAGGGGGATGAGGGACGGCTCTCCTTTTTAATAGTTTCTCCTTGCGCTGGTTGATGAAAATGATGACTTGGTAAGAGAACCACCAGACATACCACCATAACCACCAGACATACCACCATAACCACCAGACATACCACCAGACACACCACCATAACCACCAGACGAGCTGCTGCCACCGTAGCCGAATCCACCGCTGGAGCCTCCGCCGCCGCCGCCGCCGCTGGAGAATCCTGGAGTAAAAAAAAACATCAATGTTATCATTTAACCATCCATCTGTCAGTGTGGTCTGTTGGTTCAGGTTTCACTTTTGATGATGATGTATAAAATCTGAAACTTACCACCAGAGGACTGCTGCACGTGGATGGTTGCGCTTGCGCCTCCGCTGTTCAGTCTAGTGGTGGAATAATGACGAGTTAGTGTTTAATTCAGAGTTAAAGCTCATGTTGCAGCCATGAAACTACATTGAATATTCAAGTCTATCCCACCTGCTCTCCTCTCCTTCCAGCAGTTTCCTGTAGGTGGCGATTTCGATGTCCAGGGCCAGCTTGACGTTCATCAGCTCCTGGTATTCGCGCACCTGGCGGGCCATGTCCTGCTTGGCTCTCTGCAGAGCATCCTCCAGGTCCCTGATGCGGAGCTTGGCATCCTTCACTGCCAGCTCACCACGCTCCTCAGCCTCTGCGATCTGAGCCTCAAGGCTGGCCCTCTGTGGAAAATGATGTTGATGGTTTAATAACTGTAAATCCTCTTAAACAATGAAGTGTGTTAATAATACGGAATCATCCATGAGAAGGTCTTGAAATATACCTGTCCCTTGACAGCCTCAATCTCATTCTGAAGACGGGCGATCATGCGGTTCAGCTCAGAAATCTCACTCTTGGTTGTGCGCAGGTCATCACCATACTGTCCGGCAGAGCTCTGCATCTCCTCATACTATTATGAAAAATACAATAAGGTGTATCAAGGACATGGTTGGGGGATGTGTTGCAAATGTAAATAAAAAACACGGGATAAACTTCAAGTTTTTGTTTTGACTCACCTTCTGTGTGTACCAGCTCTCTGCTTCAGCCTTGCTGCGCTGGGCAATGTCCTCATACTGCGCACGCACTTCAGCCACAATAGAATCCATGTCCAGGTTACGGCTGTTGTCCATCTGCACGATGACGGAGGTGTCCTTGATCTGGCCCTGCAGCTCACGAAGCTCCTACAGAACCAATGGTTGTTGCCCAACAGTTAACTTTTTGTCCTTTATAGTTGATTTACACAAGGAGTGGATGATCATCACCTTTAAATCAAATGGTTATGAAATATTAGTTATTATAGATACATACAGCCTCATAGACGGCCCTGAGGAAGTTGATCTCATCCTGAAGAGCATCAGCCCTGGCTTCAAGCTCCACCTTGTTCATGTAGGCAGCATCAACGTCCTGGAAAGAAAATCATGTAGAAACAGGAAGTGTTATAACTGGCCACGTTTTATCAAACCCCTGGATTAAAAAAACATTTAATGGCCATATTGATGTATTCACACCTTCTTCAGGAGCACAAACTCGTTCTCTGCAGCTGCACGTTTGTTGATTTCATCTTCATACCTGTTGAAACACAATGCAACGCTTTAGTACATCTGCTACATTTTGAAGATCTGCTCACTATATCAAGGTATGTTATAAATAGTGACCATGTCATGCAAGCACTCACTTATTCTTGAAGTCCTCAACCAGGCCCTGCATGTTCCTCAGCTCTCCCTCCAACTTGACCTTCTCATTGCCCAGCCCATCGAGCTGTCTGCGCAGGTTGGCAATGTAGGCCTCGAACATGCCGTCGATGTTGGAGCGGGTGGTGGTCTGGTCCTGCAGGAGGCTCCATTTGGTCTCCAGCATCTTGTTCTGCTGCTCCAGGAAACGAACCTGTAGAGACACAAAACCAGGGAAGATTGTCAGATGTTGTTTCGAAATACTGAATTGTTTCTGGGCTTAATAGTGATTTTTAAAAATGTGTATAATTTGTATAAAATTTGTATAATGGATTAATTGGAGCAATGCACAAAGGGTGTGTCATTGTGGTATGAGGTTTTAAAAAGCCACACCTTTATCTACATGACTGCGTAGATAGCTGCCTATCTGGATTGCCACACCCTAGTCACAATAACTGTAACTCATGATGGCATATCTTTGCTTGCTTGCTGTTCAAGCAATTTTAATACTAAAACGTGTAAAAGGGAACGCTTGAATTTTAATGCTTACAGAATACAAATATTCAACTATTCTTTATTATTAGTAAAATATAGTAAGTTCTATCCAGATGTTTCCTGTGTGTGTGGCTTTAAGTGTTTCACCTATTGTATCTCTTCTTTGCCTATGAGTCATCATGCATGCTCTGTTGAGCTATGAAGCCACACAGTCACTCCGGCCGTAAAAAAAAAAAAAAAAAACTAGGTGTGGCAGATAAAGAAGACAAAGCAGAGCAGTATTATGGGATGAGTGCTTTGTTTTGTGAGTTTTTGACTTAGTGCCAACTCAGCCAACTCAACTAAACAATGTGATTGGAGAGTCTCACTCTTCATAAAGGACAACTCCCCATGTAGCTTGCATGCAAACATTAACACAGACGTGTGATTGTACTGCTCTGCACTTAGCATTCTTGTTGCCAATAACAACCAGGTGATAGGTGCAATGTGCAAATTAAAGACTTTGGACTCTGTGGGCAGAGTGCAGATAGATCTCTCTGCCAGTCTCCAGGTAATCACTGTAATATAATCCCCACCCATGTTTAGATAGTGGGCTGAGAGGCTGCCACAGGCTCAGACAGGCCAACAGGCCAACTGCTACTTTAAGGCGATTTTGGATGGAGTTGCCAGTGTAAAATGGGGTCACAATCAGCGACAGACTTTGATATTTTTATAAGCTTTCCTAATCCCAGAGGCTGTAACTCATTGACGGATACAACATCACAGAGATAAGATTCACAGCTGCTTTATCAGCTTTGCATCCAGTGAGCAGATTGTTGTTACTATATAGTACTACATAGTCAAGTTTAAACTCTTCTTGACTTTTCTTGTCAATTACAGGTTGAAGGACAAAAATAAGATGATTCATTTTTGACAGCTGCTAGAAGTTATTGTAGCCCAGGGAGAGCATGCAGATCTTCCGTACAAAGGTAATGAAGCCTACAGTAAATTGTACATAATACAGTCACACAGAAAGCACAGGAACCAACCTTGTCGATGAAGGAGGCGAAGCGGTTGTTGAGGGTCTTGATCTGCTCCTTCTCCTGGGTGCGGACAATCTGGATGGATGGGTCAATTGCCAGGTTCAGAGGGGAAAGCAGGCTCTGGTTGACTGTAACAGCTGTGATCGGTGGAGCGATGAAGTTGCCGCCTGCTTGGCTAGAACCGAACCCATAACTAGAACCACCCATTGAAGACATACCATAACCAGAACCAACCATTGAAGACATACCAGAACCATAACCACCCATTGACATACCAAAACCACCACCACCACCTCCACCGCCAGCAGAACCAGCACCATAACTGGTTCTTTTTACGGAGTAGGTGCTAGTGCCAGGTGCTGACCTCCTGGTGTTGCCACCAAAGTTTGAGAGTGACTGTGAATACTGTCTACTCATGTTTGCAGTGGTTAAGGTTATCAACTCTCTGAGAAGAGGAGAACAGGAGATGAGCAGTCGTCAAAAGGAGAGCCGAGTCCCTCTGAGTGTCTGACTGTACACTCTGTCGGCTTTTATGTCTGTGTAGAGCGAGGGGGAGGATCCTCTTCAGTAACCTCAACCTGGACTCTCACTTTTGCCGTCCAGCCTCCTCAGGCTACACGCCTCTGGCTCTGAATGAAAGGAGCGGCCAATCCTGTAAAACAGGTAGGGAGGGATTGTCAGGAGATAAACCGTGACACACCCTGCAACAGGCTGAAGGGGAGTGAGAGAGAACGAGAAGTAAAGAAGTAGAGTGAAAATGTGACTATGTAGGGAAAAAGAACCTCTTTGAGTGTGTAACCCCTGTCGCCTGCTTGGTCACAGGGCAGTGAAATTAGTATTCGAAGCTTGTAGGGAGGGGTTGTGGATGAGTAAAGGGCAAAAAGGGCAAAATATATAAACATACTTACATACATAAATAAATATTACAATCTAAGCCAGCATTAATACCTTCCAATTACCAAACAAATGCCTTTTCAGTGCACTCATATAGTTTCACAGTAGGCTTGAACATAAATCATGTTAGAATATACTGTATAGTCCATATGAAGCAGTCAAGGCTCAGTTCTCCTTTGGTATGTTCAAGTTTCCTCAGTTTAAGTCATTTCTGGTCGGTTTTATTTCTGGATGCACCAAATCGTAAGATAGTAAGAAAAACGAATGGATATTCTCTCCTTATGCACAAATGTTTTTAACATTGGCGGTACATAACCAGAACAGCCAGGGTGCAGTTACACCCTACTGCAATACTGCAAGAGCAAGCAAAATTAGACATGCTACAATTTTTTTTTGTCATTCAGAGTAAACATTGCAGAACATTTCAGTCTTTTAATATCTCACAGCAGTAAAATTTAATAGGTGTAGCTCAAACATTTCAGCATGAAAAGATACTCTCTCCTTGCAGTGCTCCATGTCGGCTGTCACACGCCAACTACAGTTAATTATGCTCGTTTAGCTTAGCTGGAAATTCAGTCATTAAGACCTTGAAAAATATGTAATTGATATGTAATTAACCCACGACACAAAGGTCCCTGTCGCCATTTTTTTTTTCTGTTGTCCTCAATACTGCTTGGTTTCACATACAAATTTATCAACTTCCTATATTTTCAAGTTACCAAACATATGACCAGTGGGAAAAAGTTACCAAGTATTTTTAATCAACTATTATTTCCATGTTACACATTGTTACACTGTTCTCTTCCTCCACTATATTTCAGAGAGAAGTATTGTTCTGTTAACAAATTTAATTGACAGCAGCTGAAGTTACGAGTTACTTTTCAGTGTTCTTCATTAGAGCTAAACAGATAAATTGGACTATATTATTCATTAATCTACCTACTAATATATAAAGGAGTTAAATTTGGCTACATATTAATCAGCTACAACATTAAAATGCTGCTTATATGTTAATGCATGCATAATAATAATCCAGACATTTGCAATTTTTTAATGTCTCTTCCACAATCGCTTTGCCATCTGCAGTTCTGTGAACTTTTGGTTTGGTCTTTGCATGTGCTCTAGCCGCCCACACTTTTTGGGCTGTTAGTGTGGCGTGGCTCCATGCCAGGACCAGCACTCTGCTCACCTGGCCAGCTCACGGGTCAACCCACGCTACAGACAACAAAATGTATGTCCAAACTTGAAAGGGTGTTTAGAACAGTGTTCTAGTAGTCCCGGAAAAAGGCCTTTCATTGGTGCCCCCATGTTTGAACACACCTCAGCAAAAGTGTTCTCTTTGATGCCCCTATGGAAGATACAATGTGATAAAGTGCCCTCTAGGGTGCCTTTCCAGTGGAGAAAAAATGATGAAGTGCCCTCTAATGTGCCCTTCCAGTGGAGAAAACATGATAAAGTGCCCTCTAGGGTGCCCTTCCAGTGGAGAAAACATGATGAAGTGCCCTCTAGGGTGCCCTTCCAGTGGAAAAAACATGATGAAGTGCCCTCTAGTGTCCTCCCAGTGGAGAAAACATGATGAAGTGCCCTATAGGGTGCCCCTCCAGTGGAGAAAACATGATGAAGTGCCTTCTAGGGTGCCCCTCCAGTGGAGAAAACATGATAAAGTGCCCTCTAGTGCGCCCTTCCAGTGGAGAAAACATGATAAAGTGCCCTCTAGGGTGCCCGTCCAGTGGAGAAAATGTGATGAGGTGCCTTCTAGGGTACTTTATGATCGCTGGTGCCCCACCACGTGCAGCTCGTGCCCTTTTAATATTTTTTGTCCCTGCGCCCCTCCGACAGCTTGACTCCGCCTCTGCTTGCTTGTATAGACGGGTCACTCATTCGCCTTTCTACATTTAGACTGTAACTTCTGCTCTGTCGAATATTGAACTGAAATCTGGAAATTTTAAGCCATACGTATCAGTAGTATTCTAGTCGACATAAAAAAGCCAAGCATGGATTAATACAAACAAAGGACTGAACTACAAACATAAGGTATTATTAAAGGTTACCCAACCAAATGCCTAAGGCAAAGTTATGTCTCATTAGATTCTTGTTTTAACAGAGAGCAAAAAAATGTCTTTATTGCTGCCAGAAAGATGCCACACAAATTATGTGCTTCAGGCTTACAGTATAATGGGTTTTGTTTTGCTTCCTTGTTCTGGTGAAAACAATCTTGGACATGAATCAGGGAAGTGTTTTTTTCGCACTTGATGCATTTCACCACACCGCGTTGTTCCATACTCAAACGCTACCTCACTTGTTTCTCTCCTCTGCACCTTTGGTGTAGGTGAGGCCTGCATTCTTTTTCATTCTTCCCCAACTTTTCACACGCACATGTCTTTAATTTCTACCATGGTGTGGAACTTTACTCGAAAGCTCAATTCTCTGCTGTCCAACAGCTATTTTGGGAAAATTGATGTGCTAGTTTTGCCGCAGACTAACTTTGAAGAGATGCACAGACCTCGATGAGAAACTGAGAATTGTTTTACCTTTTACTTATTAATAACCACCCATGCACACACATGCAGATACCTGTATCTCTCACACTGCTTTCTCATGCTGTGCCAGTCTTTAACACCAGTACTCAATGCACATATCTGAGTGCCATGTGATGCCAATAAATCACAACCACACAATAGCAATGAGCATGCAGGGTGAGGCCCCAAAAGCCCGAACAGTCTCATTATTGAGAAGTTCAATAAACATGGATTACTCATTTTCACTGGAGCAGCAAAGATGGAAATCCAGAGAAAATCTTCTTGCTGATGTAACCTGAAGAATAGGTTGACACAGATCACAGTCGTTAGGAGCTGTGTCTGTGCTTGTCTGAAAAGTCATCGGTCATGGCTGTCATAAATCCGGAACTCAAGCCTGGTCAAGTCTGGATTTTCTTAAGCAACTCACCATGCAAAACCTCATTCATCAAGTTAAAAGTTCATGTTACTAGATGTGAGATGATGGTGATGATTAAAATGTGGCCATGTGTTTCAGTAGGTGGGGCAGGGTGAGGGTGATTAGTTCATGCAGTGTGTAACAATGCTGCGTCCAACTGTTAATGTGTTTGCATTATTTCTTATGGGAATGTGAACTGTCTTAAAGCTTTTGTCTATCATGTAAAAATACTCCAAGAAATGAATTGATTTTCCTCATCATGATTTTATTTGTTGTAACACACACACAAATGCACAAATACAAATGGGCATAAACACATGCAAGACACGCACACACATATATACGAAAAGAACATTTATATTTCTGTGAATCAAATCAAAGAAAGACAATCAATAGCTCGAAAATCTTTTTATAAAGAGAAGGAAATCTGCAGAATTGTAACTTTTGCCTATGTGCTAGCATGTAACTCTTACTTGGCTGATCATTTCTGTCGACCTTTTCAGTTGATTCTTCTAGTTACTTTATGAATACTAGTGAAAAGTAAAGGGATTGCACTATAATAGGGCTTCCCCATACCTGATTTGCATTATCTGTGAAGTGACAAAATCATATCAGAACAGAGTTTCAATCATTGTTTTTTTACTGAGAATTCAAGGTGTCCTTGCAGCTGGAAACCTAATGTTACAGTTGAACGAATAAAGTCTGTGTCAACGCTTTGCACCAAAATGCAGCAAAGAATTGGCGCTTCATTAAAATGCTTTGTGATTTCATTTCTTATCTCAACTTAACAAACAAAACTAAGTCACTTGGACTTTCCTTTTGTGCCTCTGCAGTATATGTAAACCGGGTGTGGGCCCTTTACAATGGCTGAGGTGTAGTTTGGCAGCTTATGCTGATTCAGACTGATTCAGTGAAAGTTTACAGTGTGAATAGCAATGTTCAATCTGTGAATGGGTCAGAAATGTCTGTAGAATGTATACCACAGGTTGTGAGTGTCATTTAAGGTGACACCTGACATTCTTTTCCTCTTAGTGTTACAGTACAAAAACAAATTGAAGGATTAAGTTCAGTCTTGAGGAGTTAATTTTAAAAGCCAGGTCAGGTCAAAGGTCAAAGAGGTGCAGCTAGCATCTCCATGTCATATTCATGAGACATAATAAAAATGTACATTTGTGTTGCAGGGGTCTAGTATACTACTGTTCACAGCAAAATGCATTTTTATGGGCTGCAGATGAAGTGACTGAGTGTTTTGTCATCCTTGCAACACATGAATATTTCTGTGTATTATCATACATGGAAGCAGTAAGTAACACACACACAGAGTACATTACATTGACTTACATTCATTTCCTGGAGACTTGAAGCCTGACTCTAACCATAACCGCTACTTGCCTAATCCTTACCCTTACGGCCGGGCCACACAGACCGTATGAGCAGTGCGTGACGGCTGCCTCGCTGATCTGCTGTGGGTGGCGTCTACACCAGCAGTGTTTCTGCTGCGGTGCTGCCCCTGCCAGCCCTTTCTTTCTTCATAGAGTTTGCCATTTATAATGGGCATTTCATTTCATTATATATATGACAGAAAAGGTTAAGATCTTACAGCGGTGTGTGTTTCTCTATCTCCACGATGAGTTTTGTGTCATCTAGTGTTGATGAGTGATACCCAAGAACAAGTTAGGTGTTTTTTGTTTAAAAAATTCCGCCCTTCACCTGATGTTCTTTTAACTTATTAACATAGCCTATTATATTTATTGCATACGTGGGGTTTCTGCTAAGACTGTGTTTACAAAATTAAAAGTCGGTACTCTATTAATTAAGACCTGCAACTGGGCTAATTGCTTTTTGCATTATGTTAATGGGTGAATTGAGTCTTTCCACCAAATAACACTATAGGGCTTTTATTTTGAAATGAAGACAGGAATTGTAAAAAGATCTTTTGTCTGTGATGTATTCTACAGATATAGACAATGAAACTGTAGTAATGTTGCTGATATGATGTCAATATACTGTCAAACGATTACTTTCACTGTCTCTCGATGCTCTGAACCGCGCGTCGCACACGGTAAAAATAGGCGAGATCCAGAATCTCAAAAAGAGACGCAGCTGACATGCAGCCGAGCTGCGCCTGAGCCGCGCTGCTGTGTGGCCCGGCCGTTACCCTAACCTTAACCTTAACCTAACCTTGCCTTAACCTTAAACCAAGTCTTCACCCTAACATGCAATGATTTACATTATGGGGACTTGCATTTTGTCCCCAAAAGGAAGGCAAGTACCCACAAAGTGACTGTGTAAATAGATTTCGGTCCTCACAACATGAGTAAAACCCACAGACACACACACACACACGCAAATATCTTTCATCATCTAGCTATGGGCATCGTTCTACACCTGCTCATGGTACACACTGTAACTGCTGTCATCGACATCCACTTCTATTGACTATGCATCATAAAAAATCAAGTTAATTACAGGATGTTGGAAATACAAAAAGCTATTCTGTTACTCTTAAAAGTAAGCAGTGCCTACTTTCAAATATGTCTCTAAACATACTGGGCAGTTTGAAGTAATGCAGTGTACTTGATGGATTTTGTATCAGCCCTAAAATGAATCCACACAAACAGTTGATTATAGCTGCTGCTCTCACGCTCCTTAATATTCTTTGCATTTTTCTTGAAACATGAAACGCAAGCTCTTCTCCTCTCAAGTCTTTGAAAGAATTTGTTGTAGTAAAAGCAGACAATGAAGGTGTTGTTTTATGGTTGCCAATTTCTTCACACCCAAAGGCCACTGCATTACTGAATTCCACATGCCAAGTGTTTGATGGCTTCCTGTCTCTACCTTTAGGCGCAGTGATCTTAACTTTCCTTTGCTGTTTTAACAGCTTTGCGTCTGGATGCTGAAACCTGTTGAACAGCTCCAGCCTCCCATGTCTTGGGGTAGTTTACTTTTCTTTCTTGTTTGTTTAAATTAATTTGTTTATTTAACATAAGGCATAGTCATTAGTTGGTAATGCAGCAGTCTAGTAACAACAGGGGTGGCCAGTGATCATTATACACAGTTATTTTCCATTGCTAGTTAAAATAATACCACTACTTGGTGCTACATATTTCTAATCACAAGTTCAACACCACATATACTGTATGTCCTTCATTTAAAATTTCCTGAGGACATAGCTTTTGCAAATTCTCTTAGACTGTTGATCCAGTCACCTTCATATCTGATGTGCATCATCTTTGGGTGGAGCACATTCTTGTCAAAATAAGCCACAGGTTGTGAACGTCTGAAAGTCATGAATCTTTGCAAACATCATGGGACAGTGACTTTCGCTTCTGAAAAAACAACAGTTGAGAAAACCTGTAACGGATTTGACCAATCATAGTAGACGTTTAATGCTCTTTTTAAAATTATCTTCATAATTATTGAGCTTATGGCAACATATTTTACATTTTGACATGTAGCTCTGAACCATTGGGTGTAAAAAACATTATTTTCCTCTCAAAAATTCATTTGGAAGAGCATTACCTTTACATAAATGAACATATATAAAAATGTATATTAGTATAGTTAGCATATAAGCACAAATATACATTCAATAGCTTTGGATAATCAGCCATTTCTAAGAAAACTTTATTTATGTGAACGTGATCCCTTGATTATTGAGGTAATGTTAAGAAGAACAGTCAAATACATGCTCAGAGTGACTGGTTAGACTGGTATCTGTGGTGCTTTCCCATTGAGGAGAACTCTTGCCGCATGACTGTGGCATAATAGTCATATATATGTGAGTATGAGGAGGAGGATGGGAGGCATAATTTCTCAGTTACACACATGCATTTCGATCCAGAGTATGTTAAGCATACCTTTTTTTCAATGGCATATTATAGCAAACTTTATCCATGCCGTGTGCTGTCATATTCATGTGTATTTTCCCCGTAACATCCCAGAAGGGGTTTACTGTGCTTCATTCAGGAAGTTCAGAAGGCCAGACGTCCTATCAGATCTGAATGAGTATAATCAAACTATTCATTGACCACATGAATAATAATCAACAAACACAGAAGAGAAAATCTGAAGCCTTTGGACACACAACCACACCCCTCCGTGCTTGTTTTGGCATTCTCGTAAGGTTGTGGGTGTGTTCATCATGAGGGAGTGTTGTTGGATTGGATTTTAATATGCGCCTCACAGTTTCACCACCTGCAAAAAGGTACACACCCTTACAACACAGCGGCCGCGAGTCATGGAAATATCTCGCGGAGGCCAAGTGAAGAGAATGTGGTTAACCTGCAATGAACGTGTAGAATAAAAGGTAACAACAAACAAACAAACAGCATGTCAATGAAATGAACGTCTCCCAGAGAAAGTCTCACTAACTAACAGAGTTGCCAGTATTTATTGATTTTACACAGGGTTGTAAAGTCAACAGTTTGTTGGCATGCTAACACATTTCCAAACACATCCACACTGTTTGCTTGAAAATTGCCATGAGATATTACTTTACAATTCCGGACTTTAACACCTTGCTTATGGCCAACACACACCGCCTCGCTGTAATTGTGGGAAGAAGTCGGGCATGGGAACTCTGCCTACATGACTCATTCCCTGTCAGACAAGGAAGGTCTTGCAAGTCTAGCCAAATAAAAACGTAGCAACATAATCAAATGCTTGCTTGTGTGAGTGGGCATTTAACAACACCTGCTCTTGCATGAAGTCACAGACAGTAGCTCTGATTGCGTTTTTCCTGGTTTTGTGTTTTTTTGTTTAAACAGCTGTGCTAAATTGACAACATGTTCTCATCCCATTACATACCGCCGCTTTGTCACGCTCCTTGGCGTCACTACATGGTAGGGCTTAAAACTATTACGTTTGTACAGTGAAAATGACACTGTATGTTGTGAAAACGGGACACGAACAAATAGCTGATTGTAACGTGACGCACGGGACACGAACAGCAGTCTCCTGGATGAAAGCCTTTGTTGGACCCATCCACCTCCCCTCCCTCCCGCCTTGTGTGTCTCTTACGCTCTTTACACTACATCACCACACTACCGGCACACTTTCTCTGAACGTTTACTATTGTCACGGATGGCTTTACATTACAGTTAATGGAACGCCCGGTGCGTTTCATACTGGCGCTAAAGGGCGCCGTGTGCGGTGGTACCCAACGGACAAACAGCATCTGTGGTTGTACAGTGTTTTTGCTGATTTCTGTTTTTTGTTTAAACAGCTGTGCTATATTGATCATCACCTATTTTGTCAATGCTGACGAAGGATTAAGAAATAATCGGTCAGTTTTACAGTTTAGCTAAAGAATGATATCAAACAGATTTATTTGCATTAATTTGCTTGTTTGTCAGTTTTTAGTCATGCTAGCGGATGCGGTGTGACTCTATGAATGGCAATGTTGGTCTACAACTTTTGTCCAGACTGAAATATCTCATCAACAGTTGGATGGATTGCCATGATCTTTGTACAGATATTCAAGGGTGATACATTCAAATGACTTTGGTGATACCCTCATTTTTTTTATCTAGCACAATCACCAGGTTAAAGTTGCAATTTGCCCAATACATTATGACCCGCTAAACTAATGACACTCCCGTCAGCCTCAGTTAGCCTTTAGTGCTAATTAGCAAATGTTGGCTAACAGGCTAAATTAAGCAAAATATTACCCGCTAAACATCAGCATGTTAGCACCTGCGTTGACCAATCAAATACGTGAAAGTCCACATACCTGGTGGATTACTTTGTAACTTGAACGCCGCACTTTGGGAGGCTGTGGCTCAGGAGGTCCACTAATCCACTAATCGGAAGATCAGTGGTTCAATCCCCGGCTCCTCCAATCCGCATATTGCAGTGTCCTTGGGCATCGGTGTATGAGTGTGTGTGAATGAGCGTTAGATTAGATCGTTATCAGCAGTTTGGCCCCTTGTGTGATAATCATTTAAATTGAATATCTTTCCTTCCTGGATGGTATTTCACTGTCTCACCGGTACCTCAAACTGCATGTCACCATGCTCGTTTAGTCTTTTTGAACAAAAGTGTCATAGAAACTCTCTCTAAGCACAATGTTATTATATTACTTTGATTTGATTTGGTGGTTTGATCCCCAAGTCCTATTGTCAGCATGTTGAAGTGTCCTTGAGCAAAACACTGAACTCCAAGTTGCTTCCTGGGTGCTTCACAGCAGCCCACTGCTCCTAAATGCTTAAATGCAGAGGTCAAATATCATGTATGTACCTATGTATGTATATGATAATTGTAATGAAGTTTAATTGTTTTAAGTTTTTATTATTGTAAGTCATTCAGCTCTCCATTCTTTGAGTGGGCTGTGGTGCTGAGCAGTTGTTATAACACACAGACAACTTGTCTAAACAGGTCTGTTGTGCCAGCAGCAAACACATTCCTCGGACTCCACCCAACCAATCAGTCAGAGGTTCAGCAGCACTATCACTATCACCTCACAGTGACTCAATACAGCATACTGAGGAAGGCATGCCACTTGCCTCGGTCTACACATACATCACTGGTTTCAATAGAAATTGGTAGAATTTACTACAGTACGCTCTTTACATACACCGAATACTACAGGATCTGCTGAAGTCGTAAAAGGGTGTGGCTATTCAGTCAACACAGTCATGGGTTGAAAGCCCCTATAGGGTGTGAAACCTGTTTGGTGTTGCAACTAGACCTCCCATTCGTAAGATCTCAGAGAGTTCTAGACATGACATGATGATTTGTGGCTGGTTATGTAAGAATCACAATGACATGTAGGTTATTTGTACGCATTTACGCATAACTGTGTCATATAGCTTCTCATGTGTTGTTTTCAATGTGTTAGAGTTTTATCATGGAGTGTTTATTTTGATGTTTGCATTCAAGCAGGCAGATTAAAACTATCTGAATATCCTAAAACAGTTGAGTATATAGAGAAAATCAGGCTGTGTGTGTGTGTGTGTGTGTGTGTGTGTGTGTGTGTGTGTGTGTGTGTGTGTGTGTGTGTGTGTGTGTGTGTGTGTGTGTGTGTGTGTGTGTGTGTGTGTGTGCGTGTGTGTGCGCGCGTGGGTTTTACTCATGTTGTGGGGACATAAACCTGTTTACAAAGTCACATTGTGGGGACTCACCTTCCAAATGGGAACAAAATGCACGTCTCCATAACATAAATCATTATATTTTAGGGTGAGGACTTGGTTCAGGTTAGGGTAAGGGTTAGGATTAGGCAAGTAGCAGTTACAGTTAGGGTTGTCCTCAAAAGTCATGAAAACACGACTGTGTGTGTGTGAGAAACATCCCCAGATAAAGCCACCACTCAATATCGTTCATGTGAGAATCTGTGAAAATTGTGTAATAATGATTTAGTTAAGTAAATATGGTGCAAATGATGATATAAAAAAAGAGGGTACACAATGGAGAACTGCAGCCTCTAACAGCAGACTATTTGGCATATACCTGCATACTTGCAAGTTGGAACTCGTGAAAGAAAGTTGAGAATGTGCCATCAAACCACCCCACCCTTTTGGCCTCCAGAACACAACTTTGATAGTAGGAAATTATTAACTTGTACTCATAAATCACATTCTGCCAAGAGGAAGCCAGAACATTGCTGCTGGCACACTTATCGGCATTGAAGTTGCGATACTTGATTCACGCAAGATAGTCTAAGAAAGTATGAAGAACAAAGAATGATAACTTTTAAAATTGACACCATTAAACAGCACAGTTGTTGGAGTGCAGTAGTTAGAGTATACGGGGGTAGAAGAGACATTTTTACGCTCTTTTTAAAATAAAAAAAAAGTGTAGTTTAACAGGGGGGTAATCATTAAACTTCATCTAATAACCCACAGAAACCTGCTCTAAAGTTTCAAGAATCAACTCTAATGATGCTTGACATCAACACTAACTATTTTGTTTAAGATCTTTGGGTTGAACTTGGATTTGTTAAGGTAGGCGTGGACTTGGTTTAAGACACAATGAAAAAAATGTAAAGCAATAGTAAATCCTACAAGCTTCCCCTTAGAGGGTTGTTGGAAATTCTTTCATGTCTGCCATCATCTTAATGAGCTCTGAGAGCAGCCACAGACTCACATGTGTAGTTGAACAGCACAGGTGAGCCCAATCTGAAAACAATCAGGGCTCCTATAACTAGGAGGGGAGGAGAAGAACATTTCTACGTTTGCCCTGCATGCTACCAGCCATACATAATCCCCTGCCTTCATCCAGTGCGTCAAAAATACACCACTTGATGAGGTTAAAGGGGAAAGTCATCTGAATAAAGTCCTTTGTTGGTGGAATTTCCTGGCTCTCTCCCTGATTCTGGTTACCTCATGTTCGATACTTAAACGTCCAGAGTCTCCAGCCCTCGCCACTTTGGTCACCTAAACAAGGGTAATTCCCTTCATGTTTCAGATTGATGGTTAAAAAATCAAGACCCAAGGTATAAATGACAAAATCTTCATCAACACTAACATTATTTTAGGGAGCTGCCATCAACATGCACAATATAAAATTGTCAGCAAGTATTTTAAGCTTGTGCAAAAGATATCATCTCATATCATCTATTCTCTGCACATTTTTAAACATAAATTTTACTTTAAAAAAATCACTAAACCAACTAATCGTAATAAAGTCTTCAAAGTTTATGCAGGAAGATGAGAATTCAGTCTGACACACCCGTGCATTCTTTTCAGTGAATGTTGTGCGTGACAGACGCAAACAGACTGTTTGTACACACCCACAAGCATTTCTATCAGAGACGGACATCAGTGATTAAGTCTGCAGGGCAGCCCCACACCTCAAGTATCTCACGATGAGTGTTTTGCAGACAGATTATAAAATGAAACAAACCTTTTATGGCACGTTCAGCCTATAATATCCAGTGACCGCGAGTTACCCAATGATGATGAGCTGCATCTCACAGTCACACCACCATCCTATTAACGCCACTTTTTGGCATTTTGACAAATAGCTTTTGTTGAGAGTGTTTTTCTGTTGGCATAAAATTGAGCTGAAAAATATGTGGAACATATTTGACATTTCAAACAGTAGAGCGCAATCCTGCTGCATGCAGAAATCCTTGATAAAGGATTTAAAAGATACAGTATAACCAAGAATTAATAAGGAAAACATATGATCTTTTGTTGTGGCCAAAAGCTCTTCTTTCATATTTACAGTAATTATTTGGACAAAAAAAACAGGGTTACGCAATTACTACTGTGTTGTTTTATCTGTGGAGTAAAATGACTGTTGATCTAACAAGTTGTGATTGGCACACTGTCGAGTTGTGATTCTAAGGAACTCAAGAAATCTCTTGAGGTCAGATACCATCTACCATTTAGAGCTACACACCCAGGCATCACCCTCGGGGCAGGGAGCAGCTTAGTTCTGTCAGATCATAACTTAGATATATAGTGGGAACCAGACTACTTGGTCTAGTTGTCTGGTCTGTCCAGCTGTCAGGTGTCCCAGAGTTATGAAGTAATTTACCCAATAGTGCCTTTTGCCTTCAAGAGATGTCCTGCAGGGACTGAACAACCTGTCAATCATTTTCAGTGGAAAATGACAGATGATAGTATCCTTCAACCAGTCAGCTTCTCTGACAAACCAAACAAGAGATGTTTAGAATGGTTGAGAGGGGTGCAGCCAGCCTGCAGCAGCAGCGAAGGTGTGATTAACATACTGCGAAGGTTTGACCTTTAGACCTTAATTTGTACGAATAACATTTATGTATCTGCAATGGCCGAAATAATCTGTCTAACTGCATAAGGCATATGTATGCATCCTGTCACATGCATGTTCCCAAACACTGAGGCACCACAAGGCTGTGTGATTCTAGATTCAAGATTCAAGAGTTTTATTTGTCACATACTCATACAGGATGTGCAGTGAAATGTAAAGTGGCAGTGCTCACAAGATTGTGCAAAACAACATCAACTATACAAATATTTTTAAAGTGTAATAAAAATTGTAGGGACAATGGCATTATTTACAGTGAGAAGGGTTTATATACAATATGGAATATAAATATAAGTGTGTGAATAGAATAATAATGAATGTGTGTGTATTCTATAGCCCTATGTGTGTGTATGAACGTGAGTGTGTAAGAGGGGCAGCGTGTGGCGCTTGGTTGGCACCCTGGAGATGTCAGAGTTCACAGTCCTGATGGCCTGGGGAAAGAAACTCCGTCTCAGTCTCACTGTTTTGGCAGCGTGGCTGCGGAGGCGCTTGCCTGACTGCAGCACCTGGAACAGTCTGTTGTTAGGGTGGTGAGGATCCTTCATAATCCTATAGGCTCTGGTTCTGCACCTCCTGGTGTACAGGTCCTGCAGGGAGGGGAGTGTGGTTCCAGTAGTGCGTTCAGAATGCACTACTCTCTGCAGAGCCCTGCTGTCCTGTGCGGAGCTGTTGCCAAACCAGGCAGTGATGTTTCCTGTCAGGATGCTCTCTACAGCTCCAGAGTAGAAAGACTGAAGGATCCTCAGAGAGACTCTGAATCTCTTCAGCTGTCGGAGGTGGTAAAGGTGCTGCCTTTCATTTCTTACCGGAGTGTCTGAATGTGAAGACCATGTCAGATCCTCTGTGATGTGGACTCCCAGGTATTTGTGGCTGCTCACCCTCTCCACAGTAGTCCCATTAATCCTCAGTGGTGTGTGCGTCAGTTGTTGTGCTCTCCTGAAGTCCACAATCAGCTCCTTGGTTTTTATGACGGTCAGGAAGTCCAGGATCCATGCACACAGGGGGGTGTTCAGTCCCAGCTCAATCAGCATGTCAGTCAGTCTTGTGGGGACTATGGTATTGAAAGCTGAACTGTAATCAATGAACAGCAGTCTCACATAGCCCCCCTTACAACTGTCAAGGTGAGTGAGTGAGGTGTGCAATACTTGGGAGACGACATCACGCTTGGATCTATTTCGGTGCTGTCACCACTGCTGTTTTCCGTTGACAAAAATGAAATGACCGTTCACAGCAGTAATGTCAAGGTCTCCAAATATGCTGATATTATGGCGTTTGTTGGTCTTCTCCTGAAAGACAATGCCATACAAATGGAGGCTTACTTTAGCAAGGCCACTTTACTTCAAGACTGGTGTCAGGCAAGTAAACTGGAAATGAATGTGGCCAAAACAAAAGAATGTAGAATAAAAACAAAAACAAGTGGGACCAGTAGCATCCTCTCTGTCATACTCAATAATCAGCCTGTTGGGAAAATTTGAACACAGGCACAACACAGCACAATTATTGATCAGACCCTAACTTTTAATAAGAGTATTTTAAGAGAGTCAATCAGTGATTGTTTTTAATCAGGAAGCTGATGTGCTTTGGTATTAGCCAACACGTGAAATAGCATATAGAAGCCTGGTTGAAAGCATTTTATCATTTGACATAACAGCATGGTACGGCAACTTGAGCGCAAAGAGCAAAATCAAGCTCTCCAAGATTGTTAGTATTGCAGGGAAGGTGATTGGCAAGTTACAGAAACAACTTAATTTAAATTAAACAAGTTAACCTAAAACGACTTAAACTTGCAATATATTTGATAGTGCTGCTGTACACATGAAGGCTTAGTATTACTGGATCTCAGTGCTGCATTTGACACGGTCGAGCACAACATATTACTAGACCGACTGGAAAACTGGGTGTGACTTTCTGGCACAGTACTAAACTGGTTTGAATCACATTTAAGGGGAGGGACTACTTAGAGTCAAGGCAATTACACATCTGAGCGGACAAATATGACATGCAGAGTTCCCAAAGGCTTTATTCTGGGGCCTCTTCTGTTTAAGATCTACATGCTTCCACTGGCTCAGGTTATAGAAAACAACAAAATAAGTTACCATAATTATGCAGATGACACACCAATTTACATAACCATATCACCAGGGGACTATGGTCCAATACAAGCACTAAGTGCATTGAACAAATCAACGATTAGCTGTGCCAGAATTATCTTCAATTAAACAAGGACAAAACTGAGGTAGTTGTTTTTGGAGCCAAAGAGGAACGATTAAAGTAAGAGTCAGCACTCAGCTATAATCGGCAATGTTAAAAACCACAGACCAAGTCAGAAATCTTGGTGTAGTCATGGACACAGACCTGAATTTCAGCAGCGACATTAAGACAATTACAAAGTCAGCCTACTATCACCTTAAAAATATATGTAAGGGATAATGTACAGCGAGCCGGTCATTGTTGTGAAAGAATCCCCGACAGGGCAATGCTGCACCCCGGACCCCGACGCGAAGCTGAAGGGGATTCTTTCACAACAATGACCCACTAGCTGTACATTATCCCGCTTATTACACGGCTACTTACTGGAGAAATCAATAATTTGACACAAAAATGGTCCGCCAGAGTCCGACATCAGAGCTACGCCCATAGCAACGGTCTGTTATACATAGCAATGGTCTGTAATACAGAAATTACAGACCATAGAACGCCGTGATTGATCAATCAGAATCGAATATTCAGCACAGCCGTGTAATAACAAGTAGTAGTAGTAGTAGTAGTAGTAGACTCGACTACTGTAACGGTGTCTATAGGTATCTCTAAAAAATCGATTAGACAGCTGCAGCTGATTAAGAACGCTGCTGCTCGAGTCCTTACTAAGAACAAGAAAGTGGATCACATCACTCCAGTTCTGAGGTCTTTACACTGACTTCCTGTCTGTCAAAGAATTTATTTAAAAATACTGCTGTTGGTTTATAAAGCACTGAATGGTTTATTGCCAAAATACATGTCTGATTTTCTGCAACATTATGAACCATCCAGACCCCTCAGGTTATCTGGGACATCTATCTATCTATACAACTATACAACTATACGAACAAATCCTGTGGTAGTTGAGTAAAAAACAACAAATTGTACCTCCTCGCAGTACGTAACAGCATGTCATAGATATTTATGGAATATACTAGATTTTGATAATTTAATGGATCATTTTGCATGTGATGGCTCAAACGAACAAAGACTGTTTAGAAGTTGTGAAGAGTACGATAATCTCACTGAGAATCAACTCATCAGCAGCCATGTGCAAGTGTAGACAATTGTACTCAGTGTTTTGCAGACATGTGCCAAAACATGTGCAATTAGCTTGAATGAATGAGCAATTCACATCTTTTCAATTCAAGAATTGAGCCAAAGCCAATGAGAAAAACTGTAACTAAACAAATTGAGGTATTAATCGTAAATCTGACACAGAGCTCCTCAGGGCCACGCGATTAAGTAACGAGGCAGGACCTGCATTGTTAGGCTACTTCAGATACTTCAGGTACTTCATTGTTGTACATACTTGCAATTCATTACACTCGCTGTGAAACTGATGAATGATATGATGCTTGCATGGTTTCTGTGATACTGTATTTTTTGTTTTTGACATTTGTTTCATATGTATTGCATCTTTTATTGGTCTTATAATTGGGTGCATCTCTTCTGAGTGGCCCTCTAGTCGTTGATCTGCTGTATTAATTGTTTCACTTTTTAATTTAGTAGCTAGGCGGGCTTCTGAGCCACACTAATGTCCATCTTGATACCTGTTTTGGACAATGCAATCTTGCACAGAACAATATAGAAAAACAATCTAAAAATCATACGGGATACAGTAAATTTGAATGCAGCCAAAAGCCAGACGTTGGTGAACGGGTCGGTGAAGAAAGCGTGTTGTACCAGTGTGTAGGAAAGTAAGAAATTGTTGGGTGATGAAGACAAATAAAGAGAACATTTTTTCACAGTGTCTGGCAGATTTGAGAAGGCTTCAGATTCTGCTTTTGACCCGGACTGCAGAGAGTCTGTCTCAACGGATCCATGTCTGAAAAGACCCTACTTAACACCCGGGCTCCATAAGTGTGAATTTGATCGCCGTTTCATCTCTGAAATTATGATTCAAACCTGTGCTGTCAGACAAAATCAGCTGATTAAATGGCTTCAGTGGACTATTTTTATGAAGGGAAATGTACCTGGTGGATCCGAATATGAAGAATTAGGGATTCTGAGTGGCAGACGAGATACTTCCTCTCAGCCTGTGTTGATATTATGCAACCTGTTGAATTCAATGATAGCTTTGTATATACAGTCACTGGCCACTTTATTAGGTACACCTGTACAATCCATTACAACAACTCTGCTATAAATTTTACTTTTACGAAGCTTATACATGTTCGTTTGAGTATGTAAATGGTGTGGGCAATGATGGGGTGACAAATTTGGTCACCGTAGGCTATTTATAAATTCAGATGACATAATGTATTTGTAAATGTATGCATTTATATTTGTCATCCTTTCTTGTTTTTCATTGTATTTTTTTACATTATTTAAGAGTAACTTTAACTCTAAAATGGTACTTTGTTGTGAATTTGATTTTATTCTTATTTATTATTTTATTAATGCTATACGTCTGTTGTTATTTCACTGGTGGAACCGAACAGTTGTCCAGCATAGTAGATCCTGTACTTCATTTTATTACATCTAAAATGCAATTGTCCTGCAGCCTAACATAAAAAGCCTGACTTCTTCAGAAAGCAACAGCTATTGTCGTTGTTGCATGCTTTGGTTTAAACACAAGGCACACCTCAACCAGGCATCCAGAGAGTTTAATGCTCTTCCTTGCCTCCAGATTTTGATCCTTTATCTGTCAGCGGTCTCCGCCCCGAGCCTGCAGAGGAATTCAGACCAGTTCCTCGAGCTAAAGAACATCTTTTTTTCTTTTTTTCATGGTTTAAAAACATTTGTCAGTCTTGAGCTTTGGATATCAAATCTTGTATAGACAAATCCCGGATCAGACAAATTGACGTGATGATTATATATATTGCCGCTGGTGTAGTTTTAGTGTAATGAGACGATTAAATCTGACAGTTTACACGACTAAATCATAAAAGCCTGGACAGACATCAAACATTAATAGTTTTTTTTTTAAACAAGTAAGTCATCATGTTTCTTTATTGGCATTATACAAGTGAATCAAAACAAATTTCACATTTGATAGCCTACTAGCCATGCCAAGGTTTGTGTCAGACATTTTAATGCATCTCATTGAGACAAAAGTTTTTCTTTGATAAGCTCATGGTCTGCCTCATTGTCAACTCAGGTGCTCATACTGTACTCACCTGTTTGGTTTTTCGGTAATCATACGCTGACTGCATGTTTGTGTGTTACAGATGTAACATAAGCTGCTATGACGTGCATGAAAAGTCGTAAGCACTGTCAAAATAATGTTCCCAAAAAGAGCTATAATAAACAAATATTGTGTTTAAAGACCATTATAAGTAATAGTATACAGTTTGCAGATGAACAAAAAGTGTTCTGATAAAGATAAAGGACAAATGACTTTATGTGCAGTGTTAAAACATTTACCTGCAGGCAGTTTGATAAAGACGAGAGAAAAGCACTCACTTTATTTTTTTTTCCCATTGAGGTGTGGACGTGTTCACTCTGGATTCTAACATACTGTACAGAGGCGTATTGTACAGATGACATAACATAAACTTAAAACTGGAACCTGTGACTACATGACAAGCTGTTAACCCCAGGTTAGGCTGAGGAATGTGGGCTGCTCATCAATCAATCACAGTAAAGCAGCCAAGTTTCTCTCAGTGTTCTCGTTTTGCCTCACCCCATACCTCGCACATACTTATCTGGGAAATTTGCATGTTGTTTATTTGTTGGAACTTCTTTTTGATTCTGGCCTTGCCACTACAACAAAGGTTTAATTCACAAGAGTAGATTTGGATAGGGTGGGAAACAGCAAACATCGGTGTGCCTTTGACAGGTTTAGTGCGACACAGTGGCCTGCAGCATGGACAATTCTGCCTGCTCCAACAAGAACAGTGTGCACTAGTGCACAGGAGGAGTGCAGAGAGGAGGAGGATTCATTGTCATCTGTAGAGTACTAGTAGAGTTGTACCATGCCTCCTATAGGGGCAGATTGGACTGTGACAGTTATTGAATGTTTTTTAATGAATGAATCCATGAATCAATGCATGAGATTCTGGATCCAGCAAGTGGTTTGCATCTACTATAAACAGCAGACCTACTTGCAGAAGCACCAGCAGCTGCAGCAGCGTAGATAACTATGCGTTACAGAACAGTATGTCTAGTATGTCTAAGATACATTTTACACCTCATGCCAAACAATGCATTTTTGAACACAGAGAGCATCAATATGTTTTTATTTGCACTGACCATCATCAACTGTAAAAAGATTCCGTGGACAGTGATTGCAATCATGCATCTTATAACCTTTGACCACAATGTCATTAGGCCTAATATGTAAGTATCTGTACTGTTCATTAATGGACCATGTGGGGTAGCAGGTTGGAGTAGCTCACAGTTTGATTAGGATTGTTCAAGTGACAACAAAAGGAGTCAGAAGAGCAATCTGAACAATGGCTACCAGATTCTTTTTACTTGTAAAATTTAAAGGTACTGTCGTTGACTATTTTGAGTTTGTACTTGTGCATTTTGCTCTTACATTTATCTAATAGCTGTACTTACTTCACAGTTACAATTCACACAGAAAACATGATAAAATATGATGCACTGTAAAATTACCAGCAGTATATGACGGCTTAGATGCAGCAGCTTCGACATTTAAATACTGCTGCCACATTGCAGTGTTTTTCAGAATGATTACTTCAACTTTTGATACCTATAGTTTGTTACCTTTACTGCCTTAAAGCAAGAGTTTTGGTCAACAAGCTTAATCACTTTCTGGCAGAGTTAGATGATGAGAAGATACCATTCTCAGGAAACAGCTAGCCTGTCCAAAGATAACAAAATCCGCCTACCAGCACCTCTACAGCTCACTGATTAACACCATATATCTTGTTTGTTTTATCCGTGTAAAGTGTAAAAAAAAACATCAATCCAACGTTTTACAAGGGTAATGTGCTGGAATTTTTGACTGGATGCACAACCTGATAATGGGAAGGCGCATGAATAGCAGGACATTCCGCGTGTCATGAGAACACATTTTTGTCTTTTCGTGTGTCATTTGTACGCCACGGTTAGATTTAGGCAACAAACCCACTGACTTAGGTTTGGGAAAAACATGATGGTTAGGCTTAAAATAAGTATGTAAACTAAATAGTAACTAAGTAAACTAAGAAGTATGGAAAACACGTCACAAACATAACTTCAAATTAACTCAACAACACTTTGGGACATGAACACCACGGTCTCGAACAATGGTTTCCTGGTTGAAAGTCCTGTTTGTTTGACCCATTCACCGTCCATCCTGCCCACCATAAGCTCTCTTTCTCTCTTTATATTCTACGGCATTAGCTTTGAGCATTACATGTTTACGCGGATGTATTTACATTGCAGTCAGTGCGGACTACATAGCGTACAAATGTCAAGCCAAAAGCAAGAACGGCGTTGTCGTGCACGCGAAATGACTTGCAAATTATTGCATCATTCACACGCCATTTAGTGCAACTGGGCTGGGATACACGATAAGCTAAGCTAGCTAGCCTTATATTTAACAGACAATTTTCCGGTTGCCCTATTCGTTCTTAATTAACCTAACAAGCTAACTAATCCAAGCTCAACACACCGTAACTTAAATGTATAATATGCAGGAATTTTCAAAAAAAAAAAAATTATAGACTGATACAAAAATTATCCCTCTCAATCATCACTTATGCCCCACTAAAAGTGTGTGGTGGTGTCTATATCTGCAGAGACCCTGCTCTCTGTCTGTATTTTCTCTTTTCTCATTATTTTGCTGTGTTCGGGACATTTCTGGGTTTCAGCAATAACGTTTTGATCCTCTGATTCACTGCTTTGTTCTCATTAACGCCGTTCCCTCTCTTCATTCACTCTATAATTCGCTCGATCATCGCTGCTCTCTCTCCCCTGCTCCCTTGTTGATCCGAGGAGGAGGGGCCAACTTTGAATGCCATGTGTTTACAAGCAGCAACCGACAACGGTTAGCCTACATACAGTATAATACCTTCAAGAAAACACAAGCAAATGAAGAAACATGGTACAAAAACAGAAAACTAAATACAGTAAAGCTGCAAGTCGCGCATAACTCTACAGAAAACAACAGATGTTTTAGGGAGCACTAAAGTGAACACGCCCAGACACACCTGGTATCTGTTGCCAACCTGCCATGGTTTGTGGCTCATGAAGTTACTGAAGTCGACAAAGTTTTAAACATTGTGATTGCACGATTCAGATATTATTGTTGATATTCGCTCTTAATCTGCCCACCACTGTTTATCTAGTGCCTTTTGCTGATTACAGGCCTATCAGTTCAAATAATGGTATATAATATCTGAATCATGCAATCAGAACATTTAAACTAAAACAAAACTTATCTTATTTCCTTTAAGTGAATTAAACTGCTTTGTAACTCATTTCAATCGTGCTCTGTGCGACTTGCAGCGTTTCTATATTTGTTTTTTGTTTTTTTTAACACAGTGATATTGCTTTTAGCCCAGTAAATAATAGGAGTCCTTCTTCCAGCTCTGATGCAAATAGATGCTCTAATTCCTTAAAGGTAAATCAACAAAGCTTTTCATAGAGGCACAATTTGTGTTCTGAGCAGAATATTTTAAGCACGACAAGACCAGAGGTGGAGTTCTCATTCAAGCTGTTACAGCTATTGCTGTGAACATATTTGTGTGTACAGACTGCTCTTTGTATTATCCTGTTAATACAATGAACTAATCAAGTCTTCTAACCTGAAAATGCTCCGGTCTGTGTAGAGTTCTGTTAAGTGCGATGAACGGTGGGTGGTATTGTGGGATTTGTGCAGTTTTCTGTCTTAAACTTTGTGAGAGGTTGTATAGCCTTGGGTGTGGCACCACCACCCACAATTCATGTTCAAACCTGTTCCTGTAAAGCTGCAAAGGCCTCTTAGGTAATCATCTACTGAAAGAGAAAAATACCTCAGATAAATCATATATGTTACTTCAGTACACTCTCACATATCAGCTTTTGCATGAATTACTGTGTTGTATTCCTCGATACAGCTCTTGGCGTATTTGAATTAGACTGCATGTTGGATCCGCTTGTTTCGTGTGTGCTTTGTGTAAACTTTAGATTCATGTTTTTTTACAGTTAGAGAACATGACATTTGCTTATAGGAATGCATGACCTTCAAATAATTTTGTTTAAGAGAAAGCCCTGCAATTAGCGTGTACCCGGACTGAGGCAGGCTGGGACTAGTCAGAGAATTGTCCAGAACATCATGTAAGTTTCTTCATTGAACTGTTAAAAGTACTGTGTGTGCGTGTGTGTGTGTGTGTGTGTGTGTGTGTGTGTGTGTGTGTGTGTGTGTGTGTGTGTGTGTGTGTGTGTGTGTGTGTGTGTGTGTGTGTGTGTGTGTGTGTGTGTGTGTGTGTGTGTGTGTGTGTGTGTGTGTTTGTGTGTGTGTGCGTTCGTGCGTGTTGACACAGCAGCATAGCAAGTCCCTTCAGGAGGATTACGAATGTTTTCTCAACACTGTCGTTCATTGTGTTCTTAAATGTTTCTATTACGTAATGGTATGGTCCACAACAGACCGATGTTGTGCTAATTGTCTTTAGAGTTTTGAAAATGTTTTTTCCAAAGGTAAGGTCCTCATACTCCTATTAAATGTTTAAAAAGAATTATAATTGAAAGATGAAGTTTTTCACTGCAGTGCAACTACATAAAGCACATATGGAACCTTACAATCCAACACAACACAAGAGAACACCGTGTAAAATACTGTTTGAAGAAGATTTATTGTCGAGCAAACAGGACTCCAGGCGTTGCCAACGGTAGCACACCAAAGCAGGTTTTTCTAAGCAGAAATCATGAAGACTTTTGTGACAGACTTTCATCTTACTTTCAGTACAGCAGGTTTAGCATAAGGAGTTCCACATGGCGATGGTTTATATTCCCCAATTTACTCCTAACAGCAGTATACATGATGTAACAGCAGTGCTTTGGGTCAAAAAGACAAGACAAAGCAGCAGAGGAAAACAGATACAATAGTGCCACCTGCTGGCTAAAGAAGTGTGGTGCAGTGACCTCTGAACCACGGGCAGTGATACAGACTACAGTTGACAGTAAAGAACTCATGAAGACTCATCCATTAGCACCTCTTCATTAAAGAAGGAAAGTTGTGTTTACACAGCAGAAACAGTATTTGATGAAGGCACCTTGGTGACAGAATCATTAAAGAACTGGATAGTAAAGCGGAGTCGGTGTGCTTTTTCTTAACTTCCAAGACCAAAATCATAAATCTGACAGAACAGGAGCAAACACATTACTCCTCAGCCACAACTTCAGCCTCCACCTGCTCCTGCTCCCCCTGCTCCTCCTCAGCAGCTGGCTCCTCAGTTGCTACCTGCTGCTGCTCCTCTTTCTCTTCCTCCTTCTCCTCCTCCTTCTCCTCCTCTTTCTTCTCCTCGGTCTTGACCATCATGGTTTCGGTCTTGGTGATTGTGGTGCTCTTCACTGTTGCTCCCTCGAAGTCACCGACAGTACCGCTGCTGGCCTTGATTCCACCGAAGGTGCAGCTGACGTAGGACGGGGTTCGGGAGCTCTCCAGGCCGTAGGCATTGTAGTTCACAGCTGCTAATTCAGAAGTAAAAGGCAACCATTAACACAGATATACAGTAGTGGGGTAAAGGTTGGTAAAAGAGGAGACATTTGGATGTACACGTGTTTAGAATAATTGTATTATCTTTCTGTGTCTGCAAAGGCTTCGTCTTCAAAAAGATCTCAGTAGCTAATGTGGGCCTAAAAAGCCAATTGACTCAACTTCAACTTGTGATTTAAGTCTATCCAAATTAACTTGCATTTAATTATCATCTATGACAGCAAATGCAGTTCTCTTTACTTTTCACACACCCATCATATAGAAAACCTGGTTTGCCGAACATTTAACAGAAATGCGGACACTGAGAGCAGATTTGCTTGTCTGATGAAGTGATGTGTGGTTGAAAGGCACGAAAATCTTAAAAGTAGGGCTGTCAATCGATTAAAATATTAATCGTGATTTATCGTTAATTAATCGCACATTTTTTATTTGTTCAAAATGTCCCTTAAAGGGAGATTTGTCAAAATTTTTAATATTCTTCTCACATGTCAGTGGGCAAATATGCTTGCTTTATGCAAATGTATGTATATATTTATTATTGGAAATCTATTAACAACACAAAACAATGACAAATATTGTCCAGAAACCCTCACAGGTACTGCATTTTAATAAAATAATAAAAACAATATGCTAAAATCATAACATGGCAACTTCAAGCCCAACAGGCAACAACAGCTGTCAGTGTGTCAGTGTGCTGACTTGACTATGACTTGTCCCAAACTGCATGTGATTATCATAAAGTGGGCATGCCTGTAAAGGGGAGACTCGTGGGTACCCATAGAACCCATTTTCATTCACCTATCTTGAGGTCAGAGGTCAAGGGACCCCTTTGAAAATGGCCATGCCAGTTTTTCCTCGCCAAAATTTAGCGTAACTTTGGAGCGTTATTTAGCCTCCTTCCCGGCAAGCTAGTACAATATGGTTGCGAGCCTGGTACAACCGCCGAAAGATCGAATGCGTTAATGCGTTAAAGAAATTAGTGGCATTAAAACAAATTTGCATTAACAAGTTATCGCGTATAACTTTGACAGCCCTACTTAAAAGGAAAAAAACGCTGTCCAACACGTCACCTATGATAGCATCACTGCAGTCATTGGTTGGATTGTCACATAAACAATGAAGAAAGTTGTCTCACTAACCAGAGATAATATAGTAGATGTGATGTGGATGACCTGATGTCATTTTGATGATTGCATGAAGAGTTTTGAGAATGTATTGCGTTTTGGTGCATTCATTTGGTGTTTTGCAAATGGAAACACAGTTTTGCTATTTGTGTTGCCTTGTCTCAAAACCTGGCTTCTGTTTCTAACAATGCATCAAAGCAATGAATAAAAACTGCAGATTTCCTTGACTGCAGTGCATCTGTGTGAGCTGGTTGTTAGTGATAGTGTATTCATCATATCTTATGACATTTATTATTTTGTTGCCCAGGGACCCTGAACAGGAATGATCCTGTTAGACTTATTGCACATAAATGTGATCATTTTTTGTCTCCTCATTTTTATATATAGAAAAATCATCAGTGAATCACTTTAAATGTTTGTACATTTGTGGAACATGAACTTACAAGTCTGCTTGGATATATTGGTCTTGATTCCAGTTGCTAACCTGTCGAGAAAAAAGACAGGAGCAAGCAGAATACCATGACATATATGCAATAATATTCCTGCAAAAGAATTTCTCATCACCTCCACAGGGTGGTGCTGTCACGGCAACATCTTACCTGTACTCCTCTCCTTCCAGCAGCTTCCTGTAGGTGGCGATCTCAATGTCCAGAGCCAGCTTCACATTCATCAGTTCCTGGTACTGGCGGACTTGGAGGGCCATGTCCTGCTTGGCTCTCTGGAGAGCATCCTGCAGGTCTCTGATGCGGAGTTTGGCGTCCTTCACAGCCAGCTCGCCACGCTCCTCAGCCTCTGCGATCTGAGCTTCTAAATTGTTTCGCTAAGAGAAGAAGAGGAGAAGCAAAGAGTGAAAGTGTAGCACAAACATCCTATAGTCTTAATAGCCAAGTGCTACTAACACTTTCCTGAATTTCCATTACAGTAAAATATGTCTAAACATACAAAACTGAAATCTGTAATTCTCACCTGTGCTTTAACCATGTCAATTTCAGACTGGAGCCTCATTATCCTGCGGTTCATGTCAGCGATCTCAGTCTTGGTTGACTTCAGGTCGTCACCATATCTACCTGCAGACTGCTGCATCTCTGTATACTGATACAGACAGGGACAAGTTAGACTGACACATCATAACGAAAAATCCAGGTATGTTTTAGTTGTCAGAGTAACACCGGGTGTTGCTGATGTTTGTTTTTAGCCACATTTCTTTGGCACGTAGTGGTCTCACCTTAGTCTGGTACCATGACTCGGCCTCGGCTCTGCTACGGTTGGCGATGTCTTCATACTGGGCACGCACTTCAGCGACAATGGCGTCCATGTCCAGGTTACGGCTGTTGTCCATCGCCACCACGACAGATGTGTCCTTGATCTGGCTCTGCATCTCATGCATTTCCTACACAGGATAATACATGAACATGAGCAGAGAAGACTTGGACATCGAAAAAAACATCATTTTGAAAATGCTCTTTGTTTCAAGGTGACCTATAGCTACTGAAAAGTGAAATTACTGCATCATAGATCTGCCTCAGGAACTCGATCTCATCGGAGAGCCCATCCAGTTTGGCTTCCAGCTCCACTTTGAGCATGTAGGCGGCGTCAGTGTCCTGCGCGGGAGAAGACAACATTGAGAATACTCATCGTTGCATGCAGCCCCGGCCCTGAGGTACAAATGGCCATTGTGTGGGCTCGTTCTGCTCGAAGGCTTATTATAGTTTCAAGATCTGGAATATGTTAGAAAACCTAAACAGACCTTCTTTATGAGGACAAAGTTGTTCTCACACTCATTGCGCTTGTTGATCTCATCCTCATACCTGGAAAAAAAAAGATAATTTTAAGATGTATATATGCCCTATAAATCAGAATTAATTATAATTCTTTACAAAAATGATTTTAATCTTTTCAATTTCATCTGATCAGGACATAATACACATACAGTGAAAACGATCAAAATTTACATCTACTAAAACCTGCAATAATATTTTCTGTCACCTGGGGGCAGCAGAAACAAGCTGTAAACACTATATGAGGTGAGCATGAGAGCAAACAGTTGCATATTTACACATACAGCAGATATGGAGTAACATTTGTAGTCATGTTTCTGGCCACATAAGTCCAATATTCACACTCCTTTTAGCTGTTATGGTCTATGCTAACTCCTGGGGTAAATATCTGGCTCTTTAGCTGCAAAATGTTCCACTATTTTTTAATTATTTTGATTAGTGCAGCTTTAAAAGAAAAATGTAATTAAATAGATGTGATTTCCTCTGCAGCAATCTGCATCTAAAGGAACAGATTTCTGTCAGTGGAAAGAAAACTGAGATTTGAGTGAATGTACAGACAGCTGTTTGTTGAAAACATCTGCCTGCTGTGACAGAAATGAGAGCTGTGAGAGTGAACCAAAACTGCACAGTTGAGCTGACAGACATCAAAATGACCTGTAGAGCTGAGGGGAACAGCAGCAACTCCTTTAATGTACAAGTAGTCATTTGATCCATTATAAAATATTGAGTTATGGGTATAACTGAAGGTTGAGATCCTCCTCTCCACTCACTTGTTTTTGAAGTCCTCGACCAGGCCCGTCATGTGATGCAGGTCGGACTCAAGTTTGACCTTTTCATGGCCCAAGCTGTCTACCTGCTTACGCAAGTTGGCAATGTAGGCTTCGAACATGGCGTCGATGTTGGAGCGAGACGTGGTCTGTTCCTGCACAAGTTTCCACTTGGTCTCGAGCATTTTGTTCTGCTGCTCTAGGAAGCGTACCTGAAGACGCACAAAGTCAATGAATGATCAAGAAATACAGAAATGACTGTGAGTGGATTGATGGTAGAAGAATGGGATTATGATACTACACTCCTTGTTTTCTCATGGCAAAACAAAACACATCTCTATAATGTATGGGGAGGGTGGTCAGTGTGGACAGAGAAAGAATGTAAAGAAGGGAAGGTGGGCGTGACTCAAACAACATGAATGGATTCACTTTGTTTGCTGATGGACAAAGAACCGCATGAAGATCGACTAGAAAAAAATGACTAATTGACCTTCTCCCACCTCTAAATGCCACATCAATTACTCCTCACTCCTCACTTCTCACCCCTAGTGCCACATTTCAACACAGAGAGGCACTGTTTCCCAACTTCCCCCTTTACAACTCTCCTATTGAGTGCCCTGACCCTGGGTGGGGTCCGGCTGCTACCACTCTGCAAACACGATGAGAGACACACAGCTCTGCGTGAGTGTGTGTGCCATATCACGATGGTATGCAAGCTTTATTTTACGATCTGAAGAATTAGTCTCGGCGGGATTGATTTACAGCTTAACTTCTATCCTACATTGCACCAGGGTGCCTCCTTGAACAAGAATGTCACAATGGGCGAGAGTCGGATCGATGTCAGGTGGAGTAGAGGGAAAGCTTCTGTCTGATAAGATAGCTGATCCTGTAATCTCTTTCTGATAGTCGGTGCATAACAGTGATTCATACTACCATCAAGTAAATTGGCTATTATACAGTATTGCTCAGATTACTGATACTACTCCACTCAGTATTTAACAAACTTGTCTTATGCAAAGCTTTCCTCGACCGTGTCCACTTCTGTTTGTAAAGGCTGTGATTATTCAGGAAACTTAATTTGAAAATAACACAACACATGAGATTTTGCAAAACAAGAATGCAAGAGAACACCTGGCACTTTATCAGCTTTCATAACCACCAAATCTCTTTTTGCAGGATATTGCTCACACTGGGATGCACCCCTTCAAGCAAAATGTGTTCAGTTTTTCACCGCAGCCCTGTGGGCTGTACTCTGTTTCCAGGTTGATTCTCTTATCTGAGCTCTATGATCTCACCTCAGAGTGGAAACATGTGAGGAAGCTAAGCCATTACTCCAAACAGCCTGTATCCTCCCCAGTATCTCTGTGCATGGCTTTTAGCAGACTGTTATATATACGGTTTTCACAGGGATTGTCTCAAGCGGTTCCCAAACCTTTTCTGCAGGGCCCCCCTTTTGTAGATAAAAAAGGCCAGTGCAGAACCATGCATTGTTGATATTTTAGCGTCGCCGCGCCCCTCTTTTATAACTCTGGGCCCCCCTTAGGGGCTCCGCCCCTCAGTTTGGGAAATACTGGTCTCAAGGATGATTTCCATTGTGAAATTAAACCTCTTTCACCTTGGGCTATTTTTGCTTGCAATGCACTAATTTCCTCTGAGGTTCCTGGTTTATATTTCTAATCTTTGTGGAATTTAATATCCCAACAGTCATGGAACCAACAGAACTTCAGGAACAAAAACTTGTAAAGCAACATACTGTATGTGCTGTTTGTTGCTATTGTTGGAAATTTTTTCCCATGTAGTTTTTTTTTTTTATCATAAAACTGCAATGATGTTAAACTTTAATATCTCATCCCAGTCTTGAGTTGACTGACCTTGTCAATGAAGGAAGCAAAGCGGTTGTTCAGGGTCTTGATCTGCTCCTTCTCCTGGGTGCGGACAACCTGGATGTTGGGGTCAATCTCCAGGTTCAGGGGGGCCAGCAAGCTCTTGTTCACGGTCACGGCTGTGATGGGGGCCACCACTCCATTGGCCATGCCACCTCCCATGCCACCTCCCATACCTCCACCGAAGCCCATATAGCCAAACTCTACTCCACCTCCTCTCTGTCCAGACCCCCCAGCAATGTACCCACCGGCCACTTTAAACCCCCCAGCGCCCACAGCAGCACCACTGCTGCCCACTCCCCCATAGGAGCTGCGGACAGCGTAGCTCTGCCTGCCACTGCCCGCGCCGTGGCCACCGTAGCCAGAGAAGGAGCGGCTGCTGAAGCTTTGGGATGGGCCCCTGGAGGAGGACACAGAGGAGAGGGTGGTGGTCTTCATGGCTCTAACAGACATGGTCACAGAGGGAGTCTGTAGCACTGAGGAGCTGTGAGAGGAGAAGACTCTGCCGAGGGAAGGAGAGTCAGGCAGATAAACCCTCCCTGGTCCCTGGTGCTATTTATCAGAGTAGGGGAGGGACCCTGCTGAGGTGCGATTGGCTGGTGTCTGCAGCAGGAGGGGAGTGAAGGATGAGGGAATGTCAGGGAAGAAAATCACATTGTGTTACACATTTACAGCGTGCTGGAGAGCGGAAAGGAATTACATAATAGTCACTGTGCCAGTTTCTATAAAACTACTGCAGAAACACTGGAAGACTTTTTTTATTTATGAAATGGCATTTTCCAAACTTAAAACATTACATTGCTTTACAGTAAAAAAAACATCCATAAAATTATACTGTATTTCAAAAAGACATCTTAGTTGTATCATCTGCACAAACACACACACAAATGCAACACCAGAATATAAAGTCCAACCTTGGGTATAATGAACAGGCACATCATTTTTATGACCTCGTCTGCTGCTTTACAACAGTTCTCATGGATGTGATATATTGCGGAGTAAATTGTGGGTGTCCAGTGTGATGTGCTTTATGTGCTTGTGGGCTGTGACTGTATGTCTCATAATTGTGGGAGAACCTGATTTACCCACTGAATATGTTCCACTATATCTATATGTGTGATCCAACGGTTTTTGGTTAGGCGTGTTGCAACAAATTCTAGCATGAAACTGTAAAAAAAAAAAAAAAAAAAGATATTCAAATACCAAAGAAAGGTAAGTCTACTTTTACAGGTAGTACCATCGAAAAACTTCAAAGTAAAAGCCTGTGTTTTAAGTCTGCATGTTGCACAATTATAAGGTGCAGCATGCAGGAGGTTTCCATTATCCGCTGTGATCAATGATCCAAACCAGACAATGCCCACACACACACACACACACACACACACACACACACACACACACACACACACACACACACACACACACACATACACATACACACACACACACCCTAGGACTATTGGTGAACATTCCTTCCATATCAGCCAGGAGAAGAGCAAACAGAGGTTGTCTTTTTCTTTTACTCTGAACCCCACCTTAGTCTTAAAGAGCTTTCCCCACCCATAGAACCACACCATACAATATACTAAAGCTGGGTTCTCACCAAAAGTTCCCTTTTAGTCCCGGGAACTACTTGTCAAGGAACCGAAAGGTTCCTTCAGCCCACTCAAAGACCTGCGAATTGCCCCGTAAATTATCCCTGAAACTTACTGTAATTTAGACCCCGGACCTGGTCCTGGTCCTGGTCCTGGTCCTGGTCCTGGTCCTGGTCCTGGTCCTGGTCCTGGTCCTGGTCCTGGTCCTGGTCCTGGTCCTGGTCCTGGTCCTGCGGTCGAAACGCAAGGAGTTCCTCAAAAGAATAGATAGATAGATAGATAGATAGATGGGTAGATAGATAGATAGATAGATAGATAGATAGATAGATAGATAGATACATACATAGATAGATACATAGATAGATAGATAGATAGATAGATAGATAGATAGATAGATAGATAGATAGATAGTGTTTTGTGTATCTCTGTTTCCATGGTTGCACATACTAAAGATCAAACCACATTTTTGGTAAGGTCTTATCATTTCATGACAGTTTAATTTAAAACATGAACCCCCAACCATCATCTCAAACTGTGGAAATCATGACTCATTTTTCATTTCATTTCAGATGTATGACTCATGATCTTTTCTGATGACTGTTGCCTAATTTTCACCAGAATAAACCCATTTCTCCCTCCCTTTGTTTTCAAGGTTTTATATGGTTATGAAAAAACTTCACCAGCAAAGGTGGCACATGTTGTGGAAAGTACATCTTAACAACCTGAGAGGGACTTTCAGGCTTTGGACCGATCAGAAAAATGCATGTTTTGCTTGGCTGCTCTCAAACAGTGACGTGACTCTTCACAATGGAGCTGCTGTGCTAAACTTGGAGACAACCATATATGTACAAGTCAACCAGTTTGTGCTGTTTCATTAACTCAGCCTCTCCGACAAATAGGCTACACCAACAGATGAACGGAGCTGTGTTTATCATTTAATCACGTTTGATGACTCAAACGTGATTAAATGAAATCTCCTTCCTCCAGATAAATCATTATTTTTGCATGGGGAGAGTGAAAGGGTAACTTAAGAAGCTAACCTCACCCTCTGACCTTAAGTCCCTTAAGAGGCCGGTGATGTTTTGGTTTGTATGAAGCTGCTAGATTACACATCAAGTCAGGAATGTGCTGAGAGAAACACGTACATGCTACAAGACAGAGAGGAGTGGTGGAGAGAAAAGATGAGCGAGTGGGGGGTACGAGAAGACAATTAGCAAAGATAAGAAACAAACCTATTTCACAATGAATGACAGATTGACCGAGATGTGGGCTGGGATTCATGATGGTGTACAGTAATCTTAAAAAGGGTGAAAGCCATAGCAAAGCTGATGACATCACTCCTGCATGCATCTTTACATCACAGTGTGGTTATAATGAACTTGATGCATGCAGTGAGCAGTATAAACAATACAAAATTAAAGTCTGGAATTGAAGAAAAAGTAGTACAAATAGAGCGGGGAAATGCAGAAAATGAATTAAAAGGGAAAGACAAACACTATAAAAGCCTGAATGCCTTTAAAGATGTGATAGCGTCGGTTTCAGCTGTGGTCTTAAAGCTGAACTTCAGAAGCCCCCACTACCAGTGAAATCAGTTATAAAAGTCACTTCCTGCCTTGCCCTGTGGTGCCTGTTCAAACAGAGACTCCAGCGCAGACGTGAAGGAACTCTTCTCCGAGCACGGTGCATGGAGTTTAACAATGGAAGCACACATTAACATGTCAGGGAGAAAGGTACAGAACATGCAGTTCTGTGGGCCTCCTCACTCTTCGCTCACTACAGTAGGTTTGTTCGCTTTGAGACTCGTGCCCCCTGGTGACTGAAGGATGGAAGTGTATGTTTTTCAGCCCAGGAAATTTGCACAGGAGGAGTGGCATGATGTGGTCACGTGATATCATCACTGTTCCTCATTGACTATGAGGAATTATCTGCTGCATGAAACTTGATCCATACTGGAGGATGTTGCTGATTTGTTAACCACAGTAGAGGCATGACTCTAGGAATGGCAATGTTAGTCAGTCCAGATGGAAAAATCCCAGCAAATTTTGAATGGATTAACATGAAATTTGCTATAAACATTCATATTCCTGCATGGATGAAGCCTATTGACTTTGGTGTCCCCCTGATGTTTCCTGTAGCGCCACCATGAGGTTGACATTTGTGATTCTGAGTGAAATATCTTCACAACCTTTGGATGGATTTCTGTGAAATTTGCTATGGATAGCCAAGTCAAGTCAAGTCAAACTTTATTAGTATAGCATGTTTAAAAACAACCGCAGTTGACCAAAGTGCTGAACATATACATGATAAAAATGAATACAAAGCAAACAACAGTAAGAACAGAGTAAAAACAATAAACATAATCTGCACATAACAGCAGTGACAGAGCAGCAGCACGACAGAAAATAAACTTAATCAAACGCCAGCGAGAAGAGGGGAGACTTCAGCAGTGACTTAAACGATTCTGTGGTCTGAGCAGTTTTAATATGATGAGGTAAGCTGTTCCAGAGAGTAGGGGCGGCCATCGCAAAGGCTCGGTCGCCTCTGTTTTTGAGTCCAGTTCTGGGGACATCCGGGAGCATCTGACTGTGCTCTAACTGGAGAAGGTGCAATAGTTCTGATAGATAAGGTGGTGCCAGCCCATTTAAAACCTTAAAAACAAGCAGTACAATCTTAAAATCAATCCGGAAACGGACAGGAAGCCAGTGGAGGGAGGCCAGAACTGGTAATATGTGATCATGTTTTCTTTTTCCAGTCAGAAGGCGAGCAGCTGCATTTTGTACTAACTGCAGATGGCGAAGAGACGACTTTTCTAAACCTACATACAAAGAGTTACAGTAGTCTAACCGAGAGGTAATAAAAGCATGTGTAACTCTCTCGAGATCCCTGGGAGACAGATAGGCCTTTACTTTTGCCAAAAGCCTTAAAGCTGCAGTATGCGATATTGGCGCAAATATGATTTAAAAAAGTTATTTTTAGAAAACGGCCGCTATATCGTGACAGTAGTACATGAAACAGGTAACCTGAAAAAAATCATGTTCCTCTGTGTCCTACTGTGTCCTCTGGTGCTCTTAACAGCATCTGAAGGATTTCACTTACTGGAGGAAAACAAGGTCTGCTGTCCAGCTGCAGTGTATGAGAGCCGGCTGTCAAGCACTCGCGACCTCCGACCAAAACGGTCAAACTATGCCGCGCTGATCAAATATGAATCAATATTCTGTTACTGTAATGACTATTTCTCTCCTCAGATGTTCTCAGAATCATCTTGTAGTTACTGTTTAGCTGTAAAATGAGAAAGTTTGTGACTCCGCCGCCATTGTAAAATCTGTTGAAGGAAGCCAAGTTCTGGTCACATGACCGGAGCACAGCCAATAGGAACGCTCTCTCTCTCTGAAATGACCTGTGATTGATCAAAATCTGCCGTCACGGGCTAGATCTTTCTAAAGCCTGAAAACAGAGCCATGAGGAGGAGCAGAAGTCTAGTTTTCTCTCAGAAGACTTGAATTACAATATGCTGAAAGGTTATTATGGAATTTTTGCCAAATTATGCCCCAAAATGTTTGCCTACTGCCACTTTAAGGTCAAGGTCCCTATAGAGCAATGGTTCTCAACCTTTTTTTGGGTCAAGGACCCCTAAATTGATTGATAAATTGATACGCATTAGGTCACAGACCCCCATTTGATATGATTTCTCTTCAGGGACCTCCATCTGAAAATATTTTGGTTGTTAGATATGATTAAGACCAGAATTATATAGCAGCCAACTATAGCTGAGGAGATAAACATGGAGGAAGTGAAACCAGAATAGTCACTCTTATGACTCTTACTCACTGAATTAAATAGGGAAAATAAACTATTCCCCATTTTTCTGGGGACCCCCTAAAACTCCCTCAAGTACCCCTGGGGGTCACCGGACCCCTGGTGGAGAATCACTGCCCTAGAGAATAAATCCAATGATGAATGAATTTGGTGATCCTTTAACTTTTTGAATATAGAACATTTCAATTTTTCAAAAACAAACTGCAAATACTCGCAAAACAGCCATTCTCTTCAGCCTGTAGGCCTACTTTGTATTTAGTACTAATATGCCAATGTTAGCATGCCAACAGGTTAAACTAGTGGTGGAAGAAGTATTCAGATCTTTTACCTAATTAAACGTAGCAATACCAAATACTCTGTTACAAGTAAAAGTCCTGCGTTTTTACTTGAGTAAAGTACAAAATTAATAGCATCAAAATATAGCCTACTAAAAGTACTCATTATGAAGAATGGCCCATTTCAGAAATATGTACATTATATTATTGGATCATATGTGCATTAATGTGCTCATCACTGTAATGTTGCAGCTGGTAAAGGTGGAGCTATTTCAACTATGCCTACTTTATACACAGCTAGCTTGTGAATATCCCTTCTTAAAGGGACTATATGTAAGAATCAGAAATTGCTTGTTCACAGCGACACCTGTGACCGCAGTGTCAACGAAAGTCGGCGTCCTGTTGCTCGTGCTCGCGCTTGTGCTCGCTCTACATAGACATGAACGAGCATCGGTCTAAACAGTGGGGGGACACACGTCAGCTAACACACAATATCACTCTATATTTCACCTGCTTGGCAGTAATGTTAGCTGACCAGAGGAGGGTCTCTCCATGAATCAATGCTGATCCTAGTGTTGGCTTTTCCTGTTCAGCCTGCCGACCGCGGAGGGAACGGGGGGGAGACACCGACACCGACACCCGGTCGGGATAACGTAACTCGCTGCGGAGCCCCATCACTTTACAAGACACGGGAAACCTCTGTTGGTCTGGAGGAGCTGCAGCATTTATTTCTGCACAAACGTCCACTGTACATTCATTAGATATTCTCAGAGCTAAACTAACTCTTCTGCAGTGTGAAGTGTGCGCGCGTGCACGTGGAGTTGGAGCGAGCAGAGCGGGTGAGAACGAGCGCGGTGTGCAAGCAGGCTGGAGCAGGCAGCAGGAGCAGCGCTGCTGCGCGCTCGCGTACCCACACGCGAGCGCGCATTGGACACCGACCCGTTATGATTTATGCGCGTGATAAGTTACGTATAGTCCCTTTAACATATTGTATCTTATCTTACAATAACGTTTCATATTTTATTTGTTAATTATATTATTAATCCGAATCGACAAAGTTGCCTGGATATCAAATAGTGGATTAAAAAGTACAATATTTGCCTCTGAAATGCAGTTGAGGGGAAGTATGCAGAAAATGGAAAAAGTAAAGTAGGCTGCAAGTACCTCAAATGTGTACCTATGTACAGTACTTGAGTACTTAAATGTACTTATTACTTCCCACCACTGGGCTAAACATCAGCGTGTTTTCATTGTCATTGTGAGCATGTTAGCATGCTGATGTTTGCATTTAGCTCAAAGCACAGCTGTGCCTAAGTCTTAAATGATTTTATCCATACTGTTGTTTGCTTGCTCTGTGCTCCCGTTCCTTAGGTACTAAAAGTGCTTTCAAAGGTGTCAATAGATAAGACATTTCCTTCATACGTATTTTTAAACGACAGTCTATCAGGTAGTGAAGATACCACATGATAAATGGGAGTATAGGTGACTCTCCGCTGTAACAGTTCTAACTCACTGCTGCTTTTATGTCTTCCTGTGAAATGTCTTTGCGCTAGAAATGGACATGACATCCCACAGAGAAAATGCCTCTTAGTCGACACATTTCGCTAACCTCTGATGTGTGACCCCCTGCACTTTGTTGACGATCCTGGCCATAAAACTGGAATATAGATACACATTAAAAAGATGAACAAAACGCTTCTTTTTGTGCCTTTTGATCATCTTGTGTGAGTCAATAAGGGATGATCAAGAGAGGAAGGAGGAAGGGAGGATGTAGGAAAGTGAGTGTGTAAGAGTGTATCACAGTCATATGCATGTCCGCATTCCTTCTTGCATCTGTCAGGGTGTCCACAATCACATGCATATGCATCTATGCAAATACATTTGTTTGAGTTTGTATATAAGCATGTGCGAGCTCTCATCCTGGACTGCAGCTGGGCGAAAGGAAACCAAAGAGAAAGAGGGAGGGAAGTGAAGTTCATTCAAGGCCACGCCAGGCTGAGAGCGGTAATAAACTGAGAGTTGTCCAAGATTCGTGAAGCACATAAACTCCTCTAGTAGTTTCCAGATCCCTGCTGTGTGTGACTATGACTCACAGACTCCGGCTTCTACTCTTTTCCTCTGCTTTTTTCCTGTCTTATCTGGGAAAGAGGTGTGCAATTCAGATTAGATTATCGCATGTGAGGAAAAAAAGTTATCATTCACGGAAAAAAATCCTCATAGGGACACAAAATATCTTCAATTAAAAGCAGGATATGTGCCACAAATGTGCAATATGCTAGATATGTTATATCGAACTATTGGTCAAGGTACGTCCCTGTTGCTATTTGTCAATTTTCTTGTTTTTTTGGTGTCCTGGCGGGCGAGGCGAAATGTTGCCAACACACATTGAGACAAACACAACAGCGGAGACGCTGTCATGAGTTATGAGTCATGCTGATTTAATTCTTCGTTCCTCTTTATATCTGCCTGTCCTCGTCACAGGCCAGACTCATCAGTGTTTCCTTTGCTTTTTGCTTCCCTCTACGTGCTGCTTTTCCCTTCTTATTGAGTACTGTTAAAAGAGAGCAGTGAATAAATGAACAGCGAGGGGCTGGAGTGAAGTGTGAGAAACACTGAAACCTGATCGACCGTGAAGGTGAGGTAAGATCAGGAAAGAAAAGAACTAGGTTGTATGAAGCTCAGGAGGGTGTTTGAGCCTTTGCCAGATTCCCCTGGGGTGGTTCATTAGGTTTTGTTATCCAGCTCTCTGGGACCCAGTGTGAAAATCCGCTCTGACCACAACTTTAGCCCCAATTAAACTTATATGAACCTTTCCAAGGTCCTGCCAGAACAATGCATATTGCAGCTCGGTTTTTGGGAAAATTATCCCTTTTTTAGGATAGTGTTTCATGCCGATTGTATCCTAGTTCCCAGGGACAGTAGGCACCGTGGCATTTATTTAGTCACTTTGATGCAAAAATAAAACACATTTACTTTGAAATGAGTAAAAGTAACATTAATCGTGATTATACGTCGACTGGTCTTGTGGTTCTATGTTTGTTTTTCCTGTGGTTCGCAAAGGATTAATGAAAAAAGAGCACTTTTCATACTGAGATATCAAAGGTCTCATGACACACCAAGTAAGGCTTCAAAGATAATAGACAGAGCTGATTTGAGCAGATAATCACCTATAGTATGATTGGTGAATGAGGGCAGCTTTTCTTACCTTTTGATTGTATTCTGAACAATGTGCTACTGGCTTACTTTTGTTCTTTAGGCATCTTATCTCTTCTCGGGTCTTCGGGTTATATATGAAGCTTGGGCGTTTTTAGGTTTCCTTTTACAGTATATTGTCCGTGTTGAAATGTGATTGGCAACTGTGTTCATTAGTAAATCAGTTCAGTTTTCTGACTGCAGCTACTCTGATAAACAAATCATTGCCACTGATTAATTTAGCACTTTAAGAGTAGAAGCCAGTAAAGAAATATGCCCCCCCCCCCCACTGTTGCCCCTCTGTTTTAGCAATCAGTGCTGCAGCTGCACCGTATCTCTCTTTCAGTTTAGTCTAGATAGGAAGGTAGTCAAAATCTGTTTATTTTGGGACATGGCTGACCACAAACTTAGAAACTATGCAGCAAATGGTAGACATTGTGCCTTTTATGGGCAAACCAAAGGAATTTGGTTGCATGCTTACAAAGTAAACCTTTAACTTTTAGTTTTAACTCTACTCCAGCTTTCTCCGTTAGGGCATGTACTTTACCCTGCATGGACAACATGTCTATTACTGCTTTCTTTCATTTGTTTTTTAACTGTGGTTTATGTGATCTCTTTATAGTTCAATCAAATAAATTTGCTCTGGTTGTTTCAAACGTGAATGTTTTTAGGAGTGTTTTCACAACAGAAAAATGGCTCACACATTTCCTTGGAGACAGAAAACACATTGTCGGTTTAAAAAAGGGAACATGTGGGTGAATGAGAGAGCAGGGAGGGGGAGCAGGAAAGGAAGACTGAGGCGATGCTAAAGTGGGCAGGGTCTGAGAGACCAGCTGTGATTGCAGGAGAGAAGCAGGACTATAAGTTCCCAACTTCCCCCTGCCAGCGTCACTTTCTAAGCCGCCCAGCAGCGAGTCTCCACCACATCTCATTTTTCCCTTCATTTTCTGCGGTGCCTAAAACTTCTCCACAATGAGCTACCAAAGATCCTCCATGATGCAGACCCGCTCCGCACCCCAGCACCGTGCTTACAGCATTGCTGGCGGTGCTGGTGGATATGGCTCTCGCATTTCCTCTGTGGCCTCAACTTCCCTGCGGTCTGGTGCCCCTATGACCTCTTCTTCTTCTGCCTTCAAGCTGAGCAGTGGAATGGGTGGTGGTATGGGCTCAGGTTTTGGTGGTGCCGGTTCATCCAAGGCGGCTGGTGGTGGTGGTGGTGCCGGTGCTGGGATCATTGGCAACGAGAGGGGAGCCATGCAGAACCTGAACGACCGCCTGGCCAACTACCTGGAGACGGTGAGGAACCTGGAACAGGCCAACCAGGAGCTGGAGATGAAGATCATGCAGGCTCTGGAGAAGGGAGGGCCCAGCCTGAGAGACTACACTAAGTACGAACCCATCATCGAAGACCTACGTAAACAGGTAAGCGTGACAATGAGTAATGATCATGGGGATGAAAAGGGGGAAGTTTGAAATGTGGGAAGCTGTTGGTTGATGTCTTTGATACAGCTAGGTGAGACAGACAATGAGAGAGGTAAGAGTGTTTAAATGCTTGATGGGGCCTCCACTATTGAATCAAGGAGTGATGGCACCCATCATCCCAAACAAATGTTTCAAATGTAGACCTACTTGTGTCAGTAAGTTTTATCAGTGTATTTATTATTTATCTATCGCCTAACGTCGCAAATTAGGATTGAGAATACTGATCCTGGGACGGGCAGCATTTCCTTTGTAAGTTATCAAATTTCAAAAGAGAATGAAGGGTGTGGTTGCTCTGAGGCTCTAACCCTCCCCCATAAAACTCGTTTAAGTGTCCACAACTTCCTCTGATGATTCACCAACACGCGGGTTCTCAAGCTCTCAAACAAACCTCCACCATACAAAAGCGTTTCCAAATGGCCCTGCTTCTTGCAAATGGCGACTCTACAAGCATTCTCTGGTGTAGGAGGAGGGCCTCAATGTGAAACAGATGTGTGGTAATGACACACACACACAAAGGATCTCGGACTGCCAGCGTGAGTGTGTGGGCGCACACAGATGCGTGTGAGTGCAACAATCAGCCCCCAGTGTGCAGAGTCAAATGTCACATTCTTCTGCAGACTCCATATCTTCAATGTCACATAATGACACATTGATGGGGGCACTTTGTCTTTCTCGACACATAAAGGCACAAGTATTTCCCGTTTTCCTCTGAGGCAGTTTACACACAAGAGAGTATAAACCCACAAACACACTCACGCACAAAGAATTTTTCATTCTACGCACACATAAACACACACAGCGATATATACAAAGATAATGACAGACAGAGACAGTGCAGCTGGGTCAGAATAAGAGAGAAGAAAATCCTCTTTATATGAGTTATTCAGACAGGAAATCCATGTTTCCAACAATGCTAAAACAAACCAGATTCTGTTCTGGCACGGGAACATCCTCTTTTCCTGTCCTTCAGTTTGTGGTTCCTCTTTCACTAAAAGTTGCCATGGATTCAATCATGTTGTGTGTAACCTGACTCTGGGGTTTCTATTGTTTCATAAGGGAAACAGTGATTCAAATCATGTTTGATTCTGTGTGAATCATTGCTATCTCATAGCACATGATGATTGGATCATTGGAGGAAGAGGCTTCTGGTTAAACAACTTTGTTCTTTCTAACCAACTTTTTTTTTTACCTAAATTCTTTTTTCTGTCCAGATCTTCGATAAGATTTTGGACAACGCTCGTTTTGTGCTCCAGATCGACAATGCCCGTCTTGCTGCTGACGACTTCAAAGTGAAGTATGTTGTTTTAAATTGAATCTCAGAGTTATTTATGCTTTTTATATATTAAGTTCATACATCCTGTTCGAAGGCAGACATGCTTTGGTGTCAAAAGACATTATAGACTTTGCAAATGGAAGCCCTTGCAGAGTGTGTATGTACAGTGCATGTGGTCTATTATGTAGAATATCTGAGAAATGTCAGCAGGTTTGCGTCTGAAACACTTCTTTGACACGTTTCGTAACTCTAAACAATACAGTACAGAGTGAATAACAGCTAACTGTTGTCTGTAATAGAGTTTGTGTCTGTGCACTCCTACAGGTTCGACAATGAGATGGCAATCCGCCAGTCTGTGGAGGCCGACATCGCTGGGCTGAAGAGAGTCATAGATGACACCAACATGACCAGGATGAACATCGAGAGTGAGATTGAGGCTGTGAGGGAGGAGCTCGCCTTCCTGAAGAGGAATCACGAGAACGTGAGTTCACAGTAGATTAACCATCACACTTTACTATTGGAGCAGTGGCTCACAAGCATAGACTGTATATAAGAAGAGATCGTGACATCACCCATTGGTTTGTGGACTGCCGTTTTGAAGCCTAGAGTTCGGCACTTTGGCCGTCGCCATTTTGTTTTTTTGCAACCAGAAGTGGCACGAGAGGGTGGAGCTAAGTACAACTGAACACTGAATAAGACATTTTTAGCCGACCAAAAAGGTTATAAATAACTTTAATGACCTGAAAACACACTGTGAAAGGGTTAAATTTGTAAGATGAAAACACGGACAACTCCCAGACCGGACAACGCCGTGGTAGCGACCTGTCAATCACAAGGTAGCCACGCCCTAAAGCATCCCCTGCTTTATGGTCTATTTGACTCTAAATGGCACCATAATTTACTAAATGAACATCATGCTGTATTGAGGAAGACTTGAAACTAGTGATTGAGACCATAAACTCATGTTTACAATGTTCACTGAGGTAATAAATCAAGTGAGAAGTAGGGTCATTTTCTCATAGACTTCTATACAATCAGACTTCTTTTTGCAACCAGAGGAGTCGCCCCCTGCTGGCTGTTAGAAAGAATGCAAGTTTAAGGCACTTTTTTGCTTCACTTTCAGACCCTGGAGTTGCCCACTGCTCGGAAGTCACGCGACATGAATATGTTTGTTCATTTCTCTCTTTCTGTCGGTCCTATAGGAGGTGATGGAGCTGAGGAATCAGATCTCGCAGTCAGGCGTGCAAGTCGACGTTGACGCTCCCAAAGGTCAGGACCTGGCCCAGGTCATGGAGGACGTGAGGGGGAACTATGAGAAGATCGCCATGAAGAACGCAGAAGACCTTAAACGGTGGCATGAAAATCAGGTGATGCAGTGTTAAAAAGGTATAATCGTTTGCTGCAACTATCTTGTTTGTTGGCTAACACCCTTTCCCCCTCTCGCTGTCAGATTTCGGATGTGCAGGTGGCGGTATCGCAGAACACCGAAGCCCTCCAGGGAGCCCAAATGGAGAAGAGTGACCTCACCAGACAGATACAGACCCTGGAAATTGAACTTGCATCACAACAGAGCTTAGTAAGCATGCGTTTTACAAACGTGTTTTATTTTCTTTTTTCTTTAATTTTCATTTTCTTCACAAAATAATCGAATCCTCTCATTAGATTTGTAAATTCTTGTTGCAATAATCTTTGTTAAAATACCATGACCACTACATAATGTTTTAACATGTTTTCCCAAATTAGACATGCCTAATATCCTCTTTGGCACACTTCTGATTCCTCCTTTTCAATCCTTTATCAGAAAGCGTCCTTAGAGGACACACTGTGCAACACAGAGCATCGAAACAACATGGAAATGGAGAAGTACAACAACATCATTATACGCCTGGAGGAAGAGCTGACCAACTTGCGTGCAAACATCAAGCAGCAGACCCAAGACTACGAGGCGCTGCTCAACATGAAGATGAAACTGGAGGCCGAGATTGACACTTACAAGAGTCTGCTGGATGGTGGAGACTTCAAGTAAGAGTTAGGTGGTGGAGAAAAGAAACAGATCCAAGCAAGGTGTTGATGGTGGTGGAGGTGAATACTAAAATAACTTGTTATCACGGTTTGCATGGTCAAGTACAACTACATCGTGAAGTGAGGCAGTCAGTTCACAGTTCAACATGAATATTTTGGAAGTGAAAATGTTTCATTTGTGTTTTGTACAGGCTCCAGGATGCCCTGGATGAGCTGGCAGCCGCAAGCTAATTTGGAACAAAGAATCTGGGACCATCCCAACATCGAAAGCAGAAAAACCCACAACTATTCATTATGGAAAACATTCCATGCTGGACCGTTCAGCTAAAGCCAGTTTTGAACCAAAACCACATTCTGCGTAAGCCATAAATGATTTAAGCAATTCTGACTAAAGGCACCGCAGTGAATCAGGCAGGGATATTTGAAAAGCAACCATCGCCTAACCTGACGGCAAAATAAAAATGAATAAAACCACTTGTTGACCCACAGTCATGGCCCTTGTGCATTTGTTATTGTTACATATGAGAATGTGTATGTTATGTTTTTGTCATATTAATTGCACCATAGTCCTTGTTGATTGAAAAACAAAGTCTAAAGGAATTACATGATTTTAATTGACAGATAATTATATAGTTTCTGTTGACAAAACAACCACACCCCAAAAAAATGAATGTCTGACATATTACATGATTTTATTGCTGGCTTAATTATGAAAAATAATGTTAGTATTATTGAGCCTCGTTCACCAACCGTTCTTAAAAAGACATGACTTCTTAAAACACGCTTACGCAGTTTTGACAAAGATTCTGATATTCACCAATGTTTTCTTATTTGGCATTTGTAAAGAAAATAATCTAAGCACACTCAAGAGCACAATTACGCACATTTGAGTGCTGACGTGCAAAATAATTGATTTTCTTTCTTCAATTCTATAGTTGTATAATAAAGGATTTAAATTAGAATAATATTTCTTATCATTTCTTATTTTTTTAATAATTATTTTCATTACATGTATTTTACAAAGCATCACGGTATTTCAAAATAAATAAACACTACACTAACACTTCAACACTTAACAAATAATAACATCCCATGCATCTTTTTTTGTGTTATTTTATATCCACTACTGACGCTATTAAATATGACAGCTCGTTTGGCTTTTCACTTCCTGCAGAAGTACCTCCACATCAGAACTATTAAGGGTTTTTTTAACGTTTGGAGTCCTGTGCTCCACCCTCTTTAGACTTTCGCATGGGCATTTCAGTTTCTTTGTGTGCTCACAGTCCTGCAGAGTCATGCCATTTTATGGGGATTGGCGGGGCGTTTACCTGCTAACTAGGATCAACTGGCACATGCTTTCAATTTGCGAAGACAATGGGATTCATCGTTATAAGAACACAGGTACGAACAATTCTGCGGTTTAACAACACATCATGAATCTGACGTAGACATTTTCTTAGAACCTTTCTCAAGAACAAATTTAAGAAAAAACTTAGGAAGATATTGGTGAATGAGGCCCAACATTTGTTGAGTCCTCCATGCACACCTTCAGGATGCTTAAAGCTGCCTTAATCGTTGTTTGGCCACTGGGGGGCAGCAGAACGTCGAAACAAGCCACCTTATATATCTGTTTTGGTGATATTATCTTTCCATTAGAATCAAGTCATGGTGGAAGGACAAATGTACAATATTAACTGGCTTTTTAGCTCTGGTTTGGTCTCACTCGACTCCTCTTGTTTCCATCTGGTTTATAATATGAAGAATGTAATTTGAAATATAGTGCAAACCTACATTTTTGTTAACTCCCTTTAAATACTCTCCTAAATTCAAAATTTGAATAATTGAATCCTTTTAAATCCTGTTCTTATTCAGTTATTTAAAAAAGAAATACTAAACACACATACTCGTCAGTGGAAAGTAACTAAAGTACTGCTACACTTTTCAGTCATACTTTAGTTGAGTATTTCTATGTAATGCTACTTTATACTTACATTTCAGGGAAGAATTATATCTACTGTATTTACTCCATTGCATTCATTTGACAGCTGTACGTTGGTTACTAGTTTCCAGATAAAGATTTTACATAAAAAACACATGATGAAGTTGATGAAATAAATTGTATTTTAGCATTATTTGATTATACTTTATTATTTTTATATCTATATTGCTCATGAATCTACACTTTTTATCGCTGATATTTATTATTAATCTTTTCCCTCATTCAAGCCTTATTTATTCCTTGTATGTCTAGTCTTTTTTAACACAACGCACCATTTGAGGGCAAACGCAATATCGTTATGCTTGCATAATGACAATAAAGTTCTTGAATTGAATTGGAAAAAATATGATGCATTGTTATATTAACTATGCAACAATAGCTCATCATCTGTTGCAGCTTTAACAAAATGCTGCTCACACATTAAAGCATTAGTCCAATAATATAATGATATAACAGTGTGAAAGGGTGTCTTTAATATGCCTCAATACACATATACAGTACCATGGTCTGGGCTTAGCCTTGTAAGATTTTAAATCACATAATTCACAGTTTCAAGTATGAATATTAGGCAGATATTCGGTCATAACAACCTGGAGCTGAACACGCTCAAAGAGCTGTGGCACTGACACCCTTCAGGTTTCTGGGCTCCACCATCTCCCAGGACCTAAAGTGGGCGCCCACCAGGAAAAAAGGCCCAGCAGATGATGTACTTCCCGCGCCAGCTCAGAAAGTTCAACCTGCCCCAGGAGCTGCTGATCCAGTTCTACACTGCAATAATCCAGTCTGTTCTCTGCACATCTATCACTGTGTGGTCTGGATCAGCCACCAAACGGGACAGGAACAGATTACAACGGACAGTCAGGACTGCAGAGAAATTCATTGGTGCCAAACTGCCCTCCATTCAGGACTTAGGCCTCTATCTCCAGAGTCAGGAAATACTGCAGACCTGCATAACCCTTCACATGCTGGACACAGCCTGTTCCAACTTCTCTCCTCTGGTAGGCGCTACAGAGCACTGTACGCCAAAACAAGCAGACACAAGAACAGTTTCATCACTCTGATGAACACTTAAATCAGTCAGTGGGGTAGTGGTCGTTGATGAGGTGGGTGTAATACTAGGTAGATGGATAGTAGGTTACCGTGGAGGAGGTGGGTATACTCTCCTATATATTCCTATGGCTTTTTTGCTGATAGGTGGGTATACTGTTAACCGCCAGAAAAGAAGTGGGCATACCCAATATACCCGCGTATACCCTCCACTACACCATTGCATACACTGTCAATAACCCTGTGACACCAAAACATCAACTTGCTCCCATTATAAACTATATTTTTTACGGTTTACAAGGCACATAGTACATATCATCATGCACTGTCAAAAAATATCCTGTACGCTGTATATAGGCCTACTGTTTATAGACATAGGCTATATATGCACATACTGTATAGACATAATCATCCAGTCCATGTCCATTCAGTATTTATTTATTTGCACTAACCTATTTGTATGATTTACATTACAACTTACAGAAACATTTGAATTGTATATAGTTTGGTTATTTTATTTTTTTGTTGGTCATTTGTGCTTTTTATTGCCTATATATTTATAGGCTACACCTATTTTTTCACACTTGTGTACATAATAGTCCCGTCTAGTCTTTATTTGTCGTCCATGTTCTTAGCTGATATGTCTATTTCTGTGTAAGTACACTGAGAGTAATGAAAAAAAACAGTCAAGTGGCCAGTGGTGGATTAAGGTGGTCGGGGGCCCCTAGGCTACTCTTTGTGTGGGGACCCCTTCTCATCATGCCATGTGTAAAAGTGTGCTAGGAATATTACACGGCCCACAGGTATACACTCGGTGAGCATGCACACACACATTGAGACAGCCGTTAAGCCTTGAAATATCTAGCAATTTAGGGATTTTCTTTAGTAGATCTTGGCCACGGTGTTCTTTCAGCCATTGTACTTTTGTTTTTTGTGCTCCGTGATGATATTGCCGCTATTCTGTCCTGTTGCAGTGACGAATCAGCTGCTTAATTTGTAAAAATGTTTCTTATGGGCCAACAGGGGTCAAGGTTGTTCCTTTTTTATCTGAAGTACATTTAAATAATTGAAAAATATCCTGGCCAATCCAGGGCCCTTGCAAACATGGGGCCCCTAGTTTGCAGTTTAAGCCAGCCTGTGCATTAATCCACCCCAGCAAATGGCAATAAAGATGATACTGATTCTGATAAATATGAACATTTAAAGCTGCAGAGAGTTTTGGTTCAAAGATTTGGAGACTACTGTAAAATATAAATAAATGGACAACAGTGACAGCTAAAGTAATTTCTGTGACAAAATATGACAGAAAACTTTTGGAAAATGTCTGTCATTTTAGCCGAGCAGATGCACGAGCAGATGTGGGTGAGGAAGCAAACAAGGGAGGAGACAGACGCGTGAACGGCGATGCGCGCTCCCGACAATAAACCTCTGACGCCTTCATCCGGGAACTACCTCGAACTCGTTCTCCAACATGGCGGCGTCAGGTGAGGTTTATGAGGGTGAACGATCTGGGTCGGTTGGGGAGGAATTTCAGCGGGTTATACCTCGATACGACTAAACTTACGAAGTTTTTAGGAGTGTTAATACCTCGTCTCGTTGATTGGCGTCGTTGTCCCGCGTCTATAAATCGGTTCCGCGGTTGTTTTGGCCCGGTAAAGACGTTGGAGGAACGCGAATGAACGAAGCAGCGACTTGCACAATCTCACGTTTTTTAAGCTATCGTACCACAGCACATGCGGTTCTTTCCCTATAAAAACGTGTTATCGCGATGTTGGGGTTGACCGCTTTCTGGTTAACACAGTACTACGTGTATTGGACATTGTGTGGCGGGTTATGAGATGTTGCTAACTGCGTGCAGAGCTGGCACATTGTGTATCCCCCCGGTAGCGGAGCTCGCCGTGGCGCTCAGAGCAGATAAGCATCGGGGCGCAAGCGCGTTTTTAGTGGAGGAGGGGTTGGGCCGAGAAGTCCGGGCTGCCCGAGGAGTCTCCCCACGTGTGCAGCTTCCTTTGGTATCGGGCTGTTTGATGAAACGGGGCAGCTGGACTGAGCTTGAGCGGTCGGGTCGCATCCGAAATACTTCCCTGGCAAGCTTCACCAACTTCGAGCCGTCCCATCCGGCCGGCCAAGTCTTGCCCCGGTTAATGGCGCACTTGGATCCAGGCGCTGCGACGCGCACTAGGCCCTAAAACCTAGCCTGCTAAGCAGGGACACTTCCCCCCCCCCCCCCCCCAGTCAGCACTCCTTCGCTGACTAAGCCCGCATAGACATAAAGACAAAAGCGATCTGCGTAGATGGCAAACAAACAACCTGCGTGCTGGCCCTCGTTGTTGTTTTGCTATGCTAGCTTTAGCAGAAGGCTGTACTGCCAAAAGTTAACGTTACGCAGCTCCTAGCTTTGCTGATGTCACATTAGTGCGGAGCGTTGAGAAAGCTATTAAGCTGTCGGTGTTTTAGTTTTCGGCTTTAGAGGGCGCAAGGCCAGTTCATTGTAAACAATGACGTAGCAGTATATAGTGGTAAAGAGTTGGTAAGTGTGTGTTGATCTGTATGTGTGCAGGTTTTTGTAACGATGTGTGTAAAGAATGTCCTGACTGCTGGGATTTTCACAATAAAGCTCACAGCCAGCTTTGTCGCTCCCCTTTTTCTGCCTCAGACCAAAACAAACCAGACCTGCTCTGTGGGTTGAGCTGTGTGAATCCCACATGTGCAACTGGCAACTATTTGTCAATCAAATAGACACTAAGAGGAATGTTCTGCGACGTAAACGTGGCTCATTGAGTCAGTCTCCAAGGTATATTCCTCCCAAGATGCAGCAAACATGCGGTCTGAGGGTTTGAACATGTAATGCACCTTGCATTGCATTCTGGGAGCTGAACAGATACAGACAGACCCTTTTCTGACATATTCGACAGGCAGACCACTCCCTGTGTGTCAGGGTTTTTGCTATCACTCAGACATTGCAGTCTTCTTGTCTTGGCTTGGTTGGACAACATCTCGCACTACAACTACTGCTAATACTGCACTACTACAAATGGTGTTTGTCTACGCAGAGATGCAGATGTCCACATGAGTGGAGAGAGACACACACACAAACCCAGACTGTGTTGGTGTTTAAAGAATGAATTTCTCAGTTGTGCAGCATTTCACTGCTTTAATGACTATATTTTGGAACCGAGTTGTTCCAAATAATGTCCAATACAAGCCAGTGAAGCAATCTGACATCACTGTTTGGACTAGGGATGCACCGATCCGACTTTTTCAGCCCCAATACCGACAGCGATACCTGGGCTTTGGGTGTCGGCCGATACCGAGTACCGACTCGATACAAGTGTTTAATTAATAAGCTGTATGCCTCACTGTGTGGAAGTGACTGGGTTCATTCTTTTATGTGTAAGGCAACATCACGCTTGACTTAAGCATTACTTTGCTAACTTTGTAGAACAAAATGTCACAAATAAATTTATTAAATTGTCATTTATAATTAAAATAGTAAATTGTACACAAGCAACTTGGCAAAAAGTTCGTTCAAAATGAACAGTAATTACAATTCAACTGTAAACCTCTTTAGTGCAGCAACAAATTGGTCAAAACTTAAACAGGAATTAAAATTCCAGTTTTTAATGTATGTAGTATGTTAACATAGAATTTAATTTAATAGATTGGCCCCATTGTCACCGATTCCTGATCCGGCTATTTGAGTCAGTATTGGCCCAATATCCGATCCGGTATCGATGCATCCCTAGGTTTGACACTGGAATTATCATAAATTTACACAACATTTGTAACACTTGTCGCTATTCCCAAACTCCCTCTGTGTTTTCTTTAGCCTTCCAAACAAATAAGTCATGAAGGTAAAATTTATAGCTGTTTAATGGATAGAATTCCTTTTTTAAAATAAAGAAAACTGTGCTAAAGGCTTTAAAGACTTCCTTGACAGTCTTCCATATAGATAATGAACCTATGGCCTAGCATGTTTCTTCCAATGGCTGACTATGTTCTCTTTTCATCTCCCCTCTAGCTAAGAAGAAGAATAAGAAGGGGAAGACCCTCACTCTGACTGACTTCCTGGCAGAGGACAAGGGAGGCAGCAACAACGCACCCCCCAGCTACCCAGCCAAGTCCACTAGCTGGGCCGACGAGACTGATGACCTGGACGGAGATGGTGAGCACACACTGAAGTACACACTCAAAGTCTTTATCTCGCATACCTTGCATCTGTCTTGTATTTTTCCATCCAACCATAGTAAGATCAATATCGGCACTCTATTGCTCGGGTTGTCTCTTAGTTGAGTGAGCAGAAATGAAAATGCGATGAGGAATGCAGTCACTGAACGCAAAATGAGCAACCGTGTTCTCGTTTTATGTGTAAATGTGTTGTGGCAGAGCGTTATTGGTCTTTTCTTCCCAGGTCTTATTAGGGTATACAGCAGTAAGAAAACATCAGGTAAATTAGTGAACCATCAAATCAATTTTTATTTGTAAAGCCCAAAATCACAAATCACAAATTTGCCTCGGGGGGGCTTTACAATCTGTACAGGATACGACACCCTCTGTCCTTCACAGTGCAACCCTCACATCGGCTAAGGAAAAACTTAACCCCAAAAAAAAAACCTTTTAACAGGGAGAAAAAATGGAAGAAACCTCAGGAACAGCAACAGAGGAGGGATCCCCCTTCCAGGATGGACAGACGTGCAATAGATGCCATGTAGAGACGGTTTAGTTTTTCTGATCAAATATCACAACATTGAGTGTCTGCTGATACGAGGGTGATACTCATATTTTCTTAATGTCTATTAAGCCCTTTGAATTTCTAAGATAGCTGTCTATAACCATGATATGTGAATTATTAAATTAATAAAGTAATGCAATACATTTAGATGACAACATAACTCAGTTTTGCAAAACTGCTGCAGGTTATTATTGTACTGGTCAGCCTGCAGCGCTGCTGTTTTTATTTCAGATTTAGTAATGACATTGGACACGTTAACTTACCGTTGACCACTTACCACTTTTCAAATGTTTTGAAATGAATCCACTACTCGCTTTTACAGATTTGGTAGGTCTGTTTTGAATATTAAATGGTGGTTGCATCGTGTGGATTGAAGCCTTGGATGTTAAATTAATCATAAAAAAACTCTTATCAGCCGCAAGATAGGGTTGGTCAAATAAATTAATAGATTTTTCTATTAGCTATGAACTATTGCTCTCTGGGTGGAGTTTCTCATGCACCATTACCCATTTTCCTTTGTGGCTTGTATAACTTCGTCATATTCCTTTGCATGATTCATATAACGGTTTTTGTCAAATTTGTGCTGCTGAACCTCACAATACAGTTTGTGCCCCTACAAATGCTCCTATTGCACATTTTCTATTCTGCTGTTTCCTCCTTGTAGAGCAACATACCTTCACATCACATAATCTCATGTTGTCATGTGATGTGTAGCTATTTCTCTTTACAGAAGATCACACAAAATGGTGCCATAGGTGTACTTGCATGACATTTCTATGTAGTTTAACTTCTGATACGTAATATCTATTTATTTTATTGTAATATCTGATCAAGGATTTTTGGCTAGCATCAGAGCTAAGTGTCCACATAGCGGGTCTTTTCAAAGCGCTCCAACCTTTTTTGCGGCCGTTCCGAGCGCCTCTAGTTGAAAATATCTCTACTTTTCAGAAGTCATCGCTTTTGCTCCTTTTCAGGCAACGAATCGTATATTTGATGAGGCAATGATCAGTCATACTCCGTAGTTAGAATTGGGATATGTTAAGATATTGTTGTCATAGAAACAAAAGCGCTTTTTTGATGAAGCGCTCCCCAGCGCTCTGCCAGCGCTTTTCTGCCAGAGAAAAACACTATGTAGACACATGCTCTAATACTGACAATTGGCTCTGTCAATATCTACCTCATAACATAATAAATACACTTGTCTCAGAACAGTTAAGTGTCTGCTAAACTGAAATGCGACATATTAAGGGTTTATTCAGCGGTAACTATTTGTCACACTGACGGCGCTGCCAGTATCCTTCGCCGCCCATGTAAATCAATTTAGCTGGTCACATACGACACGCCACGCCATGGAGCTCTGCAGCCGGCTCGCGATCTTCAGCGATAGTTTCGGCGTCTGGTCTATTTTCTCCGCGTACCGCGAGTGAATCTGGCAAGAAAACACACTGATAATCTACTCTAAACAATATAAATTATTTATTATGTGATATAAATGATCTGATTCTGATAAGATGATAAAATATGCATTCCACAAACACCTTTGACTTCCTTCCCCTCTCTCCATGCATTTCTCCCGGAGATTTAATTCCCCAGATTCCCTCCCACCAATCACATTTCGAAATCCATCCACTATATTTATTAGAAATAGCCTAGTGTCACTGCTGTTTGTGATCATGGGTTTTAATTTATGTAGCCTACTTATTCCACATATTTGTCAGTTGTGTCTAAACAGAGACCGAGAGAGATGAGCAGACACACTACACACATGCACAGACACTCACAGAGACACACACAGGCAGACAGACAGACAGACACAGACACAGAGAGCTCAATAGTAAACAGCAGAGGAGCAGAATCGCTTGTTGACCAGCGTGGAAAAATGCTCTTCTGATGTGAACAGCCAGGCTTCAGCTTGCGCGATGATTAACATAGCGCGGTGCTTCCGTTTCCTATGTGAACACATTTTTTTGTCATGTTTCTTGTATGTAGTTGGATGTTATGTGACTAATGCACATATGTTTCCATTAAGATTCATTGTTGAGAAGTCTTTGTTGCCATATGTTTTTTTGCATGTCAGAATAGGAGAACTCCAGGAATTGAAGGACCAGGTTGAAGTTTCAAAGAGAAAACAATCGGTTGTTGATGTTGTTCAGTAACTGAAAGGAAGTATTTGGTTCGTATTTGTTTGAAATTTTCTCTCTTCTCATCCCTCCAGTCTCGACCTCGTGGCACACGGAGGAGGATTCATACCGGGCACCGGCCATTGACCGGTCCGTCCTGCCCACAGCACCTCGCTCAGCTCGTGAACCCAATGTGGACCGGTCCCGACTGCCCCGCAGCCCGCCTTACACGGCCTTCTTGGGCAACCTGCCCTATGATGTCACTGAAGACTCGATCAAAGACTTCTTCCGCGGCTTGGCAGTAGGTGTAACACACACATGCAGTATAGGGCATATAACACGTAGCACTTGGTGGGTAGAGCTACTGCAACTCAGTTTCAGTTGCAGTTTCTTAATTGCTCTTTACAGGAGCCTTAAGTCAAGCAAGTCAGTCTTGTCTATATTCAATTACATCTGTAATTTAAGTATTTTAAAGTATTTAAGTCCACACTGACATACTGCCCTTGAGACTGCTGTTGTTAACACACTGCACGACCACTGAATTCGTTGAGTGATAAAGAACAGCACTACACAGGTCAAACTTGTTTCTGTTCCGTGTGTGCGAGCAGTCGTAAATGTTTGGTAGGGGTGTAATAGAAAGTGTATTTGTCCCGAACCGTTCGGTACAGGACGTTCGATTAGGTATGCGACTTCCTCGGTTCGGTACACCCTGTGACTAAAACAATTACTGTCAAAGTAGTCTATTTATATCTACTACTCGCACGCCTGAAACAGGAATTCTAGAGCGTGAGTTTTAGCCGGACGGTTTTGGCAGTGCACCAGTGGTCTATCAGCTGCAGCATGCTAGTGGACTTCAAACATTCACCTGAATGTGAACGAGACAAAAACAGACTGGACGGCGAGTTCTTCTCCCCACAGGGTTCAGGCAGCCTCTCACTGCAGATTCAGACCGTGCCACAGCAATAACTAATGCTGTAGAGTGTTTATCACTGTGGATATGCGACCACACTCGATCATAGAAAATACTGAATTAAAGCATGCTTGAGCTCGCTACAATGTGCCTTCACGTTTGTATTTTAGTCAGTCTGTTGTGCGAGTTTTGGTGGAACGGCTTGTCGCTAAAATGAGAATAGCTGGTCCACCTTAAAGGCTACCTTAAGTGAGCCTGGGCCTAAGTTGTCCGTAACATAACCCGCTTCACTTTAATCAGCAGTTGGCAAGCAAGACACGGAAACTTGGCATGTGTCTTGAGGAGTTGGAGTATTTATTCATCGACAAATAGCCTAAACTGTACACACACTGCTACTGCTACGTTCACAGCTATAACGTTACTGATAACTTCATACTCACCGTCACACACACACACATTCTCTATATCTCTCTCCCTCCCTCTCTTTCTTTCTCTCTCTCTTTCTTTCTTTCTCTCTCTCTCTCTATCGGCACAGGTTACTTATGCACGCTACTTTTTAAATTGCTTGAATGTGTCATAATGACAAATGCCAGTTAAGCCAGTTTGCATGAAATCAAATCGGTGTAAGCTCGTACATCGACCGAACTCTAATAACTTGGCTGATTTGTCACTTAAGTCCTCACCTGTACATTTCTTATTTTAAAAGCAACAGTGGGTAGAATTGGAGCAAATATGATTACAAAAGGGTTTTTTTTCAAAACGGTCACTATATCCTGACAGTAGTGCATGAGACAGGTAATGTGGAAAAAATGATGTGCCTCTGGTATCCTCCGGTGCTCCTAATGGCATCTGCAAGATTTGAAAGACACGGTCAAACTAGGCAGCGCTGATCAAATATGAATCAATATCCGGTTATTGTAATGCCTATTACTCGCCTCAAATGTTTTCAGACACATCTTGTAGTGTACTGTTTAGCTGTAAAATGAGAAAGTTTGTGACCCGGCAGCCATGTTGAGATCAGAAATATCAAGCACCGCCCACCAGCCGGAGCACAGCCAATAGGAACGCGCTCTCTGAAATGACCTGTGATTGGCCAAAGTCTCCCGTCATGGGCTAGATTCTTTAAACCCTGAAAACAGAGCCATGAGGAGGTGCAGAAGTCTAGTTATCTATCAGAGCACTTGAATTACAATATGCTGAAAGGTTATTATGGAATTTTTGCCCAATGATGCCAAAAATATTCTGCCTACTGAGACTCTAAGGTTAGGTCAGAAATTGATGACAAACATTCCCATCTGGCATTTCCTTCATCCCAAAGTCAACCCATTTCTTCCATATTTATCATTTGCGTACTACTCTTTGTTTCTCCTGATCTTGTATGGGTGAACTGTACGGTGCTGAACCCGGATCAGTGCATTCTCTGTTTTAAATACTATTCTGTCACTATTTTCATCACCAGATTAGTGCAGTGCGTCTGCCTCGAGAACCCAGTAACCCAGAGAGGCTGAAGGGCTTTGGCTATGCTGAATTTGATGATGTGGACTCCCTCCTGAGGGCCCTGAGTCTCAATGAGGAGGTGAGAGGATGCAACAAAAACTTGTTTTATATTTTTGTATTTTTATTTTAACCCCTGGATCTGAAAAGTGTATGACTTTCCCCGTAGTTGTATCACACAATAAAATCTTGGGTTATGATTTATTTGTTGGCCTCACTGCACAAAATGACAAGGATCTATAGTTGTACTATAAATGACCTCTTCTTTCTCTCAAAAAAATGTGAATGACTAACTGTTTGTCCCCTCTATTTGTTCATGCCAACAGAACCTGGGAAACCGAAGGATCCGTGTAGATATTGCAGACCAGTCTAACGATAAAGGTACATCGCTAAAAATTTTTTAGCTGTGACTTCTTCTGGCCACTCTGACTGCCTTTTTAAAGTCAATAAGCAAATGGGAATATGTCCCTCAACCTTCACATTCTATAATTAATTTTAATATCTCCTCTTTTTCTCCGCACCTCAGAGAGAGACAATGGATCTATGGGAGGCAGAGACAGGGGTGGACGGATGTCGGACTTGGGGCCTGACAAGACGGACAGTGACTGGAGGGCTCGACCCAGTGCAGATGCCGACGATGGACCTCCCAAGAGAGATGAAGCCTTTGGAGAGAGTGAGTCAGAATTTGGCTTTGTTTGTGCTTCGACATCCACACTTATTTCACACTTGATCCCAGTATAATGCTGCATTCACCTGGAATCAGGCAGACGGTAGACGGCAAACCGGATATCATGTTAGTGGACGAGAGCAGGGCGGTAAAAGTAGGTGTGGCCAGCAGAGAATACCAGTAACGGTAGACAGCGTCCAAAATTGTAATATTTTAACATTTAATTTACAACCGGATGTTACAGAGCTCCCTCATCAGAAAGTTGTTTTTGTTTGCAATACAATATTAAGAGAAAGCTGCCATTTATAGCTACATGTATTACTGGAATAATTACATGAAATAGTAGACATGAAATAATTTTATTTAACATATTTCCATCACCATAGCAACATATCATCATGCTTGTTTTGTTTTGCCGTCCTGCCATTTCATCTTTGTTTTTCCTGTGCCGTTCAGAGGGTGTTGTCCATCTGCCGTCTACCGTCTGCCTGATTCCACGTGAATGCAGCATTAATGTGTTAGCAGTTTTGGAGAGAAGGGACCTATTTCTTATTATTACACAGCTTTGTGGAATACTCGATTCTGATTGGTCAATCACGGCGTTCTACGGTCTGTTATTGTTTTATAGCGGACTGTCTGTATACTAGACCGTTGCTGTGGGCGCAGTTCTGATGTCGGACTCTGGCGGACCGTTTTTGTGTCAAGCTATTGATTTCTTAAGCAAGTAGCCGTGTAATAAGCGGAATAATGTACAGCTAGCAGGTCATTGTTGTGAAATAAACCCTTTCAGGGTGATGCAAGACCTGTTGGGGTATATTTCACAACAGTGACCGGCTCGCTGTACATTATCCCTTTCATATCATTGGTGTCAATCCAAACCTGACTAGGACAAAACTGATACTACTTTCATGTCCTAGGAGAATATTAGTTGAAACAATTTGTTAAACCACCAACCAAAAGTGCCCAAATTCACAGACTTTGCTAAATGTTTTCCCTGATTTTGCTTCAGGGTTGTGAGAACAGCTTTATATAGCTTTATAGTGCTATTTATATATTTATCCAAAATGTTGACTTGACTGCAAAAAAAATAGTACATTTCTTCCTTCCAGGCTCTATTTGATGTCAGAACCCAGTCAGACAAACAGTTCATTAGCAGAGGAACTCCATAAGTGAAACAGCATTTTTGTTCTTACAATTATTGCAGGATCACGGGACCGCTTCGAGTCGGATCGTTTCAGAGATGGAGCACGGCGGGACAATGACCGCTATGATGGAGGAAGAGACCGCTACAGGGATCGCTATGACGACAGGGACCGTAGAGACTACGATAGAGGAGGTATGTCGTCGTGCTTGTTTGGACCCTGTGTTGGGATTCAGACCCACCTGGCTGTATCAGCAGCTCTTTAGCTTCCTGATCATAAAAGCCCATACATCCATCATGCAACCTTGATTACACTTCTATACAGTTGCTTAGAATCTTCCATTTTCATCTCTTACCAGTTTTCTCTCCTGCCATCCTTCTAGGTTTTGACTCTCGTGGTGGTGGTGGTGGTGGTGGTAGTGCAGGAGGTCGTCGTGCCTTTGGCACTGGCTTCCGTCGCGATAACGATGACAGTCGGGGTAGCAGTGATCGTTATGGGGAACGGGATCGTTACGGGGACCGCGGGGAGCGTGGGGAACGTGAGGACCGGTACGAGAGAAAGGATGAGAGGCGCGAGGACCGCGGTGAGGGTGAGTGTTCAATATTCATTATTCAATATTCATTGACTTATCATAACAAGTAAGGTTGAGGTTTGAGTGTTAGAGTTTGAGTAATTTTGATGTTCTATATTTACCACTAATTCAATTAATATAATTAGGGCTGTCAAAGTTAACGCGTTAACGCAAATTCGTTTTAACGCCAGCAGGCTCAGTTTTAAAGCTAGAGTGAAGATACTGGCATCATATGGAACTAGAAAACCTAAGGAATCAATTGGTACCAAACATGTCATACTAGCTTGTCGCGAATATGGCTAAATAACGCTCTAAACTTGAGCTAAATTTTGGCGAAGAAAAACCGTCACGGCTATTTTCAAAGAGATCCCTTGACCTCTGACCTCAAGATATGTGAATGTAAATGGGTTCTATGGCTTACCCACGAGTTTCCCCTTTCCAGACATGCCCACTTTATGATAATCACATGCAGTTTTGGGAAAGTCATAGTCAAGTTTTTTTTTTTTTTTATGCTAAATGCTGTATATATATATATATATATATATATATATATATATATATATATATATATACATTAGGGGTGTGACGATTCACTCAGCTCACGATACAATACGATACACGATATTGGGTTCACGATCTCGATACGATACGATATCATAACAATAATACACGTGTTTACAGTTAGCTGTTAGCCGCCGAGCTAAAGCGCTCTGCTTATGTAAACATAGCGGCGGAGGATGAGAGACAGCGGACAGAGCAGGTTGAAACGTTGCTTTCCTACATGTTTAACTGTTTCATCGTGTTTATGCTTGTTGAACAGGTGTAATAACGTATCTTGGCTTTACACTTGCAAAGTTTTATATTACTTACTACAGCAACGAGCGTTGCGTCATCTCGTCTCTCCGCCGCAGCCTCTCTGATCAGCTGCTCACCGGCTGCGCTGTGTGTGGAGCTCCGACAAGGCCTGTTAAAGGAGGCTGGGTCACGGGGGTATGGCACGTGCGCAGTGTAACTGAAGCTGCGGTCGTGCATTGCGATTGGTTCAATTTCGTCGAGGGCGGACCAGATTTTACTGCACATGTGTTGTACCCCAAAGATATAAATTGTACTCAGCCTCCTTCCATAGGCCTTGCAGAGCAGCAGGAAGAGGCTGGAGCTTTAGCAACGGAGCCCGTATGTACGTAGTAACTATTATATCCTGATATCGCGATTCAGTTTTTCGTCTCGACGATGCATATCGTCACGTTTTTATATCGCGATATTTCGAGGCACGATATTTCGTCACACCCCTAATATACATACATTTGCATAAAGCAGCAAATTTGCCCACTCCCATGTTGATAAGAGTATTAAATACAAATATCCCTTTAAGGTACATTTTGAATGATAAAAAATGTGCGATTAATCGCGATTAATCATGAACCATCATGCGATTAATCACAGTTAAATATTTTAATCGATTGACAGCCCTAAATGTTATGTAAATGAAGTCATTTTTGAAGTTATGATTCATGTTGAGATATTGACATATACTCCTTAGAATCTGTAATTAAGCTTGTTTGTTTTTTGTCAAAGAGTAAAGCTTGACTGTGCTACCATCTTCAGATATTTGCAGCCACACCACTCCATATTAATATTATTCTTTCCTGTTCTCACACCAGCTGCTGGGCAGAGACCCAAGTTGAACCTTAAGCCCCGTAGCCAGCCCAAGGACGAGGAAGGTAGCGGTGGCGGTGGTGGCAGTGGCGGTGGCGGTGGCGGTGGCGGCGGCGGTGGCGGCGGCGGTGGCGGTGGCGGCGGCGGCGGCGGCGGCAGCGGTGGTGTCTCCCCAGCTGCAGCTCCGAGCTCCGGCAGCAGGACCTCGTCCATCTTTGGTGCGGCCAAGCCGGTTGACACAGCAGCCAAGGAGAGGGAGGTAGAGGAGAGGCTCAAGAAAGAGGAAGAGAGGCTGCAGAGGCAGCTGGAGGAAGACAAAGGCCGCGGCGGATCTGACCGAAAGATGCGAGACAGGTCAGGGGTTGACATGGATGGTCATCAGAGATGGTGACAACCTGATTTGTGTTATTTGTGTTATTTGTGAAGCATAGTTTTCAAATACTAGTAGTTCATGTTGTTTAAGCTTAAATATATTTCAGGAAGATTGTTTTGTAACCACCTGTGTTCACCTGGGCAGACACACTGCACATAAAGGAACAGCGTGTAGCTGTTCGGGGGTTCTATTATCTATTATTTTTATTACTCCTTGTGAAACTGCGGTAACGTGAGCCGCAGAGTGTAAAACCTCGGTACCGGCAGCCATCGTCTGACTTCCGTTGCTCCTAAAGTAGTGTTATTATGGTAAGGACGCCCTCTGAGCGAGGCGAACTGCCTAACCACGGTTTTGCACTCGGCGGCTCACGTTACCGCAGTCTTGGAAAGAGAGGAGTGAGCGGAGGGGTACTCAGATTGTTGCAACCATACCACTAGATGTCGCCAAATCCTACACACTCTACCTTTAAGTCAAGGTGACAGAAAAAGCCATTATTTATACTTATGAATTTTGTCGGAAAAATCCCCCGTATTAACATCATATGACAACAAGAATCTATATGATTATGTGTACAGTGAAAAGAAATGTTTTGTGTTTAGTTCCTCTTTAACTACTTGAGCTTTGTTTGGCCCAAGAGCAGCGGCAACACACTGAAAGCCGCAAAGCAGAATTTGGCCCTATTCTCAGAACCGTCACCTTTTTCATCCCACTGGAGTTTGCAGGCTTGTGTAAAAGCTTTTTCTTTCTTCTTGTTTTTCAGGGATCCAAGCTGGCGCACTGAAGAAACTCATACTCAGCGATCTCGCACAGGAAGTGAGTCTTCACAGCCAGGAAGTACTTCTGGAAGAGGTGAGACATCTCTGCATTTAATTTTGATAGAGCTTGCCGTCAGGAATCTGGTTTCTCCTTATAAACCTGAAGAGGCTATATTGTGCTTCTGGGTGGCCATGTATCCCGTCGTTGTATCTGTCTTTCTACATAAAATGTTCAATCAATACACAATTTTCATCGTAGGACCTCTGTTCAGATCAGTCACACCACAATCAATCCAGTCAGTTAGATGTAACTTTTAATTTTGATTAGCATTTTTGACTTTTTCTGTTGTGTCTAAAAAATGCTGCCTTCTTCTGTACTTGGAGTAAGTTATAATATAATTACAGTGTACTCTTAAAAAAAAAAAAAAAAAAAAATCTCAAGTGGTAAAAGCGATTTAAATCAGTGAGAAACAACGTGCTGCTGCTTCCATCCACCAGGCTCCCGGTGTCGAGATAGCGAGCGCTCTGGGGAGAATGAGGTTTTCAGTGGGAGAGAAGGCGAGCCCTCCTCCCCCGGGACCTCACCGCAGCCCCCCCCTATCAGCTGCTCCAAGGAGCCGCTGAAGGTGATGCCTGCGCCTCCTCCAAAGGAGAACGCCTGGGCCAAGAGAAGTGCAGCCAGCACAAGCTCTACTGAGGGTGATGGACGGCCTCCACTCTCTCCTGTCTCCCCTGGTGGTTCAGCTCCTCCCAAGCTCAGGTGAGACATACTGCATGTTAGGAAGACGCACTGCTCAGAAACAGCCATTTCAGCTGCATTTCACACCCAGAATTAGCCATCAAAGGCTTGTAGAAAAGTAAAAAAAAAAGTGTTTTATATACCTTTCCCTGACTATTCTTACTTTCTCATCAGCTCCCCGAGTTCTGCGGATGAAATAGAATCTGGAAAAGGTAAGACCTACTAATGAGTGGGGGATTTTTACCCAAACCCAACCTCAAGAGTCTCAGGAAACTGAAGAAGGAAAACTTTTATGTAAACAAAGACCACTTGCATACATCAGCAAAATTATGTGATAATTGGGACTTTGAATTTGAATAAGACTCAAAGTCGTGAGCCACATTAGCAACCCTGTGAGACTGTAAAGGTCATTACACACAAAACAAAATTGGTGAATGGACATTGCTGTTCTTAGATCCCTACTACTAGTGAGGCAAAAATGCAAAGTTTGGGACCAGTGTAAAGGCCATGTAGTTATCTTAATCAAAACTGTTTAATCTCTGTACGGTGGCCATTTTAGGACATCTCAGACTCTTCTTATCAAGCGCGGCTCTTGGCTCAGATTAGGCTCAGATTTCTTAGACTTCGGCTGTTTTTTTTTGGCTCATCTGTGCTTTGAGCTAAAAGCTAATGTTAGCACGCACGTCCACAACTAATGGATGTTAACATGCTAACAGCGCGTCGTATGGTGACATTGTAACGTTAGCATTTTAATCATCAGCATTGATTTTAAATATTGGTAATAATTAGTTTTAGATGTTTTTAGAGGTCCTGTCATGAAGTGCCCTTTTATTTGGCAGTCCATCCAACAGCTTTGAGATATTTAACTGTGGACTAGTGTTTGACTCTCTAGAGCTTCGATGCTGGCCTGGCTAAAAAGAGAAAGTGTTATATTTTAGGGCGCTTTCACAAGCCATAGACCGTTTGGCTAGTCCGAATCAGAGTGAAATTAATACGTTTGGTTCATTTTCTATTTAGTCTGGTTTGGTTTCACAGTGCACAAATAAAAAAAATTATTTACTGAGGGGTGTGTTGCCTGTGAAGGACAGAATGTATCTTTTTCTTCTCGAGAGCTGCCGCTTCTATGCTGGGAATCATGAACGTTGATATATTGCTGTTGAAGTGTTTTCACTTTGACTCGTTTCTGATCTGTGCGCACAAATCCCTTTTCCGTCGGTACATCTCGAATGACGTCACTATGTTTGTGGACTTTATTTAGCATATTCTGTATGTTCTCTTCGACCCAGATGTCAAGCAAACATCGGACTTCTGCAGAAGTCCAGGTCAGTCCTCTCCCACTCATGTTAACCTGTCGTTCACTTGTGTCCATCTCAACAAATGCCTGCACAGGCAGCCTGTGTTTTGGTTCGCTTGGAAACGGTCCGACACCACCTCTCGCGAGCGGTCTCGCAGTAGTACGGTTTCTGCGTTCACATCTACCCAAATTAACCGCACCAGAGTTCGATTTAAACGGACTAAAATGTTAGCTTTCAAAAGCGCCCTTAAACATCTGACAGCCCTCCTTAAAGATGTATTTTGGACAGTGCACAGTGTCCTTGTTGATTGTGGACTTGCTTGACAGCTTCAGTTAAGCTGTACCTGCAGAAAGTTGCTCTTTCTGGCAATTTGAAGACTCTTTCGAAGATTTCTTTTTGTGATCATTGATGCTGAAATGCTGATATGAAAATGGGTTCAAACGTGTGTGGTCCAGAAAATGCCCGAGGTTTGCATGAAAAAACTGGGATCTGGGGTTTTCAATTCACTCCGTTAAGTCCATAAAAGGTCAAACTTGACTACAGACAGGAAGTCACTTCCTTATTGTACACATGCAGTGTTATCACCTAAGTTATATTGGAGAGTTCCAGTGTTTTTCATCGAGACTGGTTCATTTACACGTCGAGGTGCAAGAGCAGCTGTTCTCCTTCCTGCTCACACTACTTCATATCTGTATCACAATGGACATATTTGGCAAAGTGATAACGTCTGTGACAGGAGCAGGTCATGAATTCATCTTCCTGCAGAGAGTGTATTCATTACAAGGGGAGCACTGAAATATGTCTCACATTATTAGTCTGCATTGGTCTACAAATAATCAAAGTGACATATATGGTGCAGAATAATATGCACATGCACTACAATTATGACTTGGAAAAATATATATATATATCAGGTTTAGACTCAAGCAATCTGGCCAAATGTGAAAACATTGGATACCTACATTATTTGCATCAGAGTAGGACTTTTTATTTTATTACTATTGTTTTGGAAACCTTTGGCACAACTTTAAAGTCAATGTCAAATTGAAATGAAATGAGTTAGTTGTGCACCTCTCATTTGGCCCTATATCAGTGACTAACACCTCTTTGAATCCAACCCAGTGGCTTTTTATGCTGCAGTGTGTTGCGAGTGTGGTCGACTGTATAAAGTCCAACAACCTCCCATCACTCAACTGTCTGGCTTCTCCTTTAAGATGAGAACAAGGCTGACGATGTGCGTCGGGACCGGGGGCCCCCGCGGGCAAGAGGGGGGCCTGCAGGGCCTGGAGCAGGGCGGGGCCGAGGAGAGGGGCCCAACAGAGACCGAAGAAAGGAGGCGGACAGGTCAGCCATGCAAAGCTAGCCACTCCAAAGTTCTTAATAAGACAAGGAGGACATTTACTGGGCATCTGTAAAGAATGGCCTATGCTCAGTTACACAACTGATGATGCATTCATTGTTCCTAGTGTTGTGGACACTAGGAACACAAGGGCACCAGGATTTCCGGTGTGCAAATTTAATGCTTTTTTTACTCCAAATATCCACATGATGTATCACGGGGGAATTATCAATTTGAGCGCCAAAACATCAACAGTACAACATAAATTGGACCTGAAATTTGGGACATATCTGAATTTAATTTGAGGCCTTTTCATCTGAAAATGAGAACTGAGCACGGTCTGAACTGGGTGCCAAGCAGCTTGTAGATGTACATTTTCAGATGATGAAAATGAGCATAATATTTGCTCCTTTAGTTTGCCTTTTTAGCTGTGTGTGTTTGAGGATTCACAGCAAGCGTCAACTTTCCAGCACTGAGGTCTACCAATAAATTTTAACCTCAGTGTTCGCTCTGATTGTAGAAAGGATAACAGAAGAGACCGAGACTCCAGACCAGAGCCAAAGAAATTCGGAGATACCCCAACCCCCGTAAGTCCTTCACTGCCAAGGAGTAGTCAGACTTTGACGTCACCTAAATTATTATTCATTAAAGGGTTTCCCTAAATTCTTAACTTGTTTTACCAGTGCTCCCCCATATATAATAGGTTTAAAAAAAAAAAAAAAAAAAAAACATCCTCCCTAATGTTGTTTCACCTTCCTTGTTATACGCTCTATTTGTTTAGCATCCGAAGCTAACTGTACTGATCCGGCTTCCGTTTTGTTTTGCCTTCAGAAGTTCAGCTCAGCCAGTAAGTACGCCGCTTTGCTAATGGACGGAGACCAAGGAGACGACGCAGAGGACGTAGAATAGAGAGAAAATAACAAGAGAAGGCCATGAAGGTGCAAGAAGAGGAGGAAAATGACGACCGCAGAAAAAATAATCTCACATAGCTTATGAAAAAAAAACTCCTCACATGGAAGAGGCTCCTGGGGAGGACATCACTCTCTCCTTCCTTTCCTCCTACAAACCTGTCCTTTACTTTCAAAACACCCACCCACCCATCCTCCCTCCCCCCCCCCCTCACCCCCGGCCCCACCTTCAGGACTATTCAGCTTCTTAAGAATAGTCACATACTGGACTTGTTTTAAATGGGAAAAAGGAGTAGCTGACACATGGAAAAGTGATGGATAACATTGAATTAATTGTAATAAATAAATGGAAAAAGTGGGGAAAAAATGAATTTGTATATTTGTGGATCACAGGTGTGGTGGATGATGTGACAGAGGATGTAGTTTACTAAGTGGAACCTGTTTTTCAATTTTTATCAACTTTTGACTTATTGAATGCATAATTCCCAGATTAAATGCATTACTATTCATTAAAAGCCCTTTTTTATTCATTAGTAAATTATTTGGTATTATTTTAAATCTTAAATCAAATTTATTCATGAAAATTGGTCAAGAATATCCTGTCTTCCGATACTATCAGTCGTGAATGTTGAGACTGGTTACTAATTTGAAAACATTTGTTATCATGTGTGCACCCTTCAGCAAAGCATTGATTGAATTTGAGTTCCCAGTATTGCAAGAGAGGACTGTGTAATGGACTAAAGTATTGCTGGTATGTCGGAAGAAAAACAGCCGCTACACGATTCTCACTCATAGAGAATCAGTCAAGTGCCATTACTATTATCCCCAATCATTGTACCGATGTCTCTCTATTTCTACACCTTCTGATGAAATAATCAAATCGATTAAAGGCTCATAATGGTCGTTTCCAGCCGTCTTAAAGATTCTCCACAGCTGTCTAACTCATTCGCTCTTCCTGAAGGGAGGAATACAAATATTTGGGGAAAGTCTGCCTATAGCAGGATGTGAGGATTTCCATGAGATTACATGAACCTGTCTTCCAATTTGCAATAAATTGGGGTCATTATGCGCATTCAAATAGTATGTGGTCATTGTTTATGTATGTGTTACTGCTGGAGGGATTCAGGGGGTTAAAAAAAAACTGCACATTTAAAGCAGAGTTTTGTGTTTGTCTCTAATAGTTTAAGGCAGTGGTTACCAAACTTTTTCATGTCAAGGACCCCTAAACTGAGACAAATTAGACCACAGACCCCCATTTGATAAGATTTTGCCCCATGGTCCCCCATCTGATAGGATTTTTGCTTTTTAGGGCTGCCTCCTCTTAGTCGACTAAGATTTCTTGAGTCGGTTAGTCGTTTTCTATGCTTTTTCATGCTGAATAGAGTATTTCCAAGAAACTTATGAGCACATCTCTGGTAAACATGAGATTTAAAGGCGTCCTATTATGCTTCTGTGCTTTTTTCTCTTTCCTTTAGTGTGTTGTATAGTTTTTGTGCATGTAAAAGGTCTGCAATGTTACAAAGTCCACGCCAAAGGGAGTTGCTCTTCCCCATAGAAACACTGCTCCTGAACTGCCTGAAATGCCTTGCTTGAAGCCCTCCCTTTTCTTCTGTAAAGTGGTGATGTCACCAAGTAACACATTTGCATAATATCTGTTGGAGCAGTTAGTTAGAGCAGAGCTGGAGCAGAGTCCGAAGAGTTTGGTTTAGTTGACCAATCACAACAGAGTGGTCCAGCTGATCAATCAGAGCAGACTGGGCTTTTCGGGGGGGGTCAGGCGTTTTTTGAATATTAAAGCATGTAAACGTGTTCTAGTAGTCCCCCAAATTACAAGTATGCACCTGAAAATAAGCATAATAGGTCCTCTTTAAACTCGGAGAAACTCCGTTTTACAGATCTATCAATTAATCAACTAATCGATTAGTCGACAAAATCGTATGATTGTTTGTCGACTACGAATTTTTTTGGTCGAGGACAGCCCTATTCCTTTCAGATGTTTTATTCCAGAAAGTGTTAAACACACGACCAGAATAGTCATACATTCTGTAATTGCGTTGCTTATAGATGGAATTATAGTGAAAATAAATTATTCCCCCTTTTGCTGGGGACCCCTTGGAACACCCTCAATGACCCCTGGGGGTCCCCGGACCCCACTTTGAAAACCACTGGTTTAAAGTGTTATTAACATGACTAGGTCCTACACGCTTTTGTTACAGCGTGTCATTTTAAATTAACCATCAAACCGTGTCAGTAGCAGGATGGCGAGTTGCATCATCAAACGCATCTCTTTCATGTGCAACAACAACAACATATTTCCCTCTGGTGTGGTCTCAGACAGAACATTTCCACAGTATTTCTTCAGTCTCGACCCCCTGCTGACGGCCGGCCTCCAGGTGGCAGCTGGTTAGGATCCTGCTGAGCTTCACATCCCACACAGACACAAACAGAGGAGGGCACCCACTTAGCTGTAAGATAGGACTCATCTAGACCCCTCAGCAGCATGCCACTCTCATCAGCACACTAGAGACTGACAGTGGGGATGGTGACTGGTAGCAAGCATTTGTCTAATACAGATTTACACGTGTTTAACCCTCATCCAACTACCAACTGGGGTCCTCACAGACCTCAGAGGTACTTATTGTCATGTCTCACAGGTGCTTTATTCTATCTTTCCAGTCAATTGTCATGACTTTGTGAATCAATTTGTTCCTAATGACTTCATATCATTGTTTTCTGTTTCTGTTTTAATTAGTGCTTTTTAAAAAGGCAAATGCATTGGGGTCCTAGGGCAGTGGTTTTCAAAGTGTGGTGGGTTCCAGGGGGGTCCCCAGCAAAAAGGAGAATCATTTATATTTACTATAATTCCATTCATAAGTAACACATTGACAGAATGTATTGACTATTATGGTCATGGGTTTCATACACTTTCTGTAATAAAACATCTAAAAGCAAAAATCCTATCAGGGGACCCTGGGACAAAATCATATCAATTGCAGCCTATGCAGTTAAAATAGAATACTGTAGGTAGACAAAATGTTTGCCATGGGTCCTAATTTAAAGTATGATACACTATCAGGGGGGTAGGAGCTTTCTGTCAGTCATGGTGGAGGAGACACACACATTTCCTCATGTCCTCTGTCTATTTTAGTTTGACACAATATAAAATAATAATTATGTTTTATTTCTTCAGATGACATTAATTACATAACTAATAATGTTTTGAGAAGAAATAACATATAACATGCTCATAACATAGATATTATTATAAATTATTGCTTTATCTATCGCTCTATCGCTCTCTAATAGCTCTATCGCTTTATCTATTGCTATATTGCTCTATCTATCACTTTATCTATCGCTCTATTGCTCTATCTATCGCTGTATCTATTGCTCTATCTATCGCTCTATTGCTCTATCGCTGTATCTATTGCTCTATCTATCGCTCTATTGCTCTATCTATCGCTCTATCTATCGCTTTATCTATTGCTCTATCTCGCTTTATCTATCGCTCTATTGCTCTATCTATTGCTTTATCTATTGCTCTATCGCTTTATCTATTGCTCTATAATAGCTCTATTTATCACTTTATCTATTGCTCTATAATAGCTCTATCTATCGCTTTATCTATTGCTCTATTGCTCTATCTATTACTTTATCTATCACTCTATTGCTCTATCTATTGCTTTATCTATCGCTCTATTGCTCTATCGCTCTATCGCTTTATCTATCGCTCTATCTATCGCTCTATTGATCTATCTATCGCTTTATCAATCGCTCTATCGCTTTATCGCTTTATCTATCGCTCTATCTATCGCTCTATTGCTCTATCTATTGCTTTATCTATCACTCTATTGCTCTATCGCTTTATCTATCGCTCTATCGCTCTATTGCTCTATCGCTTTATCTATCGCTCTATTGCTCTATCTATCGCTTTATCTATTGCTCTATAATAGCTCTATCTATCACTTTATCTATCACTCTATTGCTCTATCTATCACACACTCTATCTATCTAGCCCCTATATATTTATCCAGGCCCTATCTATCTTACACATTAATGAATGCTTTCTTTACATTGTAGTATTGCTACTTTTCCTAAAGTACAGATCTGAATACTTCTTCTCTACTGTGTGTGCCAGTAAAAAGAGGGCGGCATCTTAGAGTTTAAACGTGTGTTTGTGCACCCTACCCACCCACCACCATTAGCCCCCCCACCCCTGTTGCCATGTGAAATCAGCAGCTGGTCCACACAGGAGGGTCCTTCCTTCCACTTCAAGCCACAACATGACTCGAGCTTGCGTCATTCAGGTCCCTAAGTGATGTATCAAGTGAAATTGGCCATCAGCATATACTCATTTTAAGTATATATAATCTGTCATGGTCAACTACACAGTCTGCTGATGTCCTCACTAGATCTGTAATACAGGAGCGTCTGTGAAGTCGCTGAGAATTTTAGTTAAGCGCTCATGTTGATGGTTTTGTCGCCTAATTTAGCTCGCAGCCGCAGATTTGTCTCACTTTAAACCAAGGACCGCTTTGTATGGTCTAACCAGAGGCCAAAAACATGGTTTTAGAAAGAGCTTATTGTTGGAGATTTTCCCCTCACAACCCTAAAACCCCCAGCTTAAAGCAGTATTTTGTCTGGAGAACCCAGTTTGGAGAAATACAGTTATGTGTGTGAGAGAGAGAGAGAGAGAGAGAGAGAGAGCTGTAGTCTGAAGGAATTTAACGACGGGAGAAGCAGATCTTAGATTTAAGCACAGAGCTGATCATTGTTTTCATTCCAGTGGAGAGCAATTGAGGGAATAAAAGAGAGGACATTAATGTTGGTGTCATGTGTCCTATCAAACAGGGTCTTGTCTTTTCACAACCATGGGAGATGCAGAGATCCTGTTTACTAAAAACCCAGACAAGAAGTTAAAAGTCTTCACTTCCTCACAGCAAGCTGACAGGAGGGAGAAGTGGGATCAAGCTTACAGGATGGTCTCATGTGCAAAGTTACAGAGTCTAGAGGGATGACGTGTGTGAAAGGAGCTCTATCTAATCACTCCCCCCATGAGGAAGAGGAGAGGGGCTGAAGTGAAGCCAAAGGAAAGGGGAAGGGCCTGACATCAACAAGCCAAAACAGCTGCCCCCTTCTCCCCCATGGAGAGACAGCAAGAGGAGCCGGATGGAGCGAGAGAGAGAGAGGGAGAGGGGAAGACTGGAGGGTCTGTAAGTGTGGAGCGGGAGAGAGCGGCGTACGAGACATTTGAGGGTCTGTAGAGAACGTAGAGACGAAGGTATTGGCAAGTGGAGAAGGGGGGGGAAGGGAAGAGAGAGGTGGTGAGTGTATGCTTGCATGCTTTCAGAGTGAGGATAGCCAAGGAGCAAGGGACGGGGGAAGAGTGTAAGAGGAGAGTTGCTTGGTGACACTTTTTGGAGGGGTGAAAGAGGGGTTGTAAGAGGAGAGTGGGGGGGGGGGGGGAGAAGAAAAAAAGTCATCTGGGGTGGATTTCAAGGCCGGACAAGCTGTCAGAGAGAAGGGCAAGAGGTGTGAGGAGTCACTGGGGAAGAAGGAGCATGTTGGAGAGGAAGACGTTAGCTGTCGCAGAAACATAAGGAGGCCTTTCACAACATGAAGCGCTGAGAGGAGGAGAAGAAGAAGAAGAAGAAGAGGAGGAGGAGGAGGATCATCTGGAGTAAAGCACTTAAAGTGTGGAAGGAGCGGATAAGAGTTGAGGAAAGTACAAACATACGAGGCAAAAGAGGTCTTCGCAGGAAGTATGGGGTGCATTCACAGCATGAGCGCCGGCAGGATGAAGACACATGGAGCTGATACTGACACAGGAGGAATCCCCATAAAGGCAGACCCTGAGGTGCATCCTGAAATCCTTCAACTGGCTGAGGTAAGTGCATGACTGCTCTTTATGGGACTGTAAACATGCTGGCAGTGCATGGCAGAAATGTCTCGCTTATTATCATACAGTATGTTGAGTCCATTAGGAGCTAAAAGGGAAAGAGCATTCCGCAGTTTGAGGATAAACAGAGTATGATAGAAGTCAAATGTCGTGGTCCTGGATGTTTGGATGTACACCGTTGTTGCAGTTGTTTTGATCAGTACTGCTTAGTGTTAGTGTTAGTGTTAGTGTTAGTTTAGTCATCACACATCAACCAAAGGAATCCAAAGAGTTACCACTACGTTTCCAAATTAGATGAAAGCAGTGCCAAAGCAGTTCTCTCTCTCTCTCTTACCAAATATTCCTCCTCCGTGTTGTTGCCAGAGTGAAATAGAACTGAAGCTTCTCGTGCCGCACATGCTTGCATACCGAAGAATAAACATGTGTTTTGCAGGTCCCATTTACATCAGAAGCATGAATTGCATGCACTAGTGATGAGATTTGTCAAAAGTTTGATTGTGATGGCCTCATAAATTTGTCATTCCGATTTGGATCAGTGGCAATGAACGAGGTAAACAGATGCAGACAGTTAGTGGACGATCCACTTGATCCCTGTTAATCAGGTCTCTCGGGGGTCAAGGTTCAAGAGGAAGTGGTTTACGTTACCGTCCGGTTCTGACCCGCCGTCTGCCTGGCTGCTGCTGCCTCTATTTAGGAACATGTATGGATTTAGGAGCGAGCCACGTAAAGCCTCTGCAGGACTTTTATAGAGACTTAAAATAAAAAAGCGCCTGTTGGTTCAGCACCAAGGCTATGTACCAGAATGCGTGCGTTCTCACATGTCGGAGTAAATCATGCTCTGGCACGCTGTATGTCGGAGTAAAAGGACAAAGAGAATTCATTTCAAGTCATGTCATTTTATGTTCACACAGTGCTGCGTCTGGATCTTGCTGGAACAAAAAACATTACTCAGATCACATGTGGCTTCAAATCCCCTAAAGCCCTGATTGTGTGTGTCTGTCTGAATTTCTCTGTGTGTGAGTGTGTGTCGGACCATGCCAAATTATGATAACATAGTCCCAGCTGAATGGGTGGACTCTGCAGTTGAGGAGGAATGAAATATGTCATACATGCAAACAGTCCAGGAGTTCTTTATGTTGATTGTAGTGTTTTTTTGTTCTCTGTCTCTCACACAAACACAAACACACACAGACACACACAGACACACATTCCCGCACCTATTTTCAGCGTTTTCATGGCTGTTTGGAGGTGACAGCCCCTACTCATGCAGGTTATAAATACACTGCCAGAACTAGAGCATACCCCTGGCTCGCCACCTGCTCCCGTCCCTTCCTGAGTGGATCGTGTGTGTGTGTGTGTGTGTGTGTGTGTGTGTGTGTGTGTGTGTGTGTGTGTGTGTGTGCGCGTGTGTGTGTGTCAACCAAAGTTAGAGGATGTGGCTCCTGCTCTCCGGCATGTCATCACTAGTGAGGTGTCACTGGAAAATACACTCACGCAGACCGAGGCATTTAGTTCCGAGGGGGTGTGGCACTGTACGCTGTATTCATTTACAATGTGTGTGTGTGTTTGTGTGTGTGTGGCAGCTGTATATCATTACCATTTGAAAGAATTAGCACAATGTGTACATTTCATAAAACGTATGTTTTTATACATTCAGACACATGACAGAGATGTATGAAACTATGATTGAATGGGACGGTTTTAGATAACTTTCCTGAGTTGTTTTGGAATAACACCCTTAAAGGGACAGTATGTAGGATTTGGCGACATCTAGTGGTGTGGTTGCAGATTGCAACCAACTGAGTACCACTCCGCTCACTCCTCCCTTTCCAAAACTGTGGTAATGTGAGCCAATGTGAGTGCAAAACCGTGATAACGCTGTTTGCCTCGCTCAGAGACCATCCATACCATAATAACACTATTTTAAGAGCAACGGAAGTCAGACAGCGGCTGGCGGTACCACGGTTTTGCACTATGCGGCTGACGTTACCGCAGTTTTCCTAAGCGTGTTGGAGAACTACGGTGTCCTTTAAAACATGAAAGGCTCTCTCTAGAGTCAGTGTTTGGTTTGTCCGTTCTGGGCTACTGTAGAAACATGGTGGTGCAACATGGTGGACTCCATGAAGAGGACCCGCTCCCTATGTAGATATGAAGGGCTCATTCTAAGCTAACGGAAACACAACGATTCTCAGTTTAAGGTGATTATACACTAATGAAAACATAGTTATGAATATTATATTCCATTTTCTGCTAATAGATCCCCCTGTTCCTTTAAAATGCTACGGATGCCGTCTTCATAAGATATAAAAAGCCGAGGCAGCGACAGTCATAAAGAAATCCATTATGCTTCTGTTGGTGCCTGACCCGCTCCTCATCTCCGTGTTAGAAGTGAAAGTGCTTCGGGCTCTCTGCAGTGGTCAGACATGCTTGTAGAGTGACATCGGCTTTGGCTGCAAAACTCCAAGTGGGGTGGGGTTCTTTAATACTGCAGTGCAATACTGCAACACTGCTCATAGTCACGGGAGCCTCCGGAGACTGAATGTCCACTCAACTGAAGTTCCTCTTTACTGACATCTAAAATATACATGTCACAAACACCCGTACAGTCCAATGCAGTGTATATTCAGTCCAAATTTAAAAAAAATCCTCAACCAAATTCGACCTTTGGAGGACATTATAGAGCATTAAACAAATACTACCGTTGTTATTGGATTGTATTACTGTTGCGTTCTCCTTCTACTGTGCTAATGTACTGATAGAAATGGAGGGAAAGAACAACAACTGGGAGGAAAGTGTAAGGGCAGCGCCATTATGTAAAAAGACACCCCCACACTGTGAGATCCATGAGTCATTTAATTTGTCAGTTTTAAATTTAATGTCTGCTCTTTGATCCCATTTGTCATTATTTGACAGATGATTACCACACAGATGATTATTACACAAATATAAGTGCTAACTCACCAACCTACTGCTAACAACTCTGGTAACATGCTGTGATAATGTGTAAGAGTTTTGTTTACTTGTAGAACAGATTGCCAACTTGTCATCACGATTGATGTCAGCACAGGAAACAGAATCCCTTACCAATGCACCTGAAAACCTTTAATATTTAACTTAAGGTAAAATGGGCTTGGAATGAGCATACATTTAACGTGAAATAATTCACTGAAATCCTAAATGTCATTAGCTGCATCAAGTCAGGGGTTTAATTTGAGGTATATAATTCAAGGAGCCTGTCCCCTAAACTTCCAAAGTAAGGGATATGGAATAAAAGGATTTAAACTTGTGGGGTTGTGTTTGTAGATTAAGAGATGACTCACTTATTTAAGGGACATTTGTCATCTTGCGATGTTCTTGTGACAGCAGTTGCAACACAGATAAGTTTGCACACATTAGGTCATTAAAAAGAAAATTACACAGCTATTTGTCCACCAGGTGGTGCCCTTGACTCGTCCTGCGTTTCTAGTTTGAACTTCAAACTGACACACTGGCATGAAAAGATGAGTAACTGCTGTGAGGTTTCAACACCGAACTGATGAAATGGTGTTCATCCAAAATGAAATGTTAAAGTTGTCACCTGAGATGTTTGTCTCTTGAAAGAATTCACAGACCTTTAAGAAGGAGAAGACACTGTACCCCAAGTAATTAACCCTGCTAGTGTCAGCTTCACCTCATTCTGCAACACACCAATGTACTTATGTCGTTGTGTTTTAGTGATATGTGTGCAACTTGGTTCAGATGTGCAGCCACAAAACCCAAATACTATAAAAATGGAAAAACATTTGTAATTTAGTTGACCCCAAGCAAATGGCAAAGGAAAAATCAATCCAATGTCCAGTCACAATGAGCTATTGATTTTATTTTGGTATTTTTAACTCCTGTAATGTCACAATGTTACTGATATTAATACTTATAATAATATTCTTAATATTAACATTTAATGTTGATACTTTATATCTTGATATTGTTGTATTCACATAATATTATATATAGTTTTTAAGAAATAATATAGCAATTAGGGCTGTGTATTGGCAAGAATCTGGCGATACGATACATATCGTGATACAGAGGTAACGATTCAATATATTGCGACATATCGTGATGCTGTAAGCAAGACGATATATTGCGATTTTTTAAATTTAATAAAAATAACATTTATACTGCATGCAAAAAACTGCTCGGTTTTTGCCCCAAACTGCATGTGATTATCATAAAGTGGGCATGTCAATAAAGGGGAGACTCGTGGGTACCCATAGAACCCATTTTCATTCACATATCTTGAGGTCAGAGGTCAAGGGACTCCTGTGAAATGCCAGTTTCCTTCTTGAAAATCCAGTATGACATGGTTGGTACCAATGGATTCAATACATTTACTAGTTTCATATGATGCAGTAAACTTCACTTTAGCTTTAAAACTGAGCCCGCTACAACCTCCGAATGACAGAATAGCGGCTGGATTTTTCAGAGGTTAATTAAAAATCAATACAGTGTTTTGGAGAATCGATACAGTATCGCAAAACATAATATCGCGATACTCACGTGTTTTGATAATTAACTTACATCCCTAATAGCATTATTAAACTTTTCTCTTGTAGCAGAGGATTCTGATTTGTGTGTATTCAGCATATTGTGGAATTTCATCGTGCTCAATTTTTCTTCATGTGGAAAGAAAGTAATTCTGATAACAGTTGTAGCTGTCCTTCACTGTGAGTCCTCAGTGTTATGACTGACAACTCTACTTTTTATCCTGCAGGTGATCTCAGGTCAGGTTTATGAAGGGACACAGTTAACGCGTACAACATCTCAGTGGGCCATTACATAAGTCCAATCGATTCAAGCTACAAAATTCACGAGTTACGTAATAACGTTTAAAATGTAAATGGCTGGAGGGGATGATCATCCTCCTCTCCCCTCACATGCCCTCTTTTTGTCAGGTTCACTGGCTTATCGTCTCTCCTCCTAAATCCCCATACACACTCACACACACTCACACTAGTACACACACAGAGACCCAGATTCAACACATTCAGTGGATGCCATGGTTTAGTAGCTCCATTCATCCATTCATCATAACAACAGAGTGCATGTGTCAATAGTCCAATGTTGCTGTGCTGCTGTGATTATAAGATCAATACATACAGCATAATGGTTAATGTGTCCCATCCATGCCTGTGAGCATCTGATCAGTACGGGTCGGTGATCAAAATAAACACTGTTTTTCCACCTGAGAGGGTTTTTCTTGTTAGATAGTACAAGAAGAAGAATTAAATTATTTAAAAAAATGAATTAATTTATTTTATAACTGATGCCTTTCATTTGGTGGAGCACACCCTCCAACAACACCCTGTGTGACCCTTCCTTACAATAACAACATGGTGCAGTCTTCATGTCTGTAGAATTGCAGCACACACAAGTGATGGTTTATGGTATTGATCTCAGGGTATTGTTCATCAAATAACCATCTACTTTAACTCTCGCTACAGTGGCTAACAGAATTAAACTGTTTTACGAATCCACATTATTTTTTTTGTTTGGTCACCAATGCTCGAATGCCCTGATTTGTTGACTGTATAGTTAAAGGGATAGTTTGGGTGTTTTGAAGTGGGGTTGTATGAGGTACTTATCCATAGCCAGTGTATTACTTACAGTAGATGACGGTCGGCTTTCCCCCAGCATCGAGACCAGCAGACAGGAGTACCGACACCAAAGCAAAGCAATACAGTGCTGTGGACGGGGACGGCAGGAAAACGTATTTTAGCCACCTAAAAGAAAAGTTCACCTAAAAAAAATGTATATACGGTTATGTGTAGACTATATCTAGAAAAAATCTTTCGGTCATCTGAGCCTGCTGGCTTTGAAGAGAGCACAGATAAGTTTCACTTTCAGTTCAGTTCCTCGTTGGAAAGGAAAGGGACTGACTGCAAGATAAAGCACTGAAAATATTCTAAATATAGCGTAAACTTAAATTGATATGCTTCTTTAGGTCGACCTTTATTTTAGGTGGCTAAAATAGGTTTTACTGCCATCCCCGTCCACAGCACTGTATTGCTTTGCTCCGGTGTCGGTGCTCCTGTCTGCTTCTCGATGCTGGGGGCGTGCCGACCATCATCTACTGTAAGTAACACACTGACTAGAGATAAGTACCTCATACAACCCCACTTCAAAACACCCGAAATATCCCTTTTAAAGAACATTTTGGAAAATACATTTGCCCTCTTGCTGAGAGTTAGATGGGAAGATTGATTGATCAGTCCTCTCATATAATTATTGGCAAGAAAGCAAAAAAAGTGTGTATACCCCAAAATTTCAAACTATTCCTTTAAAGTTCAGATTTGTTGACTGGATAGTTAATTAAGTTGTGATTAGCCTTCCAATATCACTAGCATGGATTAAAAACTTAAAAACTGAATTAAGTAGAGATGAAAAAATCATTCACAGTTTTTAATGAAGCCAATCACAAATTCTGTGGATTTGTCTGTTGAGGGTTGTGAAGTGTAGTCGGAGCGAATCAGCTGCATTAACGTTCACATTATGTAACCACACAAAGCTCAGGGTAGGGCTACATAAAACATTAATTATTCATTTCTAGTCATAAAGGATTTAGCTGCGTACTCTCCTCTTGAGAGACATGGCTGTTTCATAGTACATTGTGGTTAATAGAATGAGTTTTCTTCCACTCTCAATTTAAGATGGTGGAGAAGTGAGACTCTGGTGTCGGATAGTTAAAAAAGAGTGTTTTAGGGAGTGTGAGTCCAAACCGGTGTGCATGCACCTTCACCTTCCAGAGTTGAAGTCAATGCCCCTCCTGTTTGGAAAAACCAGGCATCGGAAAAAGTTAAAAAAAAATGCCTGAGCTGAGAAATGTTTTTTCAAGACCAGAGAAATGCATCGCTTCATTTAACAGGAAAAGAAACACCAGTGTGTGCAGGTACGCTGTTTGTGGCCCTCCACCTCTCCCATTGCCTCACACACACACACACACACACACATACACACACACACACACACACACACACACACACACACACACACACACACACACACACACACACACACACACACGCACACACACACGGTACAAACACCCTCTCCCCCCTGATGTTTCCAGGCACCTCCTTCTCTGCTCAAGGAAAGATTTAATGGTTTAATGTGCTTCATGCTGTCAGAAGGCATTGCTTCGGGAGAGCATTAATAGTTTTATATAAACATTGTGCTTCTTTTCACTGGGACAGTTGAGTATTGCTTTATAAAAAGTAGAAATCCATGGATTATGACTCAGGGCACTACATTTATTTTCCTTTAAGGCACCTACCCTCATGGGACTATGTGTGTGTGTGCACAAAAACACGCATTTTATGGCTTTTTCTCCAGGGTTAAAGCTTTATTTTCATATCTCCTCCATCATTTAAATTTATACTAGAGTATAATTCAGTTCATTTAGGGTATTCTTAGTATATGAAACCTTTCAGCCAATAATCTTGAATCCTAGGCTTTGGCTCAGGCCCCTGCTCGAGTGTATCTCTGCAACTAAAAGGTTTATTTGAATAATCTTGGTATCATAATAAAGGTGAGATTTCTGCAGAGGTGTAAGCGTCAATACGTTACCCGGACAGAATAAATGAAGAAGGGACACAGTATAAATGAAAGATTTAATTTCCGCCTAACAAAACTGTGCAATTTTAGAGTAAATATCCCTTTGGAATGACGCAGTGGCTGCCCAAACCTCTAAGATAAGATAAAATAAGATAATCCTTTATTAGTCCCACAGTGAGGAAATTTGCAGGATTAAAGCTGCAAAGGGGGACAGTGCAAACAACAAAAGTCATCTATAAACAACAAGATCTAATAAGCAAGTAAACAATAAAGATGTAATAAGTAAACAGTAAAAAACAAGATATAAAAACTGACTGATTGAGTGGTTGCAAACCATAGGCTATCACAAAATCTGAACATTACTTGTGCACAGACTGCTAATGAAGTGAATCAGAGCAAAGTTGGAGTTTAGTTTTAGTAGAGGCATGTTATGGTGGAATCTTCAAATTGGCCATTTGGGTCTCATCTGTGCCATTTGAAATTTTCTCAGGTAACTGTACAACTCAAGGCTGAGTCGGCTATAGGCTGTTTGATGCTAGTGAAAAGGCAGAGTTCCATCCCTCCATCATGCCATGCAAATGAATACAGATGCTGGAATCGACTCAAAAATGACCCAGAGACATAGCCATTAGCATTGATATGCCCTTGAACACGACTTCTGATCACAAAACAAGCAAAGGTAGGATTTATTTTATGGTTATTATGGCTGTATAAAGTGAAGTTTATGTTTGTCTCTTTTTCGGCTGCTGGTTCAATGACTTTTCATAACCAAGCAGCCGAATCAATATTCTGTTACTGTAATGCCTATTTCTCACCTCAAGTGTTTTCAGAATCATCTTGTAGTGTAATGTTTAGCTGTAAAATGAGAAAGTTTGTGAGGCAGCCGCCATTGTAAAATCTGTTGAAGGAAGCCAAGTTCTGGTCACATGACCGGAGCACAGCCAATAGGAACGCTCTCTCTCTCTGAAATGACCTGTGATTAGTCAAAGTCTGCAGTCATGGGCTAGATTTTTCTAAAGCCTGAAAACAGAGCCATGAGGAGGAGCAGAAGTCTAGTTTTCTCTCTGAACACTTGAATTACAATATGCTGAAAGGTTATTATGGAATTTTTGCCAAATTATGCCAAAAAATTGTTGCCTACTGCCACTTTAAGTAGCATAATTGCTAGCACCCCTATGCGCCTGCAGTGACCGTTGATAATGCTCATGTAAGTTAACGTTAGTTTCTTGGTGTTGGATTTGAGTTTCGTTTCGGTAAAATTGTTTTTGTTATTGTCTTTTAGTCGAGCTTCTTCCCGTTATGTGAGTAACTTATGAAGGATGAATGTGTTTCTACATGTTTAACATGTCTGTCTCTGGTGCTCTTCTTCAGAAGGAAAATATAGCAGCTATCAGTAGAGATTTGACTTCAACATTTTGAGAAAGACAGCTAACAGTTACAGTGGGCCTTCGTCTCTTTCTTTGCTCTGCCCACAGAAGCTCATATCTCATGTTTACTCAGCTGTGCCACCTTGCATTGTTGAAAGGAAACTTATAGTAAGCTCATAAGCCTGTCATCAAAAAGGAGAAACCTCAGCTACTTTCAGCCAGATTTAAAGAGACTAGAATGGCATCAATAATTAGGAAATGTGAAATATTAGACAGTCACAGTATTTGCCTAATAATTGGTTAGAAACCTGATGTAGGGCTGTTTGGATGCTCTGTAGGTATGTGGCTAAAGATTCCTCTTTTAGGTAAACTGTTTATGAATCTTTAACAAGATGCTATGCTAGTTGTAGACTGTAGAGTTACTGATGTACAGCGATGCTTTCAGCTAAATGCTACCTTTAGCATGGCAACATGTTAGCATTCACAATGCTAACATGCTGATGTTTGTCAAGTATAATGTTTAACTTACTGTGTTCACCGTCTTAGTTAAGGCCAAAGTGTGTTAGCCTGCTAATAATATTTGCTAATTTGCATTAAACACAAAATACAGCTAAGGGGTGCCATTAGTTTTGCAAGAATTTGGTCATAAACCAAAGTATTGGACAAATTTGAATTTTGACCTGATGTTTGCAATTACAGGAAAAGTCAGGGGATCACCCACACTTTTACAGTTAATCCCCTGGGGAACATGAATGCCTGTACCAAATTATATAGTAAACCATGCAATAGCTGTTGAGATATTTCAGTCCAGGGACATGAAGAAAGCCAACAGCATAAAAAAGGACACCACTAAAAAAAATTAACACCGTGTCCATCTATTCAATTACATTTAGCTTTCATGTGACCATACAGCAGCACATTAGAGGATGGTGGCAGCACAGAAAGCTGCTTGTTTCTCATCGTCTTAGCTGCCCTATAGACTGAGACAGAATGAGGACAAGTTAAAAGACGAGACAACGGGATGGCTCGAAACACAGCGTGATATGACAGGAGTTTTTAGTGGAGGAAACTGAATGTACAGCAGGTAAGGCATCATGCTGGTGTGTCACTGAACCAGTGCACATCTGTACTGACAGCAGCCAGACAGGGGACGGGTGACCGTCCAATGCTGAGATAAAATGCCTCGAGACTCATGGGAAAGCCGCAAAAGCTCAACATGTCACAACCACGTGCACTAATTCTATTTATTTGTGTGTCTGCAGCTCGTCAAAGCAGGGAGCCACGCCTTCACGGAGAAGAGCTTCAAGAGGAAACGGGTGTGCGATGTGTGCAAGCAGAACATCGACAACCCTGGGGCTTTCTGCAAGGGTGAGTCCACGTCTCTGTCAGGTCTGTCAGCAAGTGTGGATACACACCTAGACCTGATATAGATGAGCTCACCCTGACTGTCCTCTGGTCCTCTCACTGTCAGACTAAAACATGAACTCTCCTTTTCTGTGTGCAGAGTGCAAGGTTGCAGTTCACAAGACATGTGAAGCCAAGGTAAGCCTCACATTTTACCTCACTTTACCTTCCTCCTGTCCTGAGCAAATTGTGCTCCCGTGTCAGAGGTTCAGATGCTAATATGGTGCGAGTTTTAAGTGGAGTAAGCCATGTGCACTGACCTAGATGTCTGGTTAAAGAAGGGCCACCCCTCCTGAACTGCAACCAGCCAGGTTGCTATGAGCAATTCAGTCATGTGTTAACGTCGTGGCATAGCAGGAGCTCCTGAGAGTCCTCGAACACCCGGGAAGTCCCTGTGACACTCTGATACAGCTTGATTTGAAGCCCTTGTGCTTATTAAAGAATGATATTTTACACCACCTTCTGATACCCATTAGCATTGTCTGTGCAAAGTGCTCTTAGGCTGATCAGAGGCAGCACAGCTCAGGGAGATGGTACTTGGAGGAGGAAAACTGCTGTGCTGGTTGTACTAGATCAGTAGCTTTTACTGAAGTAATAAGAAAGGCTGAACTGGCTCGGGACAACTGGAAGCTACTCGTTTGCAAGAAATACACATTCTAATGCACGTTGGACAATCCTCCAATGGTCTGTTTGTTTGAAATAGGAAAGGAAATAGTCCGGTGAATGCTTTCAATCACTGTGAAATAGAAGCATTTTAGCCCACTCACTGTGTCCCTGACAGCCCTGAGAAATACTAACTACTACTGGTGAGGACAAGATGTATGTAAGGCTTTAACATAGCAAGAATTGTCCGTGGTAACTGGTAGTGTACTGAATCAGGAAAGTTCTTCTGAAAACAAGACAAAGAAAGGAAGTGGTGTGTTTTTGGATCAATAAATTCAGCTTGTGTTAAAGATTTTAGTGGCATTACTGACACTTTCAAAAATGCTTGAAGCCAGTCGAAATGCATTGAAACCAGTGAAATTATCTCAGCCGCTGAATAGATTATTTTCACTTGTTTTAGGATTTGTTACTCATGGCATCCCCTCTTTTTCTCAACATAGCTTTTTCTGTTTATCTCACTTCTCTGAATTTGTAGCAATATTGTCAGGGCTTTATGGTTTAACCTTTGTCACTCCATACTAGCCTTTCCCAAAGATTGGGTCGGGTCCCACAGGTTTGTTGCAGGAGAGATTTTATTTGGGTTGCCAAATAAATTTGCCGAATTTCTTCCATAGTCTTTTATTTAACATTTATATCTGCAGTACACCTTTGAGCCACATGAGAGAGCCTGAATGTTCGTATTTTTCTGATAATTGTAGCCTACTTATAACATTGAATCTAATATGAAAGTGTGAGGAAACACACAAGAGCCTGTTAACTCCACCTAAATCCATTTATTTGATTTATCAAACGTATATCTCTTCGACACAGCTGGTTTACCTATTCAAGATAATGAATGCTGATGTGGAAATGGTGGTAGAAATGGTCAGGACGGTTCATTTATGCACAAATTTGATTTATAGGCTATTGTGAATTGTGTCGCAATGGTTTGTCATTTTTAAAAAGTGGGTCCCCAGAAAAACTATTTGGGAAACACTGCTCCACACTATTCACATCTAATATATGAGGTGTGTGAAATAAGTCCGATTTTCATATTGCCGCCATTGTACATCACAGTGTATGAGCAGCAATGTACGCATTAGCTTATTGCCTAAAATGGAAATATAAGTTAGCATTAAAAGATACCAAAAATTATCTGAAAACTCTTTGCTGCAACAATGGAGCTCAGTTGCAGAACATTTTCACACATTACATCAGTGAGGTGTTGTTGTCAGTCCCTCAGAATTAAAGAGAATTAGCTTCTTGTCACCATTTTGCACTGGCATTAAACATTAATACAGGGTAAAATCCATCATAGAGGAGGCATGGACACATTTTTGTCCACAGACTGTGACCTCAATAGATCACACTGCCATGCAAAAAATTGTGTTTGAGCAAGGAGCCTAATCTTTGTTGTTTTTGAGTGGATTTATTTCATTCTAAGAGGCGCTGTGTAAAAGAGAAGCTCTCTTTCTGTCCACAGCTTATGTCAAACCACTGGGAGTAGCTGCCTCTGCTCTCCCGTGACCCCGCTCGCAGCAGCTCAGTGTCACACACCACTGAGTGTGTTCATGACCTTGCTGTAACTGTGCTTACACTGTCCGAAAGCACAGCCACAGGAAAACAGCACCCATCGTCTTTATTTCTCAGCTTTTCAGGTCGGCTCAAAGCCTGTGGGATTTATGACAGGGGGGGAAAGTTTGCCTCCCTGCCCCCTCCTCCTCTTCCTCCTCCTCCTCCACACACTGTAATAGTGTACAACTGGGCACTACCAGCTGTTGTGCCTTAGCAGCATGTATTAAAAGAGGATTATTATTTTTGTCATACTCGTCCCGCTGGTCGCCACGGCGATAGCCAAAAACAACTCGTGGTGGCTGCAGGAGAGGCAGGCGCCGTGGACGAGAGTGGACATCGTCACACGGGACGATGATCAATCTGGATAGGAGAAGCCTGAGTGGGTAAATATAGAAAATAACAAGAGTGCCGTAGATGCCTGCCAGTGAGTGATCACGGGGGGGAGAAGGGGGGGGGACGCAAATAAGCGAGAGGCAGCTGGGGGAGACAGACTGTGTGTGTGTGTAATCAGTCCCGTTTGGGGGTATTCATAAATAAAGGGGAACATTGGGTCAAGGCTGCTGTCTGCTTCATGTCACGCTATGCTCCCACTGTATGTTTCTACGTGCTGCTCATATGTCAACTCCTTTCTTTTTTTTTACTTCTTTCATCTCTTGCGTCTCACTGTCATCATCCTTTTTTTTACCTTTCATCTCTGTTAGATTTCCTGATGTTTTATAGTCACAGTTAAAGCTTCTCCCACCTTTCTCCGTGGTGTTTTTCATCTCCTTTTGAAGTCTTAAATGCTTTCATCAGTGCCAGCTTAGTACCATCTCCATAACAGTCAACACTAGTTGTTATTTTTGCATCCCGCAGTCCATCTAATTCTGCCTCTTTGTCCTGCTGCCACTTGTCATCTCTCTCTCGGCCTCAGGCCACTGGAGAGGTCACTGGACATCAGCACTCTGCAGGGCTGCCCGGTGTTGTATTGATGCGTGTGTGTGTGTGAGTGCACGTGCAAGGGAAAGCACTCTTACTGCCGGGCGTGCTTTACTGTCTCTGTGCATATGACACAGGCATAGCGAGAGGGGAAAGCTATGTTGCATGTGCTGCTGGCACAGTGGGAGTGTGTGTGTGTGTTATCGTGAGAGAGGGAGAGAGGGAGGGAGGCATAGGGAGTTGGTGAGAGAGAGAGCAGAGAGAGGGAGGCGGTGTATCCCACTCTACAGACAGGACTGCTCAGAGGCAGAGGGAAAGACTGAAGCTGCTTGTTGAGAGGTAAAAACACGCTCTGTATTTACCGAGTAGAAGCTGTTGGTTTAGTTGCTCAGCACGTCAGTTTTGACTTTTCATTTCTGTATTTCTCTTTTCTACTGAGTCGCAATCTAACAAACCGTAAAGCCTCTCCACAGTGTTTGCTCTGATAATGCGGCATGTGATGCATGTGTGCACATTATTCCATTAAGGAGCTAGAGAGGCTCTCGCCTTTCCCGGAAAGAGGATTTCATTTACCGTGATTAAGGCAAGTGCAGAAAATCAAGCGGAGGACTCCTGCTGTGACCTACAAAAAAATACACAGATTTTAATTTTTAATACTAGAGAGTGAAAGATTTACTTTTTAATGAGACAGTTCAGTATATGTGCAGGTTGGCAATTTACGGAAACTGCACCTAAACCCTATTCTCTGTGCTACTATACATGCCTGTAAATGTAAAAAGTCTGACTGTCAGACTGTTTTGGGGATAGATTAAATGTGTTTGTCTGCTTGTGTGTGCATTTGCAAGTGTCTGCATACACCAGCGTGGATCTATCTGTTTGCACAACTTTTCTTACTTTTAATTTGATCAACATTTATCTACTCTGTACAGCTTGTGTATGCTGCTGTGAGAATGCAATTTCCCACTGTATCTATCTACTTCAGCACTGCGCATACATGTTTGTGTAGTGAGTACGGACAGTCATCTATGACCAAAGGGCACCTGACAGAGACAAATGTTTGTATCCCAGACTCAGCTGTCCTAAACATCATCTGATGGATCCTAATGTTGCGTAGTGAAATACAGATGGTTGCAGTGTCTGCTCACACACGCACCAGCTGTCCTGCTAATGTTTCATGCTGATTTATGAATTGATTTAGCAATTATGATGCTTTATGGAATATGTGCTTGTGTAATAAGCAAGTGTTGTACATAATAGTGTTGTCCATTAGTCCTAATTAGTGCTAGTGGAACTGCAACAGTTTCTACCTCAAATTTTGGCATTTCTTGTTACCTACAGCGATACCGATATATCTGCAGTATGCTAATATCGCCTCGTTTATCGGTCTAGCTCTTGTCCAGATGTTGTGAATTTCTGTTGCTTCTCTCCTATCAGGTGTCTTGGGCAACAAGTGTCATGTTTTTCAACCTCTTCTGTTCTGTTTGTGTCTCACCACGGGAGGCGCGGTGGACATGCTGTCCTGTGGTAGCTCGACGTGTCAAAGGCACATCGATGGGAAGGTAGAAGCGGCTTTAAGTCGATAGAGACGGAGAACTCTGTAGGATGGAGGTTGAAGTGGATGTTGTGGATAGAAAATCCTGTCAGATGAATATTTGTGTAACTTCCTTAAGGTTGTTGTTGCTATTTATAACCAGCATGATGCACTATGTACAAAACATAATCATGGTTAATTTGATTTTACTGCTTTACTTGTCTTATCAATAATTAAGTATTACGGGGAGAGTGCACACACACACAGATGCATGCACAGTGTTTATATTTACCCATTGCTTTTCATTTCCTGAGAGCCAACTGATAGGTACAGAGCAAGACTTGTTTAATATTCCAGCCAGGAATTATACAGCTGCTGCTTTTTTTTGGCATGTCTTTAAAACAATTGGAGCTTCTCTGAGCATCATTTATAATACATTTCTTTTGACAGTCATGTGTTGGATCGATAAAGACAGTAAGTTGTGATAAATATGTGTTATTTTTCAATTATTGGATGTTAAATGTTGTTGGGCAAAGCGCCAAGGACCAAATAACAAATGCACGTTGCCATGATGGAGTCAGACATAGTTGCCAGATGTCTTAAAAACTTCACTGTTACTGGATTTGTGAGATGACTGATGGACAAATAGACAAAATGAGCCTTTAAGTGTCCGGGACGTATAGTCTAAAATAAGGAGCTCTATCAAAATAGCTCTGTGAAATCTCTCTGCTGTGTGTCAGTGGTCAGTGTGTTCAGCTGTTGACATCTGTCTCCCATCCAGTGCTCACTCTCGCTTTCTGTTTGCCTCTCCTCTTTCCTCCTTCCCGTCCTCCCGATGGCTTTTTCTCCCTCTCTAAGCTCCGTCTATATCTCCATTCCCTGGACAGTTTGTTTTATTTGCTTTGAGTTGTGCTTCCTCTTGCCCCCTTCTTCTCCGGGGCCGGTTAGGGACTTGCCCCGGCTATGCGTGATGCTTATCGAGGTGTCATCTGATGTTGTTTATTCAGGGGGAGCTCATACTTGTATCTCACGGCAGGGATGATTGTGGGTATCCTGTCCCCAGGCACTGAAAGTGGAGAGAGAGAGAGAGAGAGAGAGAGAGAGAGAGAGAGAGAGAGACAGAGTGTGAGGTAGCAGCAGAGGGGAGTGACAGACTGCAGGGGTTAGGAAATGCAGAAATGAGGGCTCAAAGATGAGAGAAAAACGGAAGAAAGGCAGAGCGATAATGAGAGAAGAAGGAGAGGGGATGCCGTGCTTTCATGTAAAGCCTCCTAAATCACAGCCGCTCCTAGGTTTGCCCTCTGGTACCCTGGGTGAAATGTTAACAGTCTGTGCAAAAAAAACAAAAAGCCTCAGAGTTTTATTTAGCTTTCAGTGGACTTTGGCGTTCAGTGTCTTTTTGTGAGACGATGGAACTTGGAATAAGCACTGGTTATTTTGCTTTTCCACTTTCAAACGGGAAGGCTTACTCACTTCTCCCTCTCCAGAGTGTGATGTCAGCTCCGAGTCGGCTGTCAGAGTGAAACTCGCTCCTCCTGGACGGCGTACCGACGCCCATGTCTCAAACACTCACATTTATCTGCAGCTTCCCCGTAACTGACTCAGCTACGCTCTCGGCAGATCTCTGTGTTGGATTTCCTCTCCCTGGAAAAGGAGAGATGATTCAAGATGTGGCAGTGACATCTTTTAAGATTCGTGCCACAGTCACTCTGTTGTGGAGCAGCCAGGAAACTCTGATTTAATGTAGATTAATGCTGATTAATCCAATCAATCAAACAAATGTTTAGTTGATCAGTAAGGCTGTAAATGTCAGAAAGTCCATCTCAATTTCTCAGAGCACAAGATGATGCCTTAACAGTAGTTAGACATTTTGGCTAGTACATGTATTTGCCTTTGTTCCCAGAGTTAGATGAAAAGATCGATACCTCTCTCGCTTCAAGCCAGCAGCTAGTTAGCTTAGCTTAACATAAAGACTGAAAACAGGGCAAAACTGCTAGCCTGGCTCTGCCCAAATATAACTACATCCAGGTCATTTAGGATAATAGCAGAGTCAGTGTGTGTGTACGTGGGAAGTGAGTGATGAAGCAAGAGAGAGAGAGCGGCGGTGAATGTGTGCAGAGGAGCAGAAGACAGTTAGTTTGTGAATATCAAGTGAATGTACAGTGGAAGTTGTAGTTTGTGCAGAAATAAATGCTGCAGCTCCTCAGGACCAACAGAGGTTTCCCGTCTTGTTTCCCGACGGCTGAGTGGAGTGACGGGGGTTACGTTTATATTACGGGAGCGAATAACGTTATCGACTCCAGCCCAAGCCGGTAAAGTTAACACAGTGGTTTGTCCATTCTGGGCTACTGTAGAAACATGGCGGCCCGGTCCGTGAAGAGAGAACCGGCTCCGTATGTAGATATAAACGGCTCAATCTGAGGTGACGAAAACACAATGATTCTTAATTTCAGGTGATTATACTCTGAAAAAAAAACATACTTATTATTATCATATTCCATTTCTGCCAATAGTTCCCCCTAAATGTTACACACTGTTCCTTTAAAATATATAACGTGTTAATAAGTGAGTTTTAGGATTCTTTAAACTTCGGACAAAGTAAAGCTAGTTTCTTCGTTTTCAGTCTTTGTGCTAAGCTAAAACATCCGGCTGAGAAAAACAGCACACGCTCACATTTGAGAAAAAATGAATGAATGTTACTTGTAAGTAAGTGTAAGTGTTACTTGCAATCTGAAGCACTAAACAGAGCAGGCATCCAGTCAGTCGGCCCATGAGTGCTGTCATTGGCACCTCAGTAAATTCTAGCTGATGAACAGGACAAACTGAACCAGATGGCTTCGCTCCCAGTGGCTCCACAGCGTACAGTCCACATGCATTAATGAAGACCCTGAGGCTGGCAGAGCCACTAAAGACACGTGTACATACACTCCGCATGCATGTGTGTGTCTGTGTGTGTTTATATGTGCGTGTGCACGTGTGGACCCAGGTTGACCAGCGCTGACATCCTGTTACAAATTGCTTCCTGTTGACTCTGGCGTCTTCCTCCTCTGCCTTTATGCTGCGTGTCAGTTCAACCCCGGTCTTCTTCTGTGTGCACGTCATGTGTGTGTGCGTGACGATGCATGTTTGTGTTTACACACATGTGCATGTTGTGTCTGTCTCCCACTGTTCCTTCCTGGAGCCCGACCACTTTATCCACTTAACTAGCATTATTAAACCTATTAAGAGAGGAGTCTTCCCCCTATGGCTGAATCTCTGTGTTCATTAATTTCCCCCTGTAGGTTTTATAACATGTTTGTGATCCGTCGTCGTGCATTAACACACTGGAAAGTACAGATTATGCTCGCGCTGTGGTGGAATGTGTATATAACTGATTGACTAAAGATCCAACAAATAACAGCTAAATAACAAATACAGAGTTTTGGTATATCAGCCGTCAGTCTGTGTGAGGCCTGCATGACAATAATCACATGATGACATCATCTTGTCAGTTAAGCATATTTTGTTGATTGTTCCCTGCCATGCAGTACTAATTACAGCATGCCCTGTTCTCCCTTTCCTTTTACTCATTCCTCCCTGGATCACATGTCTGTTTATGTTTCCCCATCATCACTCTCTCCTAAACTCTGCCAGTCTTTCTCTGTGCCCTTCTGTAATGTCTTTTGCCATCTCCTGTCAGTGTGTGTGCCATGAAATAAGAAAGCTGTCATTTGGGTTTATGTCATGTAATAGAAAGCCCATCTCCTGTAGTCATGGCAAATCTTTTTGGACTATTTTTTTAAAAGAAACCTAACAAAATCAAATGTAACGTCCCATTGCTCCCGTCCTGGAAATGTACAACACCAAAACAAAAGTGAAACTGAAGATTCGTGATAAGTTGTGTTCTATCTCTCAGTGGTCCTCAAAGTGGGGTCCATGGCAATGATTGTCCATAGTTAATTGCGATTAATCACAAATTAATTGCACATTTTTTTTATCTGTTCAATATTTACCTTCAAGGGAGATTTATCAAGAATGTAATACTCTTATCAACATGGAAGTGGGCAAATATAATGCTTTATGCAAATGTATGTATATATTTATTATAGGAAATAAAGTAACAACACAAAACAATGACAAATATTGTCCAGAAACCCTCACAGGTACTACATTTAGCATAATAAATATGCTCAAATCATAACAAACTGTCAGTGTGCTGACTTGACTATGACTTGCCCAAAACTGCATGTGATTATCATAAAGTGGGCATGTCTGTAAAGGGGAGACTCGTAGGTAACCATAGAACCCATTTTCAGGTCAAGGGACTCCTTTGAAAATGGCCATGCCAGTTTTTCCTCACCAAAATTTAGATAAGTTTGGAGCGTTATTTAACCTCCTTTGCGACAAGCTAGTATGACATGGTTGGTACCGATGGATTCCTTATGTTTTCTAGCTTCATGTGAGCCCGCTACAACTTAAAAATCGCAAGTTGCATTACTTTGTTAAAGAAATTAGTGGCGTTAGAAGTTAATGCAAATTTGTTTTAAGGAATATATATACTGTATATATATATATATATATATGTACTGTAGATATATGTATATATGAGTATATATATATATATATATAATAAAAATACAGTACAGTAGCTACTACTGGGTGGGCCCAGTTCTACACTATTAATGTCTCCTGTGAGAAGCTGTATGAGGATCAAATGCTGCAGCCACTCACTATGGTAAAATATGTGTATCAATGGTTGCCTCAGTTTCTATGTTATTATTTTGACAATGTCATGTTGGTGTGGCCGACATGATGAACAAAGACAAAATCAACCTGAACTGTCAGGGACTGACATCAAATACACTCGCAATTAAATTTTCTGGTGCTCAGATCAAATCTTTCTTGACAATAAATCGTAGTGAGCGTTAGGAGCCTTGTATTTTTGTCAAAGTTAGAGCAGGGATGTTTTACAAATTTGTCCTTAAAGGGACTATATGTAAGAATCAGAAATGTCTTGTTAACAGCGACACCTGTGGCCGCAATGTCAACGAAAGTCAGCGTCCTGTTGCTCGTGCTCGCGCTTGTGCTCGCTCTACATAGACATGAACGAGCACCGGTCTAAACAGTGAGGCGACACACGTCAGCTAACACACAATATCACTCTATATTTCACCTGCTTGGCAGTAATGTTAGCTGACCAGAGGAAGGTCTCTCCATGAATCAATGCTGAAACTAGTGTTGGCTTTTCCTGCATCAGCCTGCCGACCGCGGAGGGAACGGGGGGGGGGGGGACACCGACACCCGGTCGGAGAAATAACGTAACTCTCTGCGGAGCCCCGTCACTTCACAAGACACGGGAAACCTCTGTTGGGCTGGAGGAGCGGCAGCATTTATTTCTGCACAAACGTCCACTGCACATTCACTAGATATTCTCAGAGCTAAACTAACTCTTCTGCAGTGTGTAGTGTGCGCGCGTGCACGTGGAGTTGGAGCGAGCCGAGCGGGTGAGAACGAGCGCGGTGTGCAAGCAGGCAGAAGCAGACAGCAGGAGCAGCGCGTACCCACACGCGAGCGCGCATGGGACACCGACCCGGTATGATTTATGCGCGTAATAAGTTACATATAGTCCCTTTAAAATTATGACATCAATCTAAAAAATGGAAATTAAAAATATAGTTTTGAAAATATCCCACGGTACTGATCGTATGCCTTGGCTTGTTCTGTCAACGTGAAACTTGTAGTTAGTGCATTTCTGCACTGTCGCTGTTGTGTTCCTGAGTTGTAGATCGTTGTGATTGCAGGCATTTGACTTGTTAACCTGTTGCCTGACACCTGTCAGCACTCGGCCACAGAGGGCAGCTCAGCTGTCAATCAGTCTCATGGAATAGGTCAAAGGTCAAAAGTTGACAGGGTGTTACCTGTCAAGGTTTACAGTTGGAGTTGTGCTGCAATACTGAACGTTTGATTCCACTTCTCAGCTCATTTTCTTCATTTTCTGTTTGTTAGTTTGATGTGATCTGCATTGTAAATCACTTCATCTCATGAGACCATCACATGAGTTGGAAAAGTAACACATACCAGTTTCTCCTAGTTTGTCACTTCAGGGTCAACTGTTATCCTCATAATAAACAATCCAGAAGTAGTGGCGCTGCAGCCGCTTTGAATGACCTCAGCTTCCCTCTCTCTCTCTTTCTCTGTGTATACGTGTGTTTGTGGTTTTGGCAATTTACTGTTGGCTCACCGGCAGAGCACAAGGACTGCACGCCACATGTAGAGACTTCCTCCAGTAAACTTTATCCCTCGCACTCCTCTCCTTCTTCTTTACGAGTCTCAAAACACAATCAATCATTTTTATTGAGTATCTTTAAGCACTTCTTCTTATTTAATTGCCTGGTCAGCACAATAAACACCAGTCAGTTATACAGTGTGCAAAAGAAGAATTCAGAGAGTTCAATACAATGTCCTCTAGTTCTTGACATTTCTGTAGACATGCGTGCAGGGGCTTGTTTGACTTGATGTGCATGTGTCTGTTCGTGTGCACCAGTCTGTATATGTGTGTGTGTGTGTGTGTGTGTGTGTGTGCGTGTGCCTGACATCATGTGGAACAGCCAGATCTGTGCTGACAGCCTCTTCTTTACGAGCTGCAGAAAGATGACAGAAAAAGAGTGAGAGTGAATCTTACCGTTCTCTCCATCATCCCTTCATCCTTCCAACCCTTCATCTGCGCTACTGGAGCAGGACCAAGAGTGTTAAACCAAACACATGACTTGGCATGTGCCAGTTCATTCCCAGTGTGTGTGTGCTCGTGTATATTTGGTTATGTGACTGCTGCAAAAACCAACCATGTGCTCATTTCCTTTCAGGTGACTCCCACCTGCACCTCAACACCAGACCTGGTGAGTGTGTACATGTAGTTTTTTTTATATTATGTAATGCAATCAATCATTGCAGTAGAGTTACTCATTTCTGATTGTTTCTCAGCACGGCTCCACTAAATCTACACTACAGAAGAAGAGAGGCTCCATACCGAGGTACCAAGAAGCCTGAATCACACATAAAAAAAAAGATATTTGATATGTAAAATGGATACGCAGAAATGAAATGCGTAGTAAAAATAAACATGAAGAGATTCTTAAATGGACTAATGGCTGTTTTGGCTGCACTAAAACAATGAACTCTCTCACAATGTCCAGGAGTAAAAGTGTGGAACAAGTTATGGAGCAAGTGATGGAGCGCCACTACGACTTTGACCTCACCTACATCACGGAGAGGATCATCTCTGTCTTCTTCCTGCCGGACCTGGAGGAGCAGCGCTACCGCAGACACCTACAGGAAGTGGCCTCCATGCTGAAATCCAAGCACCAAGACAAGTTCTTGGTTAGTCATAAAACTGAAAACATATGGAATTATAAACTTAATGTCGTGACTGGTCTCCTAAAAAGACTGAATAATGAGATCGTGGTTCCTATTAAAACTTTTATTAAAACTAATTAAACAGGTTTTATTTGCCTATTTGTGCTACTATCCAGAAAAGTTATTGCTTTGAGTCCTTATTTCCTCCCACTGTTTCCTTTAAATTTATTCTTTTGCTATATTTGTTTCTAAGTTTGTGGTTGATATGTAAAAATAGATTTGTGATATCTTCTTATGTGTCTCTGCCTTTTCCAGCTACTGAATCTATCAGAGAAGAGACATGACATCACCAGACTTAACCCAAAGGTATTTACATCTTAAAAGATGACAGATCAATCTTGTGATCACTTCACGGTTAATGGACGGGTTTGACTCGTTCGAAAACTTCTATCTTCCTCTGCGGTTCAGGTGCAGGACTACGGCTGGCCTGATGTTCACGCCCCGCCTCTGGACAGGATCTGTGCTGTTTGTAAAGCCATGGAGACCTGGCTGACCTCTGACCCCCACAACGTGGTGGTCCTCCACTGCAGGGTCAGTGCCACCTGAATCCACATCTGCTTGCATTTGCTGTGAAAAATTTAAAACAGTGGGAGAAGCTGTTTCATCCTCACTTTGATCTGTGTCCTGATAGGGAAACAAAGGGAAGACGGGGGTCATTGTGGCGGCCTACATGCACTACAGCAAGATATCAGCTGGGTAAGCTGCATCATTATTAATCTAATAAGGCACTCGTTATGCAAGCATGTGTAAAGATCAATTATCCGTTTTGAATTTTCACCTGCCATCAAGGCTGCATTTCAATCGAGGAAAATTGGATCCCTACCTCTAAAACTGCCAACATGCATAACCAGAGTGATGCATTTCTCTTGTGCTGAAATCAACTTTTTTGTCTCCATAATGTCTTTATTCACAGTTATATTTTGTTGTCATCAAGGCCAAAACCCTTTTGTAGTTTAGTCAATGTAATCACTGTAGGGCTGCAACTAACGATTATTTTTTCAAATAATTATTTAGTCAGTATTATGTCCGAAAACAGTGAAAAATGCCACAATTTCCCAGAGCCGAAGTTGACATATTTGAATAGCTTGTTTTGTGCAAACAACAGTCCAAACCCCAAATATATTCAGTTTACTATCACAATCGACTTATCGATTAATTGACCCATCATTTCGAGCCAAACACTAGTATATTTATGCATAGTTTTCAACCGGTTACACTGCAAGAAAATCACTGTTTCTACACTAGCAAACCCGATGTGCTATAGAAAATTAATTTTCTATCAAAACAACTACAACACTACTAAACAGTTTAACTTTTGACATTACAGTAATTTGTTGGTGTGCCCACATATTACAAAATGTATTTCTGTATCTGTTGCTCATAAATTTAATTTAAATTAACTCAATACTTTTAAACTCTATTTGCCCACTTAAAATACAGTGATGTTATGTGTAAATATGTATGTAATAAAGTTAAAACAAGCAAAATTGCGGGGCGTAGCTTGGCCACCCCAGCACTAATACTTCCTAATTTTTGCTTGCACAGATCTGTAATAAAGCATGTATTAATACACCTCTGGTTGTGTCCACAGAGCGGACCAGGCTCTCACCACACTAGCAATGAGAAAGTTCTGTGAGGACAAAGTCTCCTCTTCCCTACAGCCCTCTCAGAACAGGTGGGACACACTCGTATATCTTTGTATTTCCTCCTCTTGTGCTGCTCGCCTCAGTGGCTCCCTGCTTTCATCACTATGTTTCCTCACCTCTCTTCTTCAGGTACATCTACTACTTTGGCGGGTTGCTGTCAGGTACCATCAAAATGAACAGCAGTCCTCTGTTCCTCCACCAGATCCTCATTCCATCACTACCAAACTTCCAGGCGGGAGGAGGTCAGTTTTACACAAACTAATGTTGTACAATAGCTTACAGTGTAGTTACAGTAAGTCTTAGCTTCAAATAGTGAACACAAAGTGTTTTACAGTGTTGAAGGGGGAAAAGAAACAATAAAGCCTTTGTCTGGAAACTCTCCCCCTCAACTTGTTTTTTTATACCTGCAGGTTTTTATCCATTCCTGAAAATCTACCAGTCCCTACAGCTCGTCTACACTTCAGGCATCTTGTAAGTACATGACAAGTTGTCCAGTTACTGTGTTTTTTCAGCTCACCTCCTGCGGGCAGAGTCCTTTCCTTCCCCTGTCCATCTGACAGATGTTGTCTATACAGGCTGCTGTCTGTGTTTAGGTGTAGGCTGGTCTGTGCTTATGTTAAAGTTAATGTTGTTTACCACTGTTTCACCCAACTGAGACATGTTTTGACTGGTTTTATGTGTGTTTTGAGCTGGTGTGGCGGTCTTTTTCTTATTCTGTGTATGTCTGCGTGTGTCCAGTGATCCCCAGAGCTCCAGGGCAAGGAAGCTGTGTGTGACTATGGAGCCAGCGCTTTTATTAAAGGGGGACATTATGGTGAGCAATAGCTTATTGTGCACTATATCACTAATTGGAAACCTTATTTTGATTTAAATCCTATCCATATCCATCCATATGGTACATCACTGCAATACAACTGGAGTACCTGAAAGGGATAGTTCGGGTGTTTTGAAGTGGGGTTATATGAGGTACTTATCCATAGTCAGTGTATTACTTACAGTAGATGACAGTCGGCATGCTCGCAGCTCGGAGATACAGACAGGAGTAGAGGCAACGGAGCAAAGCAATACAGTGCTGTGGATGGGGACGGCAGAAAATCATATTTTAGCCACCCAAAAAAAAGGCTCACCTAAAAAAATCGATATCCGTTTAAGTGTACACTACATTTACCACCGTTTTATCTTTCCTTTCCTTTCCGAGGGGGAACTGAACTGAAAGTGAAACTTATCTATGCTCTATCCAAAGCCAGCAGGCTCAGATGACAAAAACAGTATAGATACGTTTCACTTTCAGTTCAGTTCGCCGTCGGAAAATATTCTAAATATAGCGTACACTTAAACGGGTATCAATTTTTTTAGGTGAGCCTTTCTTTTAGGTGTCTAAAATACATTTTTCTGCTGGCCCCCGCACTGTATTGCTTTGCTGGGGGCACACCGACCGTCATCTACTGTAAGTTATATACCTACTATGGATAAGTACCCCATACAACCCCACTTCAAAACACCCGTACTATCCCTTTAATTGAAAAATAAATGTTTTTTTCTTCTCTCCTCACCTTGATGCACTTTTGTAACTTTTCCTTCAAAAAGCGCTTGATTATTTTTAAACCACTTCAGCTACAAATCCCCTGTAGACCATAAATATGCATGCTTAATTATTTTCTTACGCTGTCTTGCATGTCTCTTTGAGAGGGTAGAAACATTCAGAGCCCTTAGCGACCTAGAAAGACTTGCAAGTACTTTTTTTTGTCTCGGAGGGTAATCAGTTGCCACAACAGCGACACGCACCAAAGATATATGTATATATATATATATAAAACTGTATTTACGACATCAACTTTTTGAGACAATTCATGTGAAATGAGCCTTTGTATTGAAGTACATCGCTCTCTTACCTGCATCCCTCTCTGCAGGTGAAGTGCTACCACCGGCGGAGTCGAGCAGCAGAGAGGGAGGTGGTGTTCAGAGTCCAGTTCCACACCTGCACTGTCCACGGAGCCCAGCTGTGGTTTGGCAAGACTGAACTGGACCTGGCCTGCACAGGTATAAAAAAAAACAGAGGCTCAATAGTTTCTTAGGAAATGCATGGAATGAAGGCATTACAGAGGAGAGTAGACTGAAGGGTATTTATGCTACATATGCATGAAGAAAACTATGGTACTACATCACTGCTGGGAGGCTGTTTAAACCATACTAGTGCTTTACTACACGAAAATGTGAATATTGTAAACACATGAAGGAACAAAAGGAACTTCCTTCTGTACATTTCTATCGCTTCCTTGAAATTGTTTACACAGCTGTATAATTCAAGACCCACTTATCTTTCAGTTCATTGTGGTGTTGTGTGTGTATTTTGAGACAAATATCAAAAGACAGTGTCAGTTTGGATGAAACAGAAATGCTTGTACATGGCTAAATAAGCAGCAGTCTCAAGACAGACGCTCTAAGTGCTACATGCTGACGCATGCATACGATGTATAAATAATATTACCCACACTCGTGCATGAAAGGAAAAAAAGGAAAACTCATTTCAGATGCAATTCTTTGAAGTGTTATGCTTTGTTGATGATCTTTATTTATTAACTTTGATGTTTCCACAGAATAAGAGCACTTTCTTGTGAATGTTTTTATCAGTCTCTGTAGTTACAGCCTGGATATTTTAGTCGCTGCCTTTATGCTCGTCTTTCTGTAGATGACAGGTTCCCTCCAGACGCTACAGTCGAGTTTATCTTCTCCAGTGGGCCGGAAAAAATGAAAGGTGAATATTATCAAACCGTCGCCGCTTCTCTTCCTTTTTACATTTTCATATGCTTCATGTCAAAACGTCTGCTTTCAAAGGTCGAGAATACCGCAAGAATGACGCCTCCATCAAAGTGGACTACAACACCTCAGACCCTGTGGTCCGATGGGATTCTTATGAGAACTTCAACCTGCACCACCAAGACAGCATTGAAAGTAAGAAACGTGCGCACGCAGACACACACACGGGTGTGAAGAGCAAGTTAAGAGGGTCAAACATCACATCACACTCCCTTCTTTTTTCTACCAGATATTGCTCATACGAGGGGCCCTCTGGACGGCAGCCTGTACGCCCAGGTGAGGAAGCGCCGCGGGCCGGGCTCGACTGCCTCAGCGGCGTCGCCCAACGGATGCCTCGCTAGCAGCCCAACTGTCAAGCCTCAAACTCCCAGCCAGCCCCAGCCTCTCACCTACACCTCTGACTCTAGCCGCTCCTCTGATCGCCAGGAAGACGCCTCTCCGTCCATAAACCGCCCGGAGAGAGAAAACACTGACTCTCCATCGAGGAGAGGAGACGGGGACGACGAGGCAAAAGAGAAAAAAAGAGGAAAAGAGAAGGATAGAGAGACGGCGATTTTAGACGACGGAGACCCGGCGAGTCCTGGGGGTTTGAGGCGAGAGCGCTCGTCTTGCGGTCGAGCAAAGTGCGGCGATGGCGGATGGGAGAGGGAGCGAGAGCCCTGCCTCTCTGACGGTCATTGTCTCGGCCGTTGCAACAGCGTTAAAAAGAATCCAAAAAGCCTAACTCTGCCGGCCTTGCCATCCAAATCCCCGCCTCCTCGTTCAACTCACATGGAGCTCTGCCATCGACACAGTGCCCATCCTTTACCAGAGTTACCATGGGAACGTCCACCGCCACCCCCGCCCCTGCCCTGTCTCCTCAGGCCGTGCTACCCTTATTCCACCCCTGAACACACCCACCCACACAGCCACACCCTCCCGGCCTTAAACAGACTCTGCACTGGGGAAGAGTGTCACCTCCTCCATTATTCCAGCCACAATCCAGCCTCTCATCTCTCCCATCAGTCGTTGCCCTCGAGCCCGTACAGGGAAATGTTCTTCAGCTCTCCACCACCATCCTCTGGTTGCCCCTGTCGGGACTGCTCCAGCAGGCGAGAGCACCAGTCAGCCTCAGTTAGAGCATTCCACCCGCTGCACCCCGACCAATCAGAAAGCCCACACTGGTCCCAAGGAGTACAACGAACGAGAGAGGCGCCTCCGCTGTGGGAAAGTGAAAATCCATGGGAGGTGGCGAGAGAGGCAGAGATCTGGCAGTGCAAATCAGCCATGCCGGCGTTTCGCGTCTGCCACTCCACTTTGGATCAGAGTCCAAACCCGGAGCCTAGGTACGCCATCGGACCTCACCAGAGCTACCCCAGCCCCCAGTCTCTGATGGATGTGCGGGATGGAGCCAGCAGTGGGTACCACACCCCTCCGCAGCCCCGCCACTCCTGTCCCTGCTCTCCTTATCAGTCCTCCCCAGCCGAGAGCCACGAGAGCCGGGGCTACGCCTCAGGGTATTACTCTGGATCAGCCTCGCCTCTGCCCGATAGCAGTCCCTCTCCTGGGAGAGGCCGGCTGCCCGAGGCTCCCTCTGGATCTCGAGACCAGCAGCACGCTGAGCATCACAAAGGTGACTGGATAGGTGGATGGATACAGTGGGGATTGTTTTTTTACACTGAAATAACCAACACGTTCTCATCCCAACTCATCACATATGGACGCTTTGTCAGATACCTCTGCATCACTTTTTGGTCTCAGTAAAAGCGTGCTTATTGTTGTGAATTAAACAAAATAAAACCACTTAGTTAGGTTTAGGAAAAACAACATGTTTGGGCCTGAAATTACTTCATTTTACAGTGAAAATGTGACTGAACGTTGTAAACACGTGACGCGAATGAACAGCTGATTGTTAAGTGAAAGTGAGACGTAACAAACGGGACATGAACAGCGGTCTCCTGGATGAAAGCCTTGTGTTTGTTGGACCCATCCACCTCAAGTGTGTCTCTTTCACTCTTAAACTACGTCACAACAGCACTTTCTCTGAGCGTTTACTGTAACTACGGATGGGTTTACATTGTAGTTAATGGAAAGCCAGGTGCATCTCATACCGGCCCTTAAGGGTGCCATGTGCAGCGGTATCAAACGCCGACAAAGCGTCGGTATTTGATGGGCTGGAATAACATGCTTGTCCTTCTTATTTTTCTCATTTCTTTGTTAAACCTTCATCTCATCTTGTTTTATCCCACTTCTCGAAGGGGAACAGGCCAAGGCTGATGTGGAGGATGACATATCCCAGGGTTCAGAGGCTAAATCAGACTCTAATGGACAGTCAAGCACCCCTGGACTGGACTCTGATCATGACTACACAATCATTGGTAGCAGCAGCCCCACACACACAGAGGACAGGTGGGTGAAAGTTTCCTTTTTGACATCTTTTCTTCCAGCTGAAAATAAAATGACACTTATCCAGATTTGTAGGTAATTATCTTATTTTGTCCATACTTCCTTAGTGTATCTGCTGATAGCCCTCCTCAAAGCCAAGACCCCTCCACACATCTGGAGTCCAGCACAAATAGCAGCAAAGCCATCACACCAGAACCAAGAGAAACACAAAGCTCCAACACATCTATAAACTCCACACGGCCGTCAAGTGAGCAGAGTTTGAGCTCTGACGGAGCAGCCAAGATCACAGGAAGTGCAGAGGGATCGAACAAATTACAGACTTCGAGCTATGCCACCGTCATCATCACCCCGGTCCAAGTGCAACTCAATGGCTCTGCCCTTCCAAGCGATACCCCATCTAACAGCAGCAGAGGTGTATCCATGAACCCCTCTGCCAGTCACAGTTCTAGCCCCTCCACCACTTCCCCGAATTCTCCTGTTGGCTCCCCAGACCTTCAGACTTCTCCCCAGCGCTCTACAGACGCAGCGGGACAAAGACTGACTCCGGACAGAGACAGCTCAGCCGACACCAAACCGCCATCGCCCGTGCCTGACGGATATCACACACCAACCTTCCCCTTAGCGTCCTATTACTACCCATTACTTAACGTCCCTCACGTACCGTACACCGGGTACACTGCAGTCACCATCCCCGCCGTCCAGCCGCCGCTACCCGAGAAGAAACGTCTTTCGTCCACACCGGGATACCTAAACGGACACAACTCTCTACTCCGGGCCTCCTCAGCTCCTTCCCCCACGCACCACGTGACTTTCTCCCCCTCTGTGGGAGAGCAGAGATGGGGGTCTTCACAACACAGCTGTAGGGAGGAATCGGACATCAGGGTCAATGCTAAGTTTGTCCAGGACAGCTCCAAGTACTGGTACAAACCAGGCATCTCCAGAGACCAAGGTGAGGATGATGAGGGATGTGCAACAATCCAATCTTGTTTGACCTTTAATGATGAAGTCTTACTGTATAATGAAACGTCATACATCATAGTAGTAACAGCAGGGTGACCATAGACATGTAACCCATATGTTGTCATTGTTGCGTCTCTTATTTTACACTACAACACCCATACTCTAATGCGTCTTCTCTACCGTAGCCATCGCTGTTTTGAAGGACAAGGGACCAGGAACCTTCCTCATCAGAGACAGTAACTCCTTCCAGGGGGCCTACGGCCTGGCCCTCAAGGTGGCCACCCCTCCTCCTAATGCCAACATCACCTGCAGCAAAGGTATCCATGATCCAGGGTCCTGGTATTCTGCATGCTGGCTCGCTGTCACATCGCCAAGACTCACACAACTCACGCCTCATACAACAGAGCCATCGATAGTGTTATTAGCAACACCTGTGCTTTTCCTACTATGACAAGTCAAAATGCCTAATGTGAAAAAGGCCTAAGGTCACATCACACTCCCATTCAACAAACTACAGTATGTAGAGAAAGGTGATGCCATGTTGTGTACTTCAATGGTTGATTAGTTACATGATTTTCACACATCTATTTAGCCTGTTTTAACATCCAAAATGACTGCTGATGGGTTTGCAGAGAAGATACTTGCCATCAAATAAGTGTACAAAATCACAGTAAACATCCGATCCAAGTAGTTTAAGTACTTATTAAGTAGTTTCTGATCCAACCAATCTGTGATTTTATTTACCTTGTTAACTTGCATTTAGGTTATAAATGGTAAATTGATAAACATTAGTTAATAGTTATTTTACTGTTAGCAAACAATAATTAATCATGTTTACTAATTATTAGTAATGCTATGATTTATGTAATTTTATCATTTGTTTGTGTAATATGAAATAATTAGTTAATAAATTATATAATTCTATGTTGTATCATAGCTGATATGAGACGATAACATTACATTCTGATTTAGTAAACTGTTAACAGTTTATTGTTTATGACACCAATTATTAACAATTCAAGTATTAACTATCTAAATAATGTTTATAGATGCTTTACAAAGTATTACCGATTTAACAAGGTGTTATAATCATCAGTTGCAACTTTATAATAGCCATCCAAATAATGTTTATAGATGCTTTACAAATCAATTATTGATTATTAACAAAGTGTTAAAAATATCTGGTCCATCTATCTATGTAATGCTTATAGATGTTTTACAAACCATTTTGTAAAAGTTTACAAAGCGTTTGTTAATCATTACCAAATGCTTAATATAGTATATAAAAAGTTATAATGTGTGCAACAATAAACTGTTAAAATAATGTGCATTATAGCATTACTAATAATTTGTAAATATTATTTATTATCATTTCATTGTTGTGATAACAGTAAAACAACTATAAACCAAATTTTAATTAACTGTCAATTTACCGTTTACCAATGATGGTTATTATAAAGTGTCAAACAAGGCAGCGACATTATGGTTTTCATAAGTCTGTAGACATCAGAATCTTACACATTTTTGTATTTTTGATCATGCATCCTTATAGAATATGTTCTGCAGCAATACGGTCTGCCTTAATTATCATCCTCCCTCCCTCCCTTCTCACCCTCCTCTCCTCTCTCCCAGGGGACCCTCTGGAACAGCTGGTGAGACACTTCCTCATCGAGACCGGGCCACGGGGAGTGAAGATCAAGGGCTGTCAGAACGAGTCCTACTTTGGTCAGTTATGTGACTGCCGCATGTACAAGATATTGAAATTGATCGGTTTTTTACCTGTAAACCTAGAGAAAGTGTTTTTATTTACTTTCTGCTCGCTCCCCTGTTATCTTCATTTTAATGTCTTCTAATCTGTCATAATCATAATCTGTGTTAACCTATTTTCTCTTTCTGTCTTTGTCTCAGGAAGTTTATCTGCCCTGGTGTACCAGCATTCAATTACTCCCATCTCTCTGCCATGTGCCCTTCGAATCCCAGAAAAGGGTACAAATCAGTATCATTACATGTAGATGTCATGATTCTTATTTCAAAAATTAAATATCTGCCTTTTCAAATAAGACATATTGGTAACACTTCATTTTACAGGTCCGCAAATTTTCATGGTAATTAGGTGATAATTAGCAAGTAACCTATTTGAAATTTCTTTGGAATTACCCCAATATTTACCTCAAAATTTGCCGAAAATTACTTTATTATAAACATTATTTAATAATTATGTGCTAAAATAGCATATAATTGTTAAAATATGGCCCTTAGGCTTGAGAAGCGGCTGTTCGCTGCTCTTCATCGGAGGTGGAAAACCAAAACTAATAGAAGACACTTCTGATCAGGCACAAATCTCACCACTGTGTGACTTATTATCTACACAAATGTAACCTGGTAGCTAATGTAATGATTCAGGGAGGTTTTAAAGAAATTTTAAATAAATTATTTGCTAATTATCATCTATTTATCAGCAGACATGGAAATAAAGCATATCAATTAACGTTGTATTCTTTTCCTGGAAATGTATTAAATAAATTACCAGCTATTGGGAAATAGCGGAATATAGTAATTAAATAATGTTTATAATTAAGTAATTTTTGATCAATTTTGAGGTAAATATTGGGGTAATTTGGCAGTAATTCCAAAGAAATTTCAAATAGGTTATTTGCTGATTATCACCTAATTACCATGAAATTTGCGGACCTGTAAATTGAAGTGTTACCGACATATTTATTATGAGAGACAGTATTTGTATGTAACTGAAGACTATGATGTTTCAGATCTTGCTGGGGAGCTTCACGAGACGCAGAGTGGCACAAACACCAGCACAGCGGCTGACCTCCTCAAACAAGGAGCAGGTAGCACACGGGCTTGTTTCATTTTTAGTGATTATGCTGTTATATGAACTTACATAGAGGACATATCACGTGCAGTGCAATAGTTGCGTTCTTAGTTTCAACCTTTTTATTGATGCGTGTGTAATGCAGAAAGGGCACCACAATCGATAGTGGAAAAGCACACAACACCAAGGGATTTTAAGAATGATAAAGAAAGAAAAAGCACAGTAACCAAATAGAACAACCCTCCCAACCCCATCCCCCTTGGAAATAATAATAACAATAACAAAGAAAGACAGAGATTTAAAAAAAAAAAAAAAAGTTAATAAATAAACAAATTTATAGAAATCTAAAAATACTAAATAAATACATTTAAATAAATATACTAAAATAAGTAAATAAAAATAAAACATAAAAAAAAAAAAAAAAAAAAAAAAATTATAAATAATAATTAATATATATATATATATATATAGTTTCAGTTCTTACTTTTGACCAGCAGAGACTGCTCAAGCCTCATATTTTCACCAAACCATAAGAGTATACATGTTTATGTTAATCCATATTTTCTCATCTCTCTCATAAACAAGCTTGCAACGTGCTCTACCTGAACTCTGTGGAAACCGAGTCGTTGACGGGCCCTGAGGCGATCTCAAAGGCAACCAAGTGTACTTTTGCCCTGATTCCTCGTCCAGTGGCAACAGTGGTCCACTTCAAAGTGTCTGCTCAGGGCATCACTCTCACCGACAGCAAAAGAAGGTACATCTTACTTCTTAGTAACATTATGACATTTACAATTTAGTGGATGTAACTGGTACTTTTTTTCTTTTCTTTTTTAAAGTGGTCTGACCAGCACTTTCGCATCCTTGGCGTCACGCTATTTTCGGCATCAAAACCACTATAGTTAGGTTTAGGAAAAAACTACATGGTTGGGCTTAAAACTACTCCGTTCGTACAGTGAAAATGACACTGAACGTTGTGAACACGGGACACGAACGAATGTGAAACTTAACACAAAGGACACAAACAGCGGTCTCCAGGATGAAAGCCTTGTTTTTGTTTGACTCATGTGTGTCTTTTCGCTCCTTAAACTACGTCACCACACTCCTGGCGCGCTTTCTCGTAACGTTTACTGTTGCCGCGGATGGGTTTACATTATAGTTAATGCAACGCCTGGTGCGTTTCATAACGGCGCTAAAGGGTGTCTTGTGCGGCGATACTAAACGCTGACAAAGCCTCGGTATTTGACGCCCAGGGAATGAGAACGGGCTGGTCTGACACAGTATGTACACCAGTTTGATAGAAAACTCTCCAAATAGGACACTTAAAGCTAATGCCAAAAACAAATGAGTAATAATATTGTTTGTCCGTGTATACAGGCTGTTTTTCAGGAGACACTACCCAATCACCAGCGTGACTTTCAGCAGTCTCAACCCCCAAGACCAGAGGTAGGTCACTGAGACTTATGACAGTATGATTTAAGTATAAAAAGCTATATGTGCTTGTACACGTTACTGCTGATTATCTTTAGTAAAGGCAGTGACATCTGTGTGCTTTCTGCTGCTGCACAAATACTTCCTGTATTGACTTATATTTTGTAAATATAAGTTCTCTCTGATTTGTCTGCTTTTCTAAGAGGAGAATGTCTTTTTGTTATTCATGTTTTCCTACGTTTTGTCTCCGTGTCTCTATTTGTGTGCCCGTGCTTCAGGTGGATTAATTCTGATAGCACGTCAAGCAAGTAAGTGCTTGCTTCTCTGTGTTTTTCTTGGCGAGTGATATTACCGACTGGTACAGTGTGCTACTTCGCATGGCAGTTAATAACAATCAGATTTGCTGCTCAATTGGGTTTCTTTCGGTGTCAGTTATTATTAGCTCTCCCGTCTCTTGACCACTCACGTCTCCTTTTTGCTGCAGGATGTTTGGCTTCGTGGCGAGGCGGACAGGAAGCGCTACAGAGAACGTGTGTCACCTGTTTGCGGAGATGGACCCCGAGCAGCCTGCAGTGGCCATTGTCAACTTTATCAACAAAGTCATGCTGGGACCACAGCTACGCAGATGAGAGAGGAGGAGATTATGAAAACTCTTGACTATTGGGGATCTTGGGGAGATGTTAATATGATTTTTAATGAAGTGCGTGTGACTACATTAGTGCAGGTGGCACCACTGTGCTCGGCTGTATGACTGTTTTTGATAACAGAATCACTGCTCTGTAGAGCAATGTATCGTTTATATGTCAGTTTACAGAGCAAATGGTTAGAGAGGAATAGTTTGATAAGCCAAAGACTGACCTCTGGACTTTGGTAACCTTTGCCAAATGAGATTAAAATAAGAGTTTGGGGGGTTTTTTTTGTTTGTTTTGCTGTTGATAAAGTTATTTTATTTGTAATTCTGTTTCAAACAGTTCACATAATGTACAACAAACTTCACAAGCTGCGTAAGTGACAATCCACGTACCACACTGTTATTAAAGTTTCTCTACATCAACAGTTAAAGCTAAAGGAGAAATGGTTAAGAAGTCTTCAAGTAGTAAAATGTAAGAGCCATGTTTTAAGGTGTAAAGTGGCATAAAGTGGACCTTATGCAATGTGAGAAAGTAAAAGAAGTAATTCAATATAAGAGATTGGATATTTTGTTAATCTGAGGGTGTCTTTGACTACAATTTAACTCAGTTGGTTATATACTGGTACATATTTTTAAAAATCAACATTTTGTTCTCAATGCAACTATACTATTATAAGTGTATTTTTGTTGATGAGTGATAACCACAGATGTTGTAGCGTATTACGCGAAACCTGCTAAACAAAATGTTATGTGGCTAAACTACAAAAGCAAGTAAAAGGGAGGGCAGCCTTAATTAAAACAGAGTAAACGAATGTAATTTTAAAGATCGTGGACGGGACCTGAATATTTACAACATTTCTACAGCTGCAAATAATAAAAAGCCTATTGGACACTTACTTACTTTGTAAAGTTCAAAATGTGATGAGAAAATATACAATGTCTGCAATGTTGGTGATGTTAGTATAAAAAGAGCCGGTACCAGAAAAGTCTCTCCATATCACGTATTAGTCTTGTCCCTATTTAACTAACCAATATCCATATGTGGCATGGACTTTCACTTTAAGCCAAAGACTTCATTATTGTGTATAGATATTTTGAAAGTTTGAATTTTTTTATCAATACATGTTTGTTGTTTGGTATTTGTGTTTTTTCTATAAACTTATACACTATTTAGATGACTTCAGCACAATTATTATTTTTCATAATGGATTTTTATGTAAAAGAAGTAATATATTTTAGGCCTCTGAGAAGAACGGTGTATGTCATATTTGACAGGAAGTTTAAGTAATAAAATCGAATCAAATGCAAGTGTGTGCCTCATCATTTAAATGCTTCATGTAAAATATGTTAAGATATTTTACCTATTTGCAGACCAAATCATATATTTGTTGTCGCCTTTTTTATTACCAGCTAAGAGCAAGTAAATATAGTGGGTCTGATTAAAGTCTTTTATCATTTCCATCATAATTCTCAGCGTCTGCACTTATCTATCAACTTGAAACAACACGATTCATGACCAACATTCATAACATTTAACATAGGTCAAAAGGATGAGGTCCCACCGAGATTTGAACTCGGATCGCTGGATTCAAAGTCCAGAGTGCTAACCATTACACCATGGGACCATTCACGCCTATGTCAACCACAGAACTGTATTTCTAGGTAAGCCTTCTCCTATTTTTCTGGTCTGTGTTGTTTATGATTAGAAACATTAACTCTCCGATTATATGTCTCATCAAACGGCGCGCTATTGGTGAGGTTAAACTCATAATCAAAGTGCCAACTACCCCGTGTTTCGGCATTGCTAGTTACCTAACGAAAGCTAACCTGGCTAACTCTGATGAGCTAGTGAAACTCGCTGTGGTGAGAAAAAGCAGCTACGGAGTGTGAAATCAGAGGTAGCTTGTTATTAACACACGCATCCATCTACAGGTACAGACAGTCGACCACGTTAGGTCTAACCGAGCCTACCGATATATGTTATCAGATAAATTACTGAAGGTTTGAGGGTCACGTCAATTACTTTCAGGAATGTATGCTAGCTGCTAGCTGCTGGCTAGCTACTCCATATCCGATTTCGGCTCCTCAAAATAAAAGCTCTCTTTTCAAAATAAAGGTTTGGATTATATAAGAGCTGAAAGGTGTCAAACTATTTGTAGGCAAGCCTTATTTATTATGTGAGTTTATAGACTAAAGTATTGCGTATCCTACAATTTTAACAACAGTTTTGTAACAGATTGTTTTTCATGGAAGCGGCATCCAACTGTAAGCATGCTTAATGTTTTTAGCATCATTGGGCAAAAATTCCATAATAACCTTTCAGCATATTGTAATTCAAGTATTCTGGGAGAAAACTAGACTTCTGCACCTCCTCGTGGCTCTGTTTTCAGGCATAACAAAATCTAGCCTGTGATGGGAGACTTTGGCCAATCACAGGTGATTTCAGAGAGGGAGCGTTCCTAATGAGCGTTCCTATTGGCTGTGCTCCGGCTAATGGGTGGTGCTTGGTATTTCCTCAACTGATCTCAACATGGCACAAACATTCTCATTTTACAGCTAAACAGTACACTACAAGATGTTTCTGAAAACATTTTAGGCGAGAAATAGGCATTACGGTAACAGAATATTGATTCATATTTGATCAGCGCTGCCTAGTTTGACCGTTGATGCCATTAGGAGCACTGGAGGACACAGAGGCACATGATGTTTTTCAGATTACCTGTCTCATGCACTACTGTCAGGATTTAGTGACTGTTTTATAAAAAAAAATTCTTAAAATTATATTTGCTCCATTTCTACCCGCTGCTGCTTTAAGTAATTGCATTTAAACATAAGGAAAGAAAATATAATTGGAAAAAGTAGTCAGGAAATGATACATCTGATTAGGAAAACAAAATAAGAAAGACAACAACTACTACCTATAGGTGCTTTTAAGTAACCCCCAGCTGCTCAGTGGCCATGGGTAAAAGATTGTACCTGGGTTGGTTGGTTTGTGCATTATACACAACAGGTGACTTTTATTAAGTGTGCCAAAGCACCTAATAATTAACAAAACACTAAGTGTTTTTTCTAGCCCATCTGTTTAGCAGGTTTTCAATCCAACTCTGCTCTCAACACTTGACCCAGACTGGGTTGGGAGATGTAATGAGTTAGGGTTAGTCACTTTATAATGTAATATAATATCATAACATCATCATGCTGATTTATTTTTCCTGTTTTGGTGTGGCGCAATAAAGGCTCCACTTTGGTGTTATTACTTGGAACTAGCTCAACCGGTTGCATAGCAGCACATTTCATTGGCAGGCATTCTGGTATTCATGGCTGACTTCCTCGGTGCCATTTTGAAAAAAAATGCAACACTAAGATTTAGCGCTGTAATGTTGTTATAGCCCAGGAATCCATGTGTGATAGTACAGTATAGTAATGAGTGATCAGTAGCCATGTCGTCCCTCATCCTCCCAGAAGAGGGAACTAGAGGGACTTTAATAGTCCATGTGTAGGTAATCCTCTTGGGTAGAAAGATCTCCATATTGCAGCTCCCAGCTAGCCTCTGGAGGAAAATGGTATAAGGTTTCAGATTTCTGCCTCTGAATGAAAGATCACAGCCAGTCTCGCTGCATCGCTAAATCTGAGAGCTGGATCATGTAGCAACTGTAATACCTGTTTTCAATAAGTCCTGTTATTTCTGTGCTTTATGAAGAACTGTAGGAGTCCAGGAACAACTCCCACCCCCTCTTGGATATCTTCTGAGGAATTATTAAAAAGAAAAATAACCTTTGGTCCCTTAAGTCAATATTTGAAGAAGAAGAAAAAAGGAATTCCAACAATGCTCAATATTTGCTGCAACACAAAACTTTGAAGACAAGAAATAGATCTCTGTTTATATGAGTAAAACCCTATGAGCTCTCACAATACTACCAAACACATTAAAACAACTTCTGTATGTGTATCATTCACTTCTGTCATCGTTAGAATAGTAAGGCTACTCCCTACTTGTTTTTTATTAACAATTTGTATTGGTATATGATTAATGCCATGAGAAGAAAAGCATGTTATGAGACACTTCATTACTTCACTGATTAGTTTATTGACACCACTAATTTTTGTATATTATTAAGCCTTATAGTGTAGTAGTTTACTTACAGTTTAGTACAGGTTTGAGGTACTTGTACTTTATTTCAATATTTAAATATTTTGTGAATCTTAATAGTTTTACTCCACTACATTTCAGATGGTAATAAACTCCACGATGTTTAACTGTTGCAGATTATATTTAATCAATCCAACTGAATATTACATATCTGATCCAGCTACAGCATTACAATAACATTTAATTTAATTTAATTTAATTAACTTTTATTTTATTTTATTTTATTTTATTTTATTTTATTTTATTTTATTTTATTTTATTTTATTCTATAAGAATGTACAGGACAGAGGAAGACAGTACAAATCTATATTACAAAAACAGTTCATACTGAAAAAAAGAGAGAGATATTTCAAATGGTACAAAACAGTACAATGACATTTGGTTATAAACTTAACAGTCTGATGGCACTGAGGACGAGCTGTCCTGATCCTGTTGGCTCTGGAAATAATACTCTGGTAATGTTTTCCAGAAGGTAAAAGACTGACTGCATATGGCTAAGGAAGAGTGTGGTCTTGGATGATCCGTTGGGCCTCCTTCAAGCGTCTCCTGCGGTAAATGTCCTGGAGGGTTGGTCGTTTATTGCCTGTGAGAAATGCTGTTTACATCACCTGCTTTACAGCTTTACCATCCAGGGCGGAGCTGCTTGGACATCACACAGTGATGCAGCTGCTTCAGATGACTCTCCATGTAGCACATGTAGAAGGTGGTGCAGATCTACGGAGCCGAGCTGAATTATTAACATGTCAACATCAAGCAGTATCGCTGATCTAAAGGAACTTGAAACTGTCTCCACTGAGGGTGTATTGATGAGAATGAGGGGGTTTCCTCCTCGTCTTTGCTGCTTCCTGAAGTCCACAATTATCTCTTTCACCTTGTTGTCCTGGCACCATATTTGAGAGTCTCACTTCTGCCTCACATGCAGACTTGTCACTGTCAAATATGATGTTTGTATATGCACACAAAACCAGATTATTAGAAAATATGGCAAGAAATAAAATAATGGGTTTACATTCGCTCCGTTCATCTTTTATTTTTTATTTTATTTAACCTTTATTTAACCAGGGAAGTCTCATTGAGATTAGAAAATCTCTTTTTCAGGAGAGCCTCGGCCAAGACAGCAGCAATGGCTTTGTTTTCAGGCTTTAAAAAATCCCATGATGGGAGACCTTGGCCAATCACAGGTCATTTCAGAGAGAGAGCGTTCCTATTGGCTGTCCTCCAGCTGGTGGGCGGTGTTTGGTATTTCCTCAACTGATCTCAACATGGCTTCCGGTTCACAAACTTTCTCACTTTACAGCTAAACAGTACACTACAAGATGTTTCTGAAAACATTTGAGGTGAGAAATAGGCATTACAGTAACTGAATATTGTGTCACAGTATGGAACTGTGTCCAGATGCCTTCAGACTTGTTGTAGACCGGACAGAGTTGTTTTCTGTGTTTTGGGTTTTCTGTGCTGTGTTTTTCCTCCTGTGTTCCTGTACTGGCTTTCCCTCCTTTGCCCATCTACACACCTGCTCTGAATCAGCCTTGTTAGTTCTTCCCAACCAATCAGCTCCTTTCTTGTTCCCAGTGTTTTTCCCCAGCCAATCAGCTCCCTGCCCATACCTCGGCCTAATCACCTCACCTGAGCTTCTCCCCCCATCTCTCCACCTGCACTTCATCCTCTCGTCAGATCAGTTTGTATTTAAGTCCTTGTTTTCAGTTCAGTCTTTGTTGGATCCTTGATTTTGTTATGAGAGTTCAGTTTTGCCTTGCCTGCATTGGAGATTGAATTAAAATTATTTTCTCCAAGTTCCTGTTGTCTGTGATCGCCTGCATTTGGGTCCACCTGCTCCACTCTCCCTGACATATTGATTCATATTTGATCAGCGCTGCCTAGTTTGACCATTTGGTCGGAGTTCATGAGTGACAGCCGGCTCATAGACGGCAGCTGGACGGCAGGCTCCAGCTCGGCTCTGATTGGTTGTTTTCCTCCTGTCTGTGAAATCTTGTAGATGCCATTAGGAGCCCAGGAGAACACCGGAGGACACAGAGGCACGTGATTTTTTCAGATTACCTGTCTCATGCACTACTGTCAGGATATAGTGACCGTTTTATAAAAATAACTTTTTTTAATCATATTTGCTCCATTTCTACCCACTGCTGCTTTAAAACACATCGCATTTTAAACACATAAAACAAACATGCAGTGTCAAGTCACAGTATACAACCTACACGCAATTGTTAAAAACACATAAAACACAACATACAGTATCCACTACAAAGTAATGTGCCCAGGAAGACAGACAAGAAGAAACATATTCTGGCTATGGAGGCAATTACAAAGACCAGACCCTTCACTAAATTTTAAAAGCTGTAATTGATATCAACCTATCTATCTGCAAATCTGTCTGCAAACAGTTCCAGGCTGCAGGGGCACAGTGACAGAGAACATAAAGGCCTGTTTGCCCATTTCAGTACGAGCCTTACAGGGACAGAGAGTAAGAGGGTGTCATTTGAGTGCAAACAGTAATCACTAGTTTTAGTGGAGATATACCCACAAAGATAAGAGGGGAGCAGACCAAAGATGGACTTATAAATAAATATGTGCCAATGAGTAAGTCTGTGCAAGGCCAATGAAGGCCACTGACTCTTACACCTCTGTTTACAATCAGCAAGTGTATTCTGAATTTTGTTATATAAGAAATCTATTATTCCTAATGTTGCACATGGGTCTGAATTTTACAAATAACCTAGTTTAGTAGATGATGTTTCAGACATCAGGCTATAACTGAAAGCCAGAAATAATCTGAGTTTCTGTCTTCTTTCATGAAAACTTGGTAAGATACTGTACTGATGGCTGTGGTGTCATTCTCAAACTGATGAAAGTGTGCTGTGTCTCACAGTTATGTGTGATGGCATGAGTTTGGCACGCAGTCTTGGATGTCCGCAGTGCTGAGAATGAGTGGAGGAAGTGCCAATCTTTCAGTTGCACATGGTGGTGCTCGCACATATAGTCCCCGAGGATGAGGAGAATTATATGAAGGCTGTGCTGTAATCAACAGTATTCTCACATAATATGCTCTTTATGTCCAGATGTGTCATAGCAGTGTGGGGTAAAGGTGATGGAACTGGTTGATGTATTTGCTCTATGCTAACTGCAGACTGTATGGATAGCCCAGGGGAAGTGAGTCAATGCGGGTTTTGACCAGCAGCCCGCGGCATCCCACGATGACAGACGTAAATGCAACAGGGTGGTAGTCCCTCAGGCAGGATATCCCTTATAGGCAGAACATGAATGCATGTTGTATTGCACTGAAACATTACAAACTGGAGCAAAGGGCAACGACTGAGTGTGTGCACAAGGACATCTGGCTGCTGATCAGCACATGCTTTCACAATCCGGCCAGAGATGCTCTCAGGTGCTTTAAGGGGGTCGGTGCACCTGAGGGCTCTGCTCACATTGGCTCTGGACACAGTGAGTGCTCTTAGACATACTGGGTCATCGTTACTGTAATTCTCAAAACATAGGTAGGATGTGTTCGGCTTATTTTGGGAGGGAGGAAGGTGACGCACAGCTGGGCTTCCTTTTGTGGCTCTGTGTTTGTCTTCAGTAAGTAATGGCAGCCGATTAGACTGTTGTCAGGCTATTAAATAGGCGTTATCAGTCGCAATAAGCCGGATAGATGTGGGTCAATAGGGGCCTACTACACCCACTAGTAGGTTCTATCATCTATTCACATGGTAGATCACCGAAAGAATGTATAAAAGTAGACAACAGCGACTTCTAGTGACCATAGTAATTATGACAGGAGCAGAAGAGGAAGTCAGGCGCTGTAGTATAGGCAGTGTGAAACTCCAAAAGGGGTGGAGGTCAATAGATGGGACACAAAACATAGGATTTTCATCCAGGAGACTGGAGTTTGCATCCTGTGTGAAACCAACAATGTGCAGTTGTCGTAGTTATTTTAACCCAAAACACAATGTTTTTCCCTAAACTTAACTAAGTGGTTTTTTTGGGTGTAAACCTATAATTTTATTGCCAAAAACGTGTTGTAGTTTTTTTGCCTAAAACTAAACAAGTTTTAGTTTTATTGCCTAAACCTAAAGAAGCCTTTTTTATTTGTGTTCAAAACGAGACGTTTCATTCAGTTTAACATGTTAGAACGTGTTGCTTTAAAGTTTCACTTTCACTTTTATAATGTAGTAGGCGTAGTAGGCCCCTAGTGACCCACATCTATGGTGCTTATAGCGACTGATAACGTCTATTTAGTGGCCTGATAACAGTCGAATCGGGTGCAAATGGAGTATTGACAAAGTCAAGAAAGATTTTAGATACATGATGTTTGATGTTCTTTCAGACTCTGCCATCTGGCAAGATGTTAAGGTCCATCAAGACCAAAACCTCACGCCGTAAAAACAGTTTTTTCCCCATGGTAGTGGGGCTCTCCAACAGCCCCTCTGCCCCCCTGTGTCTGTTTCTCTCTCTCACATACACAAGAAACCGCTGCCCCCCCCGACACTGACTCTCCCCCTCTCTCATACACACACAATAACCCCCCCCCCCCCCACTGTCTCTCTCTCTGATACCTGATTGTTTGAATACCGGCAATATTTGCATAATCTGTTTATATTATGTTTATTTTTTGTTTATATCTTACTTGTAATACTTGCAAGGGATTGTTTATATTGTATATTGCATATTGGTAGCATTTCAATTATTTTATTCTAATGTTTTAATTATTCTATTGTTATTTTTTACTGCTTATTTGCACCAACGAACCAAAGCAAATTCCTATTGTATACCTGATACACCTGGCAATAAATAAAGATTCTGATTCTGAGTCTGATCACGTTTTTATTGGAGATGAAATAACGTACTGTTTTATTTCTTATCTTATATGATGTGCCTGTATTTTTACTGGCAAAACTTGTTTTATGCTACTGCTACTGCTACTGTTACCCTGCTACTGTTTATGACCTCACTGTTTAGTTTTACAATACATGAGCAGTATTTTGCACACCTGCAGTCCTGTGTAATTTCACTCTGCACAGTCTGCCACTTCAGAAAATTATTCTCTTTATCTTTAATGTTTTAATTCATCCCTAGTGTGGCAGGAATAACAACGTCATAATGCACCATAATGGACCAATATTCCACTTTATAATAAATCTGCAGCCACATTACCGCTTGGAAGTGCATATAATATGTGTGTTCAACTGATGTTTACATGTCCTGTACTGTCCTGCTCTATATGCAAATTACTTGCCTAAATTTCCTTCAGGATCAATAAAGTATCTATCTATCTATCTACTACTTTCCCTGCACCGGTGCCACAAATACTACTTCCCATAGTTTTAGTGGGTCAAGTGTTTCTGATTTATGATTTCCACTCTGCTGGTTTCCAAACAGTGAACCGGCTTACTGTGTAGGGCACGGAGCATGTGAGGACACAAAATGGCTGGGCCAGGATACATGTCTGACATGGGTGTTGTGGAGCCAAATAAATCCCTGTTAGCAGAACGGCTTGATCCAGTGCTGGTGCCAGACTTGGAAAGCGCCCAAGCCGCAGGACAAGGATCAACTCTCCACGAGCATAAACACCCCCACACACACACTTTACTAACAGTTACTGTACATTAATCAACCGTCAACAAGCTTATGACACACGTCGGAGGTGCTGGGGGCCTCGGGATATGCTAATTCTGACGTTAAGACAGAATAGGGACACAACAAAGTTTTTTGTTGACACTGGACTTTGCACATGCATGCTTGGGTTTTATGGCGTGGCCGCAATTGTTGAGTGGTCGGTACTCTCTAACCACATAGAGGGTACAAAGTATATAACTAAATGTGGAGTGGACTGGGATTTTTAGGGAATGTTTGTCATGAAAATTCTTGTCATTTTGGAGGCAAGGCAGCGCTGACGGGGTATTTAGAAAGCAGAAAAACATTGTACGACACACTGTAGCTCTGGCATGGTGCTGGTCAATGAAGGGGATAGCCTAAATGGAGGGCTTGTGAGAGTGCAAAATACCTGATACACATTTGATAAACACAACAGAGGTGACTTAGTAGCTTGTTCATACATTCTGTAAATTGAGAAAGGGGTGGGCGCAATAAACTATAGTTCCAGCCTACATGATTTGATTTCTGTTATTATTGTGTCATGATGTAGTGTGATGATGAATATGCGCAGCCCAAACAGGCTTACAAGACACCATTATTTAGAAAATAAAGAAAAAGACTAAATACTAAACAAATGGAGGAAGGATTCCAGTTCTCAACTGTGCAACAAAAGACCTCCTTGATAAAGTTTGCTATAACATAAGATTCAGTGCCATAATTGTGCTTGATTTGAATATATGTTCGTAATTTGGGGTTTTAACACTATATCTTTCAACCATTTTTCTTCAAATCTAGCAAGTAACTTTCTTCTTAGTGTGTTCATGCTGCATGATAAATTATTACTATACATATATTGTATCTGAGCTTCCTCAAAAACAGCATGAAGTTCTGCAGCCCATGGAGAATTGTGTGATTTACTCCAAAGAAAGACCTTCTTTTTGACCCTGTACTCTGACATATTATCAGAATATGTCATTTATTATTTATAATACTCTTATACAATTTTTGTTGTACAACATCTCATCAGTATGCAACTTATAGTTAAGCTCTTATTCATCAGAATATAACACGTCGATCCTTTGCACCTTAACTACAATCTGTATATACGTACAGTATATGCCACATGTACATACACCACATATATCCTCGTTTGTATATATTGTCTTAATCAGCATTTTACAAGTTTGCACTCTGGTAAGATGCAAAACTGCATTTCGTTGTACTTGTATTATGTGCAATGACAATAAAGTGGAATCTAATCTAATCTAATATTATCTGACACATTAAAAACGATTCCAAGGTCTTATCATTTCACATTTTGGCCTCAGTGAGCCAGGAATCCAACCCATATCACCCTGAACAACCAAAGTAGGAGCAAACTTATGAACCTCATCTTTTTGGTGATAATCAAAAAATGTACTCATTATCTGTTTGGGTGCACTGCTGTTTCCAGTATTTAATTATATTTTCAAAGTTAAAAATCAAAATAAAGATAATTTCGAAGTAGCACAAACATAGGCTATTAGATATAAGATGGGACAGAAATAGTAGTAAACCTATTTTGAAATGTATTTGCTAAAGCTATTATTTTATACAAAACACTTAAGGCCTTAATATAAATAATGTGTACTGCTTGAAAGGCAGGGTCACAAGACATTCTCAATAATTTGCACAGCCGAGATAATGTATTCTCTTTACAGTCTGCACAGATCTCCCTCTTGTTTTTCAGGCTGCCGCAGGAGTAAAGAACGATTAGTTGGAAGAGGATATATGGAACCGGATGGGGCCCTCCTCTCTCTTTCCCCTCTCCCCTTCATATCTGTCGCCTTTACTGTGTTTACATTATAGACACACCCCTGACCTTCACCCAGGCTCCCTCCGCTGGCCCCACCACACACACACACACACACACACACACACCATTTACACCACATACCAGAGCTCTTATGTGCACACAAGCGTGAATGCACAAATGCCACCTAAATAAATATGTGGGTGCTAAAAAATAGAGATTGTACCTTGGTGACGACCGCAAAACATCAGCAATGTTTTCCCAATGTGATGGTGTAGTTGTTTAATCGTGTATTTTTTTTATTTTTTTTTTAGCATACTCGGTCATGCATTGCAAAGCAGATCGCCGTGCAAGCGGCGGCACTGCTGCCTCCCAGCCTACCACCGTACTGCAGAGTAGACACACCCCTCCCATACACACGCCTCACTGCACACATTTGCAAAGAGTCAAAGAAACAATGGAGCAAAACGCGTTAAATGGAATATTTATGACCAGGCAGAGCTCGTGTTATTATTCCACCTGCGTGATATCGATGGTGATGGTGTTATGGTTTGTTTTACATTTACAAATGCAGGGCTCAAAGCCTGCAGCAGCAAAACAAAGACACTCCGGTGCGAGAGAGAAACACGACCTCAACGTGACGGTTTCCACCTATTGAGACACCGCAGCGCGTCTAATGTTAGCGCGGTAATCCCCCACTTTGTGTGTGTGTGCATTGATTCAGAGATTAGAGGCGAAAACGATGTTGCTTTAAACCTCACGCGGTCAAAGTTGTTTACCTCCCCGTTACCTCTGACGTCACGACACACCCCTGTTTTAGGGGCGGGTCTCTCGTTTATCGGGCAGCGGAGCCGACCAATTAAAATCCGCGCTGGGGCCGAAATGTCACCAATCAAAACGCGAGTGACACGCAGAGCCCGTCTGTGATTGGCTACCAGAGGGGCTTGGGGGGGAAATCCCTCTTTTCCCTCCGTAGAGCTCCTGAAGAGAGGGGGGCGGTGCATAACAAAAAAAAGTAATGGCCATCTATTTGGATCCTGAAGAAGAAGGAGGGGTAATTCTCGCCGTACGTGTGTATTGAGTTTTCTTCATGTTTAGTGCGTACGTTCGCCCGTGAGTGACATCCAGTCAAGCCTCGACGGGTTTTTTTTTCGCGCTGAACGTTCGGTCGCAGAACGGTTAATCCGCTGCCGTAACTTGGTAACGCGTTTTAGGGTTAAAGCTAACCACGCTAACGCTAGCTGCTACTACTGCTGCTGTGTGAGCCGACGTCTGGAAGGGCGTACGGAGTTTGACGTTTTCTCCCCCCAAAGTCTCCTCACATTTTTTTTTTTGAGTTTTTAGCACAACGCCGGTCCTCTCTCTCTCCTCAAAAGCTAAGTTTAATCCACCCGGACGACCATGGAGGGGACACACTTTTTTGCAAGAGCATGAACACGACGACAAAACGGCGACCAAAAGAGGATTAAAAAAGCAGCTTCGGGTCTTGATGGGGAAAAGTTGAGCTGAGGTATGAAACTCGCAATGCACAGGAGGAATGCTAAAGTCGAGACTTAAGTCATTTATGTTGCTCAAGACCACACCAGAAACCACTGTCAAATTCTGTTGTTTTTATCAACGTGTTTGCCCTACCTTTACTGCTACATGCTTACAAGTGAGTGTGTATGTTGCTGTTGAGAGTAATTCAGTGTTACGTAAACAGAGCGACTGCAGGTCAGGTAGGAGGGTATAGGCCCACTCTGTGTGACTTGCGACATACCATTTTGCTTTTGTATTGAACAGGATTAACAACTTGGGGGGAAAAACCAGAAGAAAGGTTTCAAGTCTTCTAACCTATTGTACAAGGGCATGCTAAAACCTCAGGTGAGCCATTTTCTTTTACTTTGAAGCCACGTCTGCTACTTGCTGTCTTTTTAAAAAGATAATACTGAAATTGTCTGTTAACATGTAATTGAGTCCTTAACTTGTGTTGCTTTCAAGTTACACATGTTTGCAAAGATTTCCTGTTGTGATTTCACAACTATGATACTTTGAAATACGTTTACTGTCATGGTACACAAGACATCTGTTTAAGAATAAGGTAGTATTAAGTAATGTATGAACTATGATCAATATTGACATTCGTAAGACTGTAATATCAGTGTTTTGAAAATGACAGTAGAGCAGCAACAATTAATTGTTTAATTGAGAAGTTGTTAACTATTAAATTATTCGCCAACTGTTTTGATGATTAGTTTGAGAAAGAAGAAAATATTCTCTGATTCCAGCTTCTTAAATGTGCATATTTTCTTGTTTCTTTACTCCTCTATGACCGTGAACTGAATATCTTTGAGTTGTGGACAAAACAATACATCAGAGGAAGTAGTTTTTCACCATTTTCTGACATTTTATATTCCAAACAACTAATAGATTAATCGACAATGAAAATAATCCTTAGTTGCAGCCCTAAATGTCAGTACTTTTAAAACTTTGGTTTATTTAATGTGACCTAAATCTGTGACCCTTTCTAAAACCAAAGGTCAACTATTGAATTAATCGCCAACTGTTTTGATAATCGATTAATCGGTTCGAGAAAGGGGGGAAAAAAAGAAGTAAAAAACCCCTGATTCCAGCGTCTTAAATGTGAATATTTTCATGTTTCTTTACTCCTCTATGACAGTAAACTGAATATCTTTGAGTTGTGGACAAAACAAGACATTTGAGGATGTAATTTGTCACCATTTTTTGACATTTTATTGACTAAACAACTTGACAATGAAAATAATTGTTAGTTGCAGCCCTAAATGTCAGTACTTTTAAAACTTTGGTTAATTTAATGTGACCTAAATCAGTGACCCTTTTTAAAACCAACGGTCTGACTTAAAGGACTATGTAATGAAATCTGCACAACTGCAGAAATTTGTCAATATAGTCCATTTAATTACAGGGTGTTTTTCTGACCTAATGAGAACATATCCTACAGCTACAGAGTGAAAATTCCCCCCCGTAAAAAAGTTATAAATAGGGTAGTTGGGCGCCTTCAATAACTCAGTGTAATATCAACTCACATTTTTATTGTGTTGATAAAACGTGATAAGCTGCCGTGATCTGAACTACCTCAGCCCTCTTGTCATGTAACGTACAGTTACACCACGTCCAACAATTTATCTGAGCATGGAAGGAGTTCTCTGTTGCTTTCACAAACACAAACAGTTGCTTGGTAGAATTATTTAATCCTATTTATATTTGTACACCTTTACCACTCACTTCATAGTCACGGAGAACTGAGCCCCTGGCCGATAATGAATGACATCATTAATTACTACGAGCGTCTTGTCTTTCTTGCATCTGAAATTTAAACAGCCTCCAGCTCTTCTCTCTCTGTTGCTCATCACTTCAAAGTAAATCTGAAGAGGACCAAATACAGCTAACGGGCAAGAGGAAGCTTCCATTTGTATATATTCCTGCCTATTTTCCCAGCGATCTTAGCGCTATAATTCTCACACCTATTCATTTCTGTTTATGAAACAGTTTGACACTTGAAAAGTAGCAGGTAGGATGTTGTTTTTATGTCAGCTGCTTCATCGCCTGTGTCAGGAAAAAAACAAACGAATGCGGTGTCTCTTCTCAACAACTTGAGATCAACGGTCACACATGTTCTGAATTTTATATGATGTGGAAATTTACGAGACGACCTGTTATTATTTATTTGGGACAGAGCGGGAGACTCGACCCAAATGAGGACCACGTATGCTTAAGAAGCTTTTCAATTAATTGTCAGTAGAATGAGAAGATACAAAATGGGCTCAGTTTGTGTCTTTTATTGACTCTAGCAGGTTGTTTACGGAGCGGTGTGCTGTGGTGATGGTACAGTCCATTAGGTCTCCTGTACAGTGAAATACCCCGCCCCCACCCCCCTTTCGTGACTACGGTAATTGGTCGCTTCCTCTCACATGTAACCCTATAGAAAGAAAGAGGCTGCTGTACTTAGCTGTAAAGGCCCACTTGTATGTACCTGTACATGCGTGCTGTTTGCCACATATGTTCAGTTGCCTTTGAGACTAATGAAGTGTTAAGTTCCCCCTAATGTCTTTAGGTCCTCAATTACCTCCTGTGGTTAATGGTTTCTAGGCCAAACACAGGTAATATTTGTTGTATACGGAGCGCAAGTCACGCAGAAAAATATCTACCAGGGAAGCAAAATATAAGTCGTTGCTTGACATCTAGGGCAGTGGATGTACATGTATGTCTTTTTTTAAATAATTTCACTATATAGCTGGAACATGGATGAAATTTTAGTTGGGTTTTTTTCACCTTTTAAAAAGTTTTCTCTTTCATTTTTAAAGAGTATTTCCTGAAAGAGAGACGGCGTTTTATGGAGGGTTATGTAACTTTGACTTGTGGGCTACGTGCATTTGCGCCCACCTCACCCACATGTCTGTTGCCCGTCCGGTTCTGTCCAGTTGGCTCCCTGCGCACGACTTCGAGAATGTGCATTCTCTGTCAAATTCGCCATAGACATAAACAGGACTTTCGGTGTGTGTTTGAGTGGGCCTCTCCCTGCCTCGTCTCTTTCCCCTCTCCAGAGTCCAGCAAGGGGCCCAGCATAAGGGGGCAGCCTGCCGTCACTGCCTCTCTCTCTCTCCCTCGCCTTGCAGGCCAGCGCTGGGGCCTGGGCAGGGGGGGGTCGGTGGGGGGGGGGGGGTTGTGGTGCAGAGACCATAGGGGTGGACATGTGACCCCCCACCCCTTCCACCCCAGTTTAGCCCATCCTGTGTGGGGCACAGGTCACCTTGTCATGTGCTATTACGGCTGCGGTAACATGCTGCCTGTGATCGTAGGAAAAGAGCATGCGATAGACCCGTGGAGGCTGCGGGAGGGAGAGCGAGCGAGGGAAGCGAAGGGACAGGACTGGACTAGTCTGCTCAGCCAGTTGTTTAGCAGCATTACAGACTCAGTTTGTCTACTTTGTTGGTCCACATTGTCTCTTTTTGTCCATTGTTCTCTGTTATCCTCATGTATTGTTTTGTTTTTTCTTTCTAAACCCCAAGCATATTTGAGTGTTCTGTCACAAATCCCACATGCTGTTTTCTTTTAATGTTTTTGTTTTTTCAGCCCTCACCTTCCTCCTTTAGATTCCATTTTTCACCCTCTTTTTCTGCCATTATTGTGGGTTTAGATGCACGTCTAATGTGTGAATCACAAGCCCATGTATTTCCATTGTAGCCCAGCTCTCTCTCTCTGCAGCCCGGGTCATTCCAGATCTGATTTGTTTTATGTCTCTTCTGTACTCGTAGTGACCCAGCCAGAGGTATGCAGTAAAACACATCGCCTTATGTTTTCTCCCTTCTCCCTCCAACCCTCTCCACAACTTCTCCTCTTTTCTCTCTCTCTCTCTCTCTCTCTCTCTCTCTGTTTTTTTCCCTTTTTAAGAGAAACTTTTGGCAGCATGGAACAATTTCAGAACCATTTGCGGGATTGCGTCATGTGATGTACACGGAGGATGCTCATTGGACTGTCAGACAGGGCCCCCTTCTCCCACTCAGGCGTTCCACAGCGATCCCTCTTTTTCCTCCAGTGCTGTTATAGGTCTGGATGTGATTCCGACTCCCGACTCTTATGTGTTGGGATGTGGTCTGTAAACTCATTGCTGACATTCTTGGGACGTGATGCCAGAGGTTTTTTATTTCCCGCTTTCCCATTTCTCTTCTGCACGCCTGTGCGCAGTTAAAATGATCCCTCCCGGATCCTCCTCTTTACCCACTTTGTTACATCTTGCCCCCTCCTCAATCACATTTCGTTTCAACGCCCAGGCACTAATGGCCCCACTTAATTAGTTTTGTTAGATGGTGGGCGTTGGTGGAGGCTGGGTTTTATAATCACTTAATATTGACTTTGATGAAAGTTAATCTAACATCTGGGCTGTGGTCCAAATCTTCTTTTTTTTTTTTTTTTAACAGCTGAGATCTCACTTGTGTCTTTTCTGTAAGTAGCGGAGCACCTGACGAAGAAAACCAATGGCCATTTTCCTGTTTGGTAATCACATACTTGGACAATGGTGCAGCTTGAAATGAAATGAAAGTAGAACAGAAGGAAATAAGCTACCTTATGAGTGGTATTGGCCTCCTGCCACGGTCCACCTTGGCACTTATCCCTGAATGAATATCTCACAGCAGCTCGAACTGCAGCAGTAATACACAGAATTACCATATTCTACGCTCATTGTGCAACATCATCGGCATGAAGCGTTACTATTTCTCATATTAGCACTTAACACGTTTCTACTCTCTGTCCCTCGGGTTCACACCATCTGTAGTCGAGACTTAATTTTGCACTGATTGACATCCGATGTCAACTAATTAGAAGGTGCAAGTTAGACGTATCCATTTGGGACACCGGGATGCAGATGGTGCAAACAATTTACACTGATAAATGTGACACAGGTTGTGTCACTTTATGAAAACTTTGGTGGGATATTCCTTCAACTCCACCAGAGTTAAAAAAAAAAAAAAAAATAGCCAGATGTTCATTAATAAATATTTAATCACTGGAGTTTTTATGCAGTGAGGGTTAGGCTCAGGTTAATAAAGATGTTCTGTTATATGACAATGTTATTTCAGACATGTTGATCTTAATTTAGTCCAGACCACCCAGAGCACTAGACCATTAATCTTATCACATGTTTAGCTTTAAGGCTTCTGCAGGCAATGTCACGTCTTTAAATCCAACCTGGGTCCGGTTCTAACGTCAGTCCCTTGGATTATGAGACACATGCGTGTCATTTCAGCCATGATGTGAATAAATCAGAGGAGGAAAAGATGAGTCACTGCTCCGCTGCATGCTAAGTAGCACTTGTTCTCCCTCCGCTAGTTTGTTGGGTAAAAAGAAAAGGAAACTCCCTAGCCTCTCCTCCATCTACGCCACCAAAATTAGGGTAACGTCTTTATTTTGCAGCTTTCACCACCCAGTCAAAATGACAAGCTAGAGTCAGTTTGCGGTGCCGCGCATAATTACAGCAGGCCTCATCTCTTGCTCATCGACCACTGCCGCTGTGTCACTCAGACTCCCAAACCCCAGGCTTCCAGTACACATCCCTTTTCCTTCTTTTTATCCCTCGATTTATCAGATAGAATCCATGAATTACTTCTTCCTTAAGGGTTATTTAGGTGCTTATTTTACACCGTGCGATCAATTCTTCTCACAACTTCTATCTGTAAACAATTGTCATATTGTCATTACGTTTTCTAGAGCTGAAATGATAAGTCAGTTAATTGATTCACCAAAGAAAAGAATAATCAAAGTCAAACATGCCAAACATTTCCTAGTTCCAACTTCTCACTTTTGGGCAGATTTGCTGCCTTCTTTCAGTTTTATATTGAATATCTTTGGGTTTTGGACTATTGGTCGCATGAAACAAGACATTTAGGCTTTGGGAAATAGTAATTTCCCCCTATTTTCTGCCATTTTAAGGTTCAACTGAGGAAGTAAACATCAGATTAATCCAACGTCCCTTATAAACCGCAAAAAAACGGATTAACTGTCCTGGTCTTCATTGTCGTTTCTCATTGGATGAGCAGGGGGGTGTGGTGGCTGTCACATGAGGTGTCCTGTGCCTTGAATCTAAAAGCCTTTAAGGCTAAAAGAGACTTGCGTTAAGATTATATGCATCAATACCGGTCTTTATCATACATACAAATTAGTTGGCCTGCCAACAGATTTTTCAGTGTACACACTGACACACAAATAACACGTACCACCAAAATCAGCTCCTTTTGTTTTAAAAATGGGAGTAAAGCAACACCAACGGAGATAAATCATACTAAAAATGTGCTTCCGACATGAATAGCAAATAGCTTTTTCCCCTGATACTTCTCAAGATGAGAAGCTGCCAGAGATGAGACATTTATTTATATTTAGCCAGTAATTGAAGTGAGTACTGTACTGAACTGTGTATTTTTAGCCATCCTTTTAGATAACAAAATCAGGCTGTTTGTGTTGATTGTGCTTCTCTCCGGGCCGCTGCCGAGTGCTATTTCTCTATTTCTCACTATTTGTCTCTCACACCCACAACAGCCAGTCAGGGACATGCCTTGTGACACAGAGAGTCACTGTGACAAAGAGGTCACCCCTCCCCTCCTCGCTGTATCTATGTATATATCCATATCTGTTTTTACTCCATCCCTCCATCATGCCCTCCACCCCGCCCCTCCCTGGCCTCCTGCTTCTCCCGTGCATCCCTCCCTCCTCCTGCGCCACTGTCACTGCTCTCTCACGTGGGCCGGCACTTCCTCTCTCTTGACTGCAAACGGCCATGCAGAGGGCAATAGATGAGAGCTCATCTGAGCTACATGTGTAGTGAGGTGTAATGGACACATAAGCAGAGTAAAAGCATGCCTGCCATGTGACGCACGCAATAACATGGTGAGAAGATTGTAGAATCCAGAGGAAATTGTGCTTCTGCAAAACAGTTGTTTATATTCGGAGACGTTCAGTGTGAACGTGTGGGGGCGTTTTTTTTTTTTTGTGTGATTAATTTGCACGTCAATATATTTTTATATTTTTTTCACCGCGAATAAATGCATCAACCAATCACATTGTGAAGAATGGACATATTCAAAACACACACAATAGTGTACAACAACACGGAGGCTCCGTAGTCAGAACCAAGAGGGGAAACTTTATTTATCACAAAGGCAGCGCAATTCACTCGGCGCATTTCGTTAAAAGAAATTCATCAAAATGTTATCGAAATTGCAATATGGCCTACTGCAATTATCAAATGACAGGAGGCGCAATAGATAGATAGATAGATAGATAGATAGATAGATAGATAGAAAGATAGATATACTTTATTGATCCCAAATTGGGAAATTATTGTGTTACAGCAGCAGGTTATCCAAGCAATGCACAGGAACATGTCAACACTAAAGAAATATATCCAAAGAATACAAAATATAAAGAATATTGGAATACACTATAAATATACATGACTACTACAACTAGCATAAAAAAAAATATAAATATATAAACATAGAATAAACCAATATGTACATTAGCAAAGTGTGCAAGTTACATCGTTTTGTTCTTCAATAAAAAACAATTGACATATATTTGTTAAAGGTGAAACGGGCCAAAATACCATTTTAAATTAAATGTTGTTGTGCTGCAGAGATATCCAGGCCTACACATCATATTCTACAGACTTAAGAAAAGATCTTTGTTTGGTACAGATCCCCGCAAAAAAATCACACCATAATCATTTAAATGTGTTTCAATGAAAATGAGAATAAGTATGTAAAAATTAACATTCCCTCTAATATCGCAAAACATATCGCAATTGCAATATCAGTCAAAATAATCGCGATTATATATAGTTTTTGGGATGCTCTCCCGGTAGTTGGTCCTCTGCCTGCGCGAATCTATTCAAATCTATTATTGAAAAAGTGTTGCAACTCTCGCAAATTTGCATCACTGCCAGTATGAATAGTTTTGCTGGGTAATATTCGCAGGCGAGTAATTCGCATTTTCGTGTTGTTTATTCATCACGCTCCCGGTGTGTAAAGGCCTTAAACCAGCATTTTTGTACTTACTACTAAGTATGTAGTAGTTTAACTAACTAAGCTATGAAATCACTTGTGTACACTGTTACCATGGCTTCGAGGGAGAGAGAGAGAGAGCACATTCAATAATCACCCCAGACAACGTAAGAGATTGAAAGTATTTTACATAAACTAATGTAGCAGCCACAGCGCTTGGGTAGAAGTTGTTCAAGTTTAAGAGATTTGTCTCCTTCAGCTGGTTTAAGCTTATTCCTACTCGTACTAGTCATGTGGCTGAGATGAGCTTTCTTAATTACCCTCAGTAGCTCTCCACCTCTCATGGAATACGTGCAACTTCTCACTGTCATTCACAGACTATGTCCATGTTTTATCTTCTTTTATGTAAATTTTTTGCCCCTGTTTAAGTGAATTTGATGATCCAAGATTGCAGATGTGATATACATACATACGTGACATCATTTTTTATGTAAGTAAAACACAAGTGGACGCTCAATGAAAAATAATGCATATGTGATAGTTGTAATATATCTGTGATGAAGACCAAATATCCAAGGATAGAAATAGTCTAGAAATGCAACTAAATCCAGAAACTAAAGCCAGAAGTTCTTTTTTTGGATATTCCTGTATGAATTTCAACTGCATGTGTGAACTGAAGTGTGAACATTAACCACGTCAGACAGATGAAGGATTAAAAAAATGACTGCTTTGTGTTGAGACGCCAAGACAACAAGAGTCATCAGTTATTTCTTTGTAAATAACACTTGTGCAGCCCCGTCATTGTTGATTAGATGTTGGAACGGAAATGTGTCTCTTTAAATATTAGGGATGTCACTATACCAGAAATTTAGTAGTCAATACCAATGCCAGTGAAATTCCACAATTTTCGACAATTTTCAACAATTAATCCCATGTAGTTTAACATACACTCCTCTATTACCGTTTGCATATTTTTTTTTGCAAATATATTATAAATCCCTGATGATCCGCCTCAAGTTTCTCGCCAAAAACAACATTTTATAAGATTACATTTGAACACATCATGACAACGTTATAATTTACTGTTCCTCAATACTCATCATTACTGACTAGAGAGCATCATATTGTATCTCAATGTAACCTCCATTAACATTGTTATCTCCGGTATTTAGCCAACAAGGACTTTGGTGCCAACTGGCTGCTAACAATTAACATTAACTAGCTCTCCTCCTGCTGATTTCAACACGGATTTGTTGTTCAAAGTTTAGCATTATCAGGGAAATTAGTCTCGAGTCCTGATCCCCGGTACCTATGGTACCTGCGGGGTGTAGATAAACTTGTACCGGCACGTTTTCAGAATTTTGGCATCGACTTGGTATGGAAGTATCGGTTCTCATGACATCCCTAGTAAATAATATTCCAAAGAGTACGGTCTAGACCTGCTCTATATGAAAAACTTCTGTTATGATTTGGTAATATATTAATAAAATTGAATTGAATTGCGGAATACTTTTCTCTTGTTGTTGCCATTCTTCAGATAAGATATTTTGCTATAATGACTAATATTGCAGGTTACCTTCCTTTTTTTCGTTAACTTACTAAAGCTGGTGGAAGTGTCTCGCTTTGGTTTAAACGTTGGCTTGACTGGAATGTAATGGACTGAAGACACATCCTAATAACCGCCTAAAATGTTAGCAGTCCGTTGAAAAGTTAATTTCAGAGGAGAAAAAGTCAATTTGACTACCCCGGCATAGTAAAAAAACATCCATAGAAACATCCCAAACCCCTTCTGCAGCATAGTGTGTGTCTCTCTGTAAGCTCAGTGTGTTCTTAACATCATATTTCTTCCAAAACATACGCTGCTCCTTTTTGCAGGGAGCAACAAATCTGTTTACCACCTGAGAAAACGGGTTAGAGTTCAACAGTTCGCTCCAAAAGTTGCTGAACTCCAAGTTGTTTAAAGTAATACGGTGAGTGGCAATTCATAATAATGCTGCATTGCACTATTCAAAACACATGGCAGTGATTCTCTAATTGGTAAAATAGTCTAGTTACAATCTACAAGCACAAAATTATACCCAACGGTATAAAAAAAAATCCATGCTTAGTTGCACGTAATGGAGCAGGACTGGACCCTGTAAGCTAATCAGAAATCACAGTGTTACTGTTTTATCCTTAGGCTTTATGCCAGTGTAACACATGATACTTGAGTAATGTCTCGCATTATCACTGCAATGACAGATTTGATTGATGCTGCCGAACGACGTACACACAATATGTATATCCCTCAAGAGTGAGACGTTCAGTAGAAGCCTAAAGCTCAAAAACCTGCTCCTTGGCTTTGCGTGGCCGAGACAAGAATGAGTACAGATCTGGTCTAATAACCTCGTGCATTATTTAGCGCTCTCAATACTACTGTGCATTTAGTGTAATGGCCTGTCAGGGCTGAATGCGATCACAGAGGACTGGCTTCACTGATCAGTTGATGATATGATAAGGTAAATGGGTGTTTTCCCTGTTGGTTCCCAGTGAGTGATGAGTGTGAATGCCCGCTGGGATTAGTTTGCCTACATGCAGTGGAACAGATTTTATGTTTTGCGAAGGGCTGTGCCATTTATACTGGTCACTATTGTGTAACATTACATTACATGATGGCAATAACGATTCTGTAGCTATGCCAAAACACTAATTATATATTTAAATCAGCTGTAGACGCTGCACTTTTTCTGTTGGGTCATAGATATACTCTGTCTGTTGATGATGTGTCACCTTTCCAAATGTCAGCAGGACTCAAGAAGGTCTTGTTTTAAATAAAAAGTGAGAATGACCACTCGACTTTTCTTTTCCCCCCCTGAGGACATCTCACATTACCTGACCGTGATTTCTGTGTTTATGGGCCAACTCGTACAACTGTTCACACCACAAAGTACCAAAGTAATCATGTTTTTACGCACACATCCCAGATGAGGTTGGGAGTGGCCTGTCACAATTACTAATTTTGTTGGACGATATATTGTCCCAGAAATAATTGCGATAAACAAAAGTATTGTCATTTTAAGACCATTTTATGCCACTGATATAATGATGATATAATAGCATAGTAATGAAAGTACACCCTTTCAAAGAGCAATGAACTTTTAATTCTTATGAAGATTCAGATCTTAAAATTAGAATGTGAAAAAATATGATGTAATTTATGTAAACAAACACTTGTGTAAACACAATGGGCAATATCAATATTTTTTCTGACAAAATTGATCGAGGTCATGTCCATATACAGTATAGTACGATCAGGCGATAACGTAAAAGTGGCCGAGGTCATGTCCATATGTCGTACGATAAGTCAATAACGAAAAACTTATCAAAGTCATGTTCATATATTGCACAATAAGTCAATAACGTAAAAAATATCAGGTTCATGTCCATATATCGTACGATAAGTTGATAATGTAAAATGATCGAGGTCATGTCCATATATTGTATGTTAAGTCGTTAACATAAAAATGATCGAGGTCATGTCCATACGTTGTACGATAAGTCAACAACGAAACAATTATCAAGGTCATGTTCATGTATCGCACAATAAGTCTGTAACGTAAAAAATATCAGGGTCATGTCCATATATTGTATGATAAGTTGATAATTAAAAAAATATCAAGGTCATGTCTATATATTGCACAATAAGTCAATAACGTAAAGAATATCAAGGTCATGTCCATATATCGTATGATAAGTCGATAACGTAAAATGATTGAGGTCATGTCCATATATCGTATTATAAGTCGATAACGTAAAAATGATAAAGGTCATGTCCATGTATCGTTCGATAAGTCGATAATGTAAAATGATTAAGGTCATGTCCATATATAGTACGATAAGTCGATGGCGTAAAAGTGGCTGAGGTCATGTCCATACATCGTACGATAAGTCAATAACGTAAAAATGATCGAGGTCATGTCCATATCGTACGATAAGTCGATAACAAAATTATCGTGATAGGCCTTGTTTGGAGCACAGGTTGCAACAAGTCAAGGAGGATGCGAGACTCCATAATGTCCTGGCCGATTCTGAAAACTCATCTTGGATGGACAAATTGGTAATCATGTCATCGAGTGAGTGACTGGCCTTACATAGAAGTTGTGTTTTCCCATGAAATTAGTTTTTAACAAAGAACTATGGCACTTCTACCCGGGAAGTTTGGTAAACTCCAATTTTAGAAAACAGTATTTTTATGGGACTTTTTGGAAATATCCTTTTCATTTTTGATGCTTTCTTTCATACAAACTCTGCTCACAACTGGAGTGTGAGTGTTTGAAATGTAAAACCTGCGTCTATTCATATCACATCACCTGGATGGCAAGTGTTATCACGTAGTAAACAGTCTGGAGGCCTTATCTTGATGTGTCCATGGATAAACCTATTGTAACGCTGTCAGGGAGAAAAATGTGTGTAATTTGATTGGTGATTGATTACTGCAGCCCTTCATAACCTGGTATGTCCTTCTGAAGGACCTTTGACGCAACATGTGTACCTTACCTTACCTTTGCACAGGGGGTTGTGTTTGCGATGGTGGGTGGGAGAAAGAAACAAGTTGTGCACTGACACAAATGACCCTTCCTAAGTCCCACCCCTTTTCGCTCTGTGCTCCAATAACAGTTGAGCAAGCCTGGAACCCGGCAGACCCTTGGCCAACTTTCCCCTTTCCTGTTGGGTTATACATTGGGTTTATAGATATGCTACGTCTTTTCAAAAGTAACATTACTATGTAAATCATATTGGTGTCACAATCTTCACAGTTACTACGAGGAACTTTCATTTTGCGTCGATTTTGGTGGTCCCTGTGGACAAAAGCGGTTGTGTTTCCGAGCACCAGAGTCCCTTTAGAAAACCTCTCAATTTACTGCAGCTGGGTCTGACAGTCTATCCCGGGCAGTCCTGGTTCTGGTTCTCCCGTGCCTCCCTACCCTCCAGCAGGCCCAACAATACGGCCTGGGCCTCCAGCAGCGTGGTTTCGGTGTTGGCTCCCAGCGGGGACCAGCGGCGAGGCGAAGCTCTGCTCCTGGACGGAGGAGGAGCCGCTGCTACCAGGCGCAGAGCTCCGACTGCTGGTCGCTGCTGAAGGCCCCGCTGGAGTTCTGAGCTTTCTGGTGAAACTGCATGATTTCGTCTGATTTCGTTCCTTCGTTTATATTATCTCATCTTCGTGCCGCCCTGAAATACCTTTTGGTTTTTTATTTTGATATATATGACATCTAGTATCCGATGAGAAAAATGACCTAAGTAAAGTTTATCATCGTGAATATATCCTTCCATCGCATACTGTAGTCCTTGCTGTCGGCCTCTTGAAGCTACATTGCATGGCACCCAGAAACTATCTAATAATAATACACACTACGGCACCCAGCTAAACGGGACACTGTTTCAGGAGCTCAGTGATGAGACTTAATAGTCTGACGTGATTTCAACCTATGAGTGTCTCTGAGGTCCGTTGTTTATCGGAGTTCAGCTCAACTACCTACACAAATATTTGCTGTCAGTTTCTGGTCCTTCCATTCGTGTGCATGTTTACTGTCTCGCTGTACCGTGACGGTCGTTGTATCAGATGTTCCTAGTTGAAGCATGTGGTGCTGAGATACAAGACGACAACATACTGTAGAGGCCTGAGTCACTGCTGTCCATGATGCCTGCAGCAGTGAGGAATTGAAAAGATCCTCTGTTTCCTTTCTTCTTTTGACCCTGTGTTTAAAGAAAATAAGGATTACATGTCCTGTTAATAGAATTGGCCATGGACAGAATTTGGTTTAAAGGCACACTGTTCCTGTGTTGTACATGAATACGAATACAGTTGTTGCATTTACAGAAGGATGTGAGACTTTTAGCAGGACCGGTGGTTTTTAATTAGACATGAGTGATGGAGTGATCTGTCAAAACATTTTAAATTATTCAGCGGGGCCCGTACTTCAGTGGCTGTTGATTTGTGAGTTTGTAGAGGTTTGTATCGGTTTAGTAACCCTCCGCTCCCCTCCCTTGGCCCTCCTTCCATCAGTTGCCTCGCTTTCACACTGCGGCGGAAGCAAAGAAAAGAATAAGAAAGGAGCTTTGTGAAAAGGACAGTGATTGTTTGTTTATGAGGATGCTAGCCTTGCGGTGACATGACTTCTTTCCCTCCCTCTCACATGGCCGTTAAGTGAAATAGATACTCGAAGCACTCTGTAATCAAATGTAACCCAGATCCAGCTTTTTGGAGTTTTTTCCACTTGATTCATACGGCTCCAGTTCCTCGCCCCTGGACAAAAACACTGGAGTTGAGTTCACCTCCAAAGGGGAGACTGAGGACTTGAATGTGTCCTGAAGGAAGGGACTAGGGCTGCCACTAACAGTTATTTTCATTGTCGATTAATCTTACGATTATTTTCTCGATTAGTTGTTTGTTCTATAAAATGTCAGAAAATGGTAAAAAATAATGTCAATCAGTGTTTCCCAAAGCCCAAGATGACGTCCTCAAATGTCTTGTTTTTGTTTCCACAACTCAAAGATATTCAGTTTACTGTCACAGAGGAGTAAAGAAACCAGAAAATATTCACAATTAAGAAGCTGGAATCAGAGAATTTAGACTTTTTATTTCTTAAAAAAATACTCAAACTGATTAATCGAATATCAAAATACTTGGCGATTAATTTAATAGTTGACAACTAATCGATTAATTGTTGCAGCTCTAGAAGGGACACTGTTTGGTTGACATGGAGACATGTGAAAAGAGACGTGCCTTCCTTGTTGACGAGTTTTTATAGCAACTTGAAACATTATCACTTAATCAAAAATATTATGATGGGTCATTTTAAATGATTATTTTGTTGTTATATCTTGCGAACTGCAGCACTGAACAGATTATAATTTAAGAAGATATTCTTAAATTTACCTCAGATGTTAGAGGTTGGCAGCCTAAGGCCCTGATCAGACGGAGCATGTTTTGCAGGTGGAAAACGTGAAGCGCACCGCACTGCCTTTTTGTTGCCCGATCAGACAGAGCGTTTTTTGCAGTTTGCAGCATCGTTTTATTTTATATGTTGCTAGCAACTAGATATGTTCCGATACCACTTTTTACTTTCCGATATAATAAATTCAGTCTCATTAAAAACAATTACAAAAAGCCGCTCCAGGCTGCTAAACGCGCTCTGTCGGATCAGGGCATAGTTCATGTTCTTCCTCTTTTTTTCTTATTACGTTATTGAGCAAGTGAACAGTTTGTATATGTGTCTTTTTTTCCCTCTTTCTCTTATTTATCTTTCTCCATTTGCCCTCTCTTTCTTTAGTGATGGAGTCCACAGTTGTGAGTACGTCCACTCTGGCCCCCGATGAGTTCGACAGGAACGTGCCGCGGATCTGCGGCGTGTGCGGTGACAAAGCCACCGGCTTCCACTTCAACGCCATGACCTGTGAGGGCTGCAAGGGTTTTTTCAGGTACACGAATGCACTTGTGAGATCACAGTTCTGCTGTAACGCGGACACAAATTGACATATTGGATGTACACTCAGTACAGCACAACTGCTCATATCGTCCTGATGAAGACAAAGAGATGCATATCGACTAACAAGTTATTGACACATGTACACATTAGCATATAAACACGGGTCTGAACTTGCATATATAATGTCCACCCACACACACACACACACACATTAAATGTAATTACCACCCACAGTTGCATAAGGACACACACGAAACCACCGACAACATCGAGTTCACACTAATGCCCAGCAGCAGGTAGAGAATACAGATGAGCTCAGTCCTAAAGTTAACGCCTTGGCTGCTGCCTGCTCATTGATATACACACACATGAGTTTCCAATTTAACAAAAGACAAAGCCAGAGCAAGTCATGATTGTGTGAGCTCGTGTGTGTGTTTGATGTATCCGCCCGTTTACGCCTGTTCCTCTCGTTGATGTTTAAAGGGAGAGGATGAAAAAGGAGGATGTTTAATAATCGCCTTCCTCGTCTCGCAGCTGGCCCTTGTTTGAACCCTCGCCGAGCATGCTTATCTGTGTGCTGTTTTGCTCACATCTGTGTATATATGATCATACATGCTGTTCGTCACTGACTAAATCGCTATGCTTTGCGTCCCTGTTTGGCAAGACTCATCTTTTACCCCCGGATTCCTTGGCACTCATCCATATTTATGCCGTTTCGCTCAGTCCCAGGCTTGAAGTGCAAAAATATTTATCCAGTTCTACCGTGATTATTATTTGTTCACACCGCTGGCGCCACGGTGCTATATTTTTTAAATTCCGATTCTTTGCTCTCATTATCAACAACATAATTACAAACATGTTCAGACACACACATATAGAGCCTTAACTGACTTCTTAACAACTTCAGCGAATGCTTTGAATTTTACTTTGTGTGTTCATAAACTGCTGTGTGTGTGTGTATTTTAATAGACTGTAAAATGTATACAATTTCTTTAGGCGCAGTATGAAGCGCAAGGCTGCCTTCACCTGTCCGTTTAACGGCAGTTGCACCATCACCAAGGACAACAGGCGCCACTGCCAGGCATGCCGGCTCAAACGCTGTGTGGACATTGGCATGATGAAAGAGTGTAAGTATGACAGGTGACCCACATGTCTTCAGGGCAATACTGCGTTACACTGTGTGATTTACTGCATGCATTTAAATGAGGAGTAACCCTTTTAGGTTAAATGCATGCTACTTATAATTAGGGCCACAACTAGGGTTTATTTTCATTGTCGGTTAATCAGACTAGTGGAAGGAAAATATCCAAAGTACACAGTTAGGTGTTTTTTTTTACTATTTTGTCTATTTGTGTCTGTAAATTTCTCATAAATTCACCAAAAGTTACCATTAGATAATGCCTCATTTGCATATTTAAACATAACATTTCAGAAAACTTGGAAAACTTGTAACTTTCGTGGTGATATCTATTTTTTTGTTTTGAAAATATTCACATGTAAGAAGCTGGAACCAGAGAATTTTTACTTTGTTTCCCCAAGAAATTACTCAAACCGATTAATCGATTATCAAAATAATTGCCGATTTAATTTAATAGCTGAAAACTAATCGATTAATTGTTGCAGCTCTACTTATAATGATTATATTAATTGGTATAAAGGTAGTTTTTGTGGCTGCCCAACACTGTTGAATGTGGATCATAATTATGTCCTGGACTCATCCAAGACCACCCTCCCACGTAGCCAATAAGACATTAATATAACCTGCTGCATATAAATTACATTCAATCTACTTTTCTTGTTTCTGTTTTTGGATGGATAGTAAAATTTACACAACTGCTGTTTGCAGTTTTGGGGGCCTACTGTCCCTCTGCTGTATATTTTGTAATATTTGGACTGGGGTCAAGCATCTCTGGGTCTTTGCTCCCATTAGAGTGTTGACATGTTCTATTTGAACTAGAGGAGCCTCCCCACATTGTATAGTGTGAGTATACTCCATCTGAAGTTTAAACACCTGCTGTTATGTACAATCTAGCGAGGCCTCTTCTCTCCACATAGTTTTGTTTATTTTCATGGTCTGTAAATAGCAGGTACTTTTTTTTTTTTTTTCTTCTTGTTTTCTCCTGATATATCCGGATATTGTCCCCCGGCCTCCTTTTAAGCGAAGGCCTCTCACATCCAGTTCAGCGTTCTTTTCCCTGTGAGTGTTTCTGGGAACACCACAAGAGTGGTGGCACCGACACTGCGATTTACTGTACGCGGAGAGGAGCCAGTGGCATTGCTGTTGCAAAAACAGCAGCATGTTGTTGAGACCCAGCTCTCTCTCTCTCTCTCTCTCTCTCTCTCTCTCTCTCTCTCTCTCTCTCTCTCTCTCTCTCTCTCTCTCTCTCTCTCTCTCTCTCTCTCTCTCTCTCTCTCTCTCTCTCTCTCTCTCTCTCTCTCTCTCTCTCTCTCTCTCTGTCTCTCTCTCCCTCTCTGTCTCTGTGAGCTAATTCAGTGGTTAGAACAACAAGGAGCGAACAGAACAAAGACAATGCATTCACTTGTTCATTGCAGCGGGGGTCTCCATATGGACCCGTCCCCTCCCATTCTCTTCCTCCAGAGAATAACAACCCCACAACACCACATTGACATAGCTCTCATCACAATGTAAAACATAAGCGCATACTGAAAAGCTTTAAAAGCGGTGTACCTTCAACCACTTTTGATGATGTACTCTGCTATATCTTAAACTCATACTTCACCACTTGTTGCCCTGCTTTCACCCTACCTGCTTTCTGCTTATGTAAAAACTGTATTCTAAGGCAGAGCTGGGCGATATGGCTTATAAATAATATCTTGATATTTTTAGGCTATATATATATTGCAATATTTTCTCTAAAATAACATAACCAGTTTGATCATCCTAGCAAACTGAAGTAAACTGTAGTGATCTAAACACTAATGTGGTGTGCTGTCATATTGAAGTCAGATTGGTCATTTGAAATGTATTCTTATTAAGTCTGACAAATTACTCAAATTCAATTTTTCTCAGAAATACAGTTTGCAGGCAGTAGTTTCTAAAATTATCATTCATTTTATTTATTATTGAATATTTATTCATTTTGTTTTATTTCTTTATTATTTACAGACTGACTGACTTATTGAATTTATGTGAAATCACATTCACCGGTAGATCACTTTTATTTTGAGGTCAGTTCTTGGTCGCTTTTATTTTGAAGTCAGTTCTTACGCACTCTTACCGTAATGCCTAGTATATACACGTACCGTAAAGCAACGTGCGGGCTAGTTTGACCGTCTTTTTCAAAGAGGACGCTGGCATCTTCTATTACCGTTTCCGACCTCAACACATATAAACTCACTTTGGCGCTTCACTTCTTTCGCTCTCTCTGGGCTCTTTTCTTATTTCCTGGCCGTCTCTATAAGGTAACCTGCAAATTGCGAAATCTGATCTGAGATCTGCAAAAACTTGCAAAGACAATCGCGAGACTCGCTGCCCGACGACGTATCCTAACCTTAAGTATTCGAGGTCGATGCCTAACCTTAACCATTCAAGATCAATGCCTAACCATAACCATCTTGCGAGCGTTTCCCCAATTTAGTGTTACCCTTCTAGACACGACCCTATTTCCTGCTTCCTTCCAGATACAAAAACACAGGCCCCATACGCACATCCACGCTCATACGCCACACACACTCGCCCAGGAGAGTGTGTCTGTTTGAGAGGGAGAGAGCTGTGGGAGAAGCGAAACGCCAAAGCGGGTCTCATGCCACCGGCTTAAAAAGATAACGTGACCGTTATATAGTTATATAGTCATTTACTACATCCCATGTAGAACAAGCCGCAATACATCGAGTAGATCAGATATACCGCCCACCCCCATTCTAAAGTTTAGTTTTCCTGTGTGTGTGTGTGTGTGTGTGTGTGTGTGTGTGTGTGTGTGTGTGTGTGATTCTAACACTCTCCCTCTTTGTCCCTTTATACTTGCCCCCTCAGTCATCCTGACAGACGAGGAAGTGCAGAGGAAGAAGGACCTGATTCAACGCAGGAAGGATGAAGAAGCACAGCGCGAAGCGGAGAAGGAGGCGCGGCGGCCCCGGCTCAGTGACGAACAGAGTCAGGTCATCGCCACGCTGGTGGAGGCGCACCACAAAACATATGACGACTCCTACTCTGACTTCTGCCGCTTCAGGGTTTGTGTCTTTTAATGCAGTTATCATCATCTTATCAACATTTTGCAGTCAGATTTATTTCAATTCACAAATTTCATGGGACATCAGACTGATCTTGTTCTGATAGCGTTAAGATTGACGAACAGTTCCAGCTCTGTTAGACTGGCGGTTTGACACTGCCACAGGGATCTTTACATTACCTGCATTAAAGAGCGTACTCGCAGAATTTCAGTGTTTGTTTATTTGATTCCTCACATCAGAATTTCTTTCTGCTTCAGCTTTACTCCACTGCCTGGTAGCAACAGTCATGTCTTGTATTGTTTACACACAAATCTCACACTCAGCGGTCCATTTCTCCTACAAAACTCTCGTGTTGAATCACCATCAAACACCTCTGTCCTGACATCTAACCTGCAGTGGAGCCATACTCAAATCCAGTAATTCAATCCCATTGTTTCAGCAGATAGTCAACAAAACTGCATATTCTATATTTTTGAATGAGAATCTGAATTATGTATACAAATTGGTCGGCTCGCACTGGTCAATTTTGAGAGTTTGGGCTATTTTGCTTCCATAACATGTCTTCTTTCAGACTAATGGAAAGAAAACATCCAAAATACACATTTAGGTGTTTATTTTACTACTTTGTCTATTTGTCTCTGTAGATTTCTCCTAAATTCACCCAAAGTTAGAAACCTCATTTGCATATTTAAACATAACATTTAAAAAAAAAATTGTAGTACAAAAAATTATTGTCTTGATGTTAGTAATCAACTGCGGAAGTTTCATGATGATATCTATTAGTTAACATGTTTTACCCTGCACCTGTATTCAGTGTATGAATAAAATGTATGGATTTTTACAACACATATCTTTAAAGGCCATTTTCTCAAAAAAGAAATTCTCGCTCTCTTAGCCAGAAATCTCCACTTCAGTAGCACTTACATTCACCAAACTTTCCAGTTTCATTCTTATCTATATTCTGAAGGTTTCTACTGAGGGGTTTGAGGGGAAAAATATGGCGAAAAACTCATTTTTTTATGGCTTTATGAAGTGATGAAAAGAGATCCAAAATCCCCTCTGTAAAAACATTTGACTCTAATATGTCAACAAAATGAAACAAGGATGTTGAACCTGGCTTTATCCAATGTTCAGATATCTGTATGGAAGTTTGTGCAAATTAGCACATATTTGATAAGATAATGCCACATTTGCATATTTACACATACATTTTCAGAAAACTTGTAATACAAAAAATAATTACCTTAATGTAAGTAATCAACTGGGGAAGTTTCATGGTGATATGTATTAGTTAATAAGGTGCATTTATTCTACTGCATCAATATAAAATAATCCAAAATTTGTTGACTAGACTTGTTTAAAAATCCTCTGGTGTCTTTATATTATTTAAAAATCCTCCGGTGTCTTTATATGTGCCCTTTTCTAGCCTCCTGTGCGCGAGGGCCCAGTGACGCGTAGCGCCAGTAGAGCTGCCTCTCTCCACTCTCTGTCTGACGCCTCCTCTGACTCCTTCAGTCACTCTCCAGGTAAGAGACACACACTATGGAGACTTCACTCAAAATCAAGTGAAAACACTGACTGTCTAGGTCAGGGGTCGGCAACCTTTTTGATATGAAGTGCCATTTTTGTTAATCAGTGTGCCATATTAACATTAAGATTAACTTTAAGTTTAATTTTGACACTACATCAAAATTTAAATCTCCAACGGATCTGTATTTTATTCCGTCCATATAGGCAACATGCATAGCAAAATTTAAAAAAATCTCCCATAATAAGGACATTATAATTATATGTGAGAGTACTATACAAGAAGGCTGCCTTCCTTATGATTACATCCACATCTGAGTTGAAATCATGAACCGTACCGACATTCCACCAATCTTGTTCATTAGGAATGAACTTAACAAATTCTGCGAAGAAGGCAACAAGTACTAACCAATCAGAGGCAGAGTAGGGCAAAAGGAAAAAAATCAATTAAACTACCGTAAATAACACGTGTAAGTGTTTATTTGGCATGAGGATAAAAAAAAAAAACTCTCACACTTACTGCTAGTGTGCACCTTAGCTGCTTAAGGTTGCTTACCCCTGGTCGAGGGTTACAATGAGACTAGTATGTCCTGCATACTCACCCTTTTCTAGGAATCCTCTAGAAACACATCTTAAATTGATACAAGGAAGAATAAGATGTGTCATCTCACTGAAATTATGACCTATTAAAGAAAAATGACTGAAATTTCCATAGGAAGTGAAACTATCGTACACAATTGAATTTAAAAAAATATTGTCAAAAGAGTTAATACTTGACTTGAGGCGGTTCAGCTGTTTGCATGTTGGCGTATATAATCTGTCACGCTGCTTTACTGAGAATCCAGTAGAAATTCTGTGAATGGCCTGCCCCCCCCCCCCAGACACCTGACTCCCACTAGTAAACATCAGTTCATTAATGCATCCGTCACTAATGGAGCGAACACAGCGAGGGACACGGTCCCGTGGCCTACCGCCAACACTCAGCGGAAACAAATGACTCAAAACAACCCCAGCAGCAAGCTCTGCATGCTTCACATGTTGTCGTAGCTGTCATCTAAGCTTTCATCTCACTCCTACTGACCTGACACTCGTGTATTTTCAGATGATCCTTTCCATCAACAAGCCCCCTCTGTTCCACGATTTCTCTCGGTTCTCTCAGCACAGACTGCGTCTATTCATGGAGGAATAGTGTGACATTGTCATGGTTTTCTACTTCATTCTCCTCTTTTCCCTTCTTGCCTCCTCTCTGCTCCGCTCTGCTGTCTTCATCTCAATCGCTGCAGAGTCGGTAGACACCAAAATGAACTTCAACAACCTGCTGATGATGTACCACGAGCAGGGCAGCAGCCCCGACTCCAGCGAGGAGGAGGCCTCCAGCTTCTCCATGCTGCCCCACCTGGCCGACCTGGTCTCCTACAGCATCCAGAAGGTCATTGGCTTTGCCAAGATGATCCCTGGGTTCAGGTATGTGTGTGTGGAGAGCATGGCTGCGGTTAAAAAGTCTTTTTTTGCTTAGAAAGGTTCCTAACTGAGTGAAATGACCCGGAAGTATCTAAGTGGCAGCCACGATAAGAGCTGTTTAAACTCTCTAAATGCTGAGGAACGGTGCTTCAATGTTTCTTTTATTATCTCTTTTAGCGTAGGATATCACTGGAGGAGATAGTAACGTCCCACAATTCCTTGCGGCCGCAACATTACGCACCATTCGGCCGTTCATGAAAAAAAACAAAACGATATGCTTATCTTGCATTACTTTCATCCATCCATTATCTGTTGCTCCAGCCGACAGGTCTCCAGACTATCACAGGGCCGACACATAGATAGCAATTTAGAGTCAACAATTAACCTAACCTGCATGTCTTTGGACTGCGGGAGGAAGCCAGAGAACACGGAGAAAACCCACGGTAACACGGGGAGAACATGCAAACTCCACACAGAAGGGCCCTAACCACTGCATCACTGTGCCGCCCTCTACTTTCATACATATACAAATGTTGATAAATATGAGTGAGCAGTGACAACCATTTTGTTTCACTTTATTTATATTTATATATATATATATATATATATTTATTTTCAACATGTAACAAATACCTAAGTAAAAACCAAAAAAAGAATAACAAATGAACAGTAAACATATAGCCTATCACAGTGGTTCTCAACCTATTCCCCCCCCCCCCATCACCCATCACCCTAAAAAACATGACATATCCTCAAACAAAATCCTCAGTTTGAATAAATTGATTCAGTGTAAATGAGTTAGTCTTTTTTTTTTTTGTCTTTTCTTTTCTTTAATGAATAGAACTCATTAGTTTCGTCAACATAAATAAAGTGATGACTTCTTGACGGATTTGCCGCAGATGCAGATGCACAATATGATCTTTTTGTTTTGTAACGACTTAATTAATTTACTACATTAGTGTTAGAGCCAAAATAGATTTTTTGTTATTGTGGTTAAATAAATGTAATCTATGGTGTTGTTAGATTGCTGCTGAAAGCAGCCCAGCCCTTTCTCTGAGCACCACGGTTGTCTTTTCCTGAGTCCTATTGAATCCTCCTTCACATCTTTCCTTGACGTTTATTATCGAGGTCAAGGAAAAGTGGTTAGGAAAAGACGTTCAGTGTCATTTTTTGACTTTTTGACCACAGCCCATGTTTCTATCTGTCTGCCAGAGCTTTGACTCTGTCACTCTGAATTAGTTGTTAACAACTGATGTTAGCCAGAAGAGAACATTCCTTATCTAGAGAATTTGACTCCTAGGCTGTCAAGAAGAGATTCTTTCCAAATTTACAATCACCAATATATGATGGCAAGAAAACATGTTAGTTAGTAGAAATAATGACTTAAAGCTGGAGTAGGCAGGTTGGAGCAAATATGATCTAAAAAAAAAAGTTATTTTTATAAAGTATGAGACAGGTAATCTGACAAATCATGTGCCTCTGTGTCCTCCGGTGCTCCTAATGGCATCTGCAAGATTTCAAAGACCGGAGGAAAACAACCAATCAGAGCCAAGCTGGAGTCTGCTGTCTCTGATCAGCTGTCAATCACTCGTGAACGCCAATCATACGGTCAAACTAGGCAGCGCTGATCAAATATGAATCAATATTCTGTTACTGTAATGCCTATTTCTCGCATAAAATGTTTTCAGAAACATATTTTAGTGTACTGTTCAGCTGTAAAATTGTTGAATGAAGAGCCAATAGGAACGCTCTCTCTCTCTCTGAATTGACCTGTGGTTGGCCAAAGTCTCCCGTCACAGGCTAGATTTTTTAAAGTCTGAAAACAGAGTCATGAGGAGGTGCGGAAGTCGAGGTTTCTCTCGGAACACTTGAATTACAATATGCTGAAAGGTTATTATGGAGTTTTTGCCCTATGATGCGAAAAATATTCTGCCTACTGCCACTTTAATAATAATAATAATAATGACATGTTGCTAACCATTCCACTGTGACATAGAGCTAGAGGAGAGGGTAAATTTTTTCTGAGCTTCTCTGTATTTCAGTATTTACAAAAGGACTTTGTGTAGATTTTTCTTTGTTTGCATATAGAATAGACCGGCTCAAGTAAACAAATGGCAAAATAAAACTTTTGCCTAAACAAAGATGTACGGACAGAGTTTTTCAAACTCGTGTATTTTTTATTTGCACGTCTCCGAGTGACTCTTTACCTAAATGTGTGTCGAAGACTTTGTCCACCTACTTGTTTTTCTGCCTGATTAGTCGATATTGTGCCACAGCGATGGCCGTGGTCTAAAGGCCATAGATTACTGATAGACTGTATATTACAGATAGCTAACACATTGTGGAAAATCTTCAATCTTGTTGTTCCCCCACTGGACGAGGTTATACATTTGCCACGGTCATGTCGTTAGTGTGAAGTTCAGTCCTTTAAGTATGTTATTGGGTGATCGTATGACCTTTTTCGAGGAAGACACTCCTCTAGTACTCAGCAGTCGCCTGTACTGTCTTGCATGTACATCCTCGGGCCGTCTATCTGATGATCACAACATTTTTTTAAAAGCATGTGATAGACCTATTTACAGGGACGGCTGTCTTTTGTTTAAACGTTTGAATGGCACAAGGTCGATTCTTATTCTTAAGAGATATGATATAATATCTTAACCTTCACTACCCTTGAAAATAGAACAGAGTAAATAGGATAGAATGATATAACCGTGGAAGACACGTGCCAGCACATTATTTGTGACTGTAAAGGCAAAATAACAATGGCTGGCCGAGACCTTTTTCCTTGTTTCTTCCACACATGGCAACTGCTGCCTTTCAGTGTGTTTGTCTCTCAGTGTGTTGACAAACGCTCAGTGTCTCTGGGGGGGTCACCCCAAAGTCGAGGCTAAAAACGAGTCGGGGCCTGTATTTCCTGAAAGTCATCGTTCCCACTGGCAGCGAGTGATGGACGTGGTCGGATTACCTCTGGAATGTTTGTCCACTTATGATCTGCTCCCTAAGCCCTGAAAAACACCCCAGACCTCCCCTGAAGACCTGCAGGTTTCAGCTCATGTCTCCTGCTACTTCAGTAGTTTCATTTTCTAAACATTTCATAACATTACCAGATGCAAGACTTCACCGTGACAGCGATGACGCATAAAACGGCGTCAGCTTGATTTATCAAGTGACCTTACCGTGCACAGGGACCCATCACAGCAGGAGGAAGCAAACAGAAATAAATATTTTGGATGTTTTTGTCTTGCTGCACAGCATGTATCTGATAAACCCTGACGACTGACCTTGAACCCCATAATCAGTAAACCATTGATAAGCAAACTACCATTGAAATGAATTAAACAACAAGTTATGAACTAGGGCTGTCACCATATCAGATTATCACTACACGATTATCGTGGCCAAAAGAATTCACAGTAACGATAGTATCAGAGTATCTCGAGAAAATTTGGACAAACAAAAAATAATGCCATCAGTCAAATTTATCTTTAGCTTTGTTTACTGTGTGTTTTCACTCTTTTTTGGCAAATGAATAACACCCAAAATACGAGTGTAGGGAGGTGGAGAGAGAGAGAGTCTGTAACCATAACTCTACAAAAGCGTGATTTAAGAGGTGCTGGATTATTTACACAATATTATCATTAGGGCTGTCAATCGATTAGAATATATAATCGCGATTAATCGCATATTAATCACACATTTTTTTATCTGTTCAAAATGTACCTTAAAGGGAGATTTGTCAAGTATTTAATACTCTTATCAACATGGGAGTGGACAAATATGCTTGCTTTATGCAAATGTATGTTTATATTTATTACTGGAAATCAAGTAACAACACAAAACAATGACAAATATTGTCCAGAAACCCTCACAGGTACTGCATTTAGCATAACAAACATGATCAAATCATAACATGGCAAACTCAAGCCCAACAGACAACAACAGCTGTCAGTGTGTCAGTGTGCTGACATTTTACTATGACTTGCCCCCAAACTGCATGTGATTATCATAAAGTGGGCATGTCTGTAAAGGGGAGACTTGTGGGAACCCATAGAACACATTTTCATTCACATATCTTGAGGGCAGAGGTCAAGAGACCCCTTTGAAAATGACCATGACAGTTTTTCCTCGCCAAAATTTAGTGCATGTTTGAAGCGTTATTTAACCTCCTTTGCAACAAGCTAGTATGACATGGTTGGTACCAATGGATTCTTTAGGTTTTTTCTAGTTTCATATGATGCCAGGATCTGCACTCTAGCTTAAAAACTGAGCCCGCTATAACCCCCGAAAGATCGCTTGCGTTAAAGAAATTGGTGGCATTAAAATAAATTTGCGTTAACGCGTTATTATCGCGTTAACTTTGACAGCCCTAATTATCACGTGTATTTTTAACTTGATATCAATATTCATTTTTAAATATCACGGTTTTCGTCAATACCGGTATATATTAAATATATATAATAATATAATAATATAATATAATATTAAACACGACCAGCACTACTACATGATACAGATTATTTGAGGGTTATTTGTAAATAGTTTACTATTTGTGGTTCGCCAATTTAGTAAGTGATATCTTTCCCTGCAGGGAGCTGACTGCAGAGGACCAGATTGCCCTGCTCAAGTCCAGCGCCATCGAGGTGATCATGCTGCGCTCAAATCAGAGCTTCAACCTGGAAGACATGTCCTGGAGTTGTGGCGGGCCTGACTTTAAATACCAGATCAGCGATGTCACCAAAGGTCGGTGTCAACTCTGCCACGTGTACAGTCTGACTGCTGGGAAGACAAGCTAGTGTTTAGGACCGTGCTCGTCAACTCACTTTGCTCAGCTGATAGCTGAAGAAAAGGCGCACATGTTACACATTAACACTGCTATTCAGAGCCTGAAGGAAGCAGCCCGTCGTTAAGATAGTGTGGGAGTACAGAAGAGGTTACTGGCAGTTGCCTGTGTACACACGCCCATAGGAAACGGATGCTAATGCACGTTTTTCTGCAAAACCAGTCTTACATATCCGCAGAGGCCCCTGTGGGTACGGCTTTCATTTGCCTTTCAAACAAGACCCCTCTCTCTAGGATCAACCAAAGAATGTCACTCCTGACCTGCTCACCACACAAAACATCCACTGTCTGGCCCAGCAGAAGCAGCTCGTCTTAAAGTATCACTGAATAGTCGACATGAACATGACTGGAATGCTGATGTGTTTTCTCATGCAGTAATCAATAGTATACAAGTATAAAAGTTAAACTCTCTTCCACGAGGGATTTCAAAAGAATTCTGCCGCTTGTTTCACAGTTGCAGTTCATTAGTAAGATTTTTTTTTTATGTAACATGGCAGTCATGGTTACTGCTGTGTATCTTTTTAAAAAGTTCAATACAATATCTTAGTTTCTATACTGATCAAAGTGATACTTTTCAATTCTTCATTTTGTTTAGTAAACAAGTTTTTCCAGAAAAACTTTTTTAAAACGCAACCTTTTTAAAAACCAAATCTTTAATATGTGTCAATCTTTTAAGGGTAACTTTGGTATTTTTCAACCAGTGCCAGCTTTCCCCGATACGATTACATTGCAGACTGTGAAAGCGGCTGCTGTCTACAGTGATTTCAGAAACTGTTGTCCTTATAAGTTAAACACAAAAACATGGGAAAAATAGGGTCCAGGTTGAAAAACACCGAAGTTACCCTTTCAAATTGTCTTAAAGCAAACAATTGTACAAGAAGAAGAAAAAGTAAGTAATAATTCAATTAGAGTTAATTTATTAATTACAAAGATTAATCATCTGAAAAAGCATTTGGTGCAAACATATTCACTGCCACAGGCCCAATTTAGTCAGTGCTCAGAAAGCATTGATGTTCATTACACAGCGCCAGCCATTAAAATGAGGAAATGGAGGGACAGTAGGGATAATCAAGGAAAACTTTTGATCAGTATTTTTATTTCTGCTTCTCATTTATGCATCTATATAAAAACAAAACCCCTAAGAAATGGCATATACAGCGATTCAAATTCGCTGATTAAAAGAAATTCTCAGCTGGTAGTTCTTAGTGAAAACAAACCTGAGAATGATCGGCATGCAAAAAAAAAAAAAAAAAAAAAAATCCTCACCAGAGATGATTCCAACAGACAAAATGAAATATTAATGAGTTAGCGGGATGGTGGCGTTCCCCAGAGGGCCTTCCTTCTATGATAGCGTATGAAGCTGATTCTATGTGCTGCACAGAACAGTAACGATGTGTTGCGTCCTCTGCAGCGGGCCACACTCTGGAGCTGCTGGAGCCGCTGGTGAAGTTCCAGGTGGGCTTGAAGAAGCTCAACCTGCAGGAGGAGGAACACGTGATGCTGATGGCCATCTGCTTGCTTTCTCCAGGTACCGTGGATCTGACTGTGTGGAGGAGGGAACATATAGAGGAGTCATGATGAATTGTTTATGAGTGATCGTGTTGTTTTTTTCCCAATAGAGAATATATTCATTATAGCTTTTATTTGGGCAACTTAAATATTTTGATAAGATATTATTTGAAGCATTGTTTCCATCTGTCAGTCAACATAAATCACATTGAGGTGCATGTCTAAGCTATTTGAAGGGTTTCTCGTCTCTTGTGAGCATAACCCTTGATTTGAACACACATCCGTGTGTATGGTATGCATGCATTTGCTGAAGATGCAGTGCATATATTATACATGTGTAGTTATGCAAGCAAGCAAGCATGTGTAACTAAGTGCATATTTGCATTCATGTGTGTATATGAGGCACCTCATTATTCATTAGATGTGCTCTCCCTGATCTAAAATTAGCAAGCCACCTGACCACAACGGTAAATATACAAACGCAAAGATCGTGCATTTTTATGTTAATTTACAATTGAAGATTGTTTTTGTTGGCAAATATTATTCCATAATAAACAAAAACATCGTAATCCTCAGTTTTCCAATAACGTTTACATTTTAACGGTTAATTTTGGTTGCTTTGTAGCTTGTGTGGCAAATATCTCAAGAGCGCTTTCACAAGCCATAGTCTGTTTGGCTAGCTCTCAATCATTGTGAAATTGATACTTTTGGTTCGTCTGGTTTCACAGTGCACAAAATAAAGCAGACCAAATGGAAAAAATTGGGCGTGTACGAAGGACCGACTTTATCTTTTTCGTCTCGAGTGCTGCCACTTCTATGCAGGGAATTACGGACTTATATAATAAAATATATTGCTGTCAAAGTGTTTTCACTTTGACCCGGCGCTGATCTACTGTTTTGGCCAAGAAAAAGGTGACATGAGGCAACTCAGCTGGTGGCCTTAATCGCCGCTAGTTCTTTGATGTCAGGTTGGTGTGTCCGGGCTTTAAGACTCTCCTCTCCCGTCCCCGCAGACCGCCCAGGTGTGCAGGATCACGCACAGGTCGAAGCCCTCCAAGACCGACTGTCCGAGACCCTGCAGGCCTACATCCAGCTCCACCACCCGGGAGGACGGCTGCTCTACGCCAAGATGATCCAGAAGCTGGCCGACCTGCGCAGCCTCAACGAGGAGCACTCCAAACAGTACCGCTCGCTCTCCTTCCAGCCGGAGCACAGCATGCAGCTCACCCCGCTGGTGTTGGAGGTGTTTGGCAGCGAAGTCTCCTAGAATCTCCAAACCTCAATGGTGGAGAGGAAGCTGGAGACGAGACCCCTCTAGGGGTAAAAATGGAGGGAGGGAGCTGAGGATGTGCTGGATGGACTAAATGGAGGTGGGGAGTATGAAGCTAGTGGAAGAGAGAAAGTGGTGTGTGTGTGTGTGTGTGTGTGCGTGTGTGCGTGTGCGTGCATGTGTTGGATGTATGGTTTCATGTGTGTCTTGTCTAAAGAAGCCTATCTTGGTATAAAGACCAAGGTTGTATGGAGAGCAAGCATATGTTAAGAGATGTAGTAAACAAGGAAACGTCATATAATACAAATTAAATTGTACATGCCTACATACATACAAACATACAACTTCTGCCTATATACAGTATTTTTGTCTGTATTTAAATCTTCAAACCGCTGCTTCAAATGTCTGGACATTTTGTGTGTGTACGGCGACGTGCACACACCAACACAACAAACATACTCAGTTATTCATTTAGCCATTCAGTTGAGCTACCTCTTTGTTTTACCAGGGATTGTTTTACATCACTATGTAAAACAGCAACTTTTCACACAGAACAGTATAGACTCAGTACGGATGACATTTCAGTTTATCAGTGCAAAAGCAGTGCCTGCACATTAGTTTTTTTGATGTTTCAAAACTTTACTTTGTTTTCCATCTGCTTCTCTCCGAGGAAGCAGCGTTATGTATATGACTGTGTATACAATTCAAACACATGCCTTTTTTCGCCTTTCACCAAAGGTATGGTCTACTACTTTCTCAAAAAAAAGCTTCCAGTACCTAAAAATAACCTTGCTGCTTCATGGCTCGCTTCACGCATGCAGCCACTCGACATGCGAGCAAGTTGTCTGACTAGCCTATGAAGGAAACTGTCATTATTGCTGAGGTTTATACTGCAGAGTACAGAACATAGTCTGTAATTTAGTGAGGTTTTGATAGGACTTTTGGGGGTGCCTGGTTTTGAGGTGAGAATTAGCCACTAAATGTGTTAGCTACTTTTACACTGCTAACTGTCAATCAAAGCAAGCCTGCATTAGGGCTCTCTTTTGAAATTGTTTCTCATTATCCTTCTCTTTTGTTTGTTCGTTTCCCTGTAAATAGTTAATTACTACCACATGTATCCTAAGCACTGTTATACCACCTTTTACTCAAGCCTATGTATTGATATACATTATCTATATTATCACAGATTTTAAAGGGCTAAGATGCCAAATCTAACTGGAATAGTAAATCGAGGCCAAAGCAAGGGGCCTGTCTTGTTAATATATAGCTGCATACCATACTTGGAATTGGCATATATACTGATGTAATTGCAATTTTTTTTTAATTTTAATTTTTTTTTATATACGTCATTTCACCTTTAAAAACAATTCCATGAATTGTTCCTCCTTTTAGTATACAGTGAGCTCAGTGGGCGGAGAGCTTGGGAAGCTGCTTCAGACCTCCCCAGATATCACACCCCTTTCGTTTCTGACAGGGAAGTGGATTTTCTAGAATGTCTGAGGGCCTGGCGGAGGTGGTGGTGCGAACCTCCACACCCAGGCCCTCCTGTTTGATGATGTATGCTGCGCAGCCCTCTAGTGGCTGCATTGTGTAAATACCAGGTATATATATATATATATATATATATATATATATATATATATATATAAATAATATGTCCGCCGCTGTACATAGGGCTACATAGATATTTCTCATGGCAATTTTTTTTTCAGAAATATATATATATATGCAAATACAATATTGACCCTTTTTTGTTTTTCATTATCACTACGTTCTGAAACACTATGCTCTTTTGACTTTGATCATGTATTTCTTGGGTAAGAATGAGTTAGAAATGGCTTAAACAGGGATTGCCTGTGTATTTGACTCGGTCAAATTATTATTTGTTTAGTGGTGGGTTGATGTATTTGCCTAATTTCCAAGGTTTATTCTCAGAAAGAGGACAAGCTAAACTTTACCGTGCTGCTCTCTAATATATAAGCCATATAGATCACTAAGCTAGTTAAACACCTGATACATTACAGTGCATCGAAGTGATGACTCCAGAGCCTTGGATATCCTCATTGTATAATCTTCTAAACTCATATGCTATTTATCCATGGCTCCTGGAAGATAAGCTTGTATATGATAGGAACTCATATGCCTTCTCTCTGCTGTCAAAGTGCTGTCAGTCATCTTTGGCTTATGCTTCATCAGACAGCATCTAATGGCTTATAAACCAAACTGCCAAGAGAATTTAAATGCTTAGGTTTAGAGGCCAGTAATGTATGGCTTGCTGCATGTGGGATTATGGTAAAATTATATGAAATGACATGTTTGTTTTTTTTCTATATCAAGACAATTCCCCAAAGAAGTGTTAAGTCAACTTCTTGCAAAGTTCAGATGATTTAAACTAAAGCATCTTAAAAGAATTCATTCACAGAGATGACAAAAGTCTCAAACTTTTTTTTTTTTTGGTCTTCTATTTGCTGTGTGACAGAAGACATCGGTTAAAACGGTTCCTGTGACTGGCCATACGGGCCTCTTATGTCAGACCGAGAGCAGACGAGGATTACTCTGTGATCTTAGAGGAAGATGGTGGGAGAGAGCATGTGTTTGTCGTTGAGCTGGATGTGTTCTCAAAACGGCTTTGTGAGAAGTTGTGACAGTTGTTGTTGCTTTAATTTGTTCAGCCCACGTGGGTTTTTAACCTGTTATAGAGAGGTTAAGTCTCTCCTCTTCCGGTGGAACACCATGGGACCTTATTTCGGAAGGAATATGTACGGTAGTCAACGGCGAGAGACAAATGTTTGTTGATCTCGTTTCAATTGCGCCTTGTATCACTCGTATGTTTTTCAATCAGAAAGATAATTTTGCAAGTCCAGAAAGTTGTAGTATCATTTAGTTTTGTGTGAAACCGCTCAGTGAACTACATCCCTCGTCTCATACTGTACGCGTCACCAACGCTAGCTAGCTAACTTAGCCATGTTCCACGCACAAATGAAACGTTATCTTACCTGATGTGTTTTATCCAGCGACTCCTGGTCTTTTTTATCAGCCGGGAAGCGAAAGAACAAGCGAGACCCGTTGCTGGTGTGAGTACATCCCAGTATGAAACACACAGGCGTCGTAGCTTCAGAGAGAGAGACGTCACTACGCGACTTTTGGGTGTGTAGTCTTTCTAATTACGTATTTTCATTTTCAGTCTTATATTCCAACTGTTCAACAAAAGCAGTTTGTCGTAAAACGGTTGACGAATAAAGGAATACAAAACTAAATGATACTACAACTAACCTACGACAAACTGCGACTTTCTTGACTTGCAAAATTATCTTTTAAATTGACAAACATCATATGTGGGATTCGTGGTGCAATTCACACAAAAAAATATTTGCTTCTCGCCGTTGACTACCACTCATATTTTTTCCGAATAAGGTCCCATGGTGGTCCACCTGAAAGGGGCGGGACTTCGCCTCTCTATAGGATTTTAAAGTCCATTCTCCGTCACTGTGGCTTTATTCCAACTCTTCATCAGTCACTGTGACACTCTGCCAGCTGAAGGTCGGGGCTGGACACGGAGATGATCTGCATAGCGGAGATAGTTAAACAGTTATTGGATGTTTGCATATTCACGTAATCATAACGAGTTTGATTTCCTTCGTGAAAATCGTTGGGATTATGTAGTGTGTAATTCCACGTGCCCCACAAATCTCCCTACCGTGATTGAACTTTAAAGGAGTCGAGGATCGAGTGTCTTTAGGCAGTACCACTCATATGTATAGTATGTCAGTTTGATGAGGGGTATGATGTGCTTGGTTACTGAACACTGACTTTTGAAGTTTTTGAAAAGTCTCCATGTTGATTTTCTCTGAATACATACTTCCGTATGTAGATATGGGTTTGATTTAGTTCTATATTGTTTTTCAGATAGAGATGCAGTGTTGATTTGTGTATGTTAAATACAGCGGGAGGTTTGGTGAACATTGTAAGTGCCACAGGGAGAGTTCCCTCCACACTAGAACAGGGTAAAAGGGGAGTTGCTCTTTAGGGCTTAGAAAACCGAACAGGAAGAGTCTCGTGGATGTATCATATAGTCGCTAATTGACGTAGATTTCCGCATGCCGCCAGGGGAATTCTTACTTGTAGGCTTTATCATAAGAAGGGAACCCCCTTTTTTCCCTTTTATGACTGATTAAATGTTGTTTTGGGGACCTTTTCCCCATTTCATTCCCCCACCCAACATACTGTACATACCATGCAAATACAAATCTAAATATGGTTCATCCCCAGAGTTTCCTGTTTGGTTTTACCGTGGTAGGCTGCTCAGAATCCGTACGTTTTTAACTCTTCTTGTTGAAAATACTGGAATTTGAAAAACCATACGTCAATGGAAATCTGCCACAAATTCAATGGGCTCATCTTTGGGGAGATTTCCTCGAGATTGGCAACATAACACAGTAACAACGCCTGCAATATACAACTCATGGTACACTATCACCAGCAAGCTTTACAGTTTTTCATGTTAGTAGACATTTTTGAAGTTTTTTGTATAACTGTTGCCATTACAAATCCTGTCTGTAAAAACATGCCTGACATCATTCATAGAAAACAGTTGGCCATCTCCCATGCAAAGGCTTTCAAGTCCACTTTTTGTTTGTTTTTTGTTCCTCCCATTAGGACAGGGGTTGTAATGGAATCAACTTAATTTAGTTCTTACAAAAAAGGAGTGTCCACAATGGATGTACACCATAATCTACCTAAAAAACCTACCTCTTTTAGCTCAGATTTTGCTTTAGCATTAAGCATTTGCCTCTGTTTTTACTTTTGTAATATTTGTATTCATGTTGGTATTTATTGCTGTCTAATGAGTCATACTTCAATGATTACCTCAGAGATATCTCACAGATTTGGGAGAGTCCAGCTAATGAAGTCATAGTTTTGTTTTGTTTTTGTACAGTTTTTTCTTCTCAGACTTAGCATTGCCTTTTTTTTTACGCACAAAATACCAGGAGTGTTTTTAATATAGTGCCTGCACTCTGACCAACAGGGCTCAGACTGGCTTAGGGTGACACTGAATTTACTCCAAAAAAGGCATCCTTCTCTCCATCTTTGTCCTTTGGATATCTTGGTAATCTTAAGCAACAGATGCAATTAATCTGGTTGCCATCGCTGATATCTAGAAAGACCGATTAATCGGTGTGGCTGATTAATCGGCACCGATGGGACGTTTTACAAACTATCCTTATTGGCGGAAATGGGCTCCGATGCCTCCGCCGGTCATGCGGGGACGTACGTCATCATTTTGCATGGAGGCTCCGTACAGAAAGTCAAGGTAGAGGGGTTAGAAAAAAAGTTATCTCTCGATTGTAATTCAACACTATCAGCTCTTTGTCCCAGATACAAGACAGGCAGACGGGGAGGAAAAGGAATCATTCACTGTTACTTTAACTTACTCAACAATTTGGCGTTCTCTCTTCCAAATAATCCGCCCACGAAACCATCCATTCATGAAATGAAATTGCACACTTCAAAGATCCTAAATCGTAAATCCTAATTGTAAAGATCCTCCTTACCCCGGTAATATGCACGAACATTAATGTTTCTAAGAGTGGCGTTTAACAACCTACGAGACGCGCAACGGAAGTAATCCTGGCCCATCATAAGCCACAGAACGGCACATCGCCCGTTATAAATAAATAAATAGAACATATTCCAACAATGTAATCCATGAAATCACACTTCAGGATGTTCTCTTACGAATGATTCAATTCAGAGTGAAAAAAATTAGATTTATTAAAAACGGCGTGTGCAAAAGTAGCCGACTAGGCTGCTGCAGAAGTAAAGAATATATTGGCCAAATACTCAGATATCGTTATCGGCCTTTAAAAATCCACTACCGGTCGACCTCTAATATCTGCCATATCTTTCTAGTTCTTAAGGGCAAATTGAAGAGGAGGACTTTATGGAGTGAATGCAGTTGTAAAGAAGGAACAACCTGAAAGACTTTGTGACAGTAGGAGAAGCGGGAGGTGTGTTTGCGCTCCACTTGGTACTGTTGGCATGGTCTTTGCTCTGTAGTACGCCATCCTTCCCTTGTCCTTCTTATATTTCCCCCGTCATTACCCTCTCCGTGTCTTCACCTCTCCTTCTGTCCTAAAGTCTGCTCCCACACCTTCATCATTCCCTGCCGATGTTTGGTCTAACTAGGGGAACTAGGAGAAACGAAACCCTCAGTATCCATGCAATGCTGCTTTTTATCTCGAGCATCACCAAGTTGTGTTATTGACACCACATAATGCAGGCATCGTCCAAAATGTCAGCCCCCCATCGGCGCGACAAGCCTCACTGGGAGTCTCACACGCAACTTAGTGGTGCTTATTGGAAAAAAAAAAAAAAATCCTTTCAGATCGTAGTATCATTAACGGAGCAACTACTCACTTTGGTGAATTTAAACCAAGTTTATTTTGTATTCATGTCAAACTGCTTCAGGTAAACACTGAATGAAATGAAAGAATTTGTATTGATCAGTGAATACTGAGGAACAATGTCGCCATGGTCACATCTACCCTGAGCCGTGTGCCATACTATGTCCCTTTTAATGCAGGGAGGGTGTTAATGAAGCTGGCTTCAGATGTTCCCCAGCTTAATTCGAACGAGAAGGTTGCCTGAGTGTGAGATTGGCCACTTATTTTAGTACTTAGTCAGCCATGTGTATTGATCTTCTATAAGGAGTAAATTTGAATTTGGCATTGAATTCTCACCCTGCATTGTGAACCCAAATCATGCCACATTCAATTAAAATGCCTGAACCAACAAAAAGCACTTAATGTAATGTTTGTAACACATGCATACTGATGAATCTATCAGCCATGAACTGCCTGTGTAGGTCAGCATGATATGGCTCCAATTATCAAAAAAAAAGTCACCTAAATTCTAATGTAATTGCAATTTATCTTTTGTCTCTTATTTTTTTTTTTTCAAAGATCTTCTTTTTTCTATTATAAATTGGTGTTTATGTAATGTTATTTTTGTCAGATGTTTTGCAAATCAAAAATAAACAGTTGTACATAGCAGTGGGCTTCTGTGTGATTTGTGTTTCGTATATTAGCTGTAAATCTTTAATATAAAATATGTACTTACTGTGATGAAATAGGAGAAAAGGTTTGTCTCCCACTAGACCAACACTTAAACATGTGTGCACTGGTTTCAAAGCAACACAATTTAAGACAATGTAGAACTTCATTTGTCCCAAAGTAAATTGTTTTGTACAAGATGCTTGATATACTGTACTATAGTGTAAATATACAGGTATGCATTGCAAAATCTGAAGTATATACTTGCTAATAATAATAGAGTAAAAGTGGAAACATTTAAATGGTGGTGCAAAGCACAAAAGAGGGTGCAAAATATTAATGAAAGTCGTAAAAAATGTCATAGTATGCAATAAAAAATACTTTTTCATGACGTTTTTCAACATACTTTACAATGACTTTTTGACAATTTTTGACATGATACTGACTTTTTATGACATTTTTCAACTTACTATACTATGTCTTTTTATGATGAAATATACAATGACTTTTTATGACATTTTTTATGAGATACTACGTTTTTTGTATGAGATACTATAGAATCAGAATCATCTTCATTGTCATTATACTCAAGTACAAAGAAATTTCACAGGCTTCTCTTGTAGTTAATAAAAAAAAAAAGCAGTGGTAAAAACAGGAATAGCAGCAAAAACGACTTTAATGGCATTTTCGATGACATATTATAGTATGTCTTTTTTATGATATTTTTATGGCATACTATGCCATGATATTTTATATGACTATTTATGGCATATTATACTATGACTTTTTATGGCATGGTTTATGACATACGATAGTATGACTTTTTTATGACTACAACTACTACCACTAGCGTGACTACAACAGCCGCTACTGCTACAATAACAATTACTACTACAACTACAACAACAACTTCAACTAATACTACAACAACAACTACTACTAGTTGATTTGATAGTCACCAAATGTTTCTTCCACGCGCTCCACTTCTCGTCTCCTCCAGGCCCTTCAAGTCTCTTTGTTCATTCAGCAGTCTGGACAGAAAAACAGAGACATTTACACCAACATTTACAAAACATATAAAGTCTCTCCTGCTCTAATAACAGACCCTGGTTCACCACTTTTTAAACAGATTCTTTGCATCAGTTTTCATGGAAGATACAGATCAAAACCTCGTACAGCATAAAACACATGTAGGTATATTGGGTCATACATTGATAATCTGATCATGTAATCACAATGAGCCTTTTGTAATGATGACGAGGAGTTGAAAGTGACTTACATTTAATCACATTTAAGGCCCTTTAAGTCACAAAATGACTCCCAATGATTCAATGGAGACCTTCACTGTCAGTCCATTAATTTGGTAACAAAGGTAACAAATAATAAATAAAATATTGTTGTTGACTGTTGCAGTTTCCAGTGGCGTACAGACGGTAGTGATTTTCAGGTCCACCTGTCCTCACCTTGATGTCCTTGTCTCCATCCAGTCTGCTGCTCCTCCCCCAACACCTTGTGTCTTTTCTCTGAGAACCAACAAAGAAGAGGTAATCTCAAGTTCGGGACATCAGAGATAATATTCTCAGGAAGTGTAAATCAGACTGAATGTGGATGGAAATTCATTTTTCGGTGCATAATAAACTAATATATTGTAATTTTAGTCGTATATTGTTTTTCTTTATACTTTTATAATAAGTCTGAGGAAAATATTGATATTTTTCAACGGCCTCATCTTTTTCCTCTGTCACTATGCCTTTGCATTTACTGCATTATGTTACCCACTTGCTAGCTTGCTAAATTGTTAGCCTCTGTGGCTTCTAGAAGCCGACAGTAACGTTAATATTGTCGTTGCTTAGCAGCGGTGTTCTCACGACTTAGCAACCATTTGAACGCCACGCATATCGTGTACACGACTTCCCCATGTTGTAACCACGAGTTCACGAGTTTCATTTGAAGACACCATTACTACGAGCACACGGATACATTCGGCTGAAAGTCACCAGATAACACGGTCACTCGTTAAACCGGAACACCTGTGCTGCATCATTGAGGAACAGAAGCCTGAGCAGAGCAGGAGGAAGAAGTTCAGCCATCATTCTCAACCAGGACTTCCAGTTTCTCCTCAACAAGTGCCAAGTGGCCCCTCATCACCCTACCACCCATAACAAGCTGTAGGCCTGCTGGTGAAACACTCTTTTCAACTGTCAGTCGGATAAAAACTGGCATCAGGGCATCACATCTGACTTAGGTCTGTCCCTGCTCTCATTAAATGATGAAATCATCTCAGTGTTCAACACCTGAAGCCCCGTCATCTCATGCTGTCATCAACAAAAGTAAGTTTAATTTACTATTTTTGACTTGTGGCCTATTTCAATATTATTGTTTATTGACTGTAGTTTTTGTTCGGAGTACAATTGGTCTTCATGCTGATGTTGCTGCCAGCTGTGTGTGTGAATATGTGGCTGCCGTGCCAGGTTATGTTTAAGTGCATTTAATGCAGGTGATCTATGATCCTTGATTCATGATGCTGTGTGAATATGTGGCAGCTGTGCCAGGCTGTGTCATGCTGTTAATGTTTGTCTTGTTGGATCAGAATCAGCTTGATTGGTCAGGTATGAGGAGGCCTTCACTTACATAGAGGCTACCAGGACTTTGACTCTGCTTATTTTGCTCTCATTGTAAAAAAAGAAATAGAAATGCAGCTAAAAACAACAAGATCAAAAAAGCTGAACAAGAGTAGAGAAAGAAGAAGAACTAATCATTCAATATTTATTCCAGCATATTTCATTGTAACTATATGAAATATATGTTAACAGGTACACAAAATTACATATAGTGGTTAAGATTTTTTTAATCTGTAGCATGTTTATTTTCTTACGGTTTTCATCACTTGTTCTTATACTAAATGTATTTCCCGCAACATTACAATAATGTTCATTTAATATATTTTGCCTTTTTAAATTCTATAATATTTTTAAAACATTTAAATTTATTTTCATCAAGCTTTGTGCATCATTGTAAATTTTGATATGAAAACGTGTTTTTAAATAGGGGAGTTCATGATTTACACAGTAACCATAGATGTCAGTCTTCATACGCAAAAAATATATAATATATTGTGTTTTATGACAGATATTGCAATTCAGATGTCCTTACCGCAACACCTAAAGCTATATGTACAGTATATAGTCGTGCAATTGTGTAGAGTGCAAATATGCTAGAATAAATATTGAATGATTAATGTAACAGGTTGCTTTATATACACAATGTAGGTGGATATATACAGTATATGCATGCATTCATGTCAGGTGCCTGTAACATTACCTCTGATGATTATGTATAAGGCTTGTATTATTAAGCTGTGATGCATTCAGGCATGTATAGTTGTAATGGCCTATTTTGGTTAACAGCACGTGCGTTTCAGAACCTATTAAGCAGATGTTTGGTCCTGGACGGGCTAGGCCCACCTGATTTTTTTCTGTGCCCACCCACACTGTGATTTCTGCCGACGCCACTGCTTCTTGATGGAGAGGACTGGGGGTTTCCGCTCCTTGCTGGGTTGGGCTGTAGAGGCCTCATGTTAAATGTCTTGTGTCCTCCGTCTTCTGCAATTTGGGCATTGCTAACGTAGCGTTTCTGCTGAGCTGCTGGCTGGTTGTTTGAATTGGTTTGAATGACAGCATGTGGAGATGGGAGCATGATCCTAGTGAGTGCAGTAGCTTCTGTTTTTTTTATTATAACCTTAGTTTTTCGGATTGTAAAAATTGGAGGGGTCCAATACATTGCAGTTTATTGTCAGTACCTACAGGTTTCCAGGACACCACTAAACATAGTTTGAAAGATATTTGTTCCATATTCTTATTATTTTTGGACACATGACTATAAATCCTCTCTGTCTCCCTTTTACTCACAAATACAGTTCTTTTTCCTTTGAATTTTCTCCTTTTAAAGTTTTCCACGTTGGTCTCATTTGATCAACTTTAAGTATTTCCATGCTCTCATTTGACCACCAGAGGGCGATGTCTCATAACATGTGCCTGTACACCCCCCATTGACCCAATGACCTCTCTGATTAAACACTGCACAGCCAGAACCAGTTAAGATCATACTGGACAACCTCACCACAAAGCTGTGGTGTTTGTGTGTGGGTGTGTGGGTGCAAGCCTGTATGAAGATATATCTGACATATGTACAATATGTCGGAAGAGATTTGAGCTCACCTCAGCTCACATCTCTCTGGCTGGTCATGTACGGAGCAAGATTGCACGAGTGGTGATGTGCAGGAGGAACAAATAAAAGGTTATCAGAGAAATCCAGTCATTGCACGACAGTTAATTGTCAGCCCTGGTACGAAGCAGAGGCACTTCTTTTGCCTGCTGATAAGGTTGCGCTCTGCTGAGCCGTTGCGTCTGTGCACGAGGTTAGATGAAGGAAAAGAGAGGCTCTGGTTGCAGCAAAATCCCTTAGGTGAGGGCTTTCTGGCTGCTTTATCTTAAAACAGGGCAACGAGAAACTGTACACTATGTACTTTTCCACAGAGGATGTATTTCTGGCTGTACATTACCTTCCATAGATAATACGCTTTCTATTAAGAAACAGGCCAAATTGCATTCATGTCATTCTATTTTTTCAATCAAATGACACTGATTTGCTCTCTTTTTTATGAGCCCAACCAATTTAGTACATATAGTACACTTATACAGGTTGACTCGTACAGTGATTTTTAAAACCAGTCTGTACATTCATTCAAAATCTCACAGTTTTCTTTCTGCTGACATAAATCAGTTCCTTCAGATGCTGGCTTATTGCTGAGGGAATGTATTTAAAGAGGACCTGTTGTGCTTTTGTGCTTTTCCCCTTTCCTTTAGTGTGTTATATAGTTTTTTGTGCATGTAAAAGGTCTGCAAAGTTACAAAGCCCTCAGTCCACGCCAAAGGGAGTTACTCTCCCCCACAGAAACACTGCTCCTTATGCTCCTGCTGCTGGTGATGTCACCAAGTAACACATTTGCATAATGTCTGCCTAGCGGCTAGTTTGACACGCCCTCAAACAAAGCTAGTTAAGGTGCGTATCCACAGGCTCCCTCCTTTCCACGCTTCCCATTCATTGTCTATGTAAGCAGCCGTGCAATGCATTCTGGTAGCGCGGCGGCGCGATTCGAGAGACGGACCGTCACGTCGCCCGTTCCTCAGTTGCATAAAGTAGAGGTCTAGGCTACTTTATGCAAATCACGGGCGCCCGACGCGACTCGCCGCCTCTGGAAACTCATGAGAAACTTTTAAACTAAGCGTTGTCGGTCTAAAATAAAGACAGACTCAGCAACTGCATGGCTTACTTCTCGCATAAAATGTTTTCAGAAACGCATTTCGGTGAACTATTTTCATGAAATAAGAGAAGAAAGTTTCCAAACGAGCCACCATATTGTTTCCGGTTTGAAAGCTGGGAGCAGCAGCCCACGAGGGAAAGCTTTTGTCCAGTCAGTTGCCTAGTGCCTTGTGTTTAGTGGCAGCCCATCAAGTATCCAACGCTGGGAAGCGAGGCAAGCCCTCGCGATAAAAAAACGCCCCTGTGAACACGTGCCATTAGAGTGGAGCTGGAGCGGAGTCTAAAGAGTTTGGTTCGTTTGACCAATCACAACAGAGTAGGAGCTCAAAGCGTTTTTTGAACTTTAACGTGTTCTTGTAGAAACCCAAAATTCAAGTATGCACTTGAAAGTAATCATAACAGGTCCTCTTTGATTCCATTATGTCCTTTGAAGCTGCACTTATCAATATTTTATATAAACAATGGGTCAGATGACTAATGTGGACATTACACTTGTAGGTTGCTGGTAGTGACAAACTCACAAAGAATTATCACCCAAGTCTGCAGTGCCCCTCAGATCTACAGAGCATTTTAGCTTTTAACACATTTGCCACAACAATGTTTGGCCACTCCCAAGTGCAACTTTAAAGTTCTTGTTCAATAATACATGTAAGAGTCTGATTCCAGATGCTAAAATGTAAACATGTCAAGGGTGTCAATTTTTTACATTCATAATACGACAAAAGGTGTGATTAAAACTAATGCACAAAGTCAAAATATAATGTCACCTCTGGCTGTTCTTTGTAAACCAAACTGTTCACTCAGTGACCGGGGTCACACCAGGACAGTTTCTTGGAATAGCACTACGTGACTTCGTTAGGTTTTTAGGGTGAGGCAGAGTCTAGTCATGAGTACCAGATAAAGACGTCCCCACACACGCACGCACGCACGCACGCACGCACGCACGCACGCACGCACGCACGCACGCACGCACGCACGCACACACACACACACACACACACACACTGCAGAGTGGCACCAGTGTACAAGCACAATAGGGGGGTGGTCCTGTCCTCAAATGCATTTATTTCTGTCTACGGGGGTATAAATACTAGCGGGTGGTGCCCTCATATTATCAGAGGTCGATGCTGCAGCTCTGAGCAGCATATGTGCACACTGATGGACCGTTGCCAAGCGGTGGAAGAAGTATTCAGATCTTTTACAGGAGTAAAAGTAGTAATACCACAGTGTAAAAATAATCTGTTACAAGTAAAAGTCCTGCAATCAAAATCTTACTCAAGCACAAAAGTATTAGAACCAAAAGTTATTTTGCAGAATGGCCCATTTCAGAAAAATATACATTATATTATTGGATTATAATTATTGTGTTCATCACTCTAATGTTGCAGCTGGTAAGGCTGGAGCTAATTTTAATAACATTATATACTGCTAGGTTACTTAACCTATAATAGTTATGATTATTATTACTGATTTACATTTATTATTATTTATTTATTGAATAGTGTTCTTCTTGTGTCTTTTGACATTATGTTTGTTTATATGTATATATGGGAAAAATAGCAATAGTATGTTTTGCTATCTTGGAAAAATTTTGCTTCACAATAAAATAAACATTTGAAACAACAGTTTAACCTATAATAATATATCATAATTTATTAGTTGATTTATATTTTGTATTAATAATGTGAATCTGCAAAGTAAAGTACTGGAGTAAAAACATTTGCCTCCAAAACATAATGGATTAGAAGTATAAAGTAGCATAAAATGGAAATACTCAAGTAAAGTACAAGTACCTCAAAAGTTTACTTACAGTACTTGAGTAAATGTACTTTGTTACATTCCACCACTGTTGAGGCCTCTGTATGAAGTGTAACTGTATGTTTTCCAGAGAATGCCCCTGGCATAATAAGAGGTGTTTTATTTTCGCGCCCCAGCTTGGGGTCTGACTGTTGAGTTGGCACAGTTGGCCTGCAGGGGGATGTCAGTTGTGACTTTCCAGTAATAACAAGGGCGTGTTGTTTTCTGTGTGCATATCTCTCGTACGTCTGTGTGTGAGACGGAGACAGAGAGAGAGAGTTTTATTTCAAACTAAACAGTCAGTCACGACGAGAAGACAAAGCAAAAGAGCGACGCAGTCGGATCAGTAATGTGAAGCTCATGCTATATGAGTGTCCGTGTGTGTGTGTGTGTGTGTGTGTGTGTGTGTGTGTGTGAGCCTGCAGGGTGAAAGAGCGGAGCCTTTTTTCCTCGTTTCTATTGATTCTGTGCCCACTTATCTAGATTGGATGTTGGATGCCCTTTATGAGAGTCATCCAAATATCATTAGGGTTGAACCCACCATGTGGTTTGGGTTCAGTATGTGAGGAACGCCTGCATGGCCCGTGGATGTTTCCCTACTCTCCGGCCCTCCATGGGGCAAAATAACATTCTCTGCTCTCACGGAGCTGAAGGTGGAGACGGAGAGAAAATACATACATACAGAACATCAATAAACCTGCGTTTTATGAGAGATCCTGATATGTAGCACACAGGGAGGCGTAAGTCACTCCTGCACTGTTAACGGTAGCGTTGAATGCAAGGATTGACTCAGTGCAGGGGCCGCAGTGTGAATAATGGTATTGTTTATTATTACAAAGATGGGTGATTTATGTGGAAAAGGAGTAATATCCCATTTTATACATTTTTAAAGAAAAAAATGTTAATTGCACTTAGGAAAAAAAGCTTTTTTCATCCTCTTTCTGAGCTGGACATTGTTCCAAAGAGGAAAGAAAAACATCTCAGCTTTTTTTTTAAATTTCTGTTGTTCTCGTGCCCTTCTTACATTGTGTGCGTGTGCGTGTGCGTGTGCGAGTAAGGAAGTTTTCTCCTTGGAAAATAATGGCTGCAAAGTCACATTAACAGCCAAACATTTCCTCCGTGTTTTCCCATGCCCTATATTTATACTCTCACACACACACACACACACACACACACACACACACACACACACACACACACACACACACACACACACACACACCCTATACACACACATACATATGCAGCATGCCACAGTGTTTATTCACTTTCTAGCCACTTTAGTCATGTGGTTCCTATAACAGCCCTGATTTCATTATACATGGAGTTTAGGTGGAAAGTTGGAAGACGTGCTGATTTATTACCAAGGTGAGCTCAAAAAACACAGATTTAACTTAAACTGCAGTTTCCGTTCATTGACATATTTATAAGTTAAATATAAATTTGTGTATAAGTCTAAATCTACTGATGAACTGTGCCCAGAACCCCCAAAGCACACAGTTTTCACTAATGTGTTCTTGTATGAGCTATTTGTTTGAACACTATTGTTGCTTTATGTTGATTATTCTTAACTCTTTAACATACTTGCCAACCTCAAGACCGCAAAAATAGGGAGGATTGCAAAACTAAAGCAGGGAGGCTGTTGGTCCTCCTCCAGAAAAAATAGAGTTTCAGAGACTTTGTTTCCTGCATTCTGGGGACTTTTAAAGAAAGAAAATAACAAAATAATAAGTAGACTGCACCAGCATTTTTTTTTATAAATAGGCCTACTTTTAATTTTACTTTCAATTCTCAGGAAATAAAAGTGAATAATTCGCCCCTATGGTGTGAATTTGTGTGAATCTCTGGCTCAATTTTTATTCATTCATTCATACATTTTTTGCCCCTGCTTAAGTATTTATTTTTCTTAGTACTCTCCATTTCTCTCTCCGTCTCTCACTCACTGAAGGTCCTTTCTGACACAACGTGACAACGACACCGCTGCGCTCTGAAATCCGTTATTTCCAGCGTTTTGTGCCGCGCCATGATGGCTCTTTGATGCATTGAGCAAAGCCCAACTTTGGGCGCTGCATGCTGTGTCGCAAGCGTTTCTTCCACCGGGAAACAACATTTGGTGTAGCTCTATTGTCGTTCCGAGTGGAAATAATAGGGCTTATACATGCTGTAAAGTGCCAGAAACAGGTTGAGATCAAGAAAAAAATCAATCTGGAGAAATACGGGAGAAGAGGGTTGGCAAGTATGCTCTTTCTATCTATCTATCTATCTATCTACCTATCTATCTATCTATCTATCTATCTATCTATCTATCTATCTATCTATCTATCTAGCGTTCAGTACCGACACATACAGCCCCCTTTAGCACCAGTATGAAACGCAACGGGCGTTCGATTAACTATAATGTAAACCAGTAAACGCTCTGAGAAAGTGCGCCGAGAGTGTGGTGATGTAGTTTAAAGAGGAAAAAGAGACACACCGGGTGGGCGGGAGGGGAGGAGGTGGATGGGTCCAATAAACACAAGTCTTCCATCCAGGAGATCGCTGTTTGTGTCCCGTATGTCACGTTACGATCAGCTGTTCGTTCGCGTCCCGTCTTCACGACGTTCAGTGTCATTTTCACTGTACAAACGTAGTAGTTTTAAACCCAACCATGTATTTCTTTCCTAAACCTAACTATAGTGGTTTTGTTGCCTAAACCAAAGTGATGCGAGGGGTGTGACAAAGCGAGAGTTGGGATGAAAACGTCAAATCACATGCTATTTTTTGGCGAGTTGGACTTAATTTCATTGTGTTTTCCAGCTCAGGTCCCAAAACTGCATAATAGCATACAAATGAAAAGACACTGGTCTCATTCTAAAGAAGGACTACAGAGTGAACTCCTACCAGTGTGCCCTTGAGCGAGGCATTTAAAGCCTGAGATAATCCATTGGAACAGCATTAGACTGGCTGCACCAGACCTAAATGTGTGTATCTGTGAGAATCAGAAGTAGGACGTTGCCATAAAAAAAGTCCTGCATGCACAGCAGAACATTACTGGATGAATAATGGTCGGAAAAGGGATCTACTCTAATCAGAACAAAGTCAGCATCCTGATTAACATTTGTGAGTTTAGGTAAAATCCTACCTGAGTGAGAAACAGCTTGTAGTGACACACTGAAAGGTTTCAGGTGATTTTTCTCACGACATGAGCGTGTATGGAAATGGGTGGACAGAATCGCCATACTTTTGATTTTTATCTTCTCAGCATCTTCTGCTGTTTGTTTTACTGTCAATGTAGCCCCAGGTTGAAAATAGTCCCCGTAGTATCAAAATGAGTTGTTACTGACTGAAAACCAGAGCAAGTCTCACACCTTGATGTTTAGAAAATGAGTGAAAGTTTTCAGTGTTGAATCATGAAACTGAGAACAAGAGTTAGTTGCATCGATTGCAGTAAAGTTCACCAGCTTCATGATTCACAACGCTGATTTACCACATGATATTTAACACAGATCTCACCATACAGTAAGTGTATGAAGCTGGTCAGTTGTCTGACAATGAATCCCTGTTTGTAAACCGTACTGACGTCATCCTAAATGTACAACAAGAATCAATCACTCAGCTTTACCCTTGATTTTTTTCTGCCTGCTCTGTCGGGGAGTTTCTCCTTATCCAAACCACGAGTCTAAGGATAGATGGTGCTGTATATGTTGTACATGTTGTAAAGCCCTTTGAGGCAAATTTGTGAATTTGGGCTATATAAATAAAATGTACGTATGTGTCTTTACTTGATCACTGTTTACATTGATTGTATGTTGTGTACATTTTTGAGCTGCAAAGTGGCATGGCTCAAGGGATGGCATTGCCAGTCGGTCCACCAATTTGGTCCATACTGAAATTTCGTCATCGGATTCATGGGTCGTGTCGAGAAGGTAACCCCTAAATTGCAAAAAAAATTGCAAAAACTCTCTTGACCATTCAAGGTTAATGCCTAACCTTAACCATTCAAGGTCAATGCCTAACCTTAACCATCTTGCGAGAGATTTGCAATTTGTGCTTTACTTTCTAGACACGACCGCATTCATGGTCCCCAGAGGATGAATCCAACTGACTTTGGTGAACCACTGACTTATTCTCTATAGCGGCACAGCAGGTCAAATATTTCAACATCTAGTCGATGGATTGGCACAAACAGACATTTATGTTCCCCTCAGGCTGAATTGTAATAACGTTGATCTCCTGACCAATCATCTAGCGCCATCATCAGGTCAACACGTTTGTCCAATACTTTGGTTTATGACCAAATACCTGCAAAACTAATGACATTCCCATCAGCCTCAGTTGTACTTTGTGTTTAGTAGCGATGTCACGAGAACCGATACTTCGGTACCAAGTCGACGGTATCACAGGTACTCGTTTTTCTAATGTACCACAGCTACGTTGAAATCGGCAGGAAGAGAGCTAGTTACCATTAGCTGTTAGCAGCCGCTGGGCAACACTGTCCTGCTTGGCTAAATAACGGAGCTAACAGCTAACGTATGGAGGCTGAATGATGATGCATTCAAGCTCTATTCAGTAAAAATGAGCATTGGGTGAAGGTAAATTATAACGTTATCATAATTTGTTCAAATGTAATCTTGTAAAATTTAGTTTTTGGTTAGAAACTTGAGGCGGATCATCAGGGATTGATAATAAATTCCTAAAGAACAGTACACAATAATAAAGGAGTGCATGTTGAAGTAAAGGGATTTATTGTTTTGTTTTTAAGTTTTACCGTGGTATCAAATTGGGTATCGGGAATTGTGGAATTTCACTGGAATTGGTATTGACTACTAGAGCGCTAACATGCTAAACTAAGATGGTGAACATGGTAATCATTATGCTAAACATCAGCGTGTTAGCATTGTCATTGTGAGCATGTGAGCATGGTGGAGAAAGGTAGCCACCTGACTAGTATGCTCATTATGTGTGTGTGAAAGAATATGATCTTAAATGTCATTGTGTGTCGGTTTTGAGCCGAGTGTCTCTGTGGTTTCCTGAACATTTAACATCTCAGGCTTGACTGAGACACACAGACACATGTGAGCACAGAAAACATTGCTGTAAAATGAGCCACATGTCTGATGAACCGCTTTGTGGATAAACCAAAGTACAAGTTTCTTGTTAAGAATGTCTGTTCAGGGTTTTTCTGCAGTGGGACGGTGGCCGTGCAAACCAGGTCACTACAAAAGTGGTAATGTTGCCCTGTGAGTGCGTGCGTGCGTGCGTGCGTGCGTGCGTGCGTGCGTGCGTGCGTGCGTGCGTGCGCTCTATGATGGTTGTATGCATCTGTGGGGTGGATGTGTATCATGTGAGTGTATGTAGTATAATGTGATGTTGATGACTGTATACCACTACATTACATTGTGTAATGCTCATTGTCGTGTCAGATATAATTTGAACGTGTGTAAAGTGAGCAGCTCTTGAAGCTGTTTGTGTTCACGCTTCTGCAGCGAGGCTTTTTCTCAGTAAAAACCACAGAGAGTGTTTCTGATCACAGCTGGAAGGCAGGGGGACACCTGTCGAACTCCTCACCAGCCCTGTGGTCACCCTGGCCTATATACAGTACAACACAGAGACAGACAGAAAACACATCTCACACAGGGATGTCAACAAAGAGGGAAGAAGATATTGGCTGTAAAAGTCAGTATTATAGACAAAATCTGATTGGGTCATTTTTATATAAGCAAAATGTGTCTATTCAGATTAACGCTTTATCTTCAAATGAACTTTTCTTCGTAATTCCTAAACCTGTAATAACTGATGTTTTAGTTATCGTTTGCGGGCAGCAGAAACAAGTTATGAACACAACATCAAGTTGCGAATTTGTTAGAGCAAAGCTGCCAATTTACACATTCAACAGAAACAGAGCAACATGAGTCCAATAAGTCCAATATTCACTCCCCTTTCAATGCCGTTTTAGTCTCCATTACCTCCTGAGGGAATGCTCCACTATGTTCACCAGATAGTCGCTAACATTGTCCGTCTGCTGTTTGGTGCTTGAGAGGTAGTGAACAGTGGTGTTTTTTTTTTTAGCTTTTTCCTCTGAAAACAGCTGCCTAGTGCACCCAACCCAACTTGTCAAATACGGCCGCTTTGTCATGTACCTTGGCGTCACTTTAGGTTTAGGTAACAAAACCACTATAGTTAGGTTTAGGAAAGAACTACATGATTGGGCTTAAAACTACTACGTTTGTACAGTGAAAATGACACTGAACATTGTGAACACGGGACAAGAACGGACCGCCCGGTGTGTCTCTTTCGCTCTTTAAACTACATCACCACACTCCCGGCGCACTTTCTATGAACGTTTAATATTGACACGGCTGGAACGCTCGGTGCATTTCATACCGGCGCTAAAGGGTGCCTTGTGCGGCGGTACCGAACGGCGACGGCAATGCCTCAATATTTATCCCCCTGGGAATGAGAACAGGCTGAACAATATCATATACCAGAAATTGTAGAAATTATGTTAATAATATTGTATACAATATTTTTTTATGTCTGTACTTCAAACTTCAAATATCTGTAGTAATGTTATGATTTCCTTGGCAAAATAGCCTATTTCTAAAAGATTTCCCATTCTTAAATAAAACCACCTTTACTGTGCATATTAAAGCTTTTGATTTTAAAAGTCTAATATTTAATTTTACTGACTTTCACATAATAAAAGAAAAACAACATGCAGTGGTGACAAATGACACAATTGCAGTGAGAACGTGTTCAACAACTCGAGTATTAAGGTTACAAGAGACAGTACAGGTGGCCAATGTGTAATTGTGTTTGTGTGTGTGTGTGTGTGTGTATATTGTGGTGATGGGGCGGGGGGAGGTGGGGGGGTTGCATTTCCGCCAGCACACAGGTGCATCGTGACATGTAGCCCCTGCACCACACACACGTACCAACAAACACACTTTAGATGAGATGAGTAGATAAGTGTCATCTACAACCACGGCGGCGTTGTATTTTCAGTAGAGATACGAGGAGGAGGGGATTTCACAAGAAGTGAAGCCTCAGAGGTAAAAAAAAAAAAAAAAACTCTCAACAAAAAGTGTGTGAGTGTGATCCAGGTGTGTGTGTGTTGATAGCGTGTACCAAAACATAAAGAAAGGAAATAAATATTCATGTTGAATGATGTCTAAATCTGAGCGAAGTACTTCTGCACATCTGCGTCGTGTGTTTGCATGTGTCTCTACATGTGTGGCGCTGTGGTCTTCTGGCTGTATCTCATGATCGTTTGTGGTGTTGCCGTGCTGTTTTTTTTTTTTTTCTTTTTCATGCTATTTTCTCTCCCCTCGCTGTGCTGTGCGTACACTGAACAAAAATGTAGCTTGTCTTCTGAAAAAAAAATGGGAGTGGCACGATAAACCACATGCAGATGCTTTCTAGCATAAAAATACAGTGACAAAGACACAGAAAACATAACGTACGGATGTATATCTTGGCTAGATCTCGCCTCAAATAGGTGGTAACGGCTCGTAAATGTGTCGAGGTGTAAATTTATGTGGATAAGAATGTAAATTTGCCAGCTTTAACATATGAAGATGTAGCACAGAGCCAAAACTGAATGGCCAGTACCCTCTTAGCCAGGGTGACTTCATGTTATTTCCACTACCTCCCACACACACACACACACATAAGGGATCTGCAGTTTGTCGTCCTTGCTCATTCAGCCTCAAGTTCCCAAGGCTGTTTCATTACAGAGAGCCCACTTAATCGGAGGCACATCCACCCAACAGCGGAGCGTTTCTGCAACAGCTGAGCAAAACATCTGCCGGGCCCTCAGCCCCTGCCAGGACGGTCTGGGGTTGATTTAGACCAACGTTTGACATAAACCGATAAATTTGTTGATTCCACTTCCAGAAACGTCCACCCTCTCCACATACTGTAACTCTCATTTTTCCCCCCTTTTTTTCATCATCTCTTCTGCGGCTGTACCTCGCCCCTCTTCTGTGAATCAACGTCCCCCCCCCCCACCACCCTCATGTTTCCCCCCCTCTATACAGCTGTTGCCTTGCCTCATGTTGCACATTCTTTCATTCTTTAGGGCTGTCAGGGACCCATTACTCTCCTTCCTGCTATGTATGTGTGAGAGTAAGAGGCAAAGTAACAGTTTGAGAGGGATATAGAGCCTGAAAGACAGAGTACAGCTGCATGGAGTCAAGCCCCCTCACACACACACACACACACACACACACTCCCCCAGCTGTTTGCCTCTCGCCAATTACTGCGGTCCCTGCTCGTCCTGTCCCCTCCGGTCCCCCCCCCCCCCCTCCCGGGTCCCATAACCACCTTCCTACTCCTGCTATTTTTAGCTTGAGAGACGGGGGGCTCCTTCACGGCCTAATCACGGCATCCACCGTGCAACCGCTGCCTTCATATTTTCAACCTCCCCCTCCTCAAACTTCCCTCTCCGTCCTCCACATCTTTTTTGGCCACAGGCTCAGGTAATATACTTGGGAATGCCAAACAAAGGAGAACACGAAAACAGGCAGCGACGACGCGACAAACAACAAAGCAATTAGCCAGTGTTTGGTCTGCTGGAACAACCATGACCTTTCAGGAAACTCCCCCTTCCTCCTGCGAGAGACGGGTCGGCTCTCCGCTCAGCATTCTTGGAAGTGTTTGACACAGTTTGTGGGTTTGTGCGTTTCTTCAAGAGGTCATCACAACCTTCATATCAGTTGTCAACCTTTGTTGTCTGGACAGCAACAGTGTATTTTAGTTATTTTGTTGTTTTGGTATTTAACCCTCAATATTATTTTCAAACAAACCAAGTGTCAAAAAGTGAAAAAGTTGAATGTCTTGCCAGATTTGTAATCTTGTTTACTGAAAGGAAAAGTCTGGTTGTATTCTGAATAGGTCCACGCGATAATAACGGGTCAACGCAACTTTTGCATTTTTAGGTTGTAGCGGGCTCAGTTTTAAAGCTAGAGTGAAGATACTGGCATCATATGAAACTAGAAAACCTAAGGAATCCATCGGTACCAACCATGTCATACTAGCTTGTTGTAAAGGAGGTTAAATAACGCTCCAAAGTGGGTCTCTTGACCTCTGACCTCAAGATATGTGAATGAAAATGGGTTCTATGGGTACCCACGGGTTTCCCCTTTACAGACATGTCCACTTTATGATAATCACATGCAGTTTGGGGAAAGTCATAGTCAAGTCAGCACACTGACACACTGACAGCTGTTGTTGCCTGTTGGGCTTGAGTTTGCCATGTTATGATTTGAGCATATTTTTCATGCTAAATGCAGTACCTGTGAGGGTTTCTGGACAATATTTGTCATTGTTTTGTGTTGTTAATTGATTTCCAATAATAAATATATACATACATCTGCATAAAGTAGCATATTAGCCCACTCCCTAGTTGATAAGAGTGTTAAATACTTGACAAACTCCCTTTAAGGTACATTTTGAACAGATAAAAAATGTGCAATTAACTATGGGCAATCATGCGATTAATCGCAATTTAAGATTTTATCGATTGACAGCCCCAATTCTGTATTTTTCTATTGTCAACAAATTCCATGAAAGATTTAACTAAATACTAACAAGATTTTTTTGTGTGGCCAAGTCCGGAAATAGCATCCTCTTAGCCACAGACCTCCATTGTTTCCCAAACACTATTAAAAACACTGGATGACTGTTCCACAAACACCAACCTGCTGCCGTAAATACTCACAAGACCATCTAATGCGTATTAATCCGCTGGTGAAAATAGTCCCCAACAAATGCACTATTTTCTCCTGTTTGAGTCAGGTTTGTTATAAAACTACAGTGCCCAGCTGTTTAAGGAAATAACTAAGCCTTTTAAAAATGAAGGTTTATATTTGTGACCTGTTTCTAAAAATGTACGTCTTCAGTCGAAACCAATGCACTTAGCACTGAGAACCACAGACAGGGTATAGTCAGAAAGTATTGAGAAGACTATCGCATTGCTGATTCTGCTCTTTTCATGAGATTTGTTGACAATAGGGCTGTCAAGATGTCAGATTTTCACTGCATGGTTATTGTATTCATCTAGAAAATTTGCAAAAAACAAATAATGCTATCGGTCAAATTCATCTTTAACTTTGTTTTGTCTCTTTTCCGGCAAATTAATTACACTCAAAATACAAGTGGAGGGAGGTGGAGGGAGAGTCTGTAACCATAACTGTATATATAAAATGATTTAAGAGCTGCTGGTTTATTTACACGATATTATCATATGTGTATTATTATTATATGTAAATATCACGGTTATCGTCAATACTGATGTAAAAATAAAACAATTTTTAGGCAACGTGTGTTAAGACAAAGTTTAAGACTTAAGAGCTTTTGGTCCATGAAAAAAAAAGCATTTTTATATTTCTCTAAGTAAGGCATCAAAAAAAGTATTGTTTTGGTTGCATCGGCACTATTACCAATTTTCTTAGGCAACTCTGATGCTGAAGCAACAAAAAGGAGTTTTGAAACACTGTTCACATAGCACAACATTTTCTTGCAAATGCCACGAGGGGCACTCATAAAGCAGATAAGCTGAAACGCATAATGGGAAAAAAGATGGTCATTCGCATGCTGATAAGACATTTCCAGCATTTTCCTCTTCTTGTGATCTGTCTCGACTGCTCTGGCAGATAAAGGCGCCCCCCCCCCCCCCCCCCCCCCTTTCCTACTGCTCCTCCTCACGCTAATCTTTCGGGACTTTTAACAGCCTGCATGCACCTCACGTTTCCAGATGATGCAGATCCCATTGTATTCCTCAAGGACTCCTAACCTGCTTCTTATCAGCTTTGACGTCTTTTTTTTTGTCTCCTTTTCCTCTCTGTTCTCCAAAAGGCACAGGTTAACTCTTTGTATCAACTCAACCCCCGCCTTGTGAACTCCCATTGATTACACCACATTGTGAGGAATCTGTGTGCACATGGCTTGAAAAGTGGGTTCATCTAATGCAGATTGTTCCTTTTATGCATATTAAAACCCACAGGCTCTCATGGTGGCTGAGTGGAAACTCTGGGAATTCAGATCTGGAAATTTTATTGAAAATGTTGAAACACATTTTTTTTAAATTCATGTTCAAATGAGGCAGAACATGCATCCACCGCAGTTTCTTTTGCAAAAATATAATAAAAGCAACCATCAATTTGTTGCGTTTAATCTTTTGATTGTAGATTTGAGGTTTGCACATCACAATCCTCTACTCCTCAGAAAGTTTGTTTGAGGAGAAACTGAGACCAAGGCCGACTAACCTCCGAATCCCTCTCACTTGCCACGAGGACAAAGGGTCATAACCCCCAAACATGAGTTTCCTTTGGTCAGTATGTTTTCCCAAAGGATGAAGTTACATTTGAACCAGAAAGCTAATCCATAGCTGCTAGCGCAGTGGCGGAGGCAGCCAGACCACACAGCAGTTGAGGTCAGGAGGGTTGTCGACCTTTTTAGCTTCATTTCTCTTCCACAGATGGAGAAAAACATGGAGCATGCACTCCCTTTTACCAACTCAGGTTAATTCAACTTAACATGACTAAATGTGTGTTGTTATGCCTGTCTGTGGCATTGTTAGGTCTGCTGAAAGGTTTGTGGTGGGTAAGATGAAAGATAATAAGTTAATGATACTGATCATTGTACATTTACTGGACTCCTACATATACAGATCTTGACATTATATAGAGGAACTGGAAAGACATTCATGGAGTTACATGTATTCAAAATAGTGTGTTCCCATCACCATGCTTTAACTTTTTTTGTATAAAAATCAGAAACTTAGCTATTTGAACTATTTGCTAAAACCTGTTTGAAGATCTGACTTATTATTTTATCAGATCTAGACCTTATGGCCATGTTTTAAAGGGACTATATGTAACTTATCACGCGCATAAATCTTAACGGGTCGGTATCCCATGCGTGCTCGCGTGTGGGTACGCGAGCGCGCAGCAGCTCTGCTCCTGCCTGTTTGCACACCGCGGTCGATCTCACACGCTCGGCTCGCTCCACCTCCACGTGAACGCGCGCACACTACACACTGCAGAAGAGTTAGTTTAGCTCTGAGAATATCTGGTGAATGTGCAGTGGACGTTTTTGCAGAAATAACTGCTGCAGCTCCTCCAGACCAACAGAGGGTTTCCCGTGTCTTGTGAAGTGACGGGGCTCCGCAGCGAGTTACGTTATCGTCCCGACCGGGTGTCGGTCTCCCCTCCCCCCCCCCCCCCCCCGTTCCCTCCGTTCCCTCCGGATCGGGAGGAAAAGCACTAGGATCAGCATTGATTCATGGAGAGACCTTCGTCTGGTCAGCTAACATTACTGCCAAGCAGGTGAAATACAGAGTGATATTGTGTGTTAGCTGACGTGTGTCGCCTCACTGTTTAGACCGGTGCTCGTTCATGTCAATGTAGCGCGAGCACAAGCGCGAGCGCGAGCCACAGGACGCTGACTTTCGTTGACATTGCGGCCACAGGTGTCGCTGTGAACAAGCAATTTCTGATTCTTACATATAGCCCCTTTAATCAAATGTACAAAAGAAAAATAAAAGAATTTACTAATTTCACTTTATTTTAACCATGTTTGTGGGTGCCTGTAAGCATGCATGGGTAAAAGCTGTCAACAGTTTTATATACTACCAAACACTTGGATTATGTTGTACAAGGCTGGCATGGCGCTGCACCAGCTAACTGTGTCACATGGACACACAAACTTTACTGGTGTTTTGACTGACATTGAGTTGAAAATCCAATGTCAAAATTACTTTTTCATCCTGTTGATCACATATATGTAATTTGAAGTCAAACGACAGAAAATTAATCGGCAGCTATTTTGATAATCAAATCATTGTTTCAGTCATTTTTTTAAAACAAAAATGTCCAACATTCACTGGTTCCAGCTGCTCAAATATGAGGATTTGCTGCTATTCTTTGTCATATATGATAGATAACAATATATGAATATGTTGGGGTTTTGGACTGTTGGTTGGACAAAACAAGACATTTGACCTTAGATTCTAGGGAGTAAATGGACTTTTTCACTATTTTTTGACATTTTAAACGTTTTAAAAAAAGGATTAATTGAACAATAATCGGTAGATGAATCCCTTGTTGTTGAATCCCTTTTTGGAAAATCTTTAAAAAAAAAAAAATCAGATTAGGATATTGAGCATGGGGTTATAGTTTCAAGATTCTTAAAGGCTTTACAGTAGTTTAGAGAAAATGATGTTTCCTCTAAATAAAAGCTGTTGGACTACAATACAAAATTGGGTATGAATTTAATGACTACACATATGTTGAATACATGCGCTCCATCCTCATCTCATGACTTCTTGTTACGTTGCATCAAAACACAGATTCAGCCTGTTTGAGCTTTCTGATGTTGTAGTTTTATATGAATGAATCTCCGGCTCCGTCACAGATCTCAGTGGTGAGAAAACCACACGCTGTAACTCGTCTTTTCCGCCCGCGTTTCCGGGGAAATGTACGTTTACCAGAATCACTGTACCTTAGAAAATACGTCCATTTCATGAAGTTGTGTGTGTTTTTTTCTCACATTATTATACAGCAATTAAGGCAGGTTATCAGCATGTTTGCAGAGATAGGATCACAATGAAACAAACTATAATCAGTCATAACACTGTTGAATGGTTTATTCTCGTAAATCACCAACATCCTGGCTGTTTTCTCCCTTGTTAACTTCACTCAGGCTGAAATGTAATTGCCGGGGTGAACTAACTGTAAGTAGTGTAAGTGTGTAAGTAATCACACTGAATGCTCAATTTGTGTGTTTACACAGAAGTAAGAGCTTGACTGGGTCAGTGCTCCATAGTTATTTGCCTTTGATAAGCACCATGTCTTCGAATACGGTAAAGAAGAAAAATGACTGCATGTCATATATGCTCCGTGTTTGAATTTTAGGGCAAAAGTTTATCTCACAAGTACAGAGATAAACTGAAAATAGGTAACTACTAAACAGGCTATTTAGTAGTTACACATTTTCTCACATTTATCCCTCCTGCTGAAACAACTTACAAATAAACTTATAAATTAACACATAATTTAAACAAATTAAGATGATTAATAATATTCAAAGAAGAAACACTTAACTTTAACGATTTGTACTCTGCCTTTTTAAAGTCTGCATTAGAGCCATTTTCATCACACCATCACACATTTCTAGCTACAAAACCATATAAGTTTTGCTATATGGTGTCAAATCAGAGACGACAGTGAGATACACCAACAACAAACTTGCTTTGTTGATTTTAGTTTCGGTGTTACTGGGCTCACTTTACTGGAAAAAGCCACTTCAAAAATATGTAAAAAAAACAAACAATGAAGGTGTTTTCGCTTGCATTAAGTGAATGATGTAATATTAGCTATATTTCACTAGTATTAGAAAGTGTTGTGTGTCATAATAAACTTGTTATGCTCAAAAGTAAGTAAAGTTTTCACTTATTCAAGATGCTTTGCCTAAAAACAAGTCCCTCTATCTCACTGAAATGTTACTTGTTTGGTGTTTGTGTCTTATATTAAGTGTTATGAGATATTTTGACCAGTAATTAGACAAATGTATTTTGCATTTTTGTGGTGAATATGTCTTTTAACACTTGTAATGCTCGATGCAGCTTTCTTATTTTGGTCCTGTGTACTTTGTGCATCCTAAAGCTACTTCCTGCTATTGTCTGTCAGACGAGTGACTACACAATCTGTCGCTCTCTCTTTCTCTTTCTCTCCGACACACACGCGCACACACACACACGCACACACACAACCCCCCTCCCTCCCTCCATCCCCGGAGCTTCTGGTGCCGGGGCAGCACTGACAAAAAGTTACAGGGGGCTGATAGGGCTGAGCAACTGTGTCTTCTCTGGAAGAGAGAAATAGGGGGGGAGTGATTAAGTGAGAGAGAGAGAGAGAGAGAGAGAGAGCTCACATGAGAGGAAGTGCACAGACACAGTAAAGTCAGAGGGTTGTGTCAGGCAGTTGACTGTGACTCCCTCTGTCTGTCAGTGCACAGCCGGGCTCCAGCGCTGCAGCACCACTCCCCTGTCAAAGCAGGATCTATCTTCTCCCCGAGCCTCCCCGCCCGTCTGACCGCTGCCTCTGTGATTGACTGGACCGCTGTGGGAGCACGGAGGGGCCTCTCGCTGGATGTCAGCACCCAAAACCGGTAGGTGATGTTGCACATTTTGCACATAATATATCTATCTGGGAAACAGCTGTTTTAAAAATGTGTCTTTTCAATGACCAAGAAAGTATGGCAATCTTGTATGTATTTTAGTAAGAGAGGGGTTTAGCTGGCAAGTTTTGCGGATGTGGACTCAGATTCCTGTTGTTGCTTTGGTTCATCCTCACTGTTACTACCGGCAGATGGTCAGCTTTGTTTGGCTTCAGCTGTGAGAAGCGTGGGTTTGTTCTGGATTCAGTGTAGCAGCTACCCTTTACAAAATCACTTATAAAATGTGCAAGAACATTGTGTTAAGCAACAGCAAAAAAACAACAAATTTGGGGGTTTTATTTGTTTGGTTTTGGAAGTGTCGTTTCTCTGGACGGGGAAGGGGAGAAAATTGGAAACAGACCCACCCACCCCGGAGTGCTAGTCTGTCCAGGAAAAGTATTAAAGCGCAAAGAATGACGGAGACGCACAACAACAGTCCCTCGCTGCAATGCTGAGGGAGGCGATCACAGGCAGACGGAGATGAGAGCGGGAGAAAAAAGGCTGGAAAGATGTTGGGTTGGCACCGTGAGAGTTAATTAAATTGCTGTCACAACATTGGCTGTCCTCTACACTGAATAACTGTGCTTTTGAGCAAGGACAGCAAAAAATGTTGACATGCTTGAGTTGTCAAATCTTGCTTGTGCATCTTTTTATAGAAATCTGGGCCAGCTCTGTACCTCACATCACCACTTCCACATGCTTAAAACATTCTTATTTGATTAGAAAGTCAGTAACAAAGTTCGTTGAGTCCGTCGTATAGCAGGTTTTAGCTTTTCACTCCCTCCTTCCTTGTTTTTGTTCACTGTGCATAAATCTCGCTGCATAAGATGAAATGCTGGCCTCAGCCTTTCTCGCCCAAAACACTAAACTTTCGCTCTATTTTTACTCTCCCGTGCAGCGCTGCTCCATTTTTAGAGACTCGTCTACGTGGTTTGCTGGGCAATAAATCAGACTGTAAGTCCTCCTTGTTCTCTCTGAAAATAATAATGGCGGTGTAATGATGACATTCATGGTTTATTTGGCCTCATCTCTGCTGTGATGAACTACTGTTTTAGGGAGTTTAATACTGATAAAAACTTAAAGCTTAAGGGATCAAGACTCACCTTGGACAGATTCCACAGTGTCCAAATTTATATATTTTTAAATTCTAAGAATTCAACTTTTGAGCTTGATCACTCAGCTGTACCTCGGATTATCTGATAATCCAATTAATACTTTGAATATGTCTCCAAATCCACTGAGAAATGCTCTGTTGAACTAAAGCCTTTAAGATGAGGTCATCAGCAAAGAGCACCTGCCATAGTGTATGGTTCACGGATTTATAATGAGAGCTGAAACGACTAGCCCATTGATCGATTAGTTGATTGACAGAAAATTAATGGGCAATAATTTTGATAACTGATTCATCGTAAAGCATTTTTAAGCAAAAATATACTGGTTCTAGCTTCCCAAATGTCTGTAGGGATGCACCGATACTGGATCGGATATTGGGCCAATACTGACTCAAATAGCTGGAACGGGTATAGGTGATAATGGGGCCAATGTATTCAATTCAATTCTATATTTATGTACTATATACATTATATACTGGAATTAGATTTGGCCAGTTTGTTGCTGCATTAAAAAAAACTGTAATTCCTGTTAATTTTGAAGGTTTTTTACCAAGTTGCTGGTGTACAATTTATTATTTTAAGATAAATAACAATTCAGTAAATTTATATTTATTTGTTACATTTTGTTTAACAAACTCAGGAAAGCAATGTTTAAATCAAGCCTGATGTTGCCTTACACTTAAAACAATGATCCCAGTCACTTTCACACAGTGAGGCTTACAGCTTGGTATCGGATCTGTACTCGGTATCAGCCAATGCCCAAAGCCCAGGTATCGCTAACGGTCTCGGGACTGAAAAAGTTGTATTAGTGCATCCCTAGTAAACTGACTATCTTTGTATTTTGGACAATTGGTCGGACAAAACAAGACATTTAAAGAACATCTTGGGGACCTCGTGATGGCCATTTTTCACTATTTGCTGACATTTTATATACCAAATGATTAATCGATTATCCCTGAAAATAAACAGCCATATTTAACTTTATTAGGGGAGAACAAAGAAGTGTCCTGTGCAACGTGGGAAATCTATCTAAGCAGCCAAATTGTATAAATAACATGTTGAACTTGGTCTATATTTCTGTCATTGTGATAAATCATGAAACTGTGGGTTTGTTTGGTTTGTAAAGGTCGAGGGGCAGCAGGTTAAGAGGCCACAGTCAGCTGGAAGTGGCCCTCAGGGACGTAACTCTCCCTCTAAAGTGTCTAGTGGGTGTCGACTGAGGACACTGAAGGATCTGCAACAATGTTGTGTGTTTCAAAGACGTGACATTTGTCTTGTGTGCAGTATTTAAGCCTTCTCTAAAAGTTTAATATCAAAGGAGTCATTATTTGTCTTTAAAAAATCACAAAGCTTGGAAACATACCCAATAATTACCCTTTGGCAGTGGTGTAGTGATCCTTGATGAGGGTGTACTACTAGGTAGATGGGTAGGTTACCGAGGAGGAAGTGGGTATACTCTTCTTTATATTCCTATGGCGTTTTGGCTGACAGGTGGGTATACTGTAGAGTAGGGTATACCCCGTATACCTGCGTATCCCCTCCACTAGACCACTGACTTTTTGAGAAGGTTTCTCTGAAACTGTCAATCCAATCAAAATTTAAATGCACCTTTGTTTCCAATCACTAAAATGACTTGGATTTGTAATTGTTCCATTACATTTTCCAAAAAGCTGAAGGGCAGCACAGTAACTTGGCTTTATTGTAAAAGTATGGCGATCCAAAACAGATCACCTTTCATTAAGTCCGCTCTGGTCTTAAGAGGGTTCTTCATCACAGCAGAGGCTGCATACTCAACATTTGTGGTTGATGTGCATGATATTAATGACGAGCGGCTAATAGTGACTTCACTTCCATCTCTTACACCTGAACAAGCTGTTGTTTGTGTTTAGATGACAAACAGTCATTTATTTGTGTATCACCCCCTGGTGGAAGAGTATTTTTACTGCAAGAATCTGCACTAATTGAGATGTAACTGCCATAATTTTACAGGAAAAAACTGTCAGAAAGATTTTGTCATGGAGAAAGCAGTTTATTACTGTACAGAGATGGAAACCTCTTTTAGCAGGAAATATAAAGTTAATGATAATGATACGTTGCTGCCTTTTCCACATTCCTTATTTTCATCCAGGCCATGAGTTAAGTGGCACAACGATGTATTGTTTCTCTTATTATATTTGTACGTTTCACTATAAAAGTTCTTAATTTGTCTGTAGTCTAATAAAAAACATAAGAATATTTCAAAATGAGCATTAACTGCCCAGCAGCTCCACCTCGCATGTTTGTTCAGATTGACATGTATAGTGCTTTAGGCATGTCACAAACCGTTTCAAAAGGGCACACACTGTTCTGAACTCTATGTTTTGACCTTTTCTCACACTTGCGCACACGAGAGTGTGAAGGCGTCGTAAAGCAACACTTTCCAGCATCACAGTCAGTTTCCAGAGAAACTAGGCGAGCGCTGAGTGCTATGTATCCCCTCTGTGGGTTGACTTTGCTTTGCTGTTGGGAATGGAAAGGCTTTAGAAGCTATACCCACCACAGCGAGCAGCCTCCAGCGCCTTCTCGGTTCAAAGTTACCGCACAGCTGCTAGCTGGAGCTCAGCCTGGCTTACCTGAACACGTACGATGGTTTTTATTATGCAGAGTTCAAGTACTTCACGACCACTGCTTTACATACGTAATGGAGCTTTTTTTCTTTTATGTGCACAACAAGGCAATGATCTGTAGAGTCTTAGTTTAGTGGAATTTCTTTTCTCTTTTCTGCTTTCTACATTAACTGGTGATTTAAAGCAAAATTAACTGAATTTTTCTGTTGGGGTCACTTTGGGGCAGCGGAACAAGTTGAAAACTCAACATTGATATATCATCATCACCTTATGAAGTTGTTGTGGCAAACATGTTTTGGTCTCCACCAACTACTGAGGGATTTGGCTCTTTAGCTCTTTTAGACCCGGGGTCTGAAAAGTGAAGCCAAGGCAGAAGTGCCTTAAACTTGCATTCTTTCTAATAGCCAGCAGGGGGCGACTCCTCTGGTTGCAAAAAGAAGTCTGATTGTATAGAAGTCTATGAGAAAATGACCCTACTTCTCACTTGATTTATTACCTCAGTAAACATTGTAAACATGAGTTTATAGTTTCAATCGCTAGTTTCAAGTCTTCTTCAATACAGCATGATGTCATTTAGTAAATTATGGTCCCAAATAGAGTCAAATAGACCATAAAGCAGGGTATGCTTTAGGGTGTGGCTACATTGTGATTGACAGGTCGCTATCACAACGTTGTCCGGTCTGGGAGTTGTCCGTGTTTTCGTCTTATAACTTTAACCCTTTCCGTTTTTTTCTGTTCATGAATGTTATTGTAACATGAATGTTATATATATACATATATATATATATATATATATATATATATATATACATATATATACATATATATATATATGTGTTTATATATATATATATATATATATATATATATAGTCTATTCTCTTTAGCAGCTAAATGCTCCTCTTTGTTCACCAGCTAGTCGCTAACTTTGTCTGTCTCCTGTTTGGTACTGGGCAGGTAGTGTACAGCAGATTTATTAGTTTTGTTTAGAGTTTTTTCGTTAAAAAAAACATCCTGCCTGCTGCTCGGAACAGGGTTGATGAAACTGAATGAAAACAGCAAAGTTGCAGTAAAACCAAAACAATGAGCTAAAAAAAAACTAAAGAGATAGAGACAGAGATAACTGTGTTGCGTGTATCTGTGTGCATGTCTGATTGTAGTGTCTACATGTCTCTGCATGCATGTGTGTGTACATGTGTGTGTCTGTACGGTAGGATGACCCCCTGGATGGTAAAAAACAAATTCTCGTTTACGGACCCCCAGCCTCCACCCGATACCCGGAAATCTGTCCGACTGATAACTCCACGCATTCCACAGGTCACAATAATGTCAGTGACTCCAATATCACGCACGTTATCCACATCAAAATGTCAATATCAGAGCGAGCAATTACTCTTGCATGCAACTACAAAAGCCGCCACTGGGCATTTGTTTTGGTATGTGAGTGTGGCTACGCTGCTCTGGAGGCATCCCAATGTTGATTGTGCATCTTAATTATTCGCACCCCAGCCTTTTCCACACTCTAATCACTTCTCACCCTCCCTATCTTTTCCCCGACTCCCTCCTTTTCTTTCACTCTTTTTGGCAATCTGCCCTGCAACTGCTGCTCCCTCCATCACCATATTGCCTGACTGCATTCCTCTCATTCCTACTGGCTTCCTGTGACTGGAAGAGGAGAGAGCCCTACTGGCCACAAAACTCCACCTTGGAGTCCTACCCATGTATGCCATATGTGTCTTTTCCCTTCTTCACTGTTCTGGCTTTCCGTTTTTAAAATCCTCTTAGGTATCTGTAAAATAGTGTGTCTCTATGAGCGTCTGGTGACAAGATTTTGAGGATGACTTTTCCACATTATCTTGCTCATACTCTCATTGCACTGTAAGGTGGGGATGTTTTTACTGAGGGGTCTAATGGCCCACACACAGTGGCACTCACATTCTACCACAGACTGTATATAAGAAGTGGATGTAATCACCGTGACGTCACCCATTAGCTTGTGGACGTTTGAAGCCTCGGGTTTGGCATTTTGGCCGTCGCCATCTTGGTTTTTGTGCGTCGCCGTGTTGTTTTTTTGCAACCAGAAGTGATACGAGAGGTGGAGCTAAGTACAACCGAATGCTGAATAAGACATTTTTAGGCGACCAAAATGATATAATTAACATTAATAAACTGAAAACATACTGTGAAAGGGTTCAACTTGTAAGACTAAAACACGGACAACTCCCAGACCGGACAACGCCGTGGTAGCGACCTGTCAATCACAAGGTAGCCACGCCCTAAAGCATACCCTGCTTTATGGTCTATTCGACTCTAAATGGGACCATAATTTACTAAATGAACATCATGCTGTGTTGAAGAAGACTTGAAACTAGCGATTGAGACCATAAACTCATGTTTACAATGTTTACTGAGGTAATAAATCAAGTGAGAAGTAGGGTCATTTTCTCATAGACTTCTATACTATCAGACTTCTTTTTGCAACCAGAGGAGTCCCCTGCTGGCTGTTAGAAAGAATGCAAGTTTAAGGCACTTCCAGAGGTTTGCCCACTGCACGCTACCCAGCAGTGGGACTGCCCTGATGACGGCAGAGACAGTGTCGAAATAGTGTGAGGGGTAAAGATAAGAAGGGAGAGACATCTGATGATGACGTCTTTACAGAAACACATGTTGATACCAACTGTCAACAAAGCGCGGAGAAGCTCGGATTACAGCACACACACAGTAACTTCACTCTCTGCTCAGGTAGACATTACTCCTCTATATCTTTACATTTGCTGCTATATTAATGCTATGGCTATCGTATAGAGCACTTTTAAACATTTGCCTCCAAATGTACATGTAACAGTTCAGCATTCAACTTGAGAGCCACGGATGGAAAGTGACAATTTACTTTATTACTTACTTTATTTTACTTCTCAACATTGGTGCTTACTTTCAGCTATCTGCCCCTACATGTATCATTTTAGATTGTATATAATTTGAACACGTGTCATCATAACATTACAGTGGTGATTCAGAGACCGATGTTGACACGATTGATATGAATAATGACGTGTTGATAATGGATCATGAACTTATTTGTAAAGACCGTAACGGTGAATAAACATACATTAACAGTGAATAAATGAGTCAAACAGAAACTGTTTTAAATGTAACTTAAGCAGCAGCATCCACCAAGCACTCTCTACGTCTGCAAATAGAAGAAACTCTGTCTCATGCATGTGCTGCTCAAAATGGAAGATCTGCTATGAAATCCAATTTGCTTGTACGTATCTGAAATGATTCAGGACACAGTCAACCCCGTGACTGGGGGATGGACTGTTAAGTCCTGCCAAGAGCACAAGGAAAAAGACCTACTGTTGTTGAAATCAGAGTTTTGTTGATAGCAATTTTTTTTAACTCAGGCTATAATTTCCCCCTTAGGTACACAATTTAACTGAACAACAGCAAAGCTATTGACTCCCTCTTAGGACCAGGACTGGCCTGGGTCACGTTAAATAAAAGACTGGCTCGGCTTCACTAGCTGGTTTGTCACAGACTGGTTTATCTTCATGGATCGAAAGATGTTGACCTTTTTTTGGCAGAGGGTGGAGGGGATTTGGCCACGAGCAGGATGAGGAAACTGTGAGAAACAGTGAGAGTTCAGTTTTGGAGAGGACATGTGAGAATGGGCAGCACTGTCTAAATTAAGGGTAAATTTGTTGTGTGTGTTTGTTTGTGTGTGTGTGTGTGTGTTCATCCCAAATAGAATAGAACTTTATTGTTCATGGACGTGAACATTCGCCTTTGGCTGCACAAGGTGGTCAGATCCCAAAATAAAAATACAGCAGGAAAAAGGCACATATAGAGCGCAGTAAAATAAACATGTTGGTACAGAACAAGCTGCATGTTAAATTAGCAGCATATCAAGAACTCAATCATGTTAAATTAGCAGTATATTCACATTCAATATAGCATGAAAGACTTTTTACAGGTTTTGAGGGCTCTGCAGCACCCTCCCGCACAAAGACGATTACATTTGTTTTAAAAATTATATTCTATTTGAGGCTCTCTATCTGGCTTGATACGCATATGTATTTCAAACATGTTTGGTTCTGTGGTTTTTTCAATAATTTTGATGGCCATATGTATATTTCTGGCCAGTTTGTTTCTGTTCTGGGCTCACCGCTTCCCTTAAAAATATCCTGTCTGGTGCCATAAAAGTGTCCTAAAGATACACATTGCTTTAAGATATATTTGCTGTAAAACTGCCAAAAGCAATTCCCTATAAGTTAAATTCATCCACTGTCTGCACAGGATAGTTATTTACTATCAACAACGGAGCACGAGTGACTATTCATGAGTGCTATTAACTTGCTCCTTTGTCGTACTCTCCGTCCTCTTTATTATGCTCCTCGTTATTATGATGCAAGTATTTGTATGTCTTCCTCCTGCAGTAGACCAATTAATGTCATATCATCAGCATATCTACATAATTAGCCAACTGAACAATTCCTTATCTGTATTCATTTTTAGTATATAATGAAAACACAATTTGGAAGTGATATTGTGTTTATGTTTGGGGCTGCATCACCTTAATCAGTGGTTATAATCGATATTCCTGTAAGCATTTGTTTGACTGTGCTTCGTCAAATGTTACTCATTCATACTGCAGTCATACTCCTGTGGTTTTGGAAGAGCTTTAAAATACTATCAAATATAAATGCACCGATAAGCTTAAGAATAAGTGCTTAATGAACATATATTTTTTTTACTTTTACTGTATTTTGCGTGTAGTATTTTTCCATTGTGTATTGTATTGACTTCCAAAGTGTTTGAGCAATTCTTCCAAAACTGATTATGAGAGATTAGGGAAGTATTTGAAGCCATTTTTGAATGGCATGGCATTATATTGGTGACTTGTCACTGTTTCCAACTTAGTTTTATCCAGATGTAAAGCACAAAGAGCACAAGCAAAATACCCACACATACATTACATTACCAACAGTGGACTCTCATTCTACAAGGACCAAGTGTGGACCTCTGTTTCTGGTCATTTTGAATAAACAAAAATGGAATAGAAGATTTTCGGTCCACTGCTGGTGAATGTCAGGGGTGGAAGAAGTACTCAGATCTTGTACTTACTGTATAAGTAAAAGTAGCAGCACCACTGTGTAGAAATACTCTGGTACAAGTAAAAGTCCTGCACTCAGAATTTTACTCACAGTAAAGGCCGCAGAGGGGAGGGGGGGGGGGACACCGGCTCAGTTGTCCCGGGCTCTGGGTCAAGTGAGGGAACAAAAGGGCTTTGGAGATCATCTTGTCCTGGGCACGAGCAAAACACACGGCGGCCCTGCTTACAGTACGTAGAAGTATAAAAGTATTAGCATCAAAATGTACTTAAAGTACAAAAAGTAAAAGTACTCATTATGCAGAATGGTCAATTTCAGAATAATGTAGGCTACATTATATTATTGGATTATAATAACTGATGCATTCATGTGGACATCACTTTAATGTTGCAGCTGGTAAAGGTCGGGCTTATTTTTTTTTTTTTACTATACTGCCTGCAGCTTGTGAATTTCACCAAGGGTTCCATAAAGTCTTATATTTATTCATAATAATACATCATAACTTATTTAGATCCCTTTCATGTTGCAGCTGGTAAAGGTGGGAAGGTGGGGCTTATTTTTATTTATTTACTCCGGTGTCCTCCGGTGCTCCTAATAGCATCTGCAAGATTTTACAGACTGGAGGAAAACAACCAATCAGAGCTGATCTGGAGCCTGCCGTCTCTGAGCAGCTGTCAATCACTCGCAAACTCCGATCAAACTATCGAACTAGGCAGAGCTGATCAAATATGAATCAATATGCTGTTACTGTAATGCCTATTTCTCGCCTCAAACGTTTTCAGAAACATCTTGTAGTGTACTGTTTAGCTGTAAAATGAGAAAGTTCGTGAACCGACAGCCATGTTGAGATCAGTTGAGGAAATACCAAGCCCCGCCCACGAGCCGGAGCACAGCCAATAGGAACGCTATCTCTCTGAAATGATCTGTGATTGGCCAAAGTCTCCCATCACCTGCTAGATTTTTTAAAGTCTGAAAACAGAGCCATGAGGAGGTGCAGAAGTCTAGTTTTCTCTCAGAACAGGTTATTATGGAGTTTTTGCCCAATGATGCCAAAAACATTCTGCCTACTGCAGGTACAGCACTTAAATAAATATACTTAGGTGCGCAAGTGTACACACACACACACACTCACACACTCACTCACAGAGAGCATCCTCTACCCAGCGGAGTTCAGCAGATGGAGCCCTCACACCAGCAGCACACACGCGGATGAAAGTGACTCCCAGCAGGTTTTATCAGCACTTTCACCAACAAAGCGACACTCAGTGAGAAGGAGACAGACAAGTGGAGAGCAGCTTTCGGTGACGGCGGACAGCCTTTCACTTCCATAATAACCTAAAACATGTTGAAGTACCGGGGCTTAGCTTTCTTTAGTTTATATCCGTCTTTTCTTTTTTCTGACTCGCTGTTACTACCTTAAAGCTGTCTGTCAGACCCTCCGGTATCGCATGAAGTTGGAAATACGTCGAAACGGTAGGAGATGTTTCACGTTATTTGCTAACCGTGAAGGAAGCTAGCAAACGCGGTTAAAACTTTTTTTTTTTTTAAAGGGCTATAACTTTATTAACAATGTACCTCCACTGCTACTTTACTGCTTTCCTGTGTACAAGAACGCATGTCGGCTTGAACTTAACCTGCAAAGTGTTGTTTAGCTTGTTGTGTGGTAAACATGTGAAGTTAGTTAGCTAAATATCAGCTGCCTGCCACAAACACTGTTAAATCCATGTTATCCTACTTCTGGCTTGAGTCCAAACCCAACAGGTGTAAAAGCTCACCTGACTGAGATTTTTTAATTTGCAGTTATATCTGATTTCATTTGAAGAAATGCAATACAGCAATTTAAATAATCCATAAAGATTTCCAAAATCAGAGTGCACATGTCCTGAGGTCATGACCCAGAATCAGATGCTGCAGTCTGAATTAGTAAATACCTCATTACCTGCCTCAACTAATTGACTCGTGTGTAACTCAAGGTGCCCTGTAATTATCCTAATTGACAACATGACTATTTTAAGGTGATAAATAGGGCAAATCGTTATGTAATTATAGTATTAAGGCCTCATTGTGAGTGCTGCAGTGTAGAATTTCCTACTGCATGTATTTCTGCCCATAACGTCATTGAAAAGTTTGACTCATTCGACTACTAGGCAACAAATGTTTGGTTGTTTGATGGACCGTGGCATGGGCAGCTGTGTTGTGTGAGTGTGTGTGCTGTATTATGACAGAAGTCGTAAAAATTGTTAGATCCCACCCAAGCCCCTTCAGTCCCTAGAAAATGAAAACACACACACACACACACACACACACACACACACACACACACACACACGCACACACACACACACAAGGCAGCCATGCGTGGAATAATGTTCTCATGTGTCCAGGTTCCCTCTCTGGATGGGATGAGGTCATAGCCTTAGTGCTGTTGCGGGGATACAATTACATTAGTTTCATGTGGGCCATGCCAAAGGAATCGACACCACCTACCCTTTGCCTTTTAGATCTCTCCTTAATTTTCTCCTCTCATCATGTCAGATAACCAGCAGTGATGATTATTGCTTTGAATGGGTAAATATCTACCTATGTGCATGCGTGGTTGTCTCTGCAGTGTGACTGTATCCAGGCATGTGTGTGTGTGTGTGTTTACAAAAGCGTATCACTACATAAAGACTCTTATCATAATAACCAGCCCTTTATGCTACATGACTGGTGTCATCTTACTCAAACTGTTCATCACAAAGGCCCGTTTGCTCCACAAGTTGTGACAGCCTTTGGGTTTGCCTTTGTCACAGTCATAGACACTGAATATGGCCTCATATGGCTGAAGGTTCAAGTGAAACTTTACCACCATCATTTTAGAGAAAAGGCTAAATATTCCCAATTAACACTGGAATTTACGGGTGATACCTATGTATCATTTTTTTTTTTTTTTTTTTACGATTTTTAAATGCCAGAATCAATATATTTGCTTCATTTTAGTCTATATAGAGGTAGAAGAAAGTTACTGCTTTCATTGTTGTAGTCTGAGTAACGTGACGTCATATCCATTCTGTATCCGGAAGGTTCAAGTGAAACTTTACCACCATCATCTTAGAGGAAAAGCTAAATATTCCCACTTAACACTGGAGATGTGGAAATACTGTTTGTCTCTCTGTCGGTGGGGTTTTTCGACATTCTTGTACACCAAGACATTTTGATGTCAACATAAGTCGCCTCTGTGCTTCTACAACTGGCATCAGCTGCGAGTCACGCTAGTTGTAAGATAACGCTTGTGATTCATATAACTCAGTTGCACTGCGATGTGGTTGCTATAGCAGTTTTGTCTTGCTGTTTAGGTATGAAGCTGGGTTTCACTTTGCATTAGTGGGTAACCCTCTAATAGAAAGTCATTTAAAAAACAGAAAGATGAACATGTTTATTTGGAGCCATTTCTGAGCATTCAATTCACTGTGTGGTTTAACACATACTATAGGGAAACAGGTGAAGAGGTGTGCTCGTTGTTTTGGTTTTCTTTTTTGAGTTTCCTTAAGAGTTGACTATGAAAAAGTTTTGTAATGTAATTTATTCAGCGAATTTAACTGAACCAAAAATGAAATGCTTACCTGCATTGGATGCCTCTGTTTTATCCTATTCATTGATTTTATATTTTATTTATAAAATGTCAGAAAACAGCGAAAAATTCGTATTATAATTTTCCAGAGCCCAAGATGACATATTGACATTGCTTGTTTTATCCAAAACTCAGTGAACTTCAATATACTATCATATATGACTTTATTGAAAAATAACTGAGTTTAATCGCTTATCAAAATAGATGTAAATTAATATTCTATCGACCGACTAATCGATTAACCTATTAATTGGTGAGATGACGATGAGATGGGACTAGGGCTGCATCTAACAATTATTTTCATCATCGATTGATCTGCTTTATTAATTGATGAATTGTTAGCTCTCTAAGATGTCAGGAAATAGTGAAAAAATCCAGATACAATTTCCTTCAAATTTGCTTAAAAAGTTACTTATCAGTTAACAAAATATTTACCAATTAATTTTCTGTCCATCGGCTGATTGATTGAACGAGTAACTAGATGGGACACAGTCACAATGTCTTTAATGTCTTCATAAAAGTTCAGTAGATAGCTTTATTTTTACTTTGCATGCTGCATGGATGACTATCCAATACGTTGGAAATAAGTGATTAATCCACCACTAGTGGATTAATCACTTATTTCCAATGTATTTGCCAGTGGATTTACCCTAGTTGAGTAAACACTGATAGAGAAGCTTGTTGGAGATTCAAAGCTCCTCTATTGACCCCAGATAGGCCTTCGTATTCACAATAAGAAACACAACAAAGATAAAGTCATATTTAGTGATCAGGCCATTCATATCCATCATATCCATCATATCCATTTTGGGTATACCTTTGTGCTTGCAGGCTAGTTGTGAAAGTGAATATCAACCTTTTCCCAGGACAGATAACCTTTAAAAGTCCCCAGTGTTTTCCCAGTGTGAGCCACAGCAGTGCCCTGACAATAGGGACAGTGTTCTGCACCGGCCAGAGCACCAGATCACATTTCCTGTTCCTGATTTAAGATCAACTCAGCTGACTACTGATACAAGCTGCTCCTCAAAAAGAACAGCAACAGGACCATCGCTCTGCTTGTTTATCATGCGATTATGTGTGTGAGAGAGAGAGAAAGGGCAAAAGATGGAGTGTATTAGGGAAATCAACAAAGTTCAAACAAAGACAGTAACTTTATCAAAACCAGCAGTAAAAGCAGGCTAGTACCAGAAGACAGTAACCTTATTCTTACCGACTGCAGGGTGTATTTGAAACAAAGAAGCCCTTCTGTGTACATAGCCTTCTAACCTAGTGTGCAATAACAGATTGTGATACGCAGTATACTGCAGGAAGTGGGCATGAGAACCTGTTCGCTCAGTCAAATCACCCTTATGCCAGGCGTTGGGTTGTTACATGTGAAAAATAAATAAACGCCAGTATTTTTCTGTGCGTGTATGTGTGTGTGGCTGGGTGCGTAAAGGTCACATTCACGTCATAGGTGGACAGATCAGTGACCTGAATCAGTCACTGTTTCTTTTGAAGTATGTAAAGGAAGTCAGCTGGTGTTCCTGTCAGGTCAAAATGGTGGCATCATTTGCATAATTGAGGGCAATGTTAAGGTGATCATTTGTGTGCGCTCTGTCTGAATGAGGGTGTTTATTAGCACTAATGTACTGTGTCGCCACTCTCTCTCATGAATGAGCAGGTCATGAAAGTATCAGTGGCAATTCTTTTGGCAGTAACACATATTGTGTGTGTGTTTTTGGCCAAGACAGAGTTTCAGTCTCATGCCAACCTTATGACAGCTCCCTGGGCCAATTTTAGCTGTGTTTTCCCCCTCCGAAAAAGATGACCCTTTGGTACCCACAGGAGAAAAAATGAAACCATTGCAACAATTGTCAGTCTGTTTTGGCTGTGAGAAATCAAGCTGGAGAATCACACTAAAGAGCATGCTAGCTTGTGACACTCATATACGCACACAACAGCACAGTGAGCTGGCGACCCCTCATCTTTTTCCCGTGCCGCCTCAGGGACACAACATCAAGAGAAGTCTTATAACTGTCTGACCTCTGAACTTTCGGTCGAAGAGAGAGTGGTAGGGACATTACAAAAACGCACTGGTGACTCCGAGTGAAAGAAAAGACTAGACGATGAAGGCATCTCATTTTTGCTTGTGCAATCATCCTGTTGACAGTCAAGTGTAGGAATGTATGGCTTACGTCGTGACATAACAAGTTGTTACTTCATAAGCCTCGGGGCGAAAAGGAAATGAGATGCGCAGTATGCTTCATAGAGTTTATTGACAAGGATTCCTCGCATTGTGTTTGTAAAATGTCTTGAATGATTAGTGGATTAATTGATCAGTTGATTGACAGATAATTCATTTGGATTTTGATAATTGAATAACCGTTAGAGTGATTTATAAATCCCGAACACTGAATGGTTCCAGTTTCTTAAATGTCAGGATTTCCTGCTTTAATTCGTTTTGTGTTACAGTAAATTCAATACCCTTGTGTTTTGAGCTGTTGGACAAGCAATTTAAAGTCATCACCTTGGGCTCTGGGGAATTGTGATTGACATTTTCTGACATTTTATAGCAAAACAATTACCAAACAATTAATCAGTTAATTTACGAAAAACAAAACGTAGTTGCTTTTTTTGCAGCAAACGATATTTTACAGATATCAATAAAATGTCATTATCATAATAGTAACAATAGTAAATTTAATAGTACAGTAAGTAAACCTCACTTAAAATTACATTACTACTTTTAACTTTAAATAGCAAATACAACAAAAATGTTAAAGAAGACCTATTATGCTTATTTTCAGGTGCATACTTATTTTTTGGGCTTCTACTAGAACATGATTACATGCTTTAATGTCAACCGAACCAAACTCTTCAGACTCCGCTCCAGCTCCGCTCTATCTAGCTTTGTTTGAGGGCGTGCCAAACTAGCCGCTAGGCAGGTATTATGCATATATATTACTTGGTGACATCACCACGTTACGGGAGAAAAGGCAGGACTTCAAGCAAGGTGTTTCAGGCAGTTCAGGAGCAGTATATCTGTGGAACTATATAACACACAAAAAGGAAAGGGAAAGCACAAAAGCATAATAGGTCCTCTTTAAACTTAAATCAAGATAAATGAGTCAAACATACTTGAAAATGCACCTACTGAGAAAAAAGCATAATAGGTCCTCTTTAAACTTGAATCAAGATAAATGAATCAAACATTCTTGAAAATGCACCCAATAAAACATTTATGTACTGCAATTTCTGTTCACATATCTGCCAGCAATATATATGCCAGTACTGGGATAAGCCAGTATCATCAGCTCACTCGTAGTGGTAGGCCGTAGTAAACTCATGCTCTATCCACACCCATTTGCAGTACGGCGGGCTGATCTATATGAGGCTGAAGTTATTGACAGCCACTTGCACACACGCCATACACATACAGAAGCATGTGTGGGCAATTGGGAATGCTATTAATACACTTATAAGCACACACACGCATGCCGCACACTCATAAAAACAAGTGGTGCGATGCTATTAATATGTCGAGAAACAGCAACGCAACTCAGTGTCCCGAAACACATGTGCACTTGCGTGATTACATACAATAACACAAGTGTTTACTGACAGGTGACACTAAAAATAAACCAGCACGGTTACATATACTGCAGCTTGCACAAAGAGCCACAGTGCTCCTTCAAAAGAAACAAATGGGCACTATTAATACACTGGCACCGACACACGCCAGCACTGATGCGCTGATACACGTGTACACGCACCAATTCTCAACTGTCGCACAAGCAGATCCTACTTATGCAAACACAAAGACCCGCTGTGTACACTCAAAGGAAACAACTGCAAGCTATTAATATCTTGGCGCGTATAGGATGGACACACACAAGCACACACATATTGATGCACACATACGGAGATTGATACTCCAGCTGCTCGGAAGCAGAGGGACAGAATGTCCCCAACAGCTGTGGATTCCTCTAAACGTAAGGACGGGGGAGGGACGGAGAAAAGGACGGAGAGATAGGTGGTGGGCTGGGGGAACTGGTTAAGGTGGTCAGCATGGTGCTGTTGTTTGTTTGATTGGGTTTGTTAATACCATAGACTGTATATAAGAAGTGGACGTAGGGATGTCACGGTGAGGAAATTTTCCCACCTGTTAATGAACTTGTGACAACACCGGTGTTACCGATTACACCGGACATTTTACAAGAAAAGACGGCGCTCAATTTATGTAGAATGCTTACTTTGATCTGTACCGTCAGATGGCTGTGTGTCTGGCCTCTCCGGTCCAGCTTTCACTGCGAGGCTGCAGGTTTCCACCTGGAGCCGCTTCACCGTGCACACCGGTTGTGACCGCTCCGTCCTCCGCACAGCAATTGCCTCATTAACGTTATGGTTCCCTTATAGCATTGGATTTAAAACCGAAATATTGCCAAATAGGCGCTTTTGCTTTTCGCTTTGACACCAAATCGGCCATTGTCTTGTCTGTTAACTCTCTTTCGTCCCCTGTGTGAAATCTGACTCCTGCTACTCTGTGTTGAGACCATACGGAGCAGACACTTTCACTTTCAGATCGTAGCGTCCGTCGTCCGACTATGTATTGATAACACGCCGTTGATATGCCAAAATGAATTAAATGGGTTTTATTTCTATAAAAAAAAAGCAAAACGACAGTGGGGGAGCTGGGCAAGTGATGTAATTAGTGTATGCCTGACCACCGTTTAACACCGGTAACACCGACTACCGCGGCAAGCCAACCGTGACGTCACCCATTGGTTTGTGGACTGACGTTTTGAAGCCTCGAGTTCGGCATTTTGGCCGTCGCCATCTTGTTTTTTTGCCACCAGAAGTGATACGGGAGGGTGGAACTCAGTACAACCGAACACTGAATAAGACATTTTCAGGCGACCAAAAAGGTTATAATTAACTTTCATGAACTGAAAACACACTGTGAAAGGATTAAAGTTCTAAGATGAAAACACTGACAACACCCAGACCGGACAACGCCGTGGTAGCAACCTGTCAATCACAAGGTAGCCACGCCCTAAAGCATACCCTGCTTTATGGTCTATTTGACTCTAAATGGGACCATAATTCACTAATTGAACATCATGCTATATTGAAGAATACTTGAAACTAACGATTGAGACCATAAACTCATGTTTACAATGTTTACTGAGGTATAAAAAATGTAGTGAGTTTTAGGGTCATTCTCTCATAGACTTCTATACAATCAGACTTCTTTTTGCAACCAGAGAAGTCGCCCCCCTGCTGGCTGTTAGAAAGAATGCAAGTTTGAGGCACTCCTGCATTGGCTTCACTTCTCAAACCTGCAGGTAGCCCACTGGTTAATGCAGAGCTAAGTGTCAGCCTGGTTGTAAACTTAATGAATTTACACTCAGCACAAGACGGCATGCGTGATAGCTTACTAGAAACAGTATTAATAGTATTTGTTTACAGTTCACATGACATTTTGTCTCTGAACTCCTGCTCTTTCTGCTTTGTTGCTCATCTAACCCGGCATCGACCTTAAGCCTGCTGCCAGTGTTTATGTATACAAATAGTAGCTAGCACTTAACCTGATGTGTGACTTCCAGACGTAACTCCATCCAATACCACTGTGGAGTTCGCTCCAACAATAAACAAAGCACATTTTAGGGCCTCAGTGTGGATATAAATACTGCCGAAGGGACATCTGTAACTCTCAAGCTGCAGAAATGAGCCATTGAACCAAAATAGCAGCTTCTGCTTGCCTAAATGAACCAAGAGGATGTTATGGTGCAGACTAACTTTAGAAACAGGAAGTCACTGTTTCTTGTGTGTGTCTGTGTATGTGCGCAGGTGTGTGCGTGTGTGTCAGTGCCTCAGTGTGTTGCTGCAGAAGGCGTACAGAAAGAGGATGGTGGTTGTGAAACGAATATGCTATTACAGAAACCAGAAGTTTGTCTCCTGCCTATTTTTAGCACCACAACGCTCGAATGAGAGAGAGACAGAAGCACGCACACAGATCTTATCAAGATGCAGTTCTCCTTATTTTTAAAACGTTCCAGATTTTATCATATAAAAAGCATTTCTTTCCAGTTTTAAAATATGTATCTTGCATTTTTAGAGCACAATTGATGGAAAGCAATGTCTGCTAAAAATACCTGCACCATTGCGCTACTTTTTTGCAATGTGATGTTGAAACAAGTTTCGAACTGTGCATGTCCTCTTCGAGTGAAGTCTTGGTAAGATAGATAGGAAACAATCAGCAGCTTTTTAAGGGTCAGAGTGTAAGAAACCTTGACGGTTTAGTTGGCTCTTTGAATGCGTCATGTGGTGACTGAGCTGGTTTTGTGTCCAGTCATATGATGAGTCACGCTGCCTAAAGTCACAGCTTCAGTATCAGTGCAAAAACTCAGCCAAACCCATTTGTGTGGAAGAGTGACCTTTTCTTTAAAACAGCAGAAAGATACCGAACATTCAGTAAATACAAGTCAGTCAGTGTAGCCCATGTGTCTCTGGGAGGAGGTTTAGTGTCACATTGTTTAAACTGAGTAGAGTTCAGATATGCATGGTTGCTGCAGCTTGGTCTTCGCTGTATTTTCAGGGTAAAAATATACCGCAGGTGTTTCTTTTCTGTTTAGATGAGAAGTAAGACTGACTTCCTGATCATTTCCTTTCTCTCAGGGGAGCTGACTTGTTTAGTAAACGTGTGTGTGTGCGTGTGTGTGTGTGTGTGTGTTTGTGAGAGAGAGAGTGTGCGAGAGAGAGAGTGTATGCAGATTATTTGAGTCCCCACCACCACTAACACCACAATCTTGCTGCTCCAGTGTTTGATTTCCTTTGAAAACACACACAGACATCCTTCTGGTAATTCATACTGTTCTGCATCAACAGGTATTTCCTGTTGCATGTTTAACATTTTTTTAATTACAGTAAAAAAAGCATCCGGAGCCTTCAACTTCAACACTGACATATTGTTGAAGTTGGACAGGTTCAAATATTTCAGAGATTAAGCTCTGTCTGACGTGTCATGGCTTCCTTGAGTTACCTGGCAAGGTAGGATTCCAGTGAAGCAAGAAGCGTCTATTGCAGGCATGATTTTCACAAGAGGCTTCCTGTGTTTCCCTGTCTCTATGATGAGCTGCACAAATAATCGTGCATCAGAGTTTTAGCTTTCACACAATATTTCCGTTTTTCTCTGTTACACACATACAGAAAACATGAAAACACATGGCTGTCCCCTCGAACAAACAGTGTTGTTATTATGAACTCTGTATTTGGTTATCAGGCAGGACAACAGAACTGAAACCACTTGGCTTAAACTGTACGATATTATCTCGTACTGTAAATAGTCCTGGTCTTATTAACTCCCCGCCTGTTTTTTTCATGTTCTACTGTGCTTAAGTCTCACTTGACCTGCAGTAATAAGAGCGTGGGAGTGTTTTCTTCTTAAGAGGAATTCTGTCAACCCGAAACGCCTCCACAGACATGATTACTTCTCTCTCTGAGTCAGTGTTGCTGTTGGGAATGAGGGCCAAATAACGCTGCCTGGGTCTGCACGGCTTACTGTGTGGCTCCTGCAGGAGGGAAGGTCAGTGGGACTTGTGTGCAGGTTTGTTTTGAGCCGCGCTAGTGAAAGTTAGATCTGATGATGTTGTCTGTGTTGTGGGCCTCATTTAAGCTAATGCACCATTTTTGCTGGAGCTACTGTTAATTCTAATAGTAGACACTGAAGACCAAGCTGTCAAAATGCTGCATTTAACTCTAGAAATACCATCTACTTGACTTATCTTTATCTGCTATTTTGGCATTGCGATTTATCTTTTTTGTGCCTTATCACTGTAGTTGGTTTGATAATGTTATCTTCTGTTTGTTAACTCCCTGGATAACTCCCCAATCAAGTGAATAATTGCAATGCAAGTATGTTTTTCTGAGATACTTTGATGTGAGAGGTAGTGTGTTACAGTGCTGTAATTCAGCAGAGTTATGCCAGTAAAGAAAAGTCTACTTACGGGAATTATGTGAGTAATGTTGAGTAATATTTTGGGTTGCAGTCATTCAGGCATACGGGTTCAGTAAATTTCCACGTCCTTCCCTCCCTCCCACTGTCCCTCTACCCCAGAGGGAGCAAGGTGTCTCCTTCCATACCGTATCTGTCTGAGCTTTTGTATCGGTACCGAAACATTCCTCACCACGTTTATGGGTTTCAGGTGTCAGTCGCATTGACACGTGAAAACAATATCAAGTTGTCTGTGAGCTTGCATGTGTTTTTGTCTTGTTGTTATGGTGCATCACAAAAGTCGAGAAAAAACCTAAGGCTGATGTTTCCAGTTATCATTAGCCTTCCTGTTTATTTAATGTTTTGTTGTATGACCTGTTTTATAGGTCATACCGTCAGGCCAATATTGTGCCATGTATGGTACAGATAAAGGGGACTTATTATGCTTTTGTGCTTTTATTATGCACCTGAAAATAAGCATAATAGGTCCTCCTTAAAACATTTGAGATGAAAAGTAAGGTTGCTCTAGTCTAACATATTTACAGTGGCCTTTGGATTGCATAAATAGATCAAAAACTTTTCGCACTCCCCTGCACCTATAAAAAGACATCTGCCTTTCGTTAGGACACCGAAGCTCGGTTCAATTGTCTCACTCATGCTAAACTTAGCTTTTTATTTCTTTCATTTTAGTAAAACATGGAAGGGAGATGACAGATTGATGTACCTGACCCAAATGCCTTGACCACACAATGTTCAAATCCAACTCCCCACCCTGTTTCCTTCATTCTTTCTTTCTTTAGTGCCCCTCCAACCCCAACACACACAAACATCCCTCTCTTTTGCTTTCCTGAATGCAGTGTTGGACAATGGCCAGTTCACTTGAGGCAGGAAGACTTGAATGAAATGAAATATGACTGGTGAATGTGCAGAGTTCAAGTACAAGTACACATCTGGGCATACACTTACTGTATGCCAAATAAACTGAGTGCACTCTTGATCGTGTTTATGTAGAGAACAAGCAGTAAATGGCACTCAGATTGTTCTTGGACTTTTTCTGTGACTATCTGTTAAAAACATGCTTCCCCTTTGTGTTATCACATCTAAGATATTTGTACTACTTTTGATCCTCTTAATCTACAATGATGATATATCTTTGACCAGCATGCAGGACATTCAAAAATAGTCACATATAAATACAGATACTCCAAAGAGAATAATAATCCTCACCCCCCACATTGACACCCATAAGCATAGATAGTGATGCTCATCAACAAATTGATGTACTGTTTTCTCCCTCTCTCTCCTTCTGTAGTGGATGTGATCATCAGCAATCAGGCTTCATTATCCATACATGGGGAGCAGCCCATGGACCTAAGTGTGACCCAGAGGTCGTTACATCCAGGCCTAGATTCGGCCATGCTGGCCCCCGGCTCTCCCTTCTTCCTTGGACCTCTCACCTCTCAGCATTGCTCTCAGTTGTCCCAGCAGCACTTGCAGGTAAGGACAAACTTGTGTGTCAGTGTAGTTGGAGGGTGACAAAGGAAAGCTTCAGCAGCACCAAGCATAACCAGCAGCAGTGTGAATACATTGCCAAAATCTAAAATTTATGTTTTTTTGGGGGTTTTTTTGGCCAGTTTAAATAATCACAAATAAGCACCTTAATATTTCAGCATTCACTACATAAACCGAAACTTAATATGACTGAGTATGCTTATAAAATTTTGACCTACGTCAATTCTTGCCACATCTGGCAATGTTCATCACCACTTCAGCATTTTATTTGGATGAGGGTGAGATGCAGATGGACGTCCTGAGATGCGGCTAAAAGAGGGGCAAGAAGCTGCAGATGACCACTCCACAGGAAATCAGAAAAAGAAGACAGAAGTCTGTCATCAAAGCAGTCTGTTTTCTTAGTCTGACAAGTAGACTGTAGCCTGGACTGTAGCCTATTTATTTTTATGTTGACAGCACATTGTACTTTTGCATTTTGTGATTATCTTCTATTAAATAATGTAGTTTATAAATAAGTGTTTTGGCACGCCTGGCCGAGTGGCGCTATTCATGGCACTGAAAGGGGGATTTAATTCTGACATGTTAAATTAGCATTTAACCTTTTTGTTTTGTTGGGTATGATCGCATCCCCTATGTGTCCGCATGAGGAAAGGCCAAGGCAAGAGAGTGAAAATATTTGATAAATTAAATTTAAACAATGAATTAAAATATTCCTGCATATACAGCGGTTGAGTTCAAGTTCTGAAATTCTTTTATTAAAGTTCACAGTTATGCTATAAATGTTACTTTAACAGCTGCAAGAGCTGCAGCTGCACTATGGTTCATGATTTATTTTCATGAATAAAAGCATTTCAAAAACATCCCCCCACCCCCTGTTTTCTTCACAAATCGCACTCTTGAGTAAGAAGCAGGTCAGGTTTCTGTAAACACACCACATTCTCAGCATTAGATTCTGATCAGTGCTGGATCATCATCGTGGATCAGCTGGTTGGTGCTGTACCTCTAGTGTTATATTTCTTTAGTGTAACATGAAGTCTTATTTAATATGCAAATCTAGAGGCAATATTCAGTTACATAGAAATATTGTGGGGGGGGGGTTGTCAGAAAATATGGCGGTAGCAATGTTTATCTCTTTTTGTGGAAATCTCACATGCACAGTGTTGATATCTCTTCATTTTGTTTTTCTTCTCAGTATAACATTGAACAAAGGCAAAGAGAGATGGAGCAGGAGAAAAGAGAAGGGCTGCAACAGCTGACACGAAAGAGCAAAAATGAGCAGAGTGAGTATCACGTGTTATGTTTTTCTCTTTACTGTAATGTGCTTTCGTAGGTTCTCTGAAAAACCAGTTGGCTGTTGACGCGCTCTTCATCTGAGTCATAGCGCACTGTACAGTGTGTTTCAATGAGAAAGAGGGGGATTTCCAACAGCACTGTGATGTATTCTCAGATTCCAAGGAAATTTGTACTCATATCAAACAAACACACTTGTTTCAGGAAACACTTTGAGCTGTTTTTAGTTTTTACCATGCAGAGGAAATGAAAGGGAGCTCAGAGGAAAGTGACAAATATCCTGGATCCTACTTCAGAAGTCTCCTGACTTTTTCTTGATACTATAGTAGTTCTTTGTGAAGAAAAACTATTCACATTTTAAAACATTTTGTCATTATTTTATATTATCAACCCCACTGTTGGCTGTTGTTCTACCTATTATATGGCTCCACATGATCCCAATCACTGTCTTTTTTGACTGTTAGGTGCTGTAGCCAGTCCTCTGGTAAGGCAGAAACTTCGGGAACACATAATTATGAAGAGCCAGCCCACCCATGACAGGGTCACCCCCAACCACAGTAGTCCTACATCAGGATACAGGTGAGAGAGACAAACGGACCAACCAGTACAAAGTAGACTGTGTGAGCTGCAAACACAGCATAGTTTCTGCAAAAAATATGACTGTGGCATTTTATTGTTGTAAGGAAGGCCTCTTCCTCTTCTGGTTTTAATAAAAGTAATAAAATAATGTTAAAATAACAAGATTTTTTTTAATTGAACAAATCTCTTCGTACCCATTCATGAGTTGAACAGTCTATCCAATATTATTTTGGTTACCTAGGCTCCCGGGTCCTGACATGTCCCCAAAGTCTTCAGCCTGTGACCAGCGTAAAGACCTCGCCCTGCGCAGGACAGGTGAGACACCTCAGGTTGTTTGTGTCTGTGATGAGGGTTTCCCAGCCTGAGGTTAAAGCCGTAGAGGTCACTGGTGATTTTCCCTTTCAGGTCTGTTCTGTTGCGGTGCGCTCTGTGTAATTTGAGTTAGACTCAAAGTCATCTGACTGCATAGCTTCAGTGGGATATTTTGTTTCGGTGCGATGCTCTTCAGTGTCTCAGCAAACTGTCATTACGTTACATATTCTGGACTAGAGAATGAGAACGTGAGGGAGAGAATGAACGTACACAGGAGTGTCCTTTCCAGTGAGACCAAGGAAACTCATTAAGCACCGGGCCTGCAGGGCCAGAGAGAGACCAAACAGTCATAAAAACAACAGCGAGACACAAAGACCAAAGCAATAACATAACTTAAAAGAAGGTATTTGTAAAATGAACCGCGTGAGAGTCAAGAGCAGGTCTCCCTCACCATGTGAATGAGAGTGGGAGTGGTTTCGTTTTCCTGTACATCTCTGCGAGTACACAGACATTATTTATTTGGGTTGCCCTAGAACCCTTAGGTGCCAGCGCACACACACACCCCCTCCAGTGCTTTTTTTGGCAAGGCGACAACACAAAGCTGCCTTTTATCTGCTCTGAGCAAGCCACTGATTGATTGTTTTGTTTGGGCTTATTGGAGCCTGACCAATGTAAACATGGGACTTTTTATGCTATTGACCAGGGTTGAGGTATTTGCTTGGTTCAGCTGTGTTGCTTAAACTTTTGTTATGGAAATTGAGTGCATCCTTATAGTATGTGCATCACTGGGTGAGAGCATTCTTGCTGATGTAGAAGATGTATGACATCAGTCAGTTTATGATTAAGTTTTGTGAGTTTGAAAGGTATCTTTTAAAGCTTCAGTAGGCAGAATGTTTTTGGCATCATTGGGCAAAAATTCCATAATAACCTTTCAGCATATTGTAATTCAAGTGTTCGGAGAGAAAACTAGACTTCTGCACCTCCTCATGGCTCTGTTTTCAGGCTTTAAAAAATCTAGCCTGTGACGGGAGACTTTGGCCAATCACAGGATATTTCAGAGAGAGCGTTCCTTTTGAGGGTTCCTATGGGGGTGCTTAGTATTTCTTCAGCAGATCTCAACATGGCTGCCTGGTCACAAACTTTCTCATTTTACAGTAAAACAGTACACTACAAGATGTTTCTGAAAACATTTGAGGTGAGAAATAGGCATTACAGTAACAGAATATTGATTCATATTTGATCAGCGCTGCCTAATTTGACCATATGATCGGAGTTTGCGAGTGATTGGCAGCTGGACGGCAGGCTCCAGCTCGGCTCTGATTGGTTGTTTTCCTCTGGTCTGTGAAATCTTGCAGATGCCATTAGGAGCACCGGAGGACAAAGTGGCACATGATTGTTTTCAGATTACCTGTCTCATGCACTACTGTCAGGATAGAGTGACTGTTCTATAAAAAGGATTTTTTTTAATCATATTTGCTCCATTTCTACCCACTGCTGCGTTAATGAGACCATCGGGATAAGTATGTCCATGTCCGTGTGTGTGCTTCTTCACGTATTCATTTGTGTATATTTGTGTGTTTGCAGTCTCTGAGCCTACTCTGAAGTGGAAGATAAAGAAGTTCATCAGCACAAGGCCAAACCCGCTGCGGCGTAAGATCAGCGCCCCTCCCAGGACTGAAACTCTGGGTAGGGTATCTGCATTTAGCTGGAACACTCTCATGACCTTCTGTTTTATTTGCACTGCTCTTTTAGCTATTTCAAGTTAATGCTGCTTTGATATGCCATTTCTATATCTGTTACTTTGTGTATTTATGTAATTTCAACACATACTGTACTGACACAGTTTGATTAATTTTCCAATTGGATATGTGCATCTCTTGGTGCTGTATGAACACATCTGTTCTGACAGTGTTGGCTGTCATGAGTTGATGTCTCAATTGTGTCACCCAGACACGTCCCCCAGCAGCAGCAGCACCCCAGCATCAGGGTGCAGCTCACCCAACGACAGCCTCCATTCGGAAAACGGGCACCTCCCAGTGGCTCATGAGGTGGGCCCTGCTTTTATATTTACATCATAGCAATTTAGCAGACTTTCTTATACGCATTAGCATAGATGGGTGATTAGGGATCAGTGTCCTGTTCAAGCATACATCAACACAATACAGTGGACAAGATGTGTTCAGCCTTCATGTAACTTTGTTTTATCTTGCCATTATGGATTAATTCACTGAATATTTCATAGAAACTCCTTTGCTTTCTTACTCCTTTGCTTTCTTTTTTTAACAGTACAATGTGGTCTACTGATTTTACCTCTGCTATTTAAAGGACAACCACCAACAGTTGAATGTTAATTGGGTGTTAAATGCAGTATAGTAAGGGTGTCCAATGCTTTAAAAGATTTAAGATTTGAGAAGACCAGGTGGCCCATTGGACAAATACATGTTAATTGATCACTCCTGATCTAATTAAAACATTGATATTAGGGCTGTCATTCGATTCAAATATGTAATCGCGATTAATCCCACGATCGTCCATAGTTAATTGCGATTAATCGCAAATTAATCACACTTTTTTTTATCTGTTCAAAATATACCTTAAAGGGAGATTTGTCAAGTATTTAATTCTCTTATCAACATGGCAGTGGGCAAATATGCTCGCTTTATGTATATATTGATTATTGGACATCAATTAACAACACAAAACAATGACAAATATTGTCCAGAGACCCTCACAGGTACTGCATTTAGCATAAAATATATGCCCAAATCATAACATGGCAATCTCAAGCCCAACAGGCAACAACAGCTGTCAGTGTGTCAGTGTGCTGACTTGACTATGACTTGCCCCAAAACTGCATGTGATTATCATAAAGTGGGCATGTCTGTAAAGGGGAGACTTGTGGGTACCCAGAGAACACATTTTCATTCATATATCTCGAGGTCAGAGGTCAAGGGACCCCTTTGAAAATGGCCATGACCGTTTTTTCCTCGCCAAAATTTAGCACATGTTTGGAGCGTTATTAAGCCTCCTTCACGACAAGCTAGCGTGACATGGTTGGTACCAGTGGATTCAAGTTTCGTTAATGCGTTAAAGAAATTTGTGGCGTTAAAACAAATTTTATCGTTATCGCGTTAACTTTGACAGCCCTAATTGATATAGATCCATTTTCTATCTACTATACTTACCATAATTTACTGGGTTACAACATTAGAGTGGGTTCATCAGTTTTTACCACACAAGTCTTGTATAGTAGCTATTTTAATAGAATCAGATAGATGTTTTTTGTGCTGGATGATGTGATCATTATCTGTATAGATAATCTGTATAATGAATGTTTCTGTCTCATTCAGGCACAGAGGCTGCTGGCCCATTTCAGCTTGCCTCCCAACCCCACTGCCATGCCCAACATCACTGCTGGACTTCCTGCACAGGTGAGCAACGATACCCTCTAGGGCTCCCCTTCAGAATCAATATATAAACTATAGACGTTTTATTTAACAACAGAAAACTTTACAGATCACATGGATGCACATTCATGCTATGAATGTATGTGTATCTAAGACTGAATGTCTAAAATAGTGCCTGCACACTTGAACACTTATAGAAACATGTGGTGTATTCAGGCTTTCACTTCCCTCTTGATCTCTGTGGTGCTTTCATATCTTCAATCAGTCATGTGGTAGTTAACTCACTTGATGACAATGTTAACATGTTTGTAGATGAGTCTATCTATACATTGCCCGCAGCCCATTAGGCCCTCGCCTTATGCACTAACCCTCCATTTTGTTCATTTGTGTTAAGCTGCAACCATGACGAGGGCTTCCCTAATTCCTAGTGATATCTCCGGCGTTTCTTACCATCATGTCTCCTCTCGTCACCTCTCTCCCCAGGCTGACCTGCGAGTAGCCAGGCCGTTGGCATTATCTGCTCTGCATCAGGTCTACCTGCCTCTGGATGGAAGCGGTCCAGCCCTGGCTCAGCACCTGCAGCCTGTGCTCATACTGGAACCGCACACCGGACTGGTGCACTCCCACCTTGTCTCTTGTGAGTTGTGTGTAACTGTGAATTTGTTGTACAGCAGAAACAGAAATATCTCAATATGCACATATACAGAAGACATGCATTTGCAAGCGAAAGCGAAAACACAAAAGGACGTGTGTACTGTTCATGCCACCTTCAATTGAGGATCTGACCTTTCTGCAGGCAATGCATAGTGGGATTTGTTAGAGAGGACACAGGTAGCTGGATGGCTCCCCTACTTTCTGCCAGCAAAGAAAATTCTAAACAATCGACAGTATGCATACCAACGGCTTATGTCACTTTGGGGTTATTTTGAAATCTACCATGAAAGATGACTCGTTGGAGTTCATGCAAGGCACACTGCCCGCATGAGCAAGGCGTGACGGCTGCCTCGCTGAACTGCTTGTATCGCACGTGTGGCGTCCACACTAGCAGCGTTTCTGCTGCTGCTGCCAGCCCTTTCTTTCTTGAGTTTGCCTTTCATAATGGACATTTCATTTCATTATAAATGTAATTTATATTTATTTTAGACAGTAAAAGGTTAAGACACGTGTGCTCATTTGTAAATATTAGTAATGAAATACTGTAAGTCACTGCATTTCCTACAACACTGTCCTGCAAAAATTTCAGAATGAAAGTGTGTGTGTTAAGCTCGTGTTAACAAATGAAGGAATACTGTCCACAGAAAAAAAAACGCTTGAGGGCTTTTATTTCGAAACGAAGGCAGGAAGTGTTGATTTCTTTTTTTGGCAAACACTTTTGTCTAAAGCGACGTACAAATGAGGTACAATCCAAGCCACAGTAGATTAAATTGATAGCTTCTAATAAGGCAGATGTCATGATCACCTTACCTACGGAGGGTCGAGTCAAAAAAATCAAATCCCTGGACCTTGCTGTTGATGATTTACATCAGCGCAGCCTGTGGGTGACTTGGAATATGACAACTGACATGTTCACGTTCTGTTCACCATCCATAAATCCCAGAAACCGTTCAGTCGAAGAGGGGTGCTCTCCACCAATAACACTGTGTTTGACCACCTGAGCCTCATAGACCTAGTGACCGTTCACGGAAGGCTGCTTTTAAGAGAGCTCGTCTTTCAAGGTGCTAATTGGGACACACCTCTGCCCACAGAGAAACTCGTAGAATGGCAGAGATTGCAGGACACACTGCAGGAGCTCAATAGGCTAAATGTTCCTCGCTGTTACACTACACAAGTTTTAAAGGCACATTTAAGGCACCACCAAACTGGCGACTTTGGCACATTACACAAGGTGCTATCCATGCAAGTGGTTCATGAATAGAGGGTGCAAACAGAGCGATCGCCAGCCTTATCTACAGTATAAATGTGTGATGTGTAGAAAACTACGTGGCAAAGAACATCATTGGAAGAGAGTACAAGTGTTAGCAGACACATTCTGGCAAAGGTGGCATAGAGAATATTTGAGTGCTCTTCAAAGCAGCCAAATCTTAAAGAAGGCGATGTGTCGTTGATAAAAGATAAACAAGCTAGAAGATGTGTGTGGTTGATGGGAAGGATAATTGAGGCCTTTCCAAGCTAGGATGGTTTAGTAAGGAAAGGTGAAATCCCACCAACCCACTTACAGTACCTCAGACCTGTTTCCTAATGTCAAGCGTAGTTTCAGGTACTCGGGAACTGGTGGGTGAGTGGTGGAACTGTAACATAAAAGATCAAGAGACTATTGTGAAGTATACGCTTTTGTTTTTTTGTCCATAATCAGGAAGTTATGTAATTTGTGCAGGAAGTTTTTCACCTTGTTAGTTTGTCGCACGTGTTTTGAGTTCGGGCAATCTATAGCCATTCTTCCTCAGTTCTCTTCTTGTGCCAATGGCAGTGAGTAGATTTCGTTTATAAAAACATGTTGATTAATATTTGATGTATAAATTCAAAGAAAATGTATTATTGCGGTACTATATTTTAATTTGTGGTGGTATGTTCAATTGCTTACCTACCTTTAAGAGAAGCATTTCCAAATTTATGTACTTATTTTTGTATTTTCTCTTGCTGTTTACTTCATTTAAGTTCTGCCCGTCACAACAAAAAGCCTGTATATTAACCATTAACAACACTCATAATTTACCTTTTTCACAGCAGACACCTTTACTTGTTTTTGCAGGAAAAGCGCAGGCGTAACTAATAAAATAACGACTGCATACCCTTTTAGGCATGCAAGTTCAGGGTCCTGGTGTTAAGTAACACCTGCACTCTTCCTGCTGAAATAAGTCAAAATGTCTTCTGTAAAAATGGTCTATTCATTTTAAACCAGAGACTGAACATTGATGTCTTCTGTCTTGTGCTATATATCTTTTGCCTGAATATTATAATATAAACAGCACAAGGACGCCCTCTACTTGGCACTTGACAGTGATGCAGTTTCTCAAACAATACAGAAATATGCTGTAAATTCAAACAACATTATCATCAAGGCATATTTTCTTTTTGTATTATTATTTTGAACATGAAATACAGTTATTGTATATTTCACTCTGCACTTCACTTTCTATTTCTGAGCCAGATATGAATAATTGATCCAGATTATTATAATGCCCAGATTATATCAGCTTTCCTCCTTTTTCTTTCCCTTACACCCTATCATTCTCTTTCTATTTTACTTTACTCCTCTGCATTTTAGGTTTTTTTTCTGCCCGTTTTTGTCATGTTTATCTCCATCCATTGTGCTTCTTTATTTTTTCCTCCTCCACGTGTACCCTTACCCCTCTGCCCCCTCTTGTTCTGTCTGCCCCCATCTTTATTCAACATCTTTTAACCTGTTCCTCTCTCTCCTCCTCTCTGCAGTTCATGGTTTGAGCTCCATTCCTCTGCAGCAGCTGCAGCAGCAGCAGCAGCAGCAGCCTCACCTGTCCTCCCCCACCAGAAGGGAAGGTGTAGTTACCTTGTCTTCCCACAGACCGCTAGAGCGAACACGCTCAGAGCCTCCGCCCTACAGCCACTCAAACCTTACTCTGCATGCCAGCCGTCACTCACACATCCAGCACCAGCTGACCCAGCAATACCACAAGAGCGGGCTGGAGAGGTTCAAGCAGAACGCACACCTGAGCAAGGTGAGAGGGGGGCAAGTGTGGAAGCAAGCATGTGGCATAAAAATAAACAAACTAATGCTGACAGTGATAAATATTTATGAGATTTATTCTTTTGAGTCTTTATATATACTGTATATATTTGACTAAATCTAAAAATAATTTGTTATTATCAGGTGTAAACAAATTCATGTTAAAGAGAGCATTAGCAACCTTAAAGGCACAATGAGAAGGATTTTCCTAAAAAACAATGTATAGACTCCTACAAAAGTAATCCCTCTCAATCATCACTTATGACCCACTAGAAGTGTGTGGTGATCTCTTTATCTGCAGATTATATGTTCCTGAAAAAGAGAGCATTGCTCTCAGTGAATCTCCCCTGAATAAATAGTGGTAAAAAAAAAAAAAAAGATATTGACCTATGTTTGTATTTTATCTTTTCTTTTATATGCTGTGTTCTGGGCGTTTCTGGGCATCAACCTCTATAAAAAACGTAGCGTCCAGGTGCCAGATTGTAAACATGCGTCCAAGACGAAGCTACGGAAATGGCGGACACAGCGCAGAAAAAAATGCAAATATTGCGAGGCAAAACGCCAAGCGGACAATGCTCGTTCTTGGGTTGGCTTTCACCCGCTGGCGAGCACCGTAACCCTCGTTGAGCCGAGGAGGAGGGGCCAACTTTGAATGTTCTGTTTCCAAACCGCAACCGACAAATCCTCCTCGTTGTGCTTTTAAAACGTGTTAACTGTGTAAAACATGTACCTTATATTAGCTGACAAGCAAGTCCATTGAGAATCCTCGTCTGACACAGATCCCATCGGAGGACATGGACCTGGAGGAGATTGGATCAGGATCAGGTTCGGGGCCCGGGTCCGTGTGCGATTCAGAACCGGGCTCTGTTTGTGAGGACAGCTACCGCAGGAGACAGAGCACTGCCAGCACAGACTCAGTTTACGGCACAGAGTCCACTACCTCCTCACGGGACAGCTTGATCGAGCCCTTACATTTACTCAGTCAGGTACTGATATGACACACACATGATGGGGGATGATGTTTTACTTTTCCTTGAAAGAAAAGTTTTAACCTATTTTTTTTTTTTCATTTGACTAATGACAAAGGAAAAAATAAATAGTTTAAAATTTGCATCCCTCGTGCTTATGTACTATACATGAATTCACTTGTTTGAAGCATGGTTTTGACATCAGAGGGCGCTGTAGCTTTATTTATAGAAGATGAAAAGAGGGCGGGTTCCAGTATTGTGGAAGCATGCTTGGCAATGCTGTATTCTCTTTATCAATTGCTTGTTTTAGACAAGCAGTATTAAATTGACCAAATAATGAGTAGTTGCAAAGTACTGGAGAGAAGGATTCAACTTATGAGTATTTGGAAGTTTACTCCAGTTAGTCTTTGCCAGGCGCTGTTGCTGTGAAATGCTCCTTCATTCCCTGTTCTCCTCTTCACCCTCTGCCCTGGGAACCACAGAGGCAGGTGATCCTTAGATCAGGTCTCCAGCTGGACCCCCTGGGTGGGCCTGCCCTAATTTGGCCTCAAAAGCCTCTGGTTCGGACCCAGTCCTCCCCAGCCGCCACTTCCCTGCCTCCCCCTCCTCCCCCAACCACAACGATACCTTCCCTGTCACTGTCCAGCCCAGCTGCAGACGTCCAGCTACGCTTCACCACAGGTGAGGGATGGGTTTTTTTTAATCAGGAAAATGTGAAAGAAGCCATGAATTACAATTCACATATGATTGGATCATGAAATACTGAGGAAGGAAAATGAGGCTTAGATGTGTGTTTGCATTTGTGTTTGTGTGTGTTTCTAGGTCTGGTTTATGATGCTCAGATGCAGAAGCACCAGTGTACCTGCGGGGACAACAGCCGCCACCCTGAGCATGCTGGGAGGGTCCAGAGCATCTGGTCCAGACTGCATGAAAGGGGTCTCAGGAGCCAGTGTGAGGTATGACACACACGCACTACACATACTAGCAGATCCATAACCCCAAAGTCAGTATTATCTGCTTGCAGTATATATATATATATATATATATATATATATTTATTTGTGTCTCTGTGTGTGTATGTAGCGTATCCGCAGCAGGAAGGCCACTCTAGAAGAGCTGCAGTCAGTCCATTCAGAAAAACATGTGCTTCTGTTCGGCACCAACCCGCTCAACCGCCTCAAGCTGGACAACCGCAAGTTGGCTGGTAATATAGTAATGAAAAAATAATTATAATACAGTAATAATATGATGATAATGATAATAATATAAACATCCATGACAGTTGAATGACAGAAACAATCTTCTGCAGGAATCTTATCTCAACGGCTTTTTGTGATGTTGCCATGTGGAGGAGTCGGGGTGAGTTCCACACACGCACACACATCGTAGACCCCTTAAAAACACAAGTCATGTGGGAATCTTTCCACTTATCTAATTGCGTACAGCAAACATTACATGGCTGATTAGGCCTCATTACACAATTAAACTAATAATACTACAAATTGCTAATGCTATTGTTTTTGGCTAAGAAAGCTTTGAAACCCAATCAGAAATCAGAGGCTGTACAAAGGTGAGATGTGGAAGCGAGAGAGAGAGGAAGAAGGGAAGAAAGAGGGTACACATAGAGACTGTAGCTTGGAGGGGTGCGTGCCAGTGAAACTGGATTTTATTTAGAGGGAATGGGTATGGGCAAACAGGGAATGAGAATACAGAAGAATAAATTGTGTAGGTAGTAGAACATAACAGTTGACTATGAGAGAAGGAACAATGAAGAGGATATGAAAGGACCTAAAGACGGTTTTTTGTCCTCTGATGTGGCGAAAACAGATAAAAATGCACATGAGAAACTGTTGTGAAGCACAATGAGAAGAGAGGATGGCAAGATAAGAGAGTAGGAGAGGAGAGGAGAGGAGGTAGGAGAAGAAGAAGGGGGCTGGGTGTTAGTTGATAAGACGACTGATCTGCCTGGATTTCCGGACCTTGGCTGCTCTGGTGAAGAGGGGTGATTGGAACAAGATGGCAACGTCTGTGATAAAAGAAATTCCTCTGATTTCATTGTTCCACCGCGGCACACCACCAATGTGAGTTTTGAAACATGGAGTGATGTTGAAAAACAAGACGGGGTTTACAGAGAGAAGAGATGCAACAAAGAGAAAGTGGATGTGGGGAAAAAAAAGGAATCTCAGCAATTTTTAGTATCACAGAAAGTTAAAGTTCCACAAAAAAAAAATGTACGCAGCACTATAATACGTCATTTATTATTTCAAAATAAAGGAAGTGCAGTCAAAAGTAAACTTCAATAGTCAACTCCTTATTGGCCGACATCAGCTGGACTAAATGAAATGTGGTAAACTTGCTGACTGGCGATTTCCAGTGGGACTGTCAGGTGAAATTCTGCAAACTGGTCTGACTGGATTTCAGTGAATCTTGTTGAATCAGTCGACACTGAGTCCAGTTTTGATGAGTCTGAAACTTAATTGTAAGAAAAAAATAAATAAAACAGAAGTCGTTTTTAATTGCATCTTCTATTAACATCTGTGGCTGACTTTTGAACTGACTTGACGTGTCTCATCACTTGTGTACCGACAGGTGGACATCGATACAGTCTGGAATGAACTTCACACATCAGTAGCCTCCCGTATTGCTGCAGGATGCGTCACAGACCTGGCACTGAAGGTGGCACAAGGAGAGCTGAAGGTGCGTCTTTGTTGCAAAAATACCTTATCAGCAAATACCGTGTGTTTTCTAGGGAAATTCAGAGCTGCAGTGTGACAGGCTGTGGAGTAAACAACCATTACAGTATATACACTACAGTTTAGCTTTAGTAACTCCCCTACTGTAGATAGCTGTTGTCTGCGATGAACAGAGCTTAAAGATGTGAACTGTGGTGGTTGACCCCTGAGAGCAGAAAGGTGTTAAAGTTTTTTGCTTTTCTCTCACAGAATGGCTTTGCAGTGGTGAGGCCTCCTGGACACCATGCAAACCACTCCTCCCCGCTGTAAGTACAGCAACACACATTCACACACACACACACACACACACACACACACACACACACACACACACACACACACACACACACACACACACACACACACACACACACACACACACACACACACACACACACACACACACACACACACACACACACACACACATACACACACACATACCAGGAGCCAGGAGGTCTCTACAAAGTGTTTCAAAGGATTTATTACAGATCAGCTACACGTCTGAGAGAGAGAGAGAGAGAGAGAGAGAGAGAGAGAGAGAGAGAGAGAGAGAGAGAGAGAGAGAGAGAGAGAGAGAGAGAGAGAGAGAGAGAGAGAGAGAGAGAGAGAGAGAGAGAGAGAGAGAGAGAGAGAGAGAGAGAGAGAGAGAGAGAGAGAGAGAGAGAGAGAATGTCTCTCTGTCTTAATGTGTGTGTCTGTGTTTGTGTGTGTTTGTGTAATGTGTGCTACCTGACTGATGCCCGAGGCAATCTACCTCCTCCGCTCAGTTTCTTTTAAACTTTCAAGACACAGAGCAAAGCACCTCAAAAGAAACTGTGCATGTGTGCGTGTGTGTATTTGTGTGCATGGATTTGTGTCAGTCTTTGATAGGAGGCATTAGCCAAGTAACCACATTCAGCTGGGACTGTGTGTGTGCTCAGCAGTGCTTGTCACTGGTTATTTATGGGATGATAATGACTTTTCTTTATGAGCAGATTTGGATAGCATATATGATATACCGTCCACACACACACACAACGGCACTCACAGTTTACGACCCGTGCTGACACAGCCACTTCCAACATTCCTCCATTGTTTTTCATACATCAACACTTTTTTTTTGCATACCTTTACTGTAGACAGAGAGTGTTGGGGGAACTGCTGCGCCAAGTTGTGAGTTCATTTTCTCTGAAATCATTTCACACGTCCTGCCAGCAATTCACTCTGTTATCATTTGGAATGTGGAGTGAATTTTACGATAAGCTGGGTTTTTCTGTTTGTCACAAAATGTGTGGATTCTGCATTTCTCAGGAGATTTTAGACTCAGCATAATGTTCTAATATGAAAAGCCATTTTTTTGTTTGTCAGCAGGGGAAGATGAAATACAAAACAACTTGAAATGAAACATCCTCATTTCTCCAATATTTGCAGTTAATGTTTGCCTGGCAGGAGTTTCCCTCTACGACTTGCACATTAGTCAGTGCTGTGATTGTCCCAACCTGGACCGAATAGCCACCACATGACGCCACATAACTGGAGACATGTCTTAGACGAGGCTCCTAAGGTCCATATGGTGATTCTGTGATATTAATTTGCTGAAGATGTCCTAATAAAAACACGTGGCCGCCTCTCTTCCTCTCTGTTTGTCCCCAGGGGCTTCTGTTTCTTCAACTCTGTGGCCATCGCCGCCAAGCAGCTCCAACACAAACTCAACGTCAGCAAGATCCTCATCGTGGACTGGGTGAGGACCCACCGCACGACCAGCATCACTGGTCCACACACATGCGCTGGCACACAAATGTATCGTGGGCACAAACAAGGTCCCAGAAGCAGAGCAGCCCTCTACAGTAGCACTTGTATTTATCATTTATTTAATTAAGTCACTGTCATCTCTGGTCTCCATGTGAGATCTGAACTGTCACGTACTGTATGCTCAGAGTAGAGTCATATGAACACACACCCACACACACACACGTGCAGATATTGATCCGCAGCCAGGTGGCCGTCTCTGTTCACCATGTGTGTGTACTGTATATGAGCCTGTACCATGTCTTTATGCACACTGTGCTCTCTGACTTATTACTGCACCAAACATTAATTACTACCTGCTTCATGAAAAAGCTTTAAAGATTGAAACACATTTGCCATTGACAGGGAAAAGCCTTGCAGCTTTTACAGACCCTGCTCTGCATTTTGGGTCATATGTTTTATGTTTATTTCAGACAATAGACAATGAAGTTCTCTTTTGTGATCGTTTAAATTGTTTTGAAAAAATCTATCAATGTTTTAATTATGTGTGAAATACCTGCTTCGGTCCTTGACAACTTCCTAACCTGTCATCCAATCATTGTCCAGGATGTTCACCATGGCAACGGCACCCAGGAAGCCTTCTATAACGACCCGAGCGTGCTGTACATCTCTCTGCATCGCTATGACGATGGCAACTTCTTTCCCGGTAGTGGACATCCCAGTGAGGTCGGTCGTCTTTCGCAGCAGTGTTGTGTTTTTCTGCTTTGTTTGCGTTGTCATGGTGTCGGCCGGTTGTTTGTGTTTGTTTGCATGTACCTAGATTCTTCTGAACACCACAGAACAACACATGAGAAACTTTTATACTTACAACACAGGTTCTCCTTGTATATCTTGAGTACAGAATACATAATCCATAATAACATCAGCCATGTGAAGATAGATATGTTGGCATATAAATATCTGGCAATTATGTGATTCCAGTGGGACATTAGGGAGCTCAAGAGCCTTGTGTTGAGCATATACTTGTCACAACGGGAAGAATGATTGTAACAATAAATCCAGGAATAATCTACATGATTTAAAGCCCCAATTATAACCTCAATTTGGTCATGATGACGGATCACAGAGTCTGCACTACACTACAGGGAAAAAATTGGACAGGTTAGTATGGTTATGTTATTACAATGTACAGGGGTTTAGGGTTAAAAGATCTTTCCTACGATTAGGTTTCAGACCATTCGGAGCTGTCACGATTAGATCAAACATATTTTACTTATACCACTAAGCAACGTGATCCTAATTTTAGCTGCTTACAAGATAAATCTGAACACAGAGTGCTTGTCTTCGAGGTTTAATCTGAAAATGTCTTTTCAACGTCATTTCGAATGTGTGTTATAGTTTCAGTGTTTTTCCATCTTAACATAAATATGTCCACTGTCATTCTTGTAACTTTTACACTTATTCAACATGCAATTTCCAAATGCTGCAAATGTGTTTATCCAGTGAACTCGCCGTGAGCCCATCACACTTTGATTTTGTGTATCTGCCGTAGGTTTCTTTCCCTAGCTCTAGTTTATCTATGAAACTTCAGGGCTTTGGATGTAAGAGCTTCACAACAGGATGTGTACAGTCAAATTGCATGCCTATGTTTGCATACAGGAAATTGAGATGCCTATGAATTCTGCCTGCGGTCTCACCAGAAACCAAGTGTGATGACTATCCGCAGTCAGATGAATTGACCCCAACCCACGGTGGCATTCGCAACCCATTCAATCCCCCACATCCCCTCCTCTTACTCCCCCATCCTCCCCCACAATAATGAGGATAAAATAGTCAATGTTTTCCCATAAAATCCCCCAATGAGGGACGGTACATAAAACGCTCTGCTGGCTTGGATGTGGCTTTGCCTTAAGTGGCCCCTCAACCTCTGTTGAGCTGTGTGGTAAACCTCTGGAGTCTCGCTGTCCCCCGTGTAGGTATATAACCCACCATGGGGTAGGGGTGTGATGTCATAGCCATAACAGAGAGTGCCGAGTACCACACAGAAACCAGCGACGGCCTAATCCAGTCCAGCAACTCTTGAAAACATGAAAGAGAGAAAGAGGACAGAGAGGAGTGCAAGAGACTTGGCACAATAGAAGGAATTGTGTCTGTGTGCGTGTGTGTGCGACTCTGTGTGTGTTTCCGTGTGCACATGCGCATGCATGCGGGTACATTACCAGTTGGCAAAGGACAGGAGGCCTCATGTGTTTTTAGTTTGCCCTGTGAACATCCCGTCCACTGAGAGAAGAATGGAGACAGACGCTCTGCGATGCTCATCAGCATTCTTTCAAACATCCTCTCACACCCATACACACACATTTATACACACACACAAAGGAAATTACCACGCCTTGTTGCCAAGAGTATGTCAATCAACCTCCTCATCCTGCCCTCAAACTGACACATTGACTGATGGTGAAGGGCTTTGAGAACAGCTAAATGGCTGCTAGCAGGACTACAAAGAGAAAGGCAGGAATCTTTAAACCTCCTTTCCAAGACCCGCGCCTCAGTTCACTCTCTGCCCCAAATATGTGAGGTCAAACTATGAGAACCTCCGTCGACTCTGCCTGGCATTTTGGGAGTACACGTCAATCTCAATACAGCTAATAAAATCCCCAAAAATCATTTACAGTATGTCATAAAACGTAAATGAGTAGTGTTGAGTAGTTCACTATGTTTTATTTGACTTGTCATATACATTAAACGCACTAAATGTCTATATACAGAACACGTAGTATACCGTCATTCCAGTTATATACGTGTAATATATTTTCAATATATAAATACAACATTTTTACGAGATCAGGCAGCAATTTCCAAATGTGAAATATTTCCCAGTATAGCTATAACCTAAAGCTTGGGAATCATAAACGGCTGTAGCTGTGTTGTGGCTCAGAGTGATTTATAAGGCCATTTGACAAATTGTATCAAAATCAAAATGGAGGGACAGGGGTGTTGAATTAATAGCCATCCGTCCTTCATTTAGGAATCATAATCACTCCCTGGTGTTGTCTTGAAGGATCTCAGTCGCTTTTCCTCGTGTGGTGCAATGCAAGGTTTTGCAACAGCCGTGCTTATTTTATGAACATTTGACACAAATCTGTCATCGTCACGCAGTTTCTCAACTTTCACTGGGACTCATTAACTTTCTTGACATTCACAGACTCTTTCTCACTTTTAGTCTCACTCTCTCTCTCTCTCTCTTTCTCTCTCTTTTTTTCCCCTCCATCCAGGTGGGTGCAGGTGCAGGCGAGGGCTTCAATGTGAACGTAGGATGGACAGGGGGTTTGAACCCTCCCATGGGTGACGCCGAGTACCTGGCTGCATTCAGGTAAAGAATGACCTCAACCTGTCTCTATTAGCCACAGCATACTTCTTTTCATGCTGTTGTACTCTGCAATTTCTTATCTAAAATTAAAGGTTCTCTACATGATATTCAGAGCATTTATATAGCAGCAAACAACTATCTGCTATGTAAAGATATAGAGGAGTAATGTCTACCTGAGCAGAGAAAAAGTCGCACTCCCTCTGTGTGTGTTGTAATCCAAGCTTCTATCTGCTTTATTGACATAGCCGGGCCGGCCGCGCGTGCTTTTAGTGCATGTTCGTGCATGTGAGCGTGCCCCACTGGCTAGCTCACTGCCGCCACTCTGCACTGCTCTCATAGAGCGGTTACAGCTGATGACGCCGTCCCGACCGTGGATGTATAAAGAGAACTGGATACGGCGTTGGAGGCGGGCTCACGTTCATTCCTATGAAAGTTGCTCAGTGGCGCATGACGCTTAAATGGCTCGACTGCTGCGTGATAAAGAACCCGGATGTTCCGGTGATCTTCCGCATCCGTTGGGCCGATAGAGCAGGCGCAATAGCGTTTCCTTTAACTCCGCATCCAGCCAGATCCAGAGGAAGGAAAATCGCCGTCGCCATGTTGAGAGCCGTGCAGAGGCATTAGAAATGCTCCTAATCTCACATTGATTACCTTTAAAGGTCCATACTGGTGTTTCTGCATGTTCAGGCCCATTTGCTACAAATTAGATATACTTGCATACGTTGCGGTCTGTCGACCATTTACAAAAGCATAGCATTCCCTACCTTCTAGGCTGTTCTGAGTTTCAGTTTGTGATACTGCTGTCAGTTACATAATTGTCAAGGTTGTTATTCATATCACCTCAGGTATGCTGTCAGTGAAGTACTGTGATGTTGGTAGGCTAGTTTAGCTAAGAAAAACACCAGATACACAATGACAGAAAACAGCCAGGTCAAGAAAAGGCAGAAAACATATTCAAGAGGAACAGGAATGTGTTTTTTTTTCACCAATTAGAATGACAAGTTTGTGCGCCGGGAGGACAAACAATAAGCCATTATTGTTCTCCTGGTTGAAGCTCACAGGAATGCAACACCTGTGAGACATACTTTTGAGTGTATTATTATGCAATTATACTGTAATACTGGATCTCGTTCACTGCGATGGATTACCTGTAGTATCTCAAGCGGGTTTCATATCTGATTCCTGATTTTCTCTGAAACATAATCGGCAGTAATCGCCACACACGTCTACACACTTTGTATGATGATATGGTTTTTGCAGTGATACAAGCCACATCTTTCCGTTTATTGTTGAGCTGGAAACAAAAACCATACACGGATGTGTCGGTGAAACTAACCTTTGCTCTCACCACAATTTTCATTTCATTCAAGCTATGTTTTCCTGAATGAATATACTTTGGTTCTGCTCTACGCTGTAACAAAACTCTGTCAGCAACACTGGCTCGCCACCAGATGATTAAACATTATGTGAGCTCCACACAGTTCTGCATGCAGCAGACTCAGTGGGTGGGCCCCTCGTCAAAGGAAAGATGCTAATGAGCTAACCCATACTGGTAAAAATCCATAGAGCCAATAGGCAGGCTCGGAAACACTAAGTCCAGTGTTTACTGGAGCTCTGCATGCTAATTAAGAAACAACTGCTCTTTTCCTGAGCAGGCGTCTGGTTTTGGTATTTTTCATCCAGTTTGGGAAATGGCAAGTGTTTTCATGTGTAAAACTTCCTCAGTTAACCACACTGTAGTACTGTACCCTATTGTGTGTTAGAAACTTTGCCCTGTATCAACGCTCTGTGGAGAAGGAGCGTCCTGGTGGTCCGGTGGTTTGAGGCACATACCATGTAGCTGTGATGTCCGGGGTGCGTATCCGGCCAAAGACTTTTGTCACATGTCATGATAGGGAACAACCCCATGTTTACTGCCAGTGTCAACTCTCTAATTAAGGCAACAAAGTCCACAATAATAGTAAAAATGTCATTTGGACTGTAGCAAGATAGTCAAGACTTTTAAGAAGCAAAATGTATGAAACAGCACAGGAGGGATTTCTGTAAAAAACAGTGGATTTTGTTTGCCACCACCTTCCTGTGGATTAACTGGTGCAAATAAATGCATAACACGCTACGCAGACCAAATTTAATGCATCATGAATTCATGTTTATGCAATTAAGTATCTAGTCCGGTGCCAGTTCTGTAATTCAATTTGAATACATGATTTAGACGACGGGATGTTCCAGACTGTGTGTTTCACTTCGGGATGGAACAGAAAAACTAGCGGTTGTTGATGATGTGTGTCTCTGTTTTTGGGCGTGTGTGTTAGTGACAGGGGAAATATTGTGGTCGAGAGTGGTGGTGGAACTCCAGTACAATCAAGAGAAAGCTCAGCTGCGTTGAGATTAAGTGTCATGACATAGTGTGTGTGTATGTGTGGAGGATTACTAAGGTGGTCAGAATTTAAGGTCAGTGTAATCACCGGTAGCGCCGCACACATAACGTCCCGTTTCAAAGGTAATGCATGTATATTTTGGCCTGTGCATTGCATGTATGTGTGCATGCACATATTTTTCATGTGCATTTCTAGGTGGCTACTGACGAATGACAAACTATGAAAGAGAGGAGAGCAGAAGAGAGGAGAAGAAGTGGGGGGTGCATTGTTAGGGAATCCAAAGGCGGCGTAATTAGGCCCAATGGATCCCAGATGGCTGGCTGTCAGTGACGTGAGAAGAGGGACGAGCTCCTAATAGGAACCAGACGCACACAAACGCCTTTGAACTGCCGCTGAGAGAGAGAGAGAGAGAGAGAGAATGAGAGAGAGAGAATCAAACGCGGCATGGGCCGTGCGCTCTTGCTAAATAACTGGCAGCGGGAGACGAGAGGAAGTGAGGAGGAGAGCATAGAGGCGAGGAAAGTGGTCTCCCCTGAGTGGAGCATACAGTATGTGGGCGTCTCAGTCCAGATATGTCAAGGGTCTCATTTTTATCTGCTTGTGTCACTCGCGAAAACAGAAACTTTTTAAGCGTTTCCCACCTGCCCGAATTTGCTTTTTTTCGTTTAAAAAAAAAAAATATCTTTATATATCCGGGAAAGGTTTGCAGAGCGCTCATGCTTCTTTTTTTTTTTTTTTTTCCAGCAGTGCTCTGCTTCACATTTAAACAGTTGCACACATTCACACCTGGCTGGGAGCTACCCCACCTTCTAGTGTTGGCCACTTACCAGGAGCGGATCGAGAACAGAGATCAAGCGCTTGGAACACGGCCTTCGATAATTTATCTTTCACCATTTTCAAATGGACGGAGTTTACAATGAAGTAAATGTTTGCAGTTAACAATCCAGGAAAAAAGTGTTCCAGTCGCAAATCAATCACCGAAACTATGCAGTGATTTGAGTTTGATGTTGTTGTTTTTTTACTTTACAGGCAACTTAAAATTCAATTTATTAAAATAACTAATCTGAATCTGTCTATTCTGATGTTAAATCAATCCCTCAGTGACTTCCTCTCCCACATTATTGTATTTTATACTCTGTTCCAAGTTCTCATTTTTTCACAAACTATGAACACCTGTTGAAAACATGATTTTTTAAATGTGCTATCTAATTTCAGCGAGGCCACAGGGCTTGAATGAATGTAACATAAGATGCAGCATTTTTGTTCACTGCATGTTGTTTCCTCTCTTCCTCCACAGAGCCGTGGTGATGCCCATCGCCCACGAGTTTTCCCCTGATGTGGTGCTGGTGTCCGCTGGCTTTGATGCTGTCGAAGGACATTTGTCATCACTGGGAGGCTACAAGGTCACAGCCAAGTGTAAGCCTCAATCAGCTCCTCATTCACATACTGTACAGCACACATTCACATTAACATGCTCTTACTAACAGACATGGATATGAATCAGTGTTAACATCACACAGAGTGCGGTCTGAAATCCATCTTACTTAGTTATATATATCTATAATGATTTATCTGGTGTTGGTGAAGGTGAGTCTTAGTTTCCTGATTGACCTCTGCCTCATATGAACCTGCTTTTGTCTTCTGTTTAGAGCAGGGGTGCCCAAACTTTTTCCCTTGGACGGCCAAAACTGGAACTTAATGGTGGGCCACGGGCCAAAAGCAAACACCTAATGTATTGTATTTTGTTAAGATGCAAAATGGTACTAGGATCCCAAGTTCCCCTAATTGAATATTCTTTTAGCTTTTACATAGTTAACCCCTTAAAACCCACCTGCTGAATACAAGTGGGCTCATTTCCAGTCATACCCAATTTATGCAATTCCAAGACTGTTTAGGGACCCCAGTATGCAGAATTACTAAAACACACCCTTTTTAGAATAGGTGAAAATAACACATTTGCACTGCATACAAAAAGCTGAATGTTTTTGCCCCAAACTGCATGTGATTATCATAAAGTGGGCATGTCTGTAAAGGGGAGACTCGTGGGTACCCATAGAACCTATTTTCATTCACATATCTTGAGGTCAGAGGTCAAGGGACCCCTTTAAAAATGCCTATGCCCCTTTTTCCTCGCCGTCGCTTAGATTTTTAGAGGTTTAGAAGTGTTAATGTCAGACATTAGCATCAGGTGAGAAGCACTGTGTAATGCACATGATCAAAACAAGCCAAAACTTCCTGTTTTGGAAGTGCAACTTCGGAGAGAAATGAAAGTTTGTTTGTGCAGTGATTTGAGAAAATCTTTGTTTTCAGGAACTACTTTTTATTTTTAGATAAAATGTAGATTCGTAAATGATGAGCACTGATCCGAATAGAAGTGAATGGCATCTACAAGGCAGGGAGCACCGCTCTGAACTCATGATGGTGACACCAGCATGTAAACATTCACAGCAGTTTTGTGAATTTGAAGCTGGCGTGGAAAATAACACAAACTTTCACCAACACTGAAGGAATCCTTTAATCTCATTAATGAATATCTGGGGACAAAACCCTGATCAGTCATTATCTGACCCAACCTCTCTTCCAGGTTTTGGCTTCCTGACCCGTCAGCTGATGTCACTGGCCGGGGGTCGGGTGGTCCTGGCTCTGGAGGGGGGACATGACCTCAAGGCCATCTGCGACGCCTCTGAAGCCTGCGTCAGCGCCTTGCTGGGCATGGAGGTGAGTACAGTACATGTGTGTGTTTCTGTAGAGATATACACAGTACGTTCCATCCTCTAACCACTCACTCTGTTGTGTCCCAGGTGGAGCCTCTGTCCCAGTCCGTGTTGGACCAGAAGCCTTGTGAAAATGCTGTCGAGTCGCTGCAGAGAGTCATTCAGGTCCAGGGTGAGAACTGACACCTCAACACAACACAACCTTTAGCATCCAGAGCCCTCAGCAGCACATCATTCAGAGGGTTACAGCGCTGTGGAAAACATATAGACACATTTTTGAGTGGTTTCTGTTGTGATGAGTCTTGGGTGCATTAACAAAGAAATCAGCCACATGTTGCGACACACAATTTTTTATTATCCTGTATGCCTAAAGGCCAAAAAAATAAGAATTGTACTAAAACATTTTAAGTAATTTGTCCTACATGTTTCCAGTTTTGCAAATCTGCCGCTCACCTGCAAAGCTCAGCATTGTTACCGACCCGCTACCTGCAAATTATCGCTAAATCAGTTCCAGACCTGAGCCGGCCTGACACGTTAATACTGTATCTGACTCACAGCCTGGCCAGTAGGCTAATCAAATATGCTCTGAGCTGGCTGCTGGGCAGTATATGATAAAACTGTAGGGTTGAATAACAAGGAACTAAATAAATGTTAAAAAAAAATTAAATAAATGATAAAACATGCTACACCTGGAGATTGTGCATGCAGGCAGAAAGACCCTCCGCGTTTTCAGTAAATTATTTTCACTTGTGTTTCCGCCTGAGCGGACCAACTCGATGGCACAGACACACACTTGACACTGCTCCAAAAACAAGACCCAGGCGTAATGTTACACACAGCTGGCGCAGCGTGGACACCTTCATTAATTATTTTAATCTTCCGGCAGGACACTGGGATTTAATTTTTAATGGACTCTGTGTGTGGCGAGCTGTTGTGAAAGATTCACAGTTTTTATATGTTGATGTTATTTGTAGAATAGCAGCATCAAATCTCCAAACCCCATGTTTTATTATTTTGTCTCAAAATTTAAGGACCATTTAAAGGTACAGTGTGTAAGATTTGGCAGCATCTAGTGTTTTTTTGCAGATTGCAACCAACTGAGTACCCCTCCGCTCACTCCTCCCTTTCATAGACTGCCGCAACGTGAGCCACCGAGTGCAAAACCGTGATAACGTCGTTGGCCTCGCTCAGAGGCAATCCTTACCATAATAACACTACTTTAGGAGCAACGGAAGTCAGACGGCGGCTGGCGGTACCATGGTTTTGCACTCTGCGGCTCACGTTACCACAGTTTCACAAGCGCGTCAGAGAACTACGGTGGCCTTCAGGTAAAAATGTGAAAGGCTCTCTCTAGAGCCAGTGTTTGGTTTGTCCGTTCTGGGCTACTGTAGAAACACGGCGGAGCAACATGGCGGACTCTGTGAAGAGGACCCGCTCCCTATGTAGATATGAAGGGCTCATTCTAAGCTAACGAAAACACGAACGATTCTTAGTTTCAGGTGATTATACACTAATGAATATTATATTCCATTTCTGCTAATAGATCCCCCGAAATGCTACAGACTGTTCCTTTACGGACACAGAGGCATAAATTAGTGTTTTTAGAAATGGAGAGGAGGATCAGAACCGCGTTCAGAATGTATCATTTTGCTGGACAGTTTGCAGAATTACTGCAGCAGCACCAGCTGCGTGTTCACTGTCGGTCGCATTTTCTGTGTTGCTCCTCACCTTTCAATATTCAAACATGAAAATAATTTACACAATATAGATGAATAGAAAAATTTGAATTTGAGGTCTTCGGGGGTCCGTGGTGTTAATTAGGGGCTCAGCGACCTCCCATATTTCGCACATTGGTGCTGATCCTTAATTCTTTTAGTAGTTCTACTTGTTGTTTGCAAGTATTGGAAACACTTACAAACAAGTGTCTAAACTTAATTTGCTGTTTCCATTCTCCCTCTAAAGTTGTTGCCGTGTTTTCTTTATCTAACCTGCACAATTTCTCCTTCACTCTCAACGTCCATCATCTGTCTCAGTCGCCTTTACTTTCTCACTGACTCTCTCCAAGATCGGTCATAAGCTGCTTCGGTTAATGTCACGTACACTTTTGAAATGTCACAATAAATGTGAGGTGTAAATGTAAATATATTCCTATCAACTGATTTTATTTTCCTCGGTGTTGGCTGAAGTACATGCTTTTAGTTGAAGATGAGATGAAGAAATACACCTGCCACTGTTGCACCCGATAATAGCCATACCACCATGTTCACCGCCTTATGGACATGGGAGGATTTCAAGTCAAGTCAATTTTTAATTAATATAGCTCCAAATGACACAGAGCTCAAGAAGAGCAACAGTGGAGGTCTGGTACAATTACAATTACAGGGATTTTACAGGCAACAGGGTGTCCAAAGAAACTTTTAAAATTTTCTATTGGAAATGAAAACTTCTTCTTTCCAACTTTGCTTCTGCTTCTATCATTTTATTTTACATTACAAACATTTTCAGTGTGATTAAAAAAAAATAATTTAGGAATATTTGTCAAGTTGGGGGAACATTTTTCAATCCACTGTACAGCATCTTTTTTTCATTTCCATGCTCTATAACTTCAGTCTCTATATTTCTCCACTTAGCACTCTCCTCCCTCCGTCTCCTCATCCCTCCTGCTCCCTGACCACCTCTCCTCCTTTACATCCCTGTCTCCCATCCCTCCCTCCAGCCGTCCCACACACAGACAGACACACACACACACACACACACACACACACACACACACACACACACGGCCGCCCTGGCTCCAATTATCTTCAAACACTTCTCTGGCACACGACCTTCGCAACATCCCCTCCTGATTGCACACAAATGTTATCCCAACCAAATTAGATTAATTAAAAATATTTGCAAAGCCACAAGAATGTTAAGCCCATAATTTAGGCCCGGGGTGAAATATATGCGAGTTGCATGCGCGGCCAGAACACACACACGCTCTCGTAGACGAACACATTTGCAAACACTGATTGATTTTGCTTCCACTGTGTGTCACAGGACTCGAGTCTGGAGACCCTGAGAGAACAGATTGAATTTGAGTTTACATTTGTGAAATTATCAACATGGATATTTAGACCGGGGGCCTGTTTATATGACAGTCAGTGCTTACATTCAGATCAAACAGCTACAACTGGTGGATCAAACACCAAGTACTGCTTTTTAATAATGCAGTGCAGGCACTTTCCCTCAAGCAACCAAGAATGAAAACAACACTTGAATACTGAGGTCATTAATCTTCCTCTCTTCCTCCTCCTCTCCCTCTTTTTCATCTTCTTGCATCCTGCAGGTGAATACTGGCAGAGTGTAAAGGACTCGGCCGCCACCGTGGATCTGTCCTACCTGCAGGCGCAGAGACGGCGACTGAGACGAGACTCGGACAGCGAGGCGGTCAACGCCATCGCCTCGCTGTCAATGGGAGCTGTCGCCTCTGACAAGTAGGGACGACGTCGTACTTAAAGGGGATAGTTTGGGTGTTTTGAAGTGGGGTTGTATGAGGTACTTATCCATAGTCGGTGTATTACCTACAGTCGATGACGTGCGAGCAAAGCGTAATGGTCGACTATGGGGCAAAGCAATGTACTGCTGTGGACGGGGGCAGCAGCAAAACATATTTTAGTCACCTAAAAGAAAGGCTCACCTAAAAAAAATCAATATTAGTTTAGTGTACGCTAGATTTAGAATATTTTCCGACGGGGAACTGAACTGAAAGTGAAACTTATCGATACTGTTTCTGTCATCTGAGCCTGCTGGCTTTGGAGAAAGCATAGATAAAGTGGTGAAAATATTCTAAATATAGCGTACATTTAAAGAGGTATAGATTTTTTTATTTTTTTTAGGTGAGCCTTTCTTTTGGGTGGCTAAAATCCGTTTTGCTGCCGGCCCCGTCCACACCAGTACATTGTGCGGTAACTCCTGTCTGCTTCTCCAAACTGGGGCCGTGCCGACTGTCATCTACTGTAGGTAATACATTGACTATGGATAAGTAGCTCATACAACCCCACATTAAAACACCCAAACTATCTCTTTAACATCTTCTCCTTTAGCACCATTACGATACTGAACTTTAGTGTATTATAAAATCTTTCTCTCTCGTTCATTAAGAAAACAGCCAGAAAAACTGACAGAGAAAGATGATTCCCTCTGAGGAAAGAGTCTCCTGACAGCTGCCTTTGACCAAGTCTCTATGGAAACACACACACACACACACACACACACACACACACATACACACACACACACACACACACACATACAGAGAGCTATGCATTTGGACCATCACTGGAAGCAGATGTCCTCCTCAGTTCGACCACTGTATTCACTCCTCCACCTGCGTAACTACTGGCTACAGTCTGACCACTCTGATGATTCAAACACACACTGAACATTCACCTGGGCAACATTCATACTCTCGTGACGCCTCTACAGGCTTCTCCTGAAGGGGACATCGGCCTCTGAACTGAGGAAAAAGTTGAAAAGAAAGACAAGTAGAGGACGGATTAATGAAGGATCTTCACTCTCCTGTAGCAACGTAACGTAGCAGGAACACACACTTGACGAAGCACAGCTCCGCAACTTTAAATTCACCTTGTAAACGACTCCCACAAGAGCTGCGAGAGAGAGCGTTGTAACCTTGAAGGCGGGGTCAAAGGTCAGCCCTGGGCTCACTGAAGCCAATCACTCCGAACGGGAAGGAGTCGTCCCCGCAGGACGTGCCGGTGAAGGAGAGCAGACGTATCCTCCGCGTCCCACGATGATGATGTCATTTGTCTGAATGTGACAAAGATCCAATGAAGGAAAAAGATCAGGAGCTTCTGATCGTTTTGCACTGCACCGCTCCGTAATGTGAACCGGACAAGATGGAGGAGACGCGGCCATGTTGACAACCAAACATCTTGTTTGTTCATGTTTTTAGTTTATTTGAATATTCATTCATTTGACCTTTGGCACACATTTTTGTGAATGTGAGCAGGAGATATTTTTTTTTTTGCTGTTTTTTAAGAATCCAGTAAGAGTGAAGCTACAGTGAAGTCTGAGATGCATGTGTTTCATATTGTTTAGTATGTCCACATATTTTCTTAAATCGTTTTTTTCTTTCTTAGCCTGTCGGGCGAGCACTTGCAGCAAGACGCTGCAGTTATTGTTATGTCTCCCCGGCAGATAAAAGAAAACACAGCAGCCTTTGATGAAGTGCATTTTAAAAGTGTCGACATACTGTAGTTTGTATCGGTGGCATTAGTCACAATGAAGAGCTAATACCTCCAGTCACTGGAGGATCAATATATCAGGGGAGGAAGAGATTCTTTACACGTCAGCAAAGACACAAATCACCCATAATGCCTCAGTGCAGCGTGACCACTCAGACATGATTGTAGATGTGACCATGCAGATCACATTTTGGGTGAGACTTGATGACAATCCCACACTTAAAAGTGCACTTACGTTGCCCTCAGGATGAGAAGATCAGAACGACTTAAAATCTGAACTCGGACCAGCGTTTCTACCTGTGGACGTACATTCCTGCTGTACTTAACTTGTAAATTTATTTCAAATTCTTTCATAACAAGGACAAACTGACCTTCGTTCGTCACAGACGTAGCAGCGTTCTGTTTACTGTCCGCCGCGGGGACGTTTGGCTCCCCGGACCAAACAGCGAAATTTTAGCTGCAGTAATACTGATATAGTTGAATATCCACACAGTGCAATTGGACACAGGTTAAGCGCAACCAAAGTTTATGAGAACAATGTGCCGTCGCTGGACTGGCATGGCTTAAAGGACTTCAAAAGACTTTGAAGAGTTTGTGAATGTTTCATTTTTTTTTAATCCAAACAGTCGAACAGCACCAAAAGCACAGGACGGATATATAAACAAATTTTTCCAAAGAAAAAAACTATTTATACATTCAGATTCTGTGTCTTTGAAGTGCTCTTTGCATGTCTAACACAATTATGACGGTGCTATGGATTATTCTTTTTTAAGTTTGCTTTTTTTCTTTCTTTCTTTACGTTGTGTACGCAACTCAAAACCTGTCGAATCTTTGTCAATGTAATGAAAATGTGAAAACAAGCTCCTTATCATGTAGGACAGTCCGAGTGTAGCTTTACGAGAACATTCACGACAGTGACCTGACATATCTAATGTCTTATCTTTTGTCTTATGCAAATGGCTTATTTTTGTATTTGATCTCAAAAATGAACCCTGTGCGTACTTGGAGACCAAATTGTCAGCCTGTGTGCCTTGAATGCTGACCGACCTGTGTGAAGGTAGCCTTAACTAACTGGATCTTAATGAAAACTGCAGGCAAAGTCCAGTTTTCTCTTAACTGACTCTCTGACTAGTTTCTGTACAGTGTACATAATGACTTTGTGTTGGGTTTTTTTTGTCTGCCTTTGTCTTTTCTACTATTTTTGTTTCCAGAAAAAAATCCTTAATAAAGGTAAATTATATACATTTGAATAAGATCATTTATTTCTAATGGCATGCTCATTTTAACGTTAATATTTTATTTTAGAAAATTCACCACAGCTTTGTCTCCTATCTGAATTAATGCCGACACGTAACGCGTCATTCCTTTGATTATCAAAATATTACACTCGTATACAGCATCAAGAAAACTTTTATTGTCCACAGGAGCTGACACAATAAAGATATCAAAAGCAAAATGCAAAACAATACAAAAGAATCAAACAGTAATTAGACTACTTATGGTTTCAAATGAATCCTCTATATTATGGCTGGAATCACTTCTTCATCACTTTGGCGCTTTTTTTTTTTTTACAAGAAAACCTTCTGCTTTTATTCATTTCTTTTGCATTATTCAGTGAAAACGCTCGCAGCAGGTTTGCAAAGATATTTCTTACAGTAAAGCGGCAGGAAAAAGACACGCAGATTGTCTTGCATTTTAAAGCACAACTTTCTGCGACGCTCACTAATAACAGAAAAGCTGAAGTGGAAATAAACAGAAGTGGCTGAACTGTGATCAGTGGTTTAAGACATTTTCCCATGGGCATTTTTCATTAAGTGTAATGCATGAGCAGAGTTAAAGTCGTACAGTGTGCACACACCAAATTCACAAACAGATATAAAACACACGGAAAGCTATCCAGTTCCTACAGCACAACAGAGTAGAAGATCTGCATCAGATTCCTCGTGCTCTTCTTTTTCCCACAAGACGGGGCTGCGAGAGCCAGAGCGATTAGCTTATTAGCATTTTAGCTGTAAACATTCATTGGCTGTGACCGCCCTCTAACCATCACTGTGCCATTATCATTAGTCATCTTAATGTCTGTCTGGCAGTGAGTCATCCGATGCGAAGAGTCGGCTGGATGATGGTTATCACGGTGTTACCCAAAGGCACTCGAACCAGCAGCCATTTTGTTTCATTGTCAACGCAGGCCAGCTGTTTGTTTGTTTTTTTCCTTGTTTTCTTCATTCAAAATGTTCAGCGCTCGACTCTCAGCAGCGTTTCAGAAACACAGTCAGAGTCGAGCTGCAGGAATACATCTCAGTGTCATGAGTCGAGTCCAGAAAAAGAGAAAAAGAAAGATTAAAAAAAATGGGGGATTTTCTGGTGAAGCAGGAACACATTTTCTTCTTTCAGTGAATTTTCCATTTGTCGGTTTTCTGCAGAAAAAAAAACAGAGATGAGTCGACATTAAAAACACTTTTAAAGATAAGAGGACATTTCATACTCGTGTGTCATATTTGTGCAAAAAAAAACAAGAGCTCCGCTGAAAGTCTTTGCGTTGAGGTTATAAAACGTGTGTACAAACAAACAAACACTTCTGTTTAGTGGAAAGTGGAAAAATCCCTACAGCTCCTTTAACTTCTCCTCTCTTGTTTTAACAAGCAAACATTTCATCTGGAGCGCTCTCAGCTCACCCTAATTACAGTGTTCCTTTCCATGCTTCAAGAAAGACACACACAGAGAGAGAAGAAGAAGAAAAGGAAGAAGTCAGAAAGAGTTAGACGTATGTTTGTGGGTGTCAGCCCGTCACATGACTCGCAATACGCCATAAAAGCGTGAATGTGTAAACTGAAAGATCTTCTTTGTCATGTAATGTGACAAAGTGCAGGACGACCTCTAATCTGCTGTTCACATTTGCTTTTGAAGCTCACATTTATCTCTCTGGTTTTACAAAGCGTCTCGAGATAACGTCTGTTATGATTTGACGCTATATTAAAATACATTGAATTGAATTGACAATATTTAAAGTTGCAATCCTTAAGATTTTCATGAAATCAGATTCCACGTTTGATACTGCTCATGGTCATCATTTTTTCTGCAGTTGCCATTCAATTAATGTACATTTATTTATTGCCTCTCTATATTGTACTTTTTAGCGGTAGTGGCGGAGTCCGCCACCTTTGCACTTGATTTAGATTGCCCACCGAAACACGAGAGATTCACAGGAAACACTTGTTAAAGAAAACACATTTAAAGGTGGTTTTTGGGGAGCATTTTTTATTTGTTTTTGTAATTATTGACACTTTTATTTTAAATCGCACATAACGCTTTCTATTTCTGTGAATTGTTTGACAGATCCTGATGCATTTTGGACCCAAGTCATGAGGCGTTTTGTTGCCTACGTGTCAAACCAGAAGTCATTCCTCCATCTATCCCTGCAGCTGCCTCAGCAAGGCGCATACAAATGCACAAGCACATTCAGTATGCATGCAGCAGTTGAATGCACATACACACACTAATACACACACACACAACCCTCCCACCTGCGCTCTCCTCACAGTTTGGATCTCTAAAAATAAAAATGACTATCAGAAGCCGCAACTTTTGGATGAGACTTTTAAAACGCAGATGAGCCGCAGAGGACTTTACATCTGGTCTCAGATCAGTCCGGAGTGAAAGCCAGAGATTTAATATGCACAACAGAGCATCCAACAGCTGGTCAGTCCAAACTCTAAAACACACACACACACACACATGGACGCAGCAGAGCCAGGGGTTCCGGCAGAGGAAAGAGCAGTGACAGGCGTTTTGATTATAGTATAAACAGAAGTATTGTTTTTTTTCCAACTCAAACAGAACAATCCTCTCATTCTGAAAGTCTCATCCTGAGCCAGACACCCACACGTCCTAAAATCATGCTCATCAAAATGTACAAAACTGTCCGCTGTGCGTTCATGTTCGTGTGCGTGTGTGCATGCTGTACAGTATGTAGACTCTCAAGGAAAATATTAAAGGTTCTCCTACAGTGAACGTACAAAATATTAGAAATATTTGTCAGGGCTGTCAATCGATTAAAATATTTAACCGTGATTAATCGCATGATTGTCCATAGTTAATCGCGATTAATCGCAAATTAATGACACATTTTTTATCTGTTCAAAATATACCGTAAAGGGAGATTTGTCAAGTATTTAATACTCTTGTATGCAATGTATGTAAATATTTATTATTGGAAATCAATTACCAACACAAAACAATGACAAATATTGTCCAGAAACCCTCACAGGTACTGCATTTAGCATAAAAAATATGCTCAAATCATCACATGTCAAACTCAAGCCCAACAGGCAACAACAGCTGTCAGTGTGTCAGTGTGCTGACTTGACTATGACTTGCCCCAAACTGCATGTGATTGTCATAAAGTGGGCATGTCTGTAAAGGGGAGACTCGTTGGTACCCATAGAACCCATTTTCATTCATGTATCTTGAGGTCAGAGGTCAAGAGACCCCTTTGAAAATGGCCATGCCAGTTTTACCTCGCCAAAATTTAGCGTAGATTTGGAGCGTTATTTAGCCTCCTTCCACAAGCTAGTATGACATGGTTGGTACCAATGGATTCCTTAGGTTTTCTAGTTTCATATGATATCTTATGATCCAGTATCTTCACTCATACATACATAGCTTTAAAACTGAGCCCACTACAACCTAAAAATCACAAGTTGCGTTAATGCGTTAAAGAAGTTAGTAGCGTTAAAACAAATTTGCGTTAACGCATTATTATCGCGTTAACTTTGCGGATCTAATACTTTTTCGTGAAGTATACAGATGGTGTAAACTCAGGTTAAACCAATGATCTGGTTATTATCTTAGTAAAAAAAACTATGTTGGGTGGACAAAATTGCATAAACACCTTTAACAATTATCTGCAATCCAATGCATCGACATGAATTACAGCCTCAAATCACTTCACATGCAACATTATGTGTCCCAATTATTTTGTCCACCCCCTTAATATCATCTACCATAGAGGAGATGACTTTTTAAACTTTCAGAAAACTTACAAAAGAGGCTGAAACTTTAATATTTTGATGACATCCTTGATATATTTGACGTTCTGTGGATATTCACATATAGGAGTGATCATTTAATTCATGTATACACACTGTTTTAAATGACACACATAGAAGCATGCATGCACACTCTGTCTCTGGTGTTTCTCTTTCTAAACCTCATCATCTTCCCTAAACTTAGACATTCAGGCCTTGAATCTCCAGCACTTTCTGCGGCGGCCCCTGCAGAGCTGATGATAACAGGCAGAGCAGGCAAAGTGGTGGGTCATCATAACTACCGCGCTGCGTTCAAGGACGCTCTGCTACCACGTGAAAGGGGCCTTGGCATTCCACTGAGTGCAGCCCTCGACGTCTGCTGCTGCTGAGGCCACTGGAGGTTTAATAATAACGCCGAGTGGAACACCTGCAGTTTGCACATGGCCGGCGGCTGCATGTGTGTGTGTGTGTGTCTGGACAGTGTAATGTGTTGTATGTAGCCTGTGTAGTCGTACCTGCAGTACTGAATCATGCACAGTGAATAATGTGTGAGTGTGTGAGTGTGTGTGCCTGTTTGTGTCATCTAGCTGATGTCATCTCGTCACATTTCTGCCCCTCGCTCTTTTTTTTTCATTTAAGCGCTTATCTTCTATGTTGTCATTTTATTTTGAAGGACTTCCTGGCTGCCTTTTTTTTTTTTCCTAAAAATGAAACTGTAAGTCTCTTAAAACTAAAACCAGGAGAGGTTGTGAGATAAAATCCCCGAAACAACATCTGCAAGTGTATTCCTGTTTACTAATCTGCAGATGTGTTCACATAAACACACACACACTGCACAGGTAATTAAAGCTCACTCCAAACACACACACATGTACACGCGCTGACACACACACACACACACACACACAGACCTGTGTGCCTGACCCTAACCCTGCTACACACACCTTCCTAATACCTCACAACTGTTTCCAATCTAAAGGTTCCTGCTTGTCTGGGCCCCGGCGGGGCCTGATTGCACGATACAAGATCCTGAGGAGAGAGGGCAAGGCTGCAGGGGAGAGAGAGAGATGTGCCTCCACTTATTTCTCCCCACTCTCCCTTTCTTTCTTTCCTTCTTTCTCTCTTTCTCTCTTTCTTTCCCTCCTTTCATGCTGTACCTGTGCAGGAATCTGGTGTCTGTTAAAACGGCTGAAAAAAAGCAGACCCTGTGTGAAGTCGATCCGACAGATTCTGGAGGAAAACATTTGTCTTAAATACATCAGAGGTCTGTCAAACACAGGAGAGTTTAGATTACGGTGATGATAACGTGCTGTTGGTTCACTTTAGTCAATAAAGTCAAACAACCAAAGTGCTTTAAAATGCTTTCTTGGTTATGTTTTTACCTAAATTGTTGTGTTATTTTATGTTCAAGAGAGGTTTGTTCATACACTGGATGTGTTTGGACAGCATTTATAGACATTTCTTTTATTTCTTTTTACGAACATTTTGATACTTTATCTGATTTTAAAATGATTATATGCATTATTTCTCATTTGTTGATCATTTTTTAAATTTTTATAATTTCACGTGACATTGCAATCTAACATCAAAGATTCTGCACAAGCAATTTATTACGTGTAAGTCAGATCTGCTTTTTTAAACTTTTGCTATATTTTTTTTAAATTACTTTTATAACAGGAAATATCCCCTGACATTGACATCTTTTATGCAAGAGTTGCATCCAAAATGGCAGAATAATTTGCACAGAACAAACACTCTGATGACTTACTTTATGTTATCTAAGCTGTGCAACATTTATTAACTAAATCAGTTTTATGTAACGACAAACAACTAAATGTCAGCCAGTAATTAACAGCATATTACCCTTTATAAAATCAGTAAAAAAAATAACAAAAAATAAAATAAGTTTAGGTATTTTAGTGATCAGTGATCTTTTTTTGTAACAACTGAAGATTATGGATTCAGCAAAAGTTTAACAAAAACAAATTCACATTAAAACATCAGTTTTATTGATGCCAATTAAATACATAATTTGTATCATAATATAACTGACATGTTTTTCCAAAATGTTATTATAAACCTTGGAGAACAATCTTTGTATATTTGCATTAAAAGAATAAAAATAAACAAAGTTCATGGTGTATTTATAAACCTGAATGCAAAGTTAAACAAACTTCATAAATATAAATATCAAAGCTAATAAGTAGGCCTAAACAGAGGCCCAGTCAGTTTGTGTTGATGTGTTTGTATGTAATTTAGTCATTTAAACAGTTTATAATTCTATTGAGATTTTATATTAATTTATAAATACGTCAGTTTATGCACATTTATATTTGTGCTTTAAAGAACAACGTTGCTTTAAGTTCTGTACTCTGAATATATTTGTGATCGAGCCCTTCATAATATGCTGCATGTCTCACAATGATTTATAAAATTCAAAGTTTTATCTTTGCGTTTATTTGAACAGGATACTTCATTCACAGATTTTTTTTATTCCTGGGTGTGTATTTTGTTTGTGAAGTGCATTTGCGGTATTTATTTGTTGAGCTGAAAGGCTGCAAATAATGTGCTGAAACACTTATTGGACACCAGGACACTGATGACATGGTGAATACAGGAATGAGTGTACACACGTGCATGTTGCATGTTGCGTGTGTTCATGCTGTCTGTGTAAGTGTGTGTTTGTATATTTTGTCCATACCTGAGGGGCTGCAGTGGAGCGTCATGTTGCACTGGACTAAACTTCGGGACAGACAAGGGAGAGCGGTGGAGACAATGGAGGGGGACAGGGTGAACTGTGAGAGGGTTTTAGTTGCAGAGATCCAACAACTGGATATTAATACTGATGTAGAGATGGAGGGAAACCAGAATGGAGCAGGAATGTATGCAAAGGCTTGAGATGAAGAGGTTAAGATCAGACCAGAGGGGGGAAGAATTCAGAGGGTCAGAGGTCAGGAAACGGGTGCAAAAATAGACACAGGCGGTGGGGTGGAGATGTGGACACGAGAGGGTTTAGGAGAGAATGGGGTCCTAGTGGCTGGTGGACATGGCCCAGGCCCCCTCCATCCTCCACACGGAGAAGGCGTAGCTCAGTCTTTCGTGGGCCAGGTAGTTGCAGCTGGCCAGCTTGGCGTCCATCTCGTCGCTCTGCAGCACCTGGTAGAGGAAGTCGATGTAGCGCGAGGCCAGCTTCAGGATCTGGATCTTGCTCAGCTTGTCTGAAGGTAGCGTGGGGATGATTTTGCGTAGAGAGGAGAAGGCGTCGTTCAGGGACTGAGTGCGTTGACGCTCCCGCACGTTGGCGATGACGCGCTGAGAGTGGAGGTCCTCGAAGGGCTGGTCCAGCCGGGGGCCCAGCGACGTGGGGGCCAACGACACGACCGTCGTGGGGCTCTTCTTCACCTTCTTCGGCCCGGACGGCAGCAGGCTGGTGGGGCTGCCCGTGCTGCTCTCCTCTGCCTGGCCGAGGTTGTCCTTCTTGGGGTAAGGGGAACGCTTTCGGTTCCCTCCTTGGAGGTTCTTCTTCGATCCTCTCTCCAGTTCCTCTTCGCTGGCCCCCAGACCTCCTTCGGGGGAGTTGGTGCAGGACACCTCTTCTCTCATTGTACTGTCCACCAACAACCTTTCAGCCTCCACTGCAAAGACGCTGCGGTGCGCTTTTTTTCTGAAAAGCTCGTGCAACAAAAGTCTTCTCTCTCGTCAAAGAAAGTCACGGCTTCTGAAGCTCCATCGGATTGGACGTCGCTCTGGCTCTCCTGTTTCCTGGACACCTTGTTAAATTTCTCACTTTCACATTCCCCCTCTCAACCTGGCAGACAGAACAACAACAAACCATCTGACAGGCAGGTCCACCTCCGCCTCTTTTATACCCAAACACTAACTCGGGGCCTGCGGGCAGTTCTCTTTGGCTGAGCGGACTTCCAGAGGGCGTGGTCCGGCCAGATCCAGGCAGAGAAGCAGGAAGTTGTGCGTTAGCTGGGCGGGCGATGGAGGAAGGGGGTAAGTGGAGCTCTTAGCCAATAAGAAGCGCTGTGTCTAATGTTGCAGGGATGTCTGAGGCTTTATGGGTTCCAGATTTGGGGCTGGAGCGTCAGTCCGCATGCACCCTCGTGTCTGCATTCTCGTTCGTCAACTCATTATTAGGACAGAAATAAATCTTTTATTTCCGACAGTCATCAGTGTAATATTGTTAATATATCATGAACACACATTCTCAAAAGCTTTTTTTTTTCTGCAGCATAAAAGCCATCAATCATGTGCATGTTATATATAGTGCTAAAAGTTCTTCATTTTTTCCTTTAACATGAGAACAAGTGTGAGTTCACACTAACATGTTTTTTTATCACGTTGATAACCAGACATTATAAAAACCACGGGTCACAACGTGGACCTCGTCAATTAAAAATGCTGCAGATTAAATGACTGAAGGGGGATTTATAGGTTAAACAATGCACTTTATGATGTGGACTTTATGTTTATAAAATGGCACAAATTATAAATTTTGCCATGACGGACCGTAAAGTCATGCAAACCCCCAACAAAAAGGATTTCACATAAATCTGTTTGTCAGCTTTAAGTAGATCTGAGAAAATTTGAGGTTGTGCAAGCACGCAATGCATCCTGGAAAAAATTTCATAAGATGAACTTTTTCCTGACATATAATTGTCTGTAGATTTATTATTTTTTTTTTTTAACCTTTATTTAACCAGGCAAGTCAATTAAGAACAAATTCGTATTTACAATGGCGGCCTGGTAAAAGGCAAAGCCTCTTGAGGGAAGGGTGTAGGGGGGTAAAAAGAAATATCAAAAGTTAAGTAGATGTACACTGAACTACTAAAAACCTCTGAAGACGTCCGTTATCTAACACCTAACCAGTGCTTGGTTTAGAGTAGTGACGTCAGCTGCTCCCAGTCATCTATGTTGGGTTGGGAAGGACCCTGAATAAACCCCTGACCTCAGTGGCCCAGTGACCTCAGTCTGCAGAGGTGAGAGAGCACCTAATTGTGCCATCCATGGCCTCGGGGCCGAGCCGACACATGTTCCACCTCTTCTGGGTCTGCAGCCACTTAGAGACGTTTTCTACACGTTGGCAGTCGTGACACAGCAGACAGGTCTTCTTGAGAAAATGACGGCTCATGTTTGCTGTAGAACAACCTACAATTTGGACAAATGACTAAATCTTGCGCAAACCTGCCTTCGAACCCAGATCGGTTTCCCAACATCGTGTCCGTTTTTATACCTTTTCATGCGTCACGACTTGAGTGACTCATGAGTGGATCACTGCGGAGAAATCTTGTGGGGAGTTTTCCGCTGCTCTAAGCTGCAGAAATTTGGTACTTTTTGATGACAGCATACTTAATGGTAGCCTTTACATTTCAACACCTCCAAACGTTCTCTCTTTACAAGAGTTTCCAAAACTGATTCAGTCACTGTCCTGAGATGTTACATGAAGACGCAAGAGACAAGACATTCAGAAACTTGTGTTATTTACTCACAAAAGTTTCCCGGGTTGCGTCTAAACCTCATTTCATTCTTGACAAGCTGCTTGACGGCTCCTAGCCGACAATTTGGGTGTGATTGCCGCGGCGTTTGAAGGGCCGTGTGTGCAGAGAGCAGTTCAGAAGATTTTTGATGAGCCTCGTGATTGCGCTGGTTTACATTTCATTCAGAGAGAGACGTCGAACGGAAAGTAGCTCGATCCCAGTTGGGTTCAATCAACTCGGAAGAAGAAAAAAAAAAAGCTCATCTGGCCATCAAAGCGAGGCCATGGACAGAGACAGTGAATTATAAGAGGTTGTATTTACATAACAGACCAAGTCAACTGCAGGATTAACTGGTATTAGAATTGGGGCTTATTGGGAGCTCTGGTGGAGACAGTGGAGGGACAGGAAAGTCATTGTTGCCGAGGCTAATCTCGGGAGCTGCCGCTTACCTTTTAGCGAAAGCGTGGCTCCGTGCCACCATGATGGAAAAAATGAGCTAACGAAGCGAGTAGGCCTACAGGAATGTCGTGGCACATAGAAGAACAGAGAAAAGAGAGGGAGAGAGAATGGGAGAAGAATAAGAAAAGGGGAAAAGAAAAGGAGAAGAAAGGAGAGGGAGAAGGGGGAAAAAAGTGAGGCTGTCCAAACAGAACCAGATGCAGGAGTGTGGAGGCTCGTTTGATCTCTGTCCTCATAGGCTGATTGATGTTGCACATTTCATTTCCTTGTCAGAGTCTTGACATAATGTTTCACTAAACACTCAGGCCCCGCTCTTGTCTTTGTTTTATTTCCACGGGGGGCGTGATTAACCCTTTCTGGAGCTGAAAATAGATCATACGCATATCAATATATATCAGTATATATTGGCTTACACGCACAGGGAGAGGCTTGGATATCAAAGAAGGCCGATGTATTGTCTGTTTCTGTCTCTGCAACATATGGTTCGGTCCTGACTGAAATACTGCACTGAGGGGCGGCCATGTTGAAACTTTTGAAGTTCTCCAGGACAAAATAAAAAAAAGGAAAACAGTTTCTTTATAACGCAGTCAATTCAATTACCGTCATACACGAAAAGGTCGAAGCCGCCGCGGTGACGTGCTCAGCTGGTAGGAGCGCAGCAGTGTGACCGATCATAAATGATGTGTTTGGAAATCCACGCTGGCTCGACAAAAGGAACTAATCATTAAATTCCTCCTCACCTTCACCCCGGGAGTTTCTTCACCCTCCTGGCTGCCGTTATTGATGTTAGCACACTGCACACTACACCCTCCTCCACCCCATAACCCACCCGTCCACGGCTCCATCCCTCCCGAGGAGCCTATAGTGGCACAAAGGCAGACATCTGGGACCCATTTCCCCCCTGGAGAAGCCCTTCCTGTGGGGTATCCACTTAGAGGGGTTCGGGAGGAGCGGGGTGGGGTGGGGTGGGGGGGGGGGGGTGAAGGGGTGAAGGTGCATGGTATGTGGGGGATGGTGGTGGTGATGGGACTGGGCACTTTTTTTTGCCAAGAGTTAGATGAGAAGATTGATATCACTCTCATGTCTGAGCATGGCATCAATCTTCTCATCTAACTCCAGACAAGAAAGTCAATAGCGTATGTCCAAGAATGTCAAAACTAGATAGATAGATAGATAGATAGATAGATAGATAGATAGATAGATAGATAAAGAGAGAAAAAGAGAGAAATAGAATACACAATATAAAGAAAATATTAGAGTACACACATTAGAGTACACTATAAATATATCAGACTACTAAAACTAAAAAAATATAAAATATAAACATAGAATAACATACTATTAGCAGAATGTGCAAGTTACAATGTTTTGTTTTTAAATAAAATATTAAATGAGGTAGTAAACCGATTCATCATGTGCAGGCTTATTGAAGGACAGATCCCTATTTTCTTCTTTTTTTTTTCTTCCTGTCCTCACCTACCTCACTTCCTTTCCTCTCCTTTCCTCGTCACTGATTGGCTCTTGTTTCCACCCTTTGTTCCCCCTCGTTAACCAGATTAGGTTCACCTGCTCACTCCTTATTTAAAGACTGCACTCCCTTTTACTTAATCTTTTCACCTTCACGTAGGTAGGAGTTTCTTCTTTATCTTACTCTTCTGTTCTTTCCTGTGTCCATGTTTAACTGAGAACTTTATTTGGCATTTGTGACTCATTTGATTTATTGTGTTAATTTCTAATCTTGTATTTGTTTTATTTCAGATAGAGACCCATGTGTGTCTTGTGCTCCTTTATATTAATTAATGCAACTACCTGAGTTTTGAAGAAAAATAAACTGTTCAGATTGATAATTCCTGGCTTTTGCATTTTGTTCAAATGCCCATGATGATATTCAACTTCCCATACTGAATTTCCTAATTAACAAAGATTATATAGGCTACAAAGCTGAGTTGGTAGGACTGTGTACACAAAGGCACAGAAACATGTTTATAGAGATTATAGCGTGTTAGACAAAGTGCTGCAGGAATGAGTCCTAAAACCAAGAAATGAGTTAGCATTTTAGCACTTCCGGTTCCCTCGTCTGGAAGTCAATGAGTTTTTTGAATGGGTTTTTAGTTAGATGCCTGAAATAAGGTCTGTGGTTAACACAAGTTTAAGAGATTTTAACGTTTTGTTCTACGATATAAAGTACTTCCGTTTATATCCTGCTCAAAAAATTTTGAAGCCTTTGTGTCTTAAAAAAGGCGGTTGCTAACAAGTGGCTAAATGAGACTATGATACGTCATCACGCCAACAAGTCCGCCTTTACAGCCCCGTAGTGTGTACTCACGCTACCGTGGTGTAGTTCGTTTATAGCCTAACGTTAGCTTTACTTCTGGTAATTGCATTCACACTTCAAAAATCATAAAAGTGGTGTTAATTTGTGGAGATTATCTTGCTGAACAAAACGTGTAAGTATCATAAACATGTGCTTGCCACAGAGCTTATTTTCTGCAATAATCCAAAACCCAAAGGAAAAATCCCATTGACCCCTTTTCGAGGGAACCAGGTCGATGCTAACTTCCTGGTTGGCCTACAAAGATACATCATCCCGGGAGTCAAGTCAAGTCAATTTTATTTGTATAGCTCAAAATCACAAATCACAACTTTACAATCTGTACATGAAACGACACCCTCTGCCCTTTCCCTTATGACCTCCTCATCGGATAAGGAAAAACTCACCCCCAAGAAAAACCCTTTTGAATGGGGAAAAAATGGAAGAAACTCTATTCTAAAAAGCTAACATGGACAAGACGTCCTTAAAGGCTCTGAAAACCAATTTTTTAAATCGGCTTCTTATGAATGAAATTAAAAAAAATTTGGGGTTATTGCATATGAGAGATTTATTTTTGTGTGCACTGTTTTTGTCTGTGCACACAAAAAAACTTAGCAGAGCTTCTTCATCAGGACTGTGTGGGTGTGTTTGATCAGATTTGATTGACAGGCCTGGCAACGTGAGCAAACAGCCCCACAACTGTCACATTTAGAGGCAAATACTGTGAATGGTGCACAGATGTATATCCTCTTTTTCCATATGAGCCCAGAACTCTTAATAAAATTGTTTTTTTTTTCTTCAAATTTTTATTGTGATTGTTGCTTATTCACTCATGAGTATTCAAAGTTATAGAGGAATACGTATAAGTTGTATAAAGTTCCCAGGGGTTTTAAAGTGACTCAGAAAAAAATGGCAACCTCCATCTGCTGATCATGTGATACGATTGAAAGCCCCAGAACAGCAACTAAATGGACCTTGAGGTGCTTTGTCAAATGTTTATATAGATACCTTTAACATATGTGTTTTTCAAGTATAAAAGTGCAATCGTGCATTAAAAACACTCCCTTCCTGCGCTGCGTGCAAGCCTGTATTATTCTTGTTTAGCTGTGACTTATCTTCTCGTATTAGAGTGTAATTTATCATAATATTTAGTGCTCAAGCTTCCTTCAAATGTCCCTGCTTTCATGTGTAATTTAGCCAATATCCTGCTCTGGCTCTGATTACAGTGTTTAACTGCCGGGGTTTCGTCCATGGCACATTGCAAACAGTCCCAGTGGAGCCCACAGCTGAGCTGGAGATACGGCATGCTGGGCCGGTGTACGCTGAGCAGCAGGTCGCGCTGGATGAAGCCTCGTGTGGGATATCCAGGGAAGGCGCAGTGCATGATGGGTAAGAGCAGAAATCCACGTTGTAGTTGACACATTTTAGTATCAACATTTCTAACAAGGCACTCTATATAAAAGGGCTTTAAAAGGTGTTAAAGCAAAGTTATAATCCATTGAAGCTGAATTGGGTAACTTTGAGCAAATTTTCAAGTTTTTTTTATAAGATTGTCTCTATATCCTGATCGTATACAGTGCATGAGACAGAAAGTTTGCTCCGGCCGGTGGGCGGTGCTTGGTATTGGCTCGACTGATCTCAACATGGCTGCCGGGTCACAAACTTTCTCATTTTACAGCTACACAGTACACTACAAGATGTTTCTGAAAACATTTGAGGTGAGAAATAGGCATCACAGTAACAGAATATTGATTCAGATTTGACAAGCGCTGCCTAGTTTGACTGTTTTGACTGCGCGTTTTGCGAGCAGTGATTGACAGCTGCCTTAGAGACTGCTCGGCTCTGATTGTTTTTGTTCAGGCGTGGTGAAAACTTGCAAATGCCATTAGGAGCACTTTTTTTCACAGATTATCTGTCTCATGCACTACTGTCAGGATACAGTGACAGTTTATAAACATTTATTCTCATATTTGTTCAAAGTTACCAACTGCAGCTTTAATAAGAACAAGTTTGGGGTTGCCAGGTTGTGAACCTTTCCCTTTGGTAATAATGTGGTTTTAAATGTAGGTAATCATTAATAAAAAGCCCCTTTTCAGAAAGTAAGTGATCATATGGTCCAATCAGTCACAACCTGGCAACCCAAAAACATTTCTATGGGGCATTAGTAAGTTATTTAACTGTTGATAAAGTCATTAGTTGCAACATATAAAGCCTTGAAAAATGGTGCCTAAGTTAAAAAGTGGTATCCAAGTTTGGTCATGAAGTTTGTCCATGTTTCAAACAAACATAAAAACAAGTGGTAGATATCACATGAAACATTTTTAAGATTTGAGGCTAGATGTATGTGTGTGAGTGGGAAAGTTTGCTTGAATGTTGCATCACATCATGTCCATATGTGCAAGCAGCAGGTCATATGATCTCCATGTGCATGTGATAATGTGACACAGGGGCAACACAGAAAGGAAAAAAAACAGCTGGACAGTAACTTCTATGTGGATGAAAAGGAATCAGTCTTTGCATTTCTATCAAAATACTGAGAAAACTGAGAAAAAAAAACTTATTTCAGTAAATAATGCTGACTCATCAGCTGGGCAGAAAGACGCTGAGTTGATTGAGCACAACTATATATAGCAAATCATCACATGAAAGTCATTTCCACTACTGAGTCAGCTATTCAAAATTCAACATTTTAGGTGCACTTTCTTTGTAAACACTAATAAGACTGTTGGTGCGTCAGCAGATCAGAGCTGACCATGCGGCCGCTCGGGTTGGAAAATCCTGTTTCAGCGGGAACTTCAGAAATGAGCTTATCAAACCACAAGACTGCTGCTTATACAGGAGAACTTCTTATAAAACGTCTGCACCTGAACGCTGACAGCAAAATAGAGGTAAAGTGATGAGACCCAATCACAATGTAAAACCAGTGGGCAAACTCCGGGGTCTGAAAAGTGAAGCCGATGCAGAAGTGCCTTAAACTTGCATTCCTCTAATAGCCAGCAGGGGGCGGCGACTCTGGTTGCAATAAGAAGTCTGATTGTATAGAAGTCTATGAGAAAATGACCCTACGTCTCACTTGATTTATTACTTCAGTAAACATTGTAAACATGAGTTTATGGTCTCAATCGCTAGTTTCAAGTCTTCTTCAATACAGCATGATGTTCATTTAGTAAATTATGGTCCCATTTAGAGTCAAATAGACCATAAAGCAGGGTATGCTTTAGGGCGTGGCTACCTTGTGATTGACAGGTCGCTACCACGGCGTTGTCCGGTCTGGGAGTTGTCTGTGTTTTTGTCTTGCAACTTTAACCCTTTCACAGTGGGTTTTCTGTTCATGAAAATTCTTATAACCAGAATCGATCACCGGCAATTGCCGCACAATGCATGCCGGTTAGATTTGTGTCTGACTTGATCCCGACTTGCTCTGACGTCATGTGCACCTGGGCAACATAACCTTACGAGATCGAGGCGGCCGCAGTTTTTAGAGCCAAGCGCCGCAGTTGCTCTCCACTGACTGCAAGACCCAGGGCATGATGGGAAACGCCTGGCTGACGTCTGATTAAAGAGCTGATTGGCTCTATAGTTTTGACATCAACACCACATGTTGTAGAAAGTCTGAACTTTCTGTGTAATTGTAATATTTAACACTAGATTGTAGGTTATTAGTCTCATCTTGTGGTTTCACCTGTTAACAAACATATCTTGTGTGGTTGATAATAATAATAATAATAATGTAGGTTATTTATAAGCACTTAAAACGAGTGCTCATTACAATGTGCTTTACAAGGCAAACATAGAAATAATAAAGGATAGAATCCAATGCCAGATTCGCGCACATTTCCACATATATTTACAAACAAATATAAATAAATCCAAACGTGATCAGCAATACAAGTAGCCTACAGATCGGATCTAACAAGATGTAACTACTTCTGTGACTTCCTGTAAATTCTTTGAAGGTTGCTGGAAACGTCTGGAAACGGTCCGTCTTGACTGCAGCATTTTGTCTCCGCCCCCTGCTGCTGCCGCCTGATCTCGTCTACTTTCCAGGCGAGGCGCAGTTCATCTCGAACGAGCGTAAAGTCTTTTTCAGCGTTCGGTTGTACTTAGTTCCACCCTCTCGTGTCACTTCTGGTTGCAAAAAAACAAGATGGCGACGGCCAAAATGCGGAACTCGAGACTTCAAAACGGCAGTCCACAAAGCAATGGGTGACGTCACGGTGACTACGTCCACTTCTTATATACGGTCTATGTGTTAAACTTGTTCACACCAATGCAATAGAAGGCCACGGATAGAAAAGGAAACCATCAGGTAAATGTAGATCAGATCCTCTCTTGTTTTAACATTAGGTACGATGTGCTCTCTTCTCAGTCTCAGCTGCAGTAAATCTGAATGTCTTTATACTGTGAAACACCTTTTGGACTCTCTACAAACACGGCTCCTTGTTCGAAAAACCAAGAAACGCACCCCACAAATCAGTTTGAAACATAATGTCTTCAGATAAGGAGCCCGTCAGGGAGTCAACCGCCGCCGTCTCCAATCTCACACTTCAAATACTGGTTACTGGAAGCAGTGTCAACCTGGGATCTCCTGGATTAGACACTATCACGCACCCACTCCTGTCAAACTCGCAGTGAAGCACTGTCTGCAAGGTAGGGAGGAATGCTGCGTTTCTACAACAGAGCTATTGCATTAGAAACATCAACAGGGCCAGCTTCAAAGGGGGTGCGCCTTCACATTGAATCAATCCCCACTTCCATTAGATTAAATTCACCAAAAGTTACATTGCGCTAACGTTTCTTTATGGTTTCTCAAATCCCTCGCTCTGGTTCTGGTTCCCCCTGTGAAGCCACTTCAAACGGCCTCTGCCATGGCATATCCCTTTGTGCTCTAAAACAGCAAATATGTGTCTCTCTAAAATGTTTCAGATGCGAGCTCGCAGTGGTCCCAGAGGCACAGACAGCATCGCAGCACAGAAAACACAAGCAGCAAAGACAATAGCTGAGTGTAAAAGGTAGGGCATGTGCTGTTAACGGGCAGGTCTGCAGGGAGAGTTTGAATGAGTGATGAGAGAATATGATAAAGATAATACAGAGACAAACAGAGAAGAGGAGAAAGCAGATAGTGTGGGAGAAATGCTGCAGCAGTAAATCAGTGTGGTAATAAGGAGAGACGGGAGGGAGAGGGGGGCTGCAAAGGTCTAGAAACATATGTTTCAGTTTGTAAATAAAACAGTAAATTGCTATGGATATTGCTTAAATATCTGTGGGCTTTGTACCTCGTTTTTGCGGAAGTTCCTCGGAAATCATTCTGGGACTGCCTTCTTAAAATGCCAAAGCGGCTTCTTAATGTCAAAGAGGCCATCTGGTTCTCGACCAATTCAAGATGTTTGCTTTTCATTTAACGTTTTTCCTCCTGACGCTTCTTTTTTTAGATCAAATGCTTCATTTTTTTGGTGTCATTAATACCAATGTTCATAATTCACAATGGAGCTGTGAGCCAGCACGCATCACAGACATCAGCTGTGAATCCCTGTTTACCCTCTATCACTGGTGGAAAGTAACTAAGTACTTTTACTCAAGTACAATTTTGAGGTACTCGTGCCTTATTCATACTTCCATTTTATGCTAATTTGTACCTCCACCCCACTGCATCTCAGAGGGAAGTATTAAAACGTTTTACTCCCATATAGACAAATATAGTTACTGGTTACTTTGAAGATCAACATTTTATATACAAAACACATGATCAACCTATAAAATATGATGCATTGTTATATATTAAACTACCCAATAGCTTTTCAAGTAACTAAGCCTGTCAAATTTAACTTGATAACGCATTAACGCAAATTGTTTTAATGCCACTAATTTCTTTAACGCATTAACACATATTGCGATTTTACAATTGTAGCAGGCTCAGTATTAAAGCTAGATTGGTACCAAATGTGTCATACTAGCTTGTCGCGTAGGAGGTTAAATAACGCTCCAAACTTTGACCTCTGACCTCAAGATATGTGAATGAAAATGGGTTCTATGGGTACCCACGAGTCTCCCCTTTACAGACATGCCCACTTTATGATAATCACATGCAGTTTGGGGCAAGTCATAGTCAAGTCAGCACACTGACACTGACAGCTGTTGTTGAATGACGGGCTTGAGTTATGATTTGAGCATATTTTTTATGCTAAATGCAGTACCTGTGAGGGTTTCTGGACAATATTTGTCATTGTTTTGTGTTGTTAATTGATTTCCAATAATAAATATATACCTACATTTGCATAAAGCAAGCATATTTGCCCACTCCCATGTTGATAAGAGTATTAAATACTTGACAAAACTCCCTTTAAGGTACATTTTGAACAGCAATTAATTTGCAATCATGCGATTAATCACTATTGAACATTAAAATGCTGCTTATGCATCAGTACTAATAATCCAGTAACTTAACATATTCTGCCACCTAACAAGTATTTTTCCTTCTGATACTTTTAACACAGTGTGTTGCTATATTATATTATACACTTGTTGTTCCACTGAAGTAAAATTATGAGTGCAGGACTTTTACTTTTCATGAAGATTTTAATGTATAGTAGTAGTGTGATATTGATACTTAAGTAAAAGATCACAATACTCCTTCCATCACTGCCATTAATAAACTGATGATACAATGCAAATACCCAACACAGAATTAAAAAAGAAAAAAATCTAATTACTGACAAAAGTAAAAGTAGCAATACTTTTACTTTGGTAGGATGAAAATACTCTATTACAAGTAAAGGTATTGCAGTCATGTTTTTAATTAAGCTAAAGTACAGAAGTATTGGTAATAAAATGTAATGAAAGTATCAAGATTTTATCAAGTAAAGTTTTATCATTATGCAGAATGGCCCTTCAGTTTTGTAATATGATCATGATTATTTATGCATTAATATGTGAGCAGTACTTTAATGTTGTGGTCGGTGAGGACAGCTAATTTGAACTACTTCATACACTGTTAGGTAGTTTTATCTATAACAACGCATCATATCTTATTAATAGTAACTATATCTGTCAAATAAATGTAGTGAAGCAAAAAGTACATTTCCCTCTGAGATGTAGTGGTGTAGAAGTATAAAGTAGCATAAAATAGAAATACCAAAGTACAAGTAGTACTTGAATAAATGTACATGTGACTACTCATTTTGATGCGTCAGCGACATAAACAGGTTTGAGGGGAGACGGGTGGAGGCTCACAAAGATGCAGTGCGTTTTTCTGACATCATATGCTGTAAAGGTGCATGTGTGCAGCATGTAAGGAATGATTTCCCCTCCAGGTTGTTTGTTGTATAGATTCAGATTCAGCTGCTGCTGCTCTTTAGTATGTAATTATACAGGATGTTTAGGACGGTGGTGTTATTTGAATGTATAAACTCTTGTTTCCAGTCTCACCGCACTCTGCCAGACTGCCAGTCAACACTTGAGACAACTTCCTTCCTTGATTCGGGTAGAAAGGAGTCCCATAATTGAATAAAAAGAGACCCCTCCCTCTCTTTACATACCACACAAACACACACACACACACACACACACACACACACACACACACATACACTCACGTTTTTACAGGCTGGTGTATAAACTTAATAGGACGCATTTGGTTCCAAAGCCCCCAGCTTGCTCAGTGGAAAGTGAACCGGATTGTTTTTCAGTTTCTTAATGTCGAAGTTTATAACGGCCAGATAAAAAATGTTGCCATGGTGATTTAACCACAACATCGCAATTACCTTGATGCAATGAGACTCTGGGGGCTTACAAACAAACCAGTGTAATGCAATTAAGATATAAGTACCACCAAAAAAATGTCCTTAAATCACAGAGGAAGGATGCAGGAAAGCAACAAAGAGGGTGAAATAATGATAGTGGCTTCTTAAGGATCAAAGTTACTGATACTTCTATAGTCAATAATGAAAAATGCAGATCCACTTTCCTATACACAGCTGCAGGATTCAAGAGACACATTTCTGCACCAGATATTGTCCAGCGCATGAATAACTTATAATGCACCAAACACTGATAGCGCTGTAATATTTCAGTCACATATTTTTCACATCAACTTCAAAGTCCTGCTATCAAGCGGCTGCATTAATAAAATCATACACTAAAAAATTCTCTGCACCCAAACCCCTCCTAAACTTTCCCTTTGAGGGGCAAAATAAAAATGTGGATGGATGGATTAATTGCCTGACTTCAAATTGCAGCTTATTGACCTGCATTTACTGTTGCGATTGCAATGCTGTGGGGTGTTTTTCCCTTCATAAATGTGGCTCGGACGGGGGTGGGTGGGAAAAGGTGGTTCATTCCCTCTCATGGTGCAAATCCCACTCTAATGCCCAACAGTGACCCCCCTGACCCTCCAGGTTTAGCAGGAAGAAGGATGTGTAGCACCTTCAATCTGCCTCTGTGACACTCTCTCATGTTACAAGAAAGCCGCAAAGCTTATGAAGAAAATAATAAATTGTCTTGAATGCTTTGGAGGAACAGAAAAAAACATATTCCTTGTAAAAAAAAAAAAAAAAAAGAGGAAGAGTTGTTATCCACGCAGATGCACAGGGGATGTCAAAAAAACATATTTTATTAACTCTCAGACACACTCATACAAACACACACGATGCCATTCTTCATTTCTAACATGTACAGAGATAAAGGAAATGCAGCAAAATAATCTCCTTAAGCAACAATGTAAGTTGTCATAAATTGGTTCAGATGAGGACGATGCGACGTAAAGCAACATGCGTGCACATTAGTGGTGTCACTACTGTCGTGAATTAAAGCCATAACCGAGGCCCCGTGTTCACACTTACACTCACTTCCGTCCGTCACACTGATAAAAAATAATACAAAAATCATTCTTTACATTAAAAATGTCCCCTTCACGGTTCACAAATACATCAAACCAGGACATGTGGTGCTTATTACATGAAAGCATTCTCGTTGATGCTGCAGGATTTTGGATGACCTGCCCTCTGCGAGACCCCGACGCACATGTATATAGAACTGATGCATTGTGATGTGCAGGTTTCATCACTTGACCGCTGCGTTGTGCAGCTTGTGCAACTCTTCATCATTCATTAAACCAGAAAATATTTAATATAATACAAAGATGTAAGTCAAGCACACATAATGTACATGGTGTTTAACTGTTGGGAGGGTGGCGCCCTCTAGTGGCTACAGCGTGAAACTGCGACTGATAATCACCACTGAGGAGGGCAGTTCCCTTCACTGAGTCATGAAAAGCATTACCATATTTTGGATTTATGTTGTCATGAAGAAATTGTGCAGATGCATGACTAAGCAGGGTGCTGAGGAAGTGAAAATCCTTCAAGGATCATATAAAATAGGGCTGGATTTGTCTGTAAAGTGGCCGAGTCAGCAACAAACCCTGCACACATAATAAAAAAAGGAGGAGGAGGAGGTGGTTTGGGCCAAGAAGGCGAAGGAGTAACCAGGATCAGGGTGCTCATCCACAACACAAAGTATTTCTCCTCTGATTCCTCTTAAAATGTCCTTCATCACCTGTCAGGCTGGGAAGCCAGCACAGCGAGTGTACTCCAAAGTCTGTGTCGTCACTGCGGGATGTTTAGGTGCCCTTAGAAGTCACTGAGGATGCTGATGTCGGCGAACTCTTTACGGTAGCGGTGAGCGGACAAGGTGAGCAGGAAGGACCACTTGAGGCTCATGAAGCTCCACACACAGGACAGATAGAGACTCCGAGGGTTAGTCAGGGCTGTGGGAGGGACAGACACAGACCATGGACATTAATCTGCTGCTATAATAATCACCACTCCTGCAAAGGCTCGCCACAATATGTTGGAACACGGCTGCAGGGATTTGCTCTCATTCAGCCACACGAGCATCAGTGAGGTCTGCCACTGTCATTTTAAGAATGACTCTTAAGTAAGCTTTAAAGATCCAATTTAGGAGTAAAAAAGTTCTTCCCTGAAAGTGACAAATAAGACGCATTTATCAAGCGACTTACTGCGAAGTGAGTGACTTTTGAGAGCAAGTGATCACATGATTGATCACATGTATGCTCTGCTCTATTTTTATCTTTCACTCACGTCCATTTTTAGCAGTGTGGTAATGCAGCCCAAACTGTGAAAAATCGACCAAAAAAAGTATGAAACGGAGACAGCAATATTTCCATTAATAGTAACCCTGAGGAATGAAAATGCACTGCATGTTGCATTTTGTCTAAGAGGAATGACACTTTCTGACATTTTCTTATCTGGAGAAACTTTCTCCACCAATTTCCCTCAGGGCTGTCAAAGGGCATTCTGGGAATTGTAGGAAATCTGCACATGAAGTAAACCTAAAAGAGTCAGGTTGAGGTGGTGATGAAGACACCAAACTCCACCGGGACTCTCCTTGTCCTGCATCTTTTAGTATCTTTGTTTATTGTGATTATTTGCACTATTGCATGCTTGAATGCTTAAATACAGCAGTAAACATCAACTGTGACATAAACATCTTTTGTGTTTGATCCCTCTTTTGTGAGCCACTCTGGGTCTCCGCCAAAACATTTCAATTACGTATTGAAATTTCCACTTTGTGTGTTCTGTGTGATTGATGTAGAAGAACTTACACTCCTTGTTGCTGATGGCAACAGACAGGAAAGTGATGAAGGCCACGACTGCTAACAGAGAGAAGAAGACCCCGATGAAGAAGAAGAACTTGAGGCCCTTCAGCCAAGTCCTCCAGTAGTCCTGCAGGTACATGACGTGAGTGATCAGGGTCCAAAGAGCCAGCACACCTGAGGGGCAAACACAACAGACACCTTTCACAAGACTAAATCACGCTGTTTTGACCTAATAACTACAAATTGGTACAAAATTTCTTCGCACAGCAAGCATTTTGAGATTGTTTTTTTACAGGCAGCCATTATTTCTATGTTACGGTGAAGACCAACCTATAGAAATGCTTTACTTTTTTCTCTTTGTTTGTGTTGCATTGTTATGCAGTTGCAATAAGAGCCAGAACGTTCTGAATAATCCAAACATTCAAACTCTTATTTTATTTTATTTCATAAACCCTTAAGACAAATAATACGCGGATGTCATGAAAGCGATGAGAATGTTAGTTTCGAGCTTTAAAAAGCCTGATTTTCAACGACTGACTTTCACACCCTTGATGTCGTAGTTTCATTGAATGCACCAACACGGAAAACTTTTCAAAATCGCTCTCTGCTGATGAATTACTTGATCGGAGAAAGTTTTAAAATCTCTGAAAGTCTCATACATTACTGAAATGAATGGAAATTAGTGGCAGCGTCTACATCTAATATCTGATGGTTTGCTTGTAGAGTTTACAGCAGGCTACAACATACAAAACCATCTTTAAAGCTGATATTAGCTGCTCATATGTAACAGCCGCTGACCTGAGTTTGTATGGTGATGAACTTATGATGGTATGAATGTGCATTTTCAGACACATTATGACACAACAGGTTGCCAATTGCTGAGTTAATGAATCACACTTCTCTCTACATGTTCCCCTTTTTTCATTTTTTACAGCCGCAGTGAATCTCTGCCACATGTAACAGTTAACCCAACTGGTGCCAGGTTATTAGGGGGTTACGAGGTTGACTTCATGTATGTAGGTCACTAATCTTAGTTGTGTGAAAGAATGAGGACAAAGCTACATTTAAAGAGCCCAGACGAGTCAGTTTGATCTTTGGGAACATGTAATATGTCCCTAAAACTGATCCCAGTACATCCTGTGAACAGATGAGTACAGAGGTCATAGATAATAATTGACTTAACAGTGGCTCAAAGGTCAGATCCATGGAAACAACACTTAATATAACCCAAGATCTAACTTTGTCATTATGACTCCAGACTCATAAGGTTCATACTATTGTCGTCACATTTTATCTAAATTAATACCAAACATTTGCCTTTAGTTTTATGCAATTTTGTGTCTTCCAAGCAAACACTGGTTTCTGTTTATTTAAGCACAATATCAAAATCAACTTGCAGAGACTTGAAATGAATGATAACCAAAAGATGCCCGAAAGATGGGGGAGGATAAAAAACACTATTCAAAAATGTGAAACACCAGAACATGTTTTGAAAAATTGTGTAAATTAATATTAAGTACAGACGGTTTATATGTAGGATGACATGTAGATGCAAAACACTGATATGGCACTTTAAATATTTCCTATTATAATATTTTATAACCTATGAATAACTGCCACAATAGCTCACTAATTTTGCAAAGTGTGAACCATGTTTTGATATTTCTGCACTTTAGAATACCTCTAATCTCCAATGTTTTAATTAGCTTCTATAGTTATTGTTTCATGATTCCTAAAGTGGCCTTTAATCAATTAGGGTCAAAAAATGACCCTTGTACACACGACAAGCTGAAACCTGTCAGATAAATGAGAAAAAATGTTGCAGATTAGCAAATAAAGACAAAAAATATAATGCAAAAAAACTATACAATACTTATTAATACAATAACGTAGCAATAAACACAATTTAGCAATATACAAATCTTAGCAATACACAAAAAATTGCAATACACAAGAACTTAACAATATAAAAAAATAGCAATAAACAAAAAGATTTGCAATAAACAAAAATTGCAATATACAAAAATTTGCAATATAAAAAAAATAGCAATAAACAAAAATATTTGCAATAAACAAAAATTGCAATATACAAAAATTTGCAATAAACAAAAAATTAGCAATATATAAAAACTCCATAATATACAACATATAGCAATAAACCAAAAATTAGCAATACCAAAAAAAATAGCAATATACAAAAAATTTGCAATATACAAAAATTAACAATAAACAGAAACTTTGCAATACACAAAAAATGAGCAATAAACAAAAAAATTAGCAATATACAAAAATTTGCAATAGACAAAAAAATAGCAATATACAAAAATTTGCAATAAACAAAAACTTTGCAATATAAAAATTAGCTATAAACAAAATTTAGCAATAGCCTCAAAATAAGAGAACTGTTTACTGTACTTATATGTATGTGAGATTTAAAATAATAATAATTTGACTTCATTATATGCTGTTTATCAGGTTGACATCTCTGCCCTTAAAAAACAAGTTTGACCTGTGATCTTTGTGTAACTACAGAGGCTCATTTCGCAACCAGTAGGTTTATTAAATAGGACACCTTCATCACTGGTGTTTTAGCTGAAAGCTGGAATAAAAACATAACAGGACCCCTCTGTGGTTTAGTGTAACAAAGCTATAAATAAAAAGCATTGTTGCAGACAGAGGCAGTGTTTACTGTACCTGACAGTCCTCCCATGGCTGCAGTCCACGGCTGTCTGAACGCGATGTTCCACACCAGGAAAGCAGAGAAGCCCATCAGCATGCCAAACGAGGCATAGCCGATATTAATGTGTGTTTTATTAACAGCCATTTTCACTAACACAAAGGTGGTAGGAAAGCTGGGACACGAGCTCGACGATACGACGAGTGTGTGTGTGTGTGAGTGTGTGTGAGACTGTGAATGTGTGTGTGTGAGAGAGAGAGAGAGAGAGAGCAGCAAGCTGGTAATTTTAAAACAACTGCATCCGGGTACTCTGCTCAGGGGCCCAAGAGGACAGAATGTGACTAAGTGTGTGTTACTGCTGACTAATGATTGTTGATAAGTGTGAAACATGACAAAGCGTTTCTGATGAGAATTGTTGTCGTTTGATGCTAAAAAAAAACATCAGTTACGTCATCTGCTACTAACCAACGAGATGCTGCAGCTGCATCACACAGTGAGCGACTACAGCGCCCCCTACAGGAGCACAGGACGTATAACACATTACTGATCTTTAATACATTGGAAAAGTATGAATTTCTCTCCATGGGTTTCTTAAACATATATATTTTTTAAAATATGATGTTTTTCCAACTTGTGATATGGTACTATAAAAATGCAAACAAATCAACTGAAGTATTATACTGCAGAGTATAAGGGCCACATTGAGGGGAAAAAAGATTTCGAGAATAAAGTCATAATATTACGAGAAAAAAGTCGTAATTTAATGAGAATAAAGTCATACTATTTCTAGAAAAAAAAACCCGTAATATTACGAGAATAAAGTCATAACTTTATGAGAAAAAAGTCCTAACATTACGAGAATAAAGTCATAACTTTATGAGAAAAAAGTCCTAACATTACGAGAATAAAGTCATAACTTTACAAGCAAAAAGTCGTAATTTAATGAGAATAAAGTCATACTATTCCAAGAAAAATTACTTTATTCTCATAATATTACTACTTTTTTTTCTCGTAAACTTATGACTTTATTCTCATAATATTATGACTTCTTTTTCTTGTAAACGTATGACTTTATTCTCATAATATTACGACTTTTTTCTCGTAAACTTATGACTTTATTCTCATAATATTATCACTTCTTTTCTCGTAAATGTACGACTTTATTCTCATAATATTATGACCTTTTTCTCGTAAACTTATGACTTTATTCTCATAATATTACGACTTTGTCTCGTAAACTTATGACTTTATTCTCATAATATTATGACTTTTTTCTCATAAACGTATGACTTTATTCTCATTATATTACAACTTTTTTCTCCTAAACTTATGACTTTATTCTCATAATATTATTACTTTTTTTCTCGTAAATGTACGACTTTATTCTCATAATATTATGACCTCTTTCTCGTAAACTTATGACTTTCTTCTCATAATATTACGACTTTGTCTCGTAAACCTCTGACTTTATTCTCATAAAACTACGACTTTTTTCTCTTAAATTTATGACTTTATTCTCATAAAACTGCGACTTTTTTCTCTTAAATTTATGACTTTATTCTCATAATATTTCGAGTTTTTTCTCGTAAACCTATGATTTTATTCTCGAAATCTCAGATTCAGTTTTTTTTTTCCTCAATGTGGCCCTAATACTCCATCGTAGTAATAGGCCTATTCTTTTCATATCACTTCAAAATGTCATGGGCAAATAAAATTCCATAAAGCTGTACTGAAGCCTGATTCATTTTTAATAGAGCTCAAATCCCAAACACAATCTATGAGAGCTATTGAAAACATATTTTTTTTCCAAAAATGTTTTGATAATCATTGAATTCAACCCTGCACTTATTTGTATTTTGTTTTAGTTCATACATTTATTTAAGTACTATAATTATTTGAATTGTTGAATATTTTGAATTTCTTGTATTTCTAGTATATTATATTGCCTGTACACTATACTATATTATATACAATTATACTATATAATTATACTATATAATTATTATATTATATTTCTATATGACAGAGATGAAAGGTAATAATTATAGTTAAACAAGTTTAGGAAAAATAACTTAGATTATATGTTTAGCTCAATAAGGACGCTGGTTACTCATTAATGAATGAGTTATGGAGAAGGGGTGGGATTAAATAAGTTTGTACTTCTTCTCACTCCTTTTCGAATATGTAAACCAAGGCAAGTGTTTGACAATTTCTTTTGCTTATGATTTTCATTGTATGTGGATACTGCTTTTTTTCTGGAAGTCCACTCGTTGTATGATGATTCTCTTTTTTTTTTAATTATTATTATTATTTTACATGTTCGAAATAAATTTGAAATGAAAAACGAAATGACATAATAAGATTATGTAGGACGCCGGAAGTCATGGAAAAGCATTGTATTGTACGGTACAAATCCACTTACCTGATAATTGATGAACGTCCTGAGGGGGGCGCTCATGTGACAAGCTGAATGCCAAACACCAAAGAAGAAGAATTTTCCCAGCGGAAGTTGTTTTTCTCGTGTTCCGGTTCTGTGTGTTTAAGAGTCTGCGCCTCTGCGCGCTTCTTTCGCAGTCGTCGTCGAGAAGTCCAACTCTCTACTCTCCAAGATGTCGAACCCCAAAATGCAGAATTTCCGGGGCTTTCTCACTGAGCGGTTTACCACCGTTGCCGTGGAGATATTTGGAGAAATTGAAAGTATTATGGAGGCGTACTGCGATGAGAACAAACGCCTGCGGAGTGTACTGCACATGGTGCTCAACCCCGAGATAAAGCTACACAAGATAGGTTTGTCACTTTCACTTAAACCTACAATGTAGCTTGAAGTAAGTTAAAGCAATGTGAAGTTAACGTGTCTTTGCATGAGCCTGAAAACGAGCTAACTTCAGCTAAACTAACACAATGTAACGTTAACGCCAGCAGTCTAAGTTAGCCTAAGTTGCTTTGTTAATATATTTACACGCTGTATTTTATGTTACGCCGTCTTTGAGAGGAACATTGGTTCTTGTGTAAGTTATGCAGCCACAGTCTGTCCATACCATGCCGTCTGTTAGAAGTAAAAGTAACTTACTTAGTTTGTAAGTGAACTTTCACATTTGATATAGCGTCGAGTGTAAGTTTCTTTGTGCTGTGATCTTGAACGCAACACTTCGACAGTGCTCTACTTAAGTGCAGCTGTGAGGTGATTGTTTGTGTAGCGTTATGCTACTTAATAGTTTTACTAAAGTACTTTTCCCCAACTGTAAAAACTACTCTTAAAATGAATCATTGTTTGTTCAGGACCATAGTGATGTACGATACTACGAAGCATGCATTAGCTGGCTCGACGAAACCTTAAACCCCCAACCAGAGATAATGGGTGGTGATCAACTTCCTTTGTTAGCCCAGGTAACAAAGGAAGTTTGTTACCTGGGCGTTGTTTCTAATAGCCAGCAGGGGGCGACTCCTCTGGTTGCAAAAATAAGTCAGATTGTATAGACGTCTATGAGAAAATGACCCCATGAATGACAAATTCTTATTTTATTCTAACATTTTAATTATTCTATTGTTATTTTTTACTGCTTATTTGCACCAACAAGCCAAAGCAAATTCCTAGTGTATACCTGATACACCTGGCAATAAATAAAGATTCTGATTCTGATAAAATACTACCAAAATGTCAGAAAAACTAAAAAATATCTAGAGTGTATGAGTGTATCCAAACCTGAGTGCAGTAAATGGGCATGATCAAGCAAAGACTAGAGATAGCAACGTTGTCTCCCTTGACATCTGTCCTACAACTTTTGTTTCAGTACTGTGGCTTTATACCTTTTTATACCCAAAGTGAAGCAAAAGATGTATAGTTAATAAGTATTTTCCTTTTTCCCCTCAATAGATGTTAACCCATGCACTGGAGCAACCACAGATGTCGGAGAGCTGATCCCTAAGGTGGAAATAACAGAGCCATTGACTAAAAAGCCTAAAGATGAGCAAATTGAATGTGACATAAGTTGGGGCTCAGAACAACAGCAAGGGCTGGGGGTAACTGATATCTTTACTACCCCAGCTTGTGTGAAAAATGACCCAGAAGAAGATGTCGGAGAGCTGATCCCCAAGGTGGAAATAACAGAGCCGTTGACTAAAAAGCCTAAAAATGAGCAAATTGAATGTGACATAAGTTGGGGCTCAGAACAACAGCAAGGGCTGGGGGTAACTGATAACTTTACTACCCCAGCTTGTGTGAAAAATGACCCAGAAGAAGATGACGCAAGCATGCCCTGCATCACGGACTCATTCCACGTTAAAGTGGTTGAGTTAAACCCCAACTCTTCAGGTACTCTCACAGCTGATGAAGATGACGACTGTTTGAAATCGGACTCGGATGCAGATTCCCCACAGCTATCCAGGAGCGAAGAAAGCTCAAGTGAAAGCCAGGAACCTCAAAACCATGATGTAAAGTCAAGGAAAAGCTTAATGGTAAGTTTGTTTCCATGCCCTAACATAATTATAATAATAATAACTTTATTTATATTGCACCTTTCAAAACTACCGTTGCAAAGTGCTTCACAAACAAGGAAAATAAAAGAAAGCAGGAGCAATCAGATATAAGATCACAGTCAGCAAATAAGAATAACACATAAATCAACAGAGGTAAAAATAATGGAGAGATAAGATAGACAACAGATAAAATAATTAAGAAAAAGCCAATCGTTAAAAGTGAGTCTTGAGAGATGATTTAGAACAGGGCTGTGAGTTTTCTAGTCTAAGTTCCTCAGGTAAGCTATTCCACAGCGTTGGCGCCTTAACAGCAAAACCCCATAGAGAAAAAGTATTTTATGAATAAATCTGACTGACGTATGCGACGATGTATTGAAAAAAAAGCCAAATATCTTGAAGATAAATGGCTTACATTAGTGTGGGTCACCAGTCCGTCCTCAAATGCCGCCACATCCTTGATTTTGGAGCACTGATGTGCGTACTGGGGCAGAACAATTTTCTAGTTGAAAGCAAAATAATGTAGTTGTTAAGCTTTCGTATGCAATTTATCTGCGCCATTCTATTTTTATCTTTCACGCGGTAAATATTGCATTTGGTTGCTAAGCAACGATCTTTGTTTCTGTCACTTTGCCAGCGGTCTGGTGCTGTTTGTATGCTAATTTGTTTACAGATACACATTTATTGATTAGATTGGCTAATCGCAACAACAAATTAGAATTGTTTTTGTGCTGCCTACTTTATAATGTCGAGAATGAATGAGATGTATGACACGACAATCTGCCATGGCTTTGGAGGTGCTTCAGAACTTGGACAGCGACGATTCGGATGGAGGGGAGCTGTCGGATGTTGAAAGTGACGGCGACCTTTCCTGGGTCCCAGAAAACTCGTCATCCTCATCAGAGAGTGATTCGGAGTCCATGCCGACGAAAAAGAGGCGGCAACTTTCACCGGAGACTACGGATCCAGATGTTCCGTTCGCGGCTGATGTTCCAGGTGAGCCCCGCTGTCCTGTAGGCCCACCAGCTCTTGAGCCAAGTGAAGAGCTCAGCCCGCCCTTGGAGTCATCTCGGCCCAAGGCTGCTGTGGAAAAGGGGAAGGATGGGACGGTGTGGACGGTCCTTAAACCAGCTAAAGGTCCAGGGAGAAGGCAGAGACAAAATGTCCTGTCAGAAGCCGCTGGCCCCACAGCGCACGCAAAGAGCAACATCGACGATGCGCTCACGGCCTTCTTGTGTGTGTTTGACGGTGGCATGCTGCAGCACATCAGGGACTGCACTGTGGATGAGGCACATCGACACAGTGGTGACAGCTCATGGGACCTGACAGTGGCTGAACTGAAAGCCTTCATAGCCCTGTTATATATCCGTGGAGCACAAGGGGCAAAAAACGTGGAACTGGGCAGCCTGTGGTCGGAAAAATGGGGCTTCCGGTTTTTCAAGGAAACCATGTCCAGAAATCGCTTCAGGGAGATAATGAGGTTCCTGCGGTTCGATAAAAAGGAGACCCGACATGTGCGTCTACAGGATGACAAGTTTGCCCTGGTGTCGGACACTTGGAACAAGTTCGTTCAGAACAGCGTAGCCTGCTATAAGCCCGGTGCCAACATCACTATAGATGAACAGTTGTTCCCCACCAAGGCTCGATGCAAGTTTACACAATACATGGGGGATAAGCCTGATAAATTCGGCATCAAGTTTTGGCTGGCTGCGGATGTCCAGTCTAAATACATGCTGAACGGGGCTCCGTATCTGGGAAAGGAGGAGACGGGGAACAGACGTCAGCTCGGAGAGAGTGTGGTGCTGAAACTGGCGGAGCCGTTCCTAGGGAAGGGAAAAAATATTACCACTGACAATTTCTTCACCTCTCTCAAACTGGCCACCGCCTTACAGGCCAAAAAGACCAGCCTGGTTGGCATTCTGGGGAAAACAAAACACGAGTTGCCCCCCTCTGCTAAAGAGCAGGCGGAGCTGTTCAACACAAAGGTGCTGAAATGTGCTGATGCAACGCTCACCATCTACCAGGGAAAGCCAAAGATGAATGTGTGCATTCTGAGCTCCATGCACACAAGTGTGGGCGTCACCGAAGGGCCGAAGGCAAAGCCAGAGTCGTTGAAGTACTATAACGACACTAAGTACGGAGTGGATGTCTTAGATCAGATGGCGAGGGCATACTCCGTGAAAGGCGCCACACGTAGATGGCCAGTGGCTGTCTTTTATAACATTCTCGACCTGGCTGGGATCAATGCCCACATCCTCTTCAAGGAGTGCACCGGCACCAAACTAACCCGGGGCAAGTTCATGCAGCAACTGGCAGAGGAGCTGAGAGGCGACTTCATGGAGGGGAAAGGGGCAGCATGGCAGTTGGTACAAGGTCCCGGTCAGCAGCAGAAGCAAGTACCGCAGCAGACACCAAAACGGAAGATGTGCCAGGTTCGGAGAAACTGCAAATATAACAAAACCCCCGACACCTGCCGCATGTGCAAAAGATCTGTGTGTGGAGTCTGTACGAAGAGAAGAGAGGTGACCTGCTTTTACTGTGACTGAATGTGTGAATTGTTTTATTGCTCTACAGCCTGAACTACGTTCTTGGCTCTTTTTTTTTTTTTTTTTTTTAGATCAGCTCGTTTCCAGCTTTTTAGATTATTTTTTGTGTTGTAAATGTGTTAAAATAGAATGTTTCATAATCAAATAAGATATTTGATTATCATTGTTACATTTTTTTTTTTTTTTTATTGTTCTGAGTTATGTTGAATTGAATTTCTCTACAGAATAATACTGGTGTGAATATATGCAATCATTACGGTTTACTATATGTGATGATATCAATAAATGTATGATTAAACTTGTTCAAATGTATATTTTTGTTATTTTTTTATTTTTTTTAAATATATTCTAACAATAAATGCATTAATCTCTCAATTTGCTATTTATCATGAGAGATTATAGAGTTTGGAATCAAGCGGTCAAAATGACAATTTACGGCAATTCTATTAGTTATGGAATTCCTGCACTTCTAGTGTTAAGCCTGACTAACTAACTCAGTATAACTTGAGATTTTCTTCTCAAACTCTTCCCTGGTTTCATTGTCAGCATAAACCAACCAAACTCTTACTCGATCAAATGAGACTGCTACAAAAAGATATAGGTTCCAGGTCTGAAGATCACCTGGAAATATCCTGGAAAATGATTATATAAAAAACTGGGAAATCATCTTGATGCCTTTAAAGTGGCAGTAGGCAGTATATGTTTGGCATCATTGGGATAAAATAACCCTTCAGCATATGGTAATTCAAGTGCTCTGAGAGATAACTAGACTTCTGCACCTCCTCATGGCTCTGTTTTAAGGCTTTAAAAAAAATCCAGCCCGTGACGGAAGATCTTGCAGATGCTGTTAGGAGCACCGGAGGACACAGAGGCACATGTTTTTTTTTTTTCAGGTTACCTGTTTCATGTACTACTGTCAGGATATAGCGACCGTTTTATAAAAATAACTTTTTTTAATCATATTTGCTCCAATTCTTGCCTACTTCAGCCTTAAAGCCCGCTTCCAGACAGTTTTTCTTCCTGTTTTTTGGTCAACGTTTTTTTTTTTCAAGCAGAATGGGGGTGTGGTTAATAGTCAGATGTAATTCATTATCATGGCAACCAGATTGCATTGTTTTTCAACCCAGTCTAGATGAAACCAGTTTAGATGAATTTACTATTTACCAGACCACAAATGAAAGAATTAGCGCAACACACCAACTCTCTCTCACTTGCTCTCTTTTACTGTCTCCTCGGCCACTGCGCACCGGAGGACGGATAGACATGTTGCAGAGGTCCGCTCAGCTCCCAGTACCGACACCACACCAGGCTGCAGTGTGATTCATTTATTTCTCTAACGGGACTTTTCTCTTGTTTTCTTTTGGGCTGAGAGTTGTGTGCTCCCCGTCGTTCGGACCTGTTAGAGGCCCGCAAACCACCAGTATAGAGTGCTTTCCGTTAATTTATCTCCTGGAGGTGACGGTAAAGAAGAGCGAGTGAGAGAGACAGTCAGCGTGTTGTGCTAATTCTGCCGGTGGGATTTAGTGTAATCCACTGCGTTGATTGCGCCTGTTCACCGCACACACAAATGCCATTGTGAAAATAAACAACACACTAAAGTAAGGTGGATGAAAATAAAAATAAAATGAAAACCCTGTGTTGGCTAATGCAATAAGTTGGGCTAGCTAACTACACCTAACTAGCTAACTAACTAGAATGACAAACGGACAGATAAACAGATTTATTGGTTTACTGCTGCTCAGACACAAACGAGCATGAGTGCGCCTGTGCAAGCTTGGAGGATGACGTATGACTTGCAGCTTCTACTATAGTCATATGTCATCTTCCCATTTTAGCAACAACCTTTTTTCAACTTTGAGCAAAAAAATCAAGCTATTTGTCAAAAATTGTTTGGCAATCAACTTAGTCAGGAAATGACTCAGGTAAATATGGAATATTATAGAAATGCCAAAATACACTGGAGGGGGGCTTTAAGGACTGGTATAGAGTGTTTTGTTCACATTGCAATCCTGGTTTGTTTTTAACAGCTGAAGCATGAAATAATGACTTTTTCTTTTCTTACTACAAAATGGAAGAAGCCAAAGTGGTCGCTGCAGAAAACCATGCTAGAATTACCAAGGTAAGAAAGGGGAGACTCTGAATGACTACACTTTTTTATGTATTATTATTTTTGATTTATTATATAGCTAATGATATTAACATGTTTCATACAGGATGAAACCCCACCAATCTTACATTCCTGACCCAGCTGAGTGCCAGTCCTTTTTGGCAAGGCTCACGGAAGCCTTCAAGGATTTTCCAGATGACCAGAAGCCTCTGATAACCAAAATGGGCCTCACGGAGAAGGTGGAATTGGTGGACTGTGCTTTTGGTAAAGTCCCCAAAGGCTGCACCCTGTCCTACCAGTGTCCCGTGCCATCGAGTCGGGATTACGAGATTCATGACGACGCTCCCTCTCGACCGCTGCTTCCCCTGGCTCATCACAGACTGAAGCCCATGTTGGCTTTCCCTACCCTCAGTGCCAAGGAGCAGGAACACGTGAACGTCATGCAGATCAACTGGGAGGCAGCGCGCAGTCTGGAGCACTCGACGCGTGGACGCAAGGACGCCGTAGAGGAGCTGCGGAATCTGCGCTTGACCAGCCGTTTCAGGGAGATCTGCAAGCTCAAACCGGGAAGGAGCAATGCGGAGCACCTGATATTCAAGATACAGAAAGGATTACCCAGGTGCAAGACGGCACAGATAGAGGAGGAAATGAAGGCCGAAGCTCTCCGGGAATACTGTAAACATTTGTGCGTCAACTGGTCCCCCTGCGGTTTGGTTGTCCATCCGAAAGCTCCGTGGCTGGGGGCGCTGCCCGACGGGTTGGTGTACGACCCAAAGGAGACGCCCAATTTCGGGCTGGTGCACGTCAAATGCATCGGGTTCCGGAGCTTCATCGAGTGCAGGTTCCTGTTCTGCCGGGACGGAGTCCTGCAACTGAAGAGGACCCACTCGCACTATTGGCACATCCAAGGAGAGATGATGGTGACGGGCACGGAGTGGTGCGATCTGTTGGTGTTTGCCGGAGAAGACGTACTGGTTCAACGCATCTACCGAGACACTGCTATGATCAAGGTCATGAAGAAGAAGTTGGAGGATTTCTTTTTCTATTACTACTTGCCATGTCTGTTTTAAACTGGCGTCACAGCTTGAGCATCATCACACTGCTGACATACGCTAGGGGGCGGGACTTATGACCTACAGTGCAGCCAGGCACCAGGGGGCGATCCAGATGTTCTGGCTTTACTTTTGGGAGCTGTCATGTCGTCCATCTTTATATACAGTCTATGGGTTAAACAGATTGCAAACTACTTGAATGTGATATTTTTTTCTGACCACTAATGTCCTGCTGGCTTTATTAAATATACAGGTATATTTCTTACTAGTTTCATTCAATCTAGTCAAGAGGAAATTTTTTATCTTTTGTATTTTCTTTTACTTTGAAATGACTGTTGAGACAGCCAGATCCTGCAATTCGAAACTGAAGTTGAGTTTATATTTTCCATGTTTACCCGTCTTACTACTCTCCAAAGGTGCCCTGTTCTAGTGCTGCACCTACTGTAAAGATTATTTTATATTATTGATTAACCTTCTGATCATTTTAAAATAGTGAAACATGTCTACCTCAGTTTCCCAGAGCCCAGGCTCACATTGATTATATCTGATGGTATTCCCTTTACTATCATCCAAGACTAAGAAGACCAGCAAATATACACATTTGAGAAGCTGGAACATGAGAACATATTTGTCATTTTTCCCCAAAAATGATTGATTAATTGTTTATTTTTTGTATTTTTTTTATGTCAATTTGTCAACTAATTGTTTGAGCATTCTTTCTCATGTTGGTTGGGTTAAGTTTTAAATCACATATGAGGCATTACAGGTTCAAATGTTGGCATAAATGGGAATTTTCAAGAGAAAACAGTAAGTGGTATCTGATACAGAACATGACTTTATGCAAGATGTTTGAATGTTGAAAAATAAAAATTATTAAATAAAACCTACATTTAATTTCTCCTTTCAATGTTTACACTTTCCTTAAACTTCAAGTCCTTTCAGGTTGTAACCTTTGAACAATAGCAAAAAAACACTTACACCACTTATTCAGGTCCTCTGAGGAGGGTTATGAGGGTCTTAACGCACTCACACACACACACTCGACACAAACTAGGAATCCATTAGTACCAACCATATCTAGCTTGTCGTGAAGGAGGTTAAATAACGCTCCAAACATCTGTTAAATTTTGGCGAGGAAAAACTGCCATTCCCATTTTCAAAGGGGTCCCTTGACCTCTGACCTCAAGATATGTGAATGAAAATGGATTCTATGGGTACCCACGAGACTCCCCTTTACAGACACGCCCACTTTATGATAATCACATGCAGTTTTTTACAGTCATAGTCAAGTCAGCACACTGACAGCTGTTGTTGCCTGTTGTGCTTGAAATTGCCATGTTATGATTTGAGCATATTTTTATGCTAAATGCAGTACCTGTGAGGGTTTCTGAACAAAATGTGTCATTGTTTTGTGTTGTTAATTGATTTCCAATAATAAATATATACATACATTTGCATAAAGCGAACATATTTTCCCACTCCTATGTTGATAAGAGTATTAAATACTTGACAAACCTCCCTTCAAGGTACATTTTGAACAGATAAAAAAATGTGCAATTAATTTGCGATCAATCACGATTAACTATGGACAAACATGCGATTAATTCCAATTTAATAATTTAATCAATTGACAACCCTAATTTTTGTATTTCTGATTTATGACTAGAACAACTTAACACATTGCTGAACTTCAAATTAATCTTCAGGTTCCAAGCTTTCAGATGGTGTACACCACTTCTATGTGATATCTACTGTTGACCTGCTATCTCCCCCTAAAGATCCCCAGTACCCCCTAAAAAACACAAAAATGGGTCTATGGTGGAGGGGGGTGGAATGGAAATTGATGAGAGTTGTTGATAAGAGTATTAAATACTTGACAAATCCCCCTTTAATGCACATTCTGAACAGACAAAAAATGGGGACGTGAAACCACTACTACTGGCTAAAACACAGCACTACGACACACACACCAAAAGAGGGCAGTAAGTCACATTTGTGTTTACTTGCTGCCATAATGATGAAGATGAAGATGAAGAAGAAGAAGAGGAGGAGGGGGGGCAGGAGGCAGCTGCCTGGTGACGGGCCGAAGTGAACCGCTCCCCCAGAGCCGTCAGTCTGAATCAACACCACCGGACAGCTCGGTGTAAATACGGTAGAAAACGTTTACTACTCACGGCCGGGAGACACGTTTTACAACTTGGAGCCGATTAGTTGGTAACGTCAGTCCGTTAAACCCGTCATCGTCGGTGATGATGTCAAACTGAGAGAAGAACACTGTTGCTTCGAGTTTTTAGCGATAAGTAACGTAACGTTGACGACGTTAGCTGTAACATCAGGTATCTGAAGCTGTAGGTAACCTCCGTGTTTACGGTCGCTCCAGTCTGTCACGGTATCCACAACAAACAACACCAGGTGGCCAGGTACTTGGTGAAGATGGGTGACATAAACCCATCAACGTCCCATGCATACCAGTCGGAGGTGAGTGTTTTTATGTGACTGTTTCCCGGTGAGTAGTTCGCAGACACGGCTAACGACGTTAGCAAAACGTCAACGTTGATTTGAGGCTGTCACCGCACCGTGTAGCAGCAGCTGCCCGGTTAGTTAGCCTTAGCTTAGTGTTGTCATAATGCTAGCTACTGCTGCAGATATTAAAATAAGTTATAAGCATTCAGACGAGCTTGGTTCAAGCTGTCAGTGCTGTAAGTTGCGTGTAAGTAATGAGTCACTAGCGTTACTTTCAGATGCTACTTTGTGAGCTTGTTGATGCTAAAGCTAAAGTTAGCTTCATCGAAAAGAAAACATTCCATCATCATTGCGAAGCAGGCTAACATTAACGATTGCTCACTAAGCGTCGTGTTCACACCATCTGCTTTTATCGTCAAGTAACAGTCTGCTAACACCGATGCTTTTATGCCTCTTTATGACTATTTGACAGTATTTAATCCGAATTGATTTGTTGCTTCGTAGTTTTGTTTTGCTTGGTAAACTCCACCGACACTGGCACAGCAGCAGCTAGCTTCTTAGCATTAGCATTAGTTACTTATTTGCTATCTATTGCTAGCTGATATTAGCTGTCGTTTTTTAGTTGGTTAATCGGTGGTGGGGGGTTGGTAGGGAGATTCCCCTGACGAGCCGAGAGAGAAATGTGTCCATGCGATTAATCAAACTTTAGCATATTATGTTTTGTCAACATGTCATTTTTTTTTTAAGTTTCGTTCAGTTTTGGTACGTCGCATCGAGCCGACGCTGGATGTCAGTGAGCAGAGTAACGTTATGGTTTGATGCAGCTAATGTTGAAATGATTTGGTTTGTTTCAGGCTTTCAGTCCACCGTACAGGAGGAGGAGGACAGTAGAGGATTTTAACAAGTTTTGCACTTTCGTCTTGGCCTATGCCGGTTACATCCCATACCCACAAGAGGTGAGTAAATATAGCCTGTAGCTACACTTAATCTTAACGTCATCTTGTAATGTTAGTCCACTCGTTTTATTCAGCTACATTTAGTTACCTCTGAGGGCTGTTGTATTTAGTTACTGTATGTTTCCACATGTAAACAATGTCAAATAAACGGCTGAGAAAATGTCCTGGTATAAATTAGAAAAACCTAAATAAATCAAAATACACATACAGTGGATAACATATTTCTAAAATGCATCAAAGACGAAAAAACACACACATACCCACATTTTTTTTAATGAAATCAAAATGTTTGTGGTAAATTAATGAAGACAATGGTTGCATCCAAAATTCCATACTTACATGCTATTTAGTACGCTAAAACAGTATGTGAGATTTCTAGTATGTCCAAAACCTTAGTGTGAAACCAATAGGACGTGAATTGCATACTATTTCCAGTGACGTATTACAGTATGCAATGCTGGACACTGGTTTCATGAGGTTGGCACAGGTTACCGTGGTTACACGTCTACAACCGGCAAGGAGGCTCCCAGGAAGTGACGACGTAAATTATTGCTCAGTGCGTCAGAAAAGATATATACTGCCGTTTATTCACACAAAAGTATGTTGAACGATAGTACATCTGATTTCGGACGAAGCCATTACATATACAAAGAATCTGAAATGGACTGTTTGCCCCCTGGGAAAATCGGTGGATGGATTTAAAAGGAAGCGCATGTTTAAAACATGTTATATAAATCCTGCACATCTGTTGTGATTGACATTGAGCAGTCTAGACTTTGTGTTGGTGGATGTCATTATCTGGAAAGGTGTAGTGAAACTGCTGGCATACTATCTATAAGTACATATCGTTTATTTAATCTTGAATTGTGTGGACTCCGTAATTTGGATACGAGACGTTGAGTTCTTTTCTGCTCATTGAAATGCGTCTTCCATTTAAGGACAGGGAGGCAGATAGCCAGACAATGAGATTATCTTAAACTGATTCTTTTGTCACTGTACTTTCTCTGGTTCAAAATGTTTATTTTAGTTTCAGCACACCCTCTGCAAAGAACTAACCCTTTCCTTACAATTCACATGGCAAAAATATCTTTTGTATGCAAGATTTCAGTTATGACTCAGTTATTGGTGTAACACTTGGCTTCATGGCCTACTGCCTAGTTTGCTGGATATGTTACATTTAGATCCTTCTCCTACACTGCTGTCACCTTAACCTGAGTCCTGGTCACACTGTCCATCAGTTTATACTCATATTTCTCCCCATAACACATTTATACACATTTATTATGGTTGAAAACATTGGTCATAGTAACAGCATAGTCATTGAAACATGCACCTCCACTTCCCAAAACATTGAATCCCTGTCCTGTTATTAAGGGAGGCTGCTTTTACAGTGTTGGATTTACTGTCTGTTGTTACACATAACTTTTTTTTTACAAACTCCCAACAGATAAGACCCTCTAGGTGGCAGGGATGCTCTGGTAAAGTTTTCATAACCTTCATGTTGGACAAATTAACTTCCTCTTCCTCACCATCACCAGCGGAGGTGTTTAGATTCTGACTCATTTTGTTCAAGTTGTGGTTGTTCCTTCGAAGGTTTTTCTGTCACCGTGTTGCTCTTCTGTTTCCTTCTAACACGTGCTAGATTTGTTTTTGTTTCAGCCGCCTCTGTCTTGTGCACATTTCGTCACGTGGTGCAAGGCCGTCTTATCATTTGTTGATACTTGATGATGGTTTTATGCACCAGAGCTCCTTGCTAATGCAAATACAATGTAGCTATCTTGTTGTCATGTTAGAATAAGAGCTCATAGAGGTCTGAATAAAGTTGTAAAATGTAATAATATGATAAATAAAATTTGGGCCGTAAAAGACCAATTTTGGTGGCCTCTGGCGCATTCTAATGACACTGCTCCATCATATACACTGTAAAGGAGAATTAGGCTTCTTGTGTGTTTTAGCCCACACAGTCTGTAAATAGCTATTCAAATTTAAAAACCACGCCATTCCTGAGGGATCAGAATCATTAGACTTATTAATTGATTAATTATTTATTGACACCTTCACTTTAAGGTTTATCAATGAATGAACAAATTAATGAATTAAATTATGTACATTGCACTTTTTACATTGCCCTTAAACGTCTGTGTGTCGTATATGGAAAATGCAGCGATTTCATTGGACTTTTTAATGCTTACTACGTAATCGTCAAGTTGCTGCCGACGGTGTTTTCCGAAGAAGCCCGTCAAATTTCACCTGGCTGTGCAATCAATGCAATTCTTAATGTGTTTTGACATCAATTATTTTGCTAATATTTGTCAAACATTGAAGACAACTCTCCGCTCTCTACTCTGCAGGACACAACCCCTCAGTGGAGCGCGCACATAACACATTTCATATAGAGCATCTGGGGGCGGGACTTATACAGACAGATAAGCACGTTTCTCTATCATCATCATCATGCTCGCAATGTTTTGGAGCGGAGGCTAGTGCTCGTAAAATGTACACGGATAGCGAATCACAACTTGTTAATCAACACTATTTTATTAGAATCCAAAATGTATATAATAAAGTAGCCAGCTGTACTTAAATGAGTAGTCGGCTACTTTATTATTTTTTATTATTATATTATTATTATTTGGCCGGCAGCCGGCGCTTATGGAAGGCTCTGACTTTAGCATTGCCTGCAGTCTGATTGCTGCTCACTCTTTTGAAATAGATTCATAACACCAACCATGCTGATTTTGTTACACAAAAAACAAAAACAGTTCCTGAGGACACAGGGATATTCATTCAGTTAATACCAATTATAATTATAACCAAAGACCGCCAAATCCAAAACCTTGTAGTCTGAAGCTGTACCTTACCCACACACATACCTCTAAACTGGTACAGTATATCATAATCCTTGGTACAAAGGCAATGTATTGATTGGTAATGGGGGGATATTACAGGATATGGTTATCTAATTGTTGAGTCGATGTTTGCACTCACTGACCCCTAGTTGTGCCATTTATTGTTCCAGGACTCTCCACTGCGCAGTAGTTCCAGTCCTCCCAACAGTACAGGCAGCACAGCTGACAGTGATGGCTGGACCCCTGGACCCCCAGCCTCCTGCCCCCAGCGCCCTCCAAAGGTCCCCCAGGACAGGAGCAGGAAACGTCCACAGCCAGGAGCCACAATGTCCAGTCACGCCAAGAACGACGTGAGTTGAATTGATGTCGCATCATTAGCGTTATATGTTCACCTTCATCCCTTTAACCCCTTCAAAAACAGATCTCCCACGGATGTTTAAATCAGTCTAAAATAAAAACCATAATAGCCAGAGCATTAATTCTTTTTGTAGCGGAAAACTAAGACTTCTGTCTTTTGCGTCGTCACATTGTACGATCGCGATGATGTCATTACGCTATGTTACGTGTGGTACAAAACGTGGTGACCACATGCTGTGGCGACAGAGTATTGCCATGTAATGGCTGCGGAAGATCATTGTTAGCATGACCCTGTTTAAATGAATCTATCAAAATGCCTTTGCACTCGATCTCTAAAACTAAAAAATGCACACAGTTCATATAACTTATGGAGTGTTAAGAAATATTTTGTTCATGTTTCTACATTTAGAAATCTTTTGGATCAATATGTTTTGTGTGTTTATTTAGTAACAATTTAAGGAAAAACAACATGTCAGATTTTTGTTTTATTTTATTTATGACACAATTTCAATACTTTGATCAATTATTATAGTTTATTACACGGCTTTGTTGAATACTCGATTCTGATTGGTCAATCACGGCGTTCTACGGTCTGTTATTTCTTTATAGCAGACTGTTGCTATGTATAACAGACCGTTGCTATGGGCGCAGTTCTGATCTCGGACCATTTTTGTATCAAATTATTGATTTCTTAAGTAAGTAGCCGTGTAATAAGCGGCACAATGTACAGCGAGCCGGTCACTGTTGTGAAAGAATCCCCTTCAGGGCAATGCGGCACCCACCCCTCCACCTCTCCGCGTCCGGGTGCGGCATCGCCCTGTCGGGGTTTCTTTCACAACATGACTGGCTAGCTGTACATTATCCCTTACTTATTGACTGACATAACCTCGTAGCTTTGGTTGTACAGATTTTAGGGATATGAAGCATTTGAAGATACTCCAAGAAATTACATCACAATAAGCAAAAATAGGCACTGGTGGACCATTTCTATTGCAGCGTTCAAAGGGTTAAAAATACGTGCCCCTTTTTCTCTTCTGCAGCACACAATCACCACCCTGCACCCAGATGACCGCAGGAAAGCTGAGAAGCTGAAGAAGAAGAAAAGGAGAAAGGAGAGGGAGCATGCGGCTGGTGAGGAGAGCGGGGTTCAGCAGGCTCACTCAGCCGTCCCAGAGCTGCCGTACCCCGTCTCCTTTGGTGGCCGAACGATCAAAGAAGAGCCTGAAGATGATATCAGCATTCCCCTCCACCCGCAGAGCCTGCACAGTCCAGCCCCCTGCAAGGAGGAGCCCAGTGAGGAGCGTCGAAACTGGGACGTTCAAGACCTTGAAGAAGGAGTGGTGAAGGTACAGAAGCTGGAGGGCCTTGCAGGAAACAGAACGGTGTTCCGCCAGGGGAAACAGGTGGTGTTCAGAGACGAAGATGGATCAGGAGAGGATGAGGACATCATGGTGGACTCAGGTAAGGTTTCTTATTGGTGCATATATTTTATGGCTGCAACTAACGACTATTCATTGTCGATTAATCTGTTGATTATTTTCTCGATAAATCGATTAGTTGTTTGATCTATAAAACGTCAGAAAATGGTGAAAAATGTTGATCAGTTTTTCCCAAAGCCCAAGATGACGTCCTCAAATGTCTAGTTTTGTCCACAACTCAACGATATTCAGTTAACTGTCATAGAGGAGTAAAGAAGTTGGTTAGTTAGTTAGTCAGAAACCTTATTGTCCACATTCTGAAAATTGTCTTTGGCTTCACCACAATCAACATGAGTTACAAATAAGACAATAGTAAGAAACAGTAAAAACATTGGAGGAGTTTGGAGTTCAATCATATACAATCAAATACAGTTTCGTAGGCCTTTTACAAATGTACAATGTGCAAATTCAGCGCAGGGTGGGGGGTGAGGAGTTTGCCCTGTAGGCTACGATTAACTATGTATTTAATAATTTAACTGCACTTGGGAAAATGATTTCTTATAGACATTTTTGGTGGCTCGTGTCAGTCTAAAGCGCCTTCCTGAGGGGATCAATTCAAATTGTGGGCACAATGGATGGGACGGGTCACTTGTTATGTCAAAACCTTCATTTTTGGTATTCAGTACATGCCTGCTGCTTAGTTGCATCTGTGGTTTCCCTATAATTTTATTGGCCGTGTTAACCACTCTTGACAGTTTCTGTTTACGTTTGGTATTCACGTGTCCGTACCAAGCGACGATGTTAAAGGACAAGATGCTTTCCACCAGAAACCAGAAAATATTCACATTTAAGAAGCTGGAATTAGAGATTTTTGACTCTTTTTTTCCTTAAAAAATTGCTCAAACCGATTAATCGATTATCAAAATAGTTGGGCGATTAATTTAATAGTTGACAACTAATCGATTAATCAATTAATCGTTGCTGCTCTACATATATTGCACTGTTAAAAGTTTGACGAAGTGACCAAGCTTAACTCGGCCTATGCTCTCTCCTGTCCTCTCAGACGACGACTCGTGGGACCTGGTGACGTGTTTCTGCATGAAGCCGTTTGCGGGCCGGGCCATGATCGAGTGCAACAAGTGTAACATCTGGATCCACCTGTCGTGCGCTAAGATCCGCAAGAGCCACGTGCCAGAGACATACGTGTGCCAGAGCTGCCGAGAGTCGCACGGAACCCTCGATGCCCGCCGCTCCCACCGCTCGCGCATAGGCCCGCGCAAGCATCTGCTAGACTGACCCCCAGGCCGAACCCTGAACTCTGACCCCCTTCCACTCCTGCTTCCCCTCCACCTGCTGGACTGACCCTTCGTCAAATTCAGGTCTTGCACCCTTCAGTCTCTGTCCTTCTTGGTCAGCCATGAACTCACATTTTCTATGAACACTTTGGTGGACCTATCCCTAAAAGCCCTTATCCCATTTGAAAACAGTTTGAGTGCTATTTTAGATTTACTAAGGTTTGTTCCTGCTTCCCTACAGACTCTGTGCGTAAGGCAATCACTGAATGGATGTCTGTCTGTAGATGACATTAGCATAGCAGCAAACCTCTACTGTTGGTGTCTCGTGAACACTGGAAACATTTGAACTGCCATATAGAGAGAGAGAGAATACCCTCACAACTGCCACCCACTATGGTGCATGCTGGGATTTGTGGGAAAGACAGTTTGCACTTTTTTTTACAGAATCCATATGACCTTTCTGTCATATGGCCAGGTATGTCTTTCTGATTAAACTGGATTTCTCTTACACGCGTCTTGTTAAACGATTAACTGTTAAAAATGAGAAAAACAAGTTAAGCCTTGTGTTTTTTGCTTCAGATGGTGCTATAGTATTAAGCTGAGGTATAATCCAATAGAAAAAAGATATAGGATAAGAGACTAGAGTCTGCATCCGCTTCATATGTTTGTTGTTCTGTTTTGTTGTTTAAGACATTGTGAAAGAATATCATTGAGGCTTGAAGCCCGTACAACCGAACCAAGCACTTGTTCCTCTCCCTTCTACTTCACAAACCGTCTTCCAGCCTCCGCTACTCCTCTGAATCACTATGTTTCTTGGCCACACGTGAAGCTTTCACACAATTTACTCCTCATGTTTAAACAGTGTTCCTATTTCACCAGAGTTCTCTTTCTGATGATGTTTTTTTTTTCATAATAAATAACTTATTTCACAGATTTAAAAAAAAAAAAAAAAAAAAAAAAAGCCACATAACCGACGAGATTCAGATGACAGAGTTTTCAGTGAAGGTGTTTTCTTTTGCCTCTGGTCAGTGTTTCTGCTGCATTTTATGTTCATAAATACTTTTATTTCCAAGCCGTTATTTAAATTCATAACCGTTTCATGCTCATGACAGAGTTTTTAGAGACGAGTATGTTAATAGAAGGGAACTCCTATGGCCGTCCTGTTAAAGTATCAACAGATAAAAAGCTATCTTAACTGGAATAGTATTGTTAGAAAGATTCTCTCAAGAGTCCAGTTGAAATTATGCATGCGAGTGTGTGTTTGTTTCAGTGGTTGACATTGCGAGGGTGTTGGCAAAGCATGTGCTGCTATGGCTCGACTAAAGCTCCATGGTCTTTGGTCTTTTGTAAGACGGAGTAATGGATATCCGCAAAAAAAACGTGGGCAGGGTCGGTTTGTTTTGTTTGTCTCTGAAGGGTCAGATCAGAAGAAGAAGAACTCTGTCTCTTATCACCTCTCGCTAACGTTTTCACAGCAGTATTCATTTACTTCCGTATGCAGCGGGTTTTATGGAAAAAGATGTTTTCCCTAAAACTTGGAAATTGGATTTTAAGCTTCGTTATTCATGTGCCATCTGCTGTTGTTTCTGATTATATAAAAGCCATACTGTAGTGACAGATTTTAGACTCAGAACCTTTATATTAGTCCAGGTTGGGATTTTACAATGCAGAATCAATGACTTGACTGGGCAACGACTAACACACACAATGAATGTTTGGTATGTTAAGAACACACGACCTTCTAAGAGTTCAAAGTGGTTAAGCTCATCTCTGCACTCTTGTCTTCTGGTATTTACAAGTGTTGGTCCACTGGTTCGTACCCAGCAATCGCCAGATCTTAAAAAAAACATCAGGTCGTGATGTTTTTAAGATGTTTCGAGACCTAAAATTATTTGCTGACTCTCAGGACGTTTGTGTCCTGAAGAGAACCTGAAGAGACGTCTTCAGGCATTTCTAATTTTCGTCTGCGTCTTGAAGACATCAGTGTAATTAATGTTAGCAATGCTCATTGTGATACAGCTCGTTTATTCTGATCTTGGGTTATCCTATCCCCTTATTGAGAAAGCGTTGTCTGTACTGTGGTGCAAACTGTTTCTGTGAAACTATTGTAAACTATTGTAAATAAAGAGTTACCATTTTAACTTGTTGCTTTTTGTCTTTTTAAAAGGACAGTGTGTAGGATTTGGCGACATCTAGTGGTGTACCCCTCCGCTCACTCCTCCTTTTCCAAGACTGCTGCGGTAACGTGAGCCGCTGAATGCAAAACCAACGCCGTTCGCCTCGCTCAGAGGCCATCCTTACCATAATAACACTACTTTAGGAGCAACAGATGTCAGACGGCGGCTCACGTTACCGCAGTTTCACAAGCGTGTCGGAGAACTACGGTGGCCTTCAGGTAACGTAGAGCTGCGAAAGGATTTGTCGTTCTGTACAGTGTTAATTTTGCCAGCTATTTTAGATTTAGTCTTAGTCTTAAAATGAAAATGAAAATTAGTTTTAGTCACATTTTTAGTCATTTTTATCCTTCATAACTTGTCTAGTTTTAGTCAACGACGACTCAAAATGTTTTAGTCCAGTTTTAGTCGCCGAAAAGTCTATTTTAGTCTAAATGTTTTCTCTCTTAATTTTTTCATCTTTTTTTTTTTATTTAATCTTAGTCCTTTTAGTCATCAGATTACATTGAACATTTCTGTCATTTTAGTCAAACTTATTTCACAGAACATTTTATCTTATCTGATGAAAAACACAGGTTGAATGATTAAGAATGCAGCTTTGCAGTTAGTCTGAATCCTCCTGACTGTGCTCATTAATGATGCGCGGATCAGTTTCACCCATCCATCTGTTATGAGAGCCAGCCCGCCGGTCCAACATGTAAATATATGCGCTACTCAACCACCCAAACCCGACCCGAAAAACCGCCAACTTTATACATTATAGTAGCACGATTGTCAGGATTGAGGTGTGAGACAAGAAGGACAGAGACCGTTGTGTGTGTTTTGAGACAGACAGAGAGACAGAGAGAGGGGAAGAGAAGGTGGAAGGTAACAAAAATAAAGAGATTTTGGTAAAGTTTTTAAACTACATTTTCGTCTTTTTTCGTCAACGATATTGCATGTTTGATATCGTCACCGTTAGTGTTTAATGACGTCGGTGTCGTCTTGTCATTGTCTCGTCTTAGTCATGGGAAAAAAGGTCGTTGACGAACATATTTTGTCATAGTTTTTGTTAACGAAATGAACACTGGTTCTCTGCTACTGTAGAAACATGGCGGACTCTGTGAAGAGGACCCGCTCCATATGTAGATATGAAGGACTCATTCTACAACACAACGATTCTTAGTTTCAGGTGATTATACACTAATGAAAACATAGTAATGAATATTATATTCCATTTCTGCTAATAGATCCCTCAAAATGTTACACACTGTTCCTTTAATACCACAATGCATTTTTTTTTTTTAAACCATCTTGGTCCATCTGCAATGCCCTGAAAATCAAACAAGAGTCTGATCGCTTCATGTTTATTGTAGTCTTTACAGGACAGACAACACAGGCTCCTCAACCATACATATAGTTTACACACTAGTGTGGGTCAGTTTGGATGAGGGGCTGGAGTGTAACAGCAGGGAGCAGTCTCTCTGCTGGCCTCATGGTGGCACTAGAGCAGAGGTGACCAGCTGACCTGTCAAAATACTTTACAGCACACTTAGAAACAAACGAGAAAAGACAAATACTACAAACAGAATCAGTGCAAAATGGCTGCTGTAATAGTGACCCCGACCCCCGACGCAAGACTTATAGATCTCACTGTAGAGACGGACATCCTTCCAACTAAATACCAAAACGTATCCATCTCAGAGCTTAAAGTTTTTATTTTTGAGCCTACCCACACCTTCTGGTCAATCACAGCAATGGAAAAAAAACTAAATGAATCAATGGAGGGCACCATATAAAGTCAACCAGACTAGTCATAACTTCTTAGATGTAAACTCTGGAGTTCAGTAGAAGTGTACAGCTTTAATTAGAGGCTCTACTTCCATGAAACCTAGCCTCCACTTTTGTGCAAAATATTACCTTTGTATTCAATAAAATACCTTTTGCATCCTACAGTAGTAGTTTTGATAGTGTTTTCAGGGATTCCCTGTAGCCCATGACGAGGTCTCCCAACAAAATGAAGAATAACTTACTAACTCTCGCTCTTTGTCCTTTTGTAGTTACAGTGTCAATCCACAAATAGGGTTTATGTGAACTGAAAGTATAATGTGCATTTGATATTAAAAACGTTGGGACTTCTGTGCAGCAACACCTATCCGTATCTGAACAGAAAGTGCATCATAGGATATTAGATTTCCCCATGTCAACCTCACCACTCTGATAGGAAAGTAGCTACAGTAGAGGTGAGTTACTTATCACCTAAAAGCCAAGTGACGAGCACGGTTTCAGCATCTTATACATTATCATGTATAAGATGCGACATGGCATTAGCAGATTAATTCTATGCTTAAATAAAAAAAAAAAGAAAAAAAGAGGGACAGAGAAAATCAAATTAAAATATATGGCACAGGACTGGTGTACAAACTGAACAACGTCAAACTAATAAATGTGCCATAATCAGTAAAATGTTTTTAGTGTGGCTCAAGTCAGCTCCAGTCACAAGTTATTGTCCGTCACAGTGTCCATTTCAGCAGCAAACACAGCCTTGATGAGGGAAAGTGTTGACCTACGCCCTCTACTGGTCGCATCACAACCACAAAATCTTAATTCATATCTCCATTTTTTTGCTAAATTATTACAAATCCATTTTCTACCAGTAGCTGCTGTTATCAGGGGCTCAGGGCTTGGATGTACAAACTATAACCATCACTTATTAAAAATCATTGTAAGAAATTCTGCTGGGCTGCAACTGCACAGCGAAAATCAATGAAACACTGACGCAAATCAAATCGAAGTGGAACTTCTGCCTTTAAATTGCAGCCTGGCGTGAATTATTTATAAAATCTGTATGAAGAATTCAAGCCCGTCTCTCCTTCGGTTGGATCGCTACCATCAAAGGGCATCTTCATCACTTTCCCTCCTCCGACTTCCACATCCCAACCCTCACAGATATCAGTTTTGAGCACCAGTTTACACATGAGCAGCAGACGAGTCACTAAAAGGCATAATAAATTAGGCAGACATTTCAACATAAACATGAGTCACGCGATCAATCCTCAGTCCTGGCCCCGCCTCAGGCTCACTGAGACATGATCCTGCATAGTAGTACTCTAAACATGGTATAACGTTATTAGATTCAAACCTACCGGGGTGATACACATACAGGACAAAAGACTACAGTGATATGGGGTAAAATTACAGCTCATTTGTATATACTTGACATAACAAATGTCAAGAAACATCTTTATGTGCACTTTTAAGCTCATCGTTGACGGGAATGGTCACCACGTCCGCGGTGACCATCAGCCCCTCTGTGTAGTGCATATATAAAACTATGTTCAGGGCCAGTGTCTGATCTCCTGCAGCCAGGCAGACATTTGAGCAGCCCTGTCAGGCGTAGCGGACTAGAGACACAAAGGGTGACACCTTGTAGAAACTCTGAGCTGACTCCTGTATTCTGCTGAACCTCGGAGACGGCCCGCGGGAGAGGGAGGAGTGGAGGAACTCGATAAACAGATTCACTAATAACCATGACAGAAGAGGACCAGAGGAGAGAAACAGACTTATTGTTGACGTGTCCCCTCCATTCTTGGGTTCTCCTGTTTACACAAAGTCTGTTTTATCTGCGTCTTTGCCCTCTGGTGCTACAACAGCGGTGGGCTCCTAGGACTCGGCCTCAATTCTGTGAGCTGGAAAGACAAAATACATATAATTTGAACACGGATGCAGGTTGTACAGTAGTAGTGTGCAGTTATATTATAACAACAATGGGTTTTAGGTAAAGATGCTGTCATACTAACATTGCTTGGGTATCCGTAGCGACTCGACGTCTGCAGAGATGACTTGGTGCATGACACCTCTGAACTGGTACAGTAACTTGAGACTCTTCTCCTCTCCTACACAGGGGTCGTAGAAGCCCGGTAACCCCGCCTGCACACAGGTGAACAATGCATATGCATGCATGCAGATTTGTGGATAATCAAATGGACACACTGACATGTAAGTAAACACAAACACACACACACACACACCTTAGAGGCCTCGGTGAGGATGAGTTTGGAGTCCTTGACCAGGCACTGCAGAGGCACAGTGACGTCGATGACCTTTGCTTTCTCCTGCTTCTGGCTGGTGTCTGACACAAACTTTCCGTACCAGGCATTCAGGATGATCAGACCTAGACAGTAAAATACAGTGTTTAGTGCTTTCACGTACGGACATGGCAACCTGTTTCAACATTTAATCGAACCACACTCCCTATCTGTAATTACATTTTAGATGTCCATAATAGCATTTCTCCGAGTCAAAACTGTATTCTCACTACTCAGAATGGTAATTAAAGATCCACAATAACATTCTTACTAGTAGAAATTGTATTTCAAGATATCTACAACTTTGATTGTACTAGTGAAAACTAAATTTAAGTTATCTTTAAATCCTTAAAAATTATAAGAGGCCATTTTGACACTTAATAGCGAGACTGGATATGTATTGCAGATATCTGTAATTCTTCCTACTTACACTAACTTACACCAACATTTCAGATATCCACAACGTCATTCTTCGTAGGAAAAATGATGTCACTTTTGCCATTGATATGTATTGGGCTTTCTGTTTCAGATATCCTCAATTGCATTTTTGATATCCAGAAAGAATATTCTGGATATCTGCAATAGAATTCTTACTAGGAAGAGTTCCCATTTCAGATATCTACAATCTAATTGATACTAGTCATAACTGAAGTGAGCCACTTTGGCATTTTATTATCTTTTTGTATATCCAATACAATTGTGGATATATGCAATTGCACCGTTTCAAGTCATAATTTTAATTTTTAGATATCCGTAATGACATTTTTACAAGTCACAATGTATTTTGGATGTTCAAAATTACATTATGGATATCTGGAATGTTTTTTCATTTTGGATATCTGAAATTAAAATTATGACTAGTAACAATTAGATTGAAGATATCTGAAATGGGAGTTTTTCTCTCGTAAGAATTCTATTGCAGGTATCCAGAATGATCATTCTAGATATCAAAAATGCAATTGTGCAACATCATTGGGAAAAGTGACGTCAGAATGATGTTGCGGATATCTAACATGAGAGTTGTGGATAGGAAGAATGTCATCGTGGATATCTGAAATGTTCATTCTGACTAGGAAGAATTGTTAAAACGGCTTGCCACAGTATGGATGTGTATATATAAATTATGACGTCAGTTTAAAACAGAGAGCAGTACAGACGGATTGGAATAATGCACAGGATGTGACAGACATTAGGAGTGCACAATTATGTGCTATTGTGTGAATTACACATACTTCTTGGACAGAGCATCCAGAAGGTGCTGTGAACACAACACACCACAGAGTGACTCTTCAAATAATCACATGCACCCTCTACACAAATATAACAGGAAATCCATTAGCACACTGAAATTATAGTCTTGATTTACGCCAGTGTACACTCTGGTGCTCTGTGCGAAGACTTACAAGCTTAACCTATGTAAACACTGCAGCATGGAGATGGGCTGCATCATCAGAACTTGCTTCACAGCGGTAGGTGAACTTAGAAAAACAGCTACAGTATATCACGCAGCTAACGCAACCATGAGAAATGTGTTTGAATTACACATTTGGAGTTTTGCCAAGTTTTGGCTGCAAACTTAAAAAAAAAAGGTTTCAGTTTCTCACCCTGGTGTAGCGTCTGCGTGTGTGTGTGTATGTGTGTGTTCCCTCACCCATCTTGGATTCTTCCGCTTCTATGATTCTCCTCACAGACTCCTGCATCAGCAGAACCTGCAGAAGAGCCGAGGGAGAAAGAGGAGGAGGAGGAGGAGGAGGAGGAGGAGGAGGAGAACGAAATAGAATAGGATAGAAGAGAAGTTTTCAGACGAGATGAGGAGAACTGAACCTAGAAACAATGATCAATGATCCCCCCCCCCACACACACACACACACACACACAACGAATAACTGTGTGTTTGCATGTGAGGACTCACAGCAGACTCTGCCTCGTGCTTCTTCTTGGCGATGTCTGTGGCCGAGCTCTTCCTCTGCAGCTCCAGATCTCTGAGAAGCACAAAGCAGACATCAACAATCACCCACTGGGATTCTCACTGTGGAGGCTCTCTGTGATGACAGCGCCAGTGTGGAAGAAACCCCCCGTAGTATTAACGACACCCAAAATCAAAATGCTGCATCTCTGCCCAACTGTGTAGCTCCCTTCAGCTGATGGACATTAAGTTTCATAATCAAACTCAATTGTGTTAAAAACTGCAAAGCTTGAGGAGTAGTTCACAGGATTTGGTACACAGTCAAATTTTTGGCAAAGTGAGATGCTGATTGAGTGTCAGAGGTTATGAGGACGGGAGATGTACTGACTGCTCTTTCTGTGCTTGTGTATAGGGGATGATGATCAGTCTGTGGATGACCATGTAGGCCAGCAGGGGCCCCGCGGTGGCGTAGAAGACAGCACTGGGCAGCAGCTGATCCGTTAGGTGGACTGGAAACAGGTACGTCTGACTGGCACGCGACAACCTGCACGGACACAGCAGCACAAATATACAGACACACATTAGATACCGATGCAGGGAGATAAGGATCCACGAGAGGATGAGATCATATTTTTGGGGTTGGCCAGTACTTGATCTTGAGTGTGACTCCCTGAGGGACCCCGATGCTGACAGTGGCTGACAGGACACTGTGTCGGCTGATCTTCCTCTCTGCTCCATATTCCACCACGGTGCCAAACCAGCCTGTCCTGGAGAGGGAGGAACACAAAGATGAACATGAGAGACCAGGAGAGTTACTGTAGGCAGCTGCTGAAGACAATAATACGAGCAGAGTAGGACAGAGTCTATGATACAGCCAGTACAACCAGAGATTAAAATGAAATAAATAACATAATATTAATAGAAATATATATTTTTCAAAATAGTTAAAATGTTTTTTTCTACAAAATCTGAAGAGCAGCCCCAAGTTAATGAAATCAGTCATTTGCAGGTCACATAATTAAATGGTTTATATATTGTAGGATGTTTGATATGTAAGGTCATAAAGCTCAAGTTCTCATGTTTTGTTCACTAATGATCATAAAAACAATATATTTTTGATCTTGACATTACTAGGATTCAAAAAGACAAAGTATTATCTTGTAATTATGAAATATTTTTTCATGGTGTCAAAAAACAACAACTTGTAATGTCACAATCATTTCACAATTTTCTTGCAATAACAAGAAAATGTAATTAAAAAACACTTTAAATCCTTCTAGTCACTTAAAGAATAATTTAATACCAGGCAGAAAAGCAGCATTTTCAGCTGGTGTTAAGTTGCTTTGACGATGAAATTCTATCAACTAATCAATATATTATAATTTTATTTTGCATCGTCATATTATTGCACATTGCCTGCCTGGTAAATCAGTTGATTTACAGAAAATAAGTCCTTTGAGACACGATGAGCAGACAGACGTACTTCACAGAGCCTTTCACTTTGGTCTGGTCCTCATCCTGGAACTTGTACTGATAGCTCATCATCAGGTAGGAGTGAGCCACACCCAGCTGGAAGAAGTAGTAATACAGGATGCATATTAGTAGTGAAACAATAGCAAAATCTCAGGGGAAAGTAAGTCAAATTTCAGTTACAGTACAAACTGTATTTACCATATTGACAGAAGGAAGCTGTGTACTGTATATGTCTGCCTATATATATGCATTTGTGCTTGCGCTTGTGTTTGTGTGTACCTGCAGAGCGAGAGTAAAGTGGCTGCTCTTTGTGTCTCGGACCAGGCTGGTGGTCATGGCGCTGTTTGGCCCCCAGCGCCACTGCAGGTAACCCATGGTGTTCTGGTCCAGGTGGCGCGCCGTCATCAGAGAACAGCTCGGCCGCAAACCTCGAGGAGAGAACTGCAAACCGCACTGGGCTGTCAAGAAACTGGACAGAGGGGAGATAAACGAGAGGACATTAAAGAGAATGGCGTACATGTGTTAATGCAGTATGTATTATAGTCAGCTATATCAAACTATCAGGCCTTACCACCGTTGAGTGATGTTGCGAAACACCTTTAACCCAATGAGAGGTCCAAGTATGTCTCCTGCACCCAACTCCACCTGCAGAGACCAATGCACAGAAACACGTGATTTCTACTACTTACTAAAATAATCTGTAGTATCCCATCCTAAGATTTAACACAAGCTTTGTAGTTTGTGTGCATGTGTGTGCATGTGTGTGTACCTCTCCCCAGCCCTTGGCTGACGTAACCCTTCGTACGGTCATGTTAATGTTGCCCCCTCCGTTCCCATTGTGCGTAGAGAGCGAACCAGACAGCACTGCCGTGTCAGAGTTCGTCAAAGGAGCCTGAAGAAAGACAGGAAAGTTGCGCTTGATAAAACAGAGAATACTACAGCAACCCTGGCTCAGGTAATGCTAAGTGAGTGTGCGTTTTGTTGCACCTCTATGGACTGGGAAATATGCATCTTGTTGATTTCAACATGAGGAAATCCTCCTCCTGGCATCTCTTCAAAGTCCTCATCATAGCGGTCAAAGAGGTCCGTTGCATCCACACCCACGCTGATGGTGCCCTGAATAATGAGGTAGTGAAGGGGGAGAGATTGACGGAATTAATTAGGAAAGAAGGGAAAGGGTGAGGGACATAATATAATGAATGTGGAAACCATCCACAGTCAAAATCGAGTTGTGTTACACAATGTAGTTAGTAATATCTGCATGAAAGTGGCGGCCCACACAAGAAACACAGTGAAAGTAGTGAAGTTGACGGATGAATGCGGTGCAGTTGTGACTGAGAAAACCTTGGGGTTAGTTCTTTGCTGCAGTCTCCTCTCTTCTCTTTCTCTCTGCAGCCTTTCGTACTCCTCTCGGATTTCTGCTGGAGTTCTCTTCCTCTCCACCACCTACACAGCATCACCACCATAAGGTATTTGCAAAGAAGATATGTTAATGTAAAGTATGTATAATGTAGCAGCAAAACCCCTCAACTCTAAGACAAAAAAGTTTATGTTAGAAAGAATACATACCTCCCAGCCTTCCACCTCCAACCCTTTCTTCCCAAAGAGGTCATAGATGGCTCTGGAGTGAGCATCGCTCAGCACTGAGGGGAAAGAGGGCAGATTACGGTTTAATTTATGTAGGTGTTTTGTGCTTGTGTTTGAATGGCATTTTTGGCAATAAAACGTTGAACTAAATGGTTTAAATCCCAATTGGTGTATACCTGCAAGCGTGCTTACCTTCATATGCCTGGTGCACCTGGTTGAAAAGCTGTTCAGCCTGGCTTTTCAGCTCTGGGTCTCGATGTTTGTCAGGATGGTAGAGCATACACAGCCTCCGATATGACGCCTTTAGCTCCTCCAATGTAGCCTGTGACAAGAGAGAGGACAGGTCTCACTCCTGAGTAGGGCTGCAACAACTAACAATCATTTTCATTCATCTGCCAAATATTTTGTTGATTGTTCTGTAAAATGCCAGAAAATGTAAGGTCTTCAAATTGATATTTTTTTTATCCAATCATCATATAAGACGCATTAAAATAGGAAATCTTCACATTTGAGAGGCAGCAATTTTGTGTTGCATCTTTGCTTATTTATGATCAAAATTATTGAAGCAATCTATTTTTAAAGAAATTGAAAACAGATAGATAGATAGATAGATAGATAGATAGATAGATAGATAGATAGATAGTAACTTTATTGATCCCCAGGGAAATTCAAGTTTCCAACATCACAGTTCCATAGTGCAAACATATTAGTAAAAACGTCACAGGTAAGTAGTACACATGTTAGTAAGAAAACGTCTCAGGTGAGTAGTACACATATTAGTAAAAAGGACACAAGTAGTACAAGACACATGTAAGTAATACAGAGTATAAAACAAAAAATGCTATGTGCAAGGGAACTGTTAAAAATGAATATAGTGCAGGGTAAACAACTGAGATACAGGACTATTTAAAGAAAAAGTGAATGTAGTGCAGAAAGTGATATAGTGCTGGGTGATAAAAAAAAAAAAAGGAGATATAGATATTAAGAAATGTCAGATACCAGTGTACTAACATTAAACAAGGAATTAAAGTATGACAACGTACTTCATGTTAGGCTATGGTGTCTGCCAACTACCTAATGTTACCTAACGTTATCCAATTGAATGTCTAAAGCATAAGTCCTACAGTCAGGCCTCTCCCTGGTTTATAGAGAGCTGAGATTTGAGAAGGTACTCATCGACACAGACATGGTATTTTTTTTGCAAAAATAGTGCAAACACTGCCTGCATTCAAGTAAAGTAGAATGAAAATCCTGCTTTTCATGCCTCTGCAGCATCAATGGTGCTGATGAAGAACACCGTTATTCAACCGGAGGGTGGATGCACCGGCTGCAGACCGGTTTTCCTACAATGGAAATCTACCCGACAGTCACGGCGAAAGGTCCGTCACCGTTCGGCGTCGCTATAGAAACTGAATAAACCCGTACCTCTTTCCTGACGTTGAGCAGAGAGTAGTAGTCCTGGTTATCAAACTCAAAATCATCATCTAAGCACGCCGCCATGTTTCCCGTTTTGCTTAAGGTCCCGCCCACCGCTCCAGTGTTCTGGACGCTCATTGGCTCGTCGCATGAGGGAGGCGGAAGTAGTTCTGTCGTCCTCTGCTGGTTGTGTTTTGAGTTTTTTGAGCTCGGCGCCCAAAAAAGATTTGATACCTCCATCCACAGCCCCCATACAAGAAGAAAGTGGATTGCTAGGAGTGTCTTTTCTCTGTAGAAGGTATTGTATTTGTCCGTGTGTGTGTGTGTGTGTAAAAAAAGAGTTCTTTCCTTTCCTTTTTCTCTAAAAAGCAACCGGTGAGCTAGCTGTCGTCTAGGTAACAAAAGATTCTCAATGCTGATTGGCTTAACAACACAGCTGTTTAACTAGACATAGTTTAGTTTAGTTTATTAGTTTACACATATAAAAAAGGTACAAGTAGAGATTACATAACAACAACAAATGTGATGGAGAGGTGCAAAAAACCCTTGGTGGTGCTTGATCAGGGCACTCTCCAGTGCTTACCTTAATCAATTTAAAGAGAAGAATAAATTATTAAAAAGGATGGTAAAGAGAGAGAGAAAAGAGAAAAAAAGATAAGATTACACACACTAGCAAACATCCAATATACAATCCAAAGACAAATTTAAATGGAATTAAGATTCTCATTCATATATCATCAATGAAAACTCATTATTAGTAAGCAATTTACAGAGATAATCCATAAGGAAAACATTGGGGAAATAAAAACAAAATTGTTACTTAGCTTAACTGAAGTGGAAAAAAATACTTTTAAGCAACGTTAGAATAAATTAATTATTAAGAATATTACATTGATATACAAGTTACTACCTAAGGCCCTTATCGTGTCAGTTGATATTGTGCTTACTGCTTTGATATTCTCAAACAACGTGAGCCTACAGAGCTAATTAGCTAGCTAATGCTACACTCTGGCAGTAGGGGGGCTGTTGGGGTTCACACCATGGTCTGGGCCCTGTAACAGTGGCCCAGTTTGCTTTGCCCAATTGGTTATCCAGCTTGGATTGGATTGGAAGAAGTAACGTTAACTCAGGTCTGTTTCTGTAAAAGTAGCAATAGGTAACCATGTAATAAATACTGTTATTATATTTAATTATCATTATTTAATAACCAAAATGTAGGCTACTTAAGCATCAAAACTAGCCTACTCATTTTGCAGAACTTCGGCATGTTGTTATATACTTCACTTGAGGAACTACCTCCTACCTATTTTCCTGCATGTTTCTGTAGGGAATTTTGTTCTTCTTACTACTTGGAAGAAGTAACGTTAACTCAGATCTGTTTTTGTAAAAGTAGCAATAGGTCACCATGTAATAAATACTGTTGTTATATTTAATTATTATTATTTAATTATCAAAATGCAGGCTACTTAAGCATCAAAACTACCCTACTCATTTTGCGGAACTTCGGCATGTTGTTATAAACTTTACCTGAGGAACTACCTCCTACCTCTTTTCCTGCATGTTACTGTAGGAAATTTTGTTCTGGTTACTCCACTACATTGATCTGACAGCTTTTATTTAGCCTATTTTACAAACAAAACACATTAGGCCTAGTTTAGATAATAATATGGGTGGAACAAACAGTATATATAAATGAAATCAATGAAATTAGCTTCCTCACGACCAGCTACAACGTTAAAATGCTGCTAATCATAATAAATGATAACACTGACAGGAGCGATACATATTGCTGATAATACTTATGCACTTGCACTTACTTGAATGCAGGACTTTTTCTTGTAATGGAGTATGCTATTTTTTTTTTATTTTTAGTATTTTATTATTTAGTATGGAGTATGCAATTTTTTAGTATTTTTAGTATTTTATTATTTAGTAAAGGATCTGAAAACTTCATATCATACATCATATTATTGGATTATTATTACTGATGCATCAACATAAGGATTTTAATGTTGGCAGTCATGGAGCTAATTTTAAATACATATAATACTGTCAGGTAGCTTTTCTTTTAGAAGCTCATCCTATTTTTTTGGATGAAATTTACAGTATTGTCTTGTTATGAATAACATCAACTTCAGATGTAGAATGAGATACAGCACAGAATATTTGCCGGTTTATTATTAGATCATTCTTAAGTGGTAAGGTACAGTTGCCTTAAAATTATACTTAAGTATTCAAGTAAATGTACTTACTTTCCACCACCACACCACTACTCAAAGAGTTTAGTTCTATATTTTTGTTCATATATGTTAGCCCTCTGATTTTGTCTGCCAGCATTGTAGGCTACAGCTTTGTTTGTATGAAACTACAATTGTCTTGCACGTTTGTGCATGCAGCATCATTCCTTCCATCAGAAAAAGACACACCGTTTTGTGGGTTTAAATGAAATCGATCTTTTTTTTTTTTTTTGCTAGGATGTTACTCATTGTCATTCATCATGCTTGAACTCTGTCGATGCCAAGAGCCTTGTGTGCCTGCCTCTGCACTCCGAGGCTACAGCAGAGCATATACGTAGCTGAAGAACGAACCATTCAAAAGCTTAGTTTTCTGTGAAGCGTGTCTACGGAGAGGATTGTCTCTGTCAAACACGAGGCTTTGGTGCAAAGGCGATATTCTACCCCGAGGCGCAGAGTGACAGTGTGGGTTTGAAACAAGCGCATAATGGTCCCGGTTGAACCCCGCTATTTAGAGGGGAATAGCCTCGGATGAAACGGTGGAATTATAAACAGCCCATCAGTGAGAATATTGTGACAGGCTCTTTAAAAAACACTTATAATACAACGAGGATTGTTTTTCCTGCTTGAGCCAAAGTACGCAACAAGAGGAGACGGAGGGCATTTCATCCTATAAGTTCTCACCTGACCTATAGCATCACTTCAATTCAATAACACGGCTCAAAGAAAGCAGGTATAGTGAGCGCGCGCAGCTCTGTGTATAGGCGCGTGTGGAGCTGTCCTTTCAGCACCGCGAGCTTCAGCACCACGAGCCAATGACAGCACCCGCCAACCAGAAAACACCAGATCCCCGCATCCGAGTCTCTTTTCTTGTCATTTAGATTCAAGAGGGGGGTTCATAATTTATGACGAGACACGACCTTAACATCGCATTTTGTCAACAGTCCGCCGGATTTTTTGCATGTGGAGAAATGGATGTGTGTGTGTGCGTAATGTGGTAAAAGGTGTGTGTAGGCCTATAGTGTGTGTGTGTGTGTGTGTGTGTGAGAAGACGATGATGAGCATGATGATGATGATGCTGTGGGAGGCTGTCAAGGTGTCCTCGAATACAGACGTCGTTCAGTGACGTGAGAGAGAGAGAGAGAGAGAGAGAAGAGAGAGAGAGAGAGAGAAGAGGAGAGAGAGAGAGAGAGAGAGAGAGAGAGAAGAGTGCGCGTGAACGCCAGAGAGAGGGGGGGGGGCGGGGCCAACGTGAACAAACGGAAGGATGGAGAGTTCCGCGAGTCACCATCACGGATCCCCGTTGTCAATCCTCACCGCGCGGGACCAATAGGCTCGCAGAACGCGGCAGGCTCGCCCTCCCCCCTCACCCCCCCCTTCTTCTTCTCAGCCCCGCCCCCCTCCTTGAGCTGTCCTCTCCGTGCACGCGCGTGGTCCCCCCCCCCCCCCCCCCCCCCCCACCACCACCTCCACCACCACTAGGTCGAGTCGAGGAGGAGGAGGAGGAGGAGGAAGAGGAGGAGGAGGAGGAGGGATGAGGCGCGCGGCGGAGGGGAAATGGCTGCCGAAAACAAGCCGGAAGGTAAGAAGAGAAATAACGGGTTTTTATATTTGAGACGGCAGAGTCCTCTGCTCGTCGGGGGTTCAGACGAGGCGATGAAGGGGACGGAGGCACAGAGGAGGGGGAGAGATAACGGCAGGGCTTTCCCTTTTCTTCTTCTATACCCCCGTCCCGAAAAAACACGGACGGACGCTGGTGCTGAAGCAGCGACTGTGTGGAGGCAGCACGGTTAACCGACAAGCAGATAAATAACGGGGAAGGAGAGTTGTCCCGTCGGTAGGCTGCTCTGAGTGAGGGTAGTTTTCTCACCGTCCGATGCTCGCCAGCGTTTCCCCCCCGAGCAGCTGGTTTATGAGTGCTTTTGGAAGCGTTTAGCATGAAAAGGGATGCTGAGGATGAGAGTGGTTCACGCTGAAGGAATTCAGATGCTTTCTGTGCCTGTGTGTGTGTGTGTGTTTATGTATCTCTCTTTAAGCATAAGATACATTGAATTTCCTTTCCCTGACATGCACCTCCCAGACCCAGCTGTGCATTTTATTTAGTCACAATCCAATGTTACAGTGTGTGTTTATGTTTGTGTCCATTTGATGTGTGTTGCTAAGGCATTGAAGGTGAGAATCTGGCTGCATTTAGGGAGAGGGGGGGGTGGGGGGGGGAGGTGGTGTATATGTGTGTCAGTTTTAGGTCATGTATGAATTACATTTTTTTACACCCTCGGCTAAACTCTCGGGGGGTCATCATTGTCACACACACAGCCACCGTTTCATTCATTCCGGCCGTTATTCATTCTTTCATGAATTATTTAAGAGATGACCACAATCGCCATGGCAATATTATTATCTCCATCTCAACTCATAGGTTAATGAAATCTTTATTTCTTACTCAGTAAGTGTTTGACATTTGTTTATAAACACCCCCCTGGTTTTAGTCCGCTCTAAGTGTCGCTTTTTCTTGCCTGTACTGACATCACACATCCTTGTCAAGCCAATAAATGTGTTGTTATGGATGGCACGCAGTTCCTCCGCAACTTAAGAGCTGAACTGACACACCGCACTGACGACATCAGTTTGATTACCAGACTATTCTGATGTCTTCCTCAGCAAAGTGATACTGAAAATAACAGGAGGAGGCTTTAATGCTTTGTCCACTAGGGAGCGATGCTGAGCAAGAGTTCTTTAACGGGCAATTTTTTGGGATAACTTGAGCTACACAAGTAGTATCATACACTTGAGAAGCACATGTTCAGGTGTGCACCAGATAAAGTTAGACACGCATACATAAAAGCGTGCAGGCGAGCACGCAGAGTGCAGCCAGAGGCAAAGGGAAGGCCGTGGGTTGAGAGTCCCGTTGCGTGAAAAGACTGTAGATGAGACAGATGGCCCATGGGCAGATCAGCAGGCACTGAACCACATAAATATAAAACCATCCCCCTGCCCATACTGCACTGTACCTACACACACAACCACACATTCACAGTATGAGGGTTTTTTGTCCACTGCCCCCTCTGTGTTACGTGTAGAGGCGATGTAATAATTTACGAGCCTCAGCCCGTGCTGAATGGAAGCCAAATGAATCGCAGGGGCGACGAAGGCAGGAGCTTTCCATCCACTGGCAGATGTGCGTGGCGCTGATCAGCAGCAGCAGAGTACACCAGTGGGCATGAGAACAACATCCACCATATAGCCTGGAAGACCATCTCCCTCTGCGCTGGTTGGTCTACTTTGTATCATAGCAACAGTGGTCAGGGAAACAGAGAAAGGATGAGAGAGAAGAGAAACTAAAGCTGGGTACAAGTTAGTCACACACATGGAGGCAGTGTATCTACTGTGGCCAATCGATCAGGGGACACAATGGAGGCAAGTTAGTGGATCAAAAAATGGATCAGCCCACATGCAGATCACTTGGAGTTTTGTTTCTGGGCTTTAGAGGAGGGAGAATGACGTGAGGTGCCAGGGAAACCAAAGTGTGGAGCGTCTCCTAAATATGTTGTCTCTTTCTCCCCCTTTGCAGGACTGAAGAAGATAAGAAATCCAGAGCGAATGGTCAGGATTGCCGTTGGTTACACCGGACACACCCCTCCCAAGAGTGACGACACTGACGCCAACAGTAAGAGACACACCAACACTCTCTTCACACTGTTTGTGCGTGCGCGCGCCAACATTTGTCTGTGGCACAGGGTGACTCTGGGAGCAAGTATAAAAGCCTTCTGGCAGAATGATGTGATGCGGGAACTGACTGAGGTCTCCTTCTCATCTGCTCTGTAACGGATCACACTTACACACACACATACACACACTCACACGTACACAAAACAAACACACACTGTGTCTCTGTGCTGAGACGTCATTCCAATTCAGCTCTGTTACACATCATGTTTATTCATGCATGCCAGTACAGTATTAGCGGGCACACACACACACACACACACATTACTGCACATAGAGAAGGCACGGCTTACTTTGGCTATCAGGAGTTTATTGTCACACCTAATCTGTACACATGCATTATGTATCTATAATCCTCAATGGGCCTGGTTAAACTACAAGTGAGATGGAGTGTGTAATCTGGGGTCGCCGCATGGTCGTGTACGACTGTGTCCCGGGCCTGTGTGTGTGTGTGTGATTGCTGCGGTGTGTTAGAGGGACTATAAAGGCAATGATTGCTTTGATTGGTTATTGATTTCTGAGGACATGACGCAGATGCATGTCTCTGCTTCTGCTGCGTGTGTGTGTTTGTGTGTGTGTGTGTGTGTGTGTGTGTGTGTGTGTGTGTGTTAGGGGGACAAATTGGAGGAAAATAAACAGATGTGAGGAGGAGCAGACAGACATGCTGCTTAGTAAGGTGGTGGTGGGGGGTTATTATGGATAAAGAGGAGGAAGAAACCCCCTCTATAAACCCCTTTTTCTTTTCAAAAGGTACAGTTGGCCTCATACCTAGGGGTGTAAAAAAATAAAGATACACATGAGTATCGCGATATGTGTTGTGATACTGTATTGATTCTCCAAAACAATATCAACTTTTGAATTAACCTCTTAAAAATCTGATGGGCACAGCCGCTATTCGATCTTTAGGAGGTAGCAGACTAGTTTTAAAGCTACTAAAGCTACTGGCATCATATGAAACTAGAAAACCTAAGGAATCCATTGATACCAACCATGTTATACTAACGCTCCAAAGTTGCACTTGCAGCATGCCCACTTCATGCTAATCCCGTGCAGTTTTGAAAAGAAAAACTTGCAGTTTTTTGCATGCAGTACGATACAAATGTGTTATTTTTGCCTATTCTAAAATGGTGTGTTTCTGGTGTGTTCTTTATACTATGACAAATTTTCCTAAAATTAGATTTTAAATCTCAATATATCGCCTTGCTTACAGTATCGCAATATATTGAATCATTACCCCTGTATCATGATACGTATCGTACAGGGCTGTGTATTGGCAGGAATCTGGCGATACTATATGTACCACAATACAGGATTCAATATATTGCGATACTGTAAGCAAGGCGATATATTGCGATTTTTTTTCAAATCTAATTTTAGGAAAACTGTCATAGTATAAAGAGCACACCACCATATGTATAAAATCGGAGTAAAATAAAGTCACTATATGAAATGGCCACTATGGGGACTAACATAATTACACATGAATACAATTGGACTCATTGGATCCACAGTTTAGGGACCCCAGTATGCAGAAATATTCAAATACACCATTTCAGAATACATGAAAATAACACATTTATACTGCATTCAAAAAACTGCATGTGATTATCATAAAGTGGGCATGTCTGTAAAGGGGAGACTCGTGGGTACCCATAGAACCCATTTTCAGTCACATATATTGAGGTCAGAGGTCAAGACACCCCTTTGAAAATGAACATGCCAGTTTTTCCTCGCCAAAATTTAGCGTAGTTTTGGAACATTATTTAGCCTCCTTCCCGAGATGCAAGTATGACATGGTTGGTACCAATGGATATCTTAGGTTTTCTAGTTTCATATGATGCCAGAAACCTTCACTCTAGCTTTAAAACTGAGCCCGCTACAACCTCCGAAAGACAGAATAACGGATGGGTCCACCGGCGTGCCGTCGGATTTTTAAAAGGTTAATTAAAAATCGATACAGCGTTTCGGAGAATCGATACAGTATCGCAAAGCATAATATCGCGATACTCATGTGTATCGATATTTTCTTACACCCCTAGTATTGTATTGCCAGATTCTTGCCAATACACAGCCCTACTCATACCTGCATCAAATCCTCTTATTTTTAGGGATGAGAGTAAACAAGACTGTCACGAAATAGCAAATAAAGAATTAAGAGAAAGACAATAGAATAGAACAGAGAGTTCTGTTTGGGATGGCTGTTTAATATGAGCTGAGACTTCCCGAGCCTATCCCTGTCTCCTATCTGTTCTCACGTCCCAGCTGGAGGATTACTGGAGGAAAAGTTTATCAGCAGAATGATAAAATTAGCATGCACGCCCATCTCTCTATCCCCCCACCCCCCCTCCGCCCCCTGCTCTCCCTCTTTCTCTCGTCTCTCCCTCCCTCTTCCTGCACTCTCGCTCATCCCATGCTATGCTCCCCCCTTTTCTTCTCCCTGCCCCGGCCCTCCCTCCCATCCCTCTATCTAGCTGCTGTGCAATGAGCCTTTCTTTCTGTCACATTAATTTCATCCCGAAAAGGGGGGAAAATGTGAAAATTTCCCCTGACGCCTCCTAATATCAGTAGGGGGAGAGTTAAGAGTTGCATTTGGAGCGTTTTTCTCTCTCTTTACTGGGGAGAGTTTTATAATTAACTGACAGCCATCTCACAAGGGCATTGGCTTGTTTCTGTGTTAAATATGGAGATGACAGTTTTATGAGGTAAAATATTCATCAGTCGGAGGCCGCTCTTCTGTGTGATTCCAGTCTAAATTATGGCATTTGATAGGCGACCAAAACAATGTTTCACTTTGGTCGATCATTTTCACTTTTTCGCTCGTATACGTCTATATGACTTAACGAGCCAGCAGCTCCACATTAGCATTCAGGCTCTGTCACTTGGACTCTTTTTACTAGATTAGCGAGTGAGTGAGTGATCTATGTACAGCCAGAAATGTGTGGCGTACTGCTGAGGGACTCACATGAAGCAATGCAGGTATTGAAACTGCTTTATTATTTCAAATATAAATGTGAACAGCACTGGATTTACATATTTAGATGTGTTTTCCCCGGGTCCCAGGCTGGTTCATGCTCCTGGGTAGCCAGAAACAGAAGAGAAGTTTTTGCCCCATGTCACACCACAGTATAGCTCCACCGAGAGCCATTCGGAACAGATGGAAAAGACGATTGCGACAGTGCCCAGGCTGAATTTTTTAAAACAGGGACGCATTCGCCGGTTCAGGATTGTTAGAAATACAAGATACAACCCTTTGGGGTGTAAAAGCTCATCAGCATTCAACAAATCTGCAAAGTTGGTCTTCCATTCCTCGTCAGCGGTGAGAGTGAATGTGAGGATAGGTTAAGATGACGGCCGTGTCCGTGAAGGTGTGCTTTGAAAGGGATTTCGGTACCAAGGTCACTGGTAAAAAACGCCACTCTGGGACAAATACTGTGATGTCTGCGCTTTGATCGGCAGGCGCTGTGTGTGTGTGTGTTTGCGTGTGTGCGCGGGTGTTTGTGTGTGCGCCCGTACGCATGTGCGACGGGCTTGTTTGATGTGGTGGTTCTGGTACATTTCAAAGGCGAGGCTCTGATGAGAATTCTTCAGAACAGCAGGGGGAGGGGAGGGGGTTATAGCCAGGAGGGGTGGGGTCTAAACGCTGATTGGCATTCATAGCAGAGAGGCTGGAGTGCTGCTAAAAAAGAAATTAGGCTTTAACTAAGCTGCACCATTCAGCTGTTTAACTAAGCTGCTGCACCGTTCAGCTGTTTGAAATTTTGTCTTCTCAGGCCTTCTATTAATAAATGCATAATTGATTAGGGGGGAGCATACGTGCCTGAACACACTTCCTACTGACACAAACACACACACATGCTCAGACATGAGCACACACACACATAGACCCCACTCCTGTCCTGCTACAGTACTTTTCTCTCTTTGTGTTACCTTGTTCCATCGCTTGTCCTTGCAAGATTCTTACTTTCTAAATCTCTCTCTCTTCCTCTAAGTTTCTTTTTTCTTCATTAACTGTCTCTCTCTGGCTCATTGTCTCCCTGCCTCTCTCTGTCTCCCGCTCTGACCCTCCCACCTCACCTATCTCTCTTTTTCTCTCGCTCTGTCGTCTGCCCTCAGGTAGAGTATAATTCCTATCTTCCCAGGGGAGTCATGAATGGACGCCCTCTACTCAAATGCTTATCAATAACCTTTGAGTGCTTGCTCTCTTTGACTTCTGAGCGGCACACCCGTTGGGCACACACTCACAAGCAGGCGCACACACACACACACACACACACACACACACACACACACACACACACACACACACACCAGGGGCTCTATCTTTGTGTAGACGCTATATGCCGGTGAAGTAGTACTTTCCTGAGGCGCGGTGGGATTTTTTTTTTCCTCACTTGAATCTATTCTGTATTTTGGTGATTCTCCGCGCTCCGCAGTGGGAAGAGAGGCGCAGTAGGGGCACTTTCACTGGTAATCCAGCAGCACCATGTAGTTTTGGTAGTGGGTCACAGGGCTGGGCAATATATCGATATTATATTGATATCGCGATATGAGACTAGATATCGTCTTAGATTTTGGATATAGTAATATGGCATAATTGTTGTCTTTTCCTGGTTTTAAAGGCTGCATCACAGTAAAGTGATGTAATTTTCTGAATTTACCAGACTGTGCTATTATTTGCCTTTACCCATTACTGATGATTATTTATCAAAAATCTCATTGTGTAATTATTTTGTAAAAGCACCACTGGTCAACCCTACAATATCATTGCAATATCGATATCGAGGTATTTGGTCAAAAATATTGTGATATCTGATTTTCTCCATATCGCCCAGCCCTAGTGGGACACTCTTATAGGTCTCTCCAAAATTACACAAACCCCTATTATTCATGTCTTGCTGCCTGTTCAGTTATACATTCTTCCACCAGTAGTCACGTCGCATTACACTGAAAAAAAAAACATATTTTCTGTCAATTAAAGGATAAGGTGTGCTATATTTTTTGTCATTGTCAACAAATCCCATGAAAAACCAACAATGTGTCAGCAATCTTTCAATACTGAAATACTTCCCTGTCCTGTTTGTGGCTTAAAGGCTTAAATCTTTAAATACGGGTCACAAATTTATAGTTACGTTTAAGGGTCCAGTGTGTAGGATCTGGCGGTATCTAGCGATGAGGTGAGGAGATTGCAACCAACTGAAGCCTCTCCTGTGTGCTAAGCGTGTAGGATGGCTACGGTGGCCAACACGAAAACATGAATGGCCCTATCTAGAGCCATTTGTTGTAAGAGCAGAGTGCGTAGAGTGTGTGTGTACGTGGGAAGTGAGTGGTGGAACAAGAGAGAGAGAGCGGCGGCGACGGGAGCGAGTAACGTTATCGACTCCGGCCCAAGCAGGAAAAGTTAACAGAGTTTGGTTTGTCCGTTCTGGGCTACTGTAGAAACATGGCGGAGCAACATGGCGGACTCTGTGGAGAGGACCCGCTCCCTATGTAGATATAGATGGCTCATTCTAAGGTAACGAAAACTATTTTCAGGTGATTATACACTAAAGAAAACATACTTACTAATATTATATTCCATTTCTGCCAATAGATCCCCCTAAATGTGACACACTGGTCCTTAAAAAAAAATTAAAAAAAAAAAATAATTTCCTAAAACAGCTGGCCACTGTATAGTTTTTAGCAAATGTTACCCAAACAAGAGTAAGTAGTGCATTTATTGGGGACTATTTTCCGCCGTGGATTTGGTGCTCTAGTGCAGTGATTCTCAAAGTCCGGGGACCCCCAAGAGTCTGTGGTACTCTGCCAGGGGGTCCGTGAAAGGTTTTCAAATTATCGTGATGTCAATTTTTTTTTCAAAAGGCGTCATAGTTCTATTTCATAGTTCATTTTTTAAAATCTACAGTATAATAGTTCATCAATTAGGTTCTAATCTAACAAATCTATAACTCTTAGAATCTGCAAATACGCTGAATACATGTCTATTGTCTTTCTAATACATTTCTCTTGTGTTGTTCACATAACTAAGACAATAGAAGTGTAAAAATTATTCCAGGGGACATACTTTAGGGGGTCCCCGGTATATTCTCTATCATGTAAGGGGTCCTTGGCTGAAAACAGATTGAAAACGTCTGGTCTAGTGAGTATTTACAGCAGCAGGATGGTGGTTTGTGGGATTGACTCAAAATAAACTGCTGTATCCATGTTCATGGTAATGAAGGCACAAGTCACTCAGTGCAACGGTGTAGCTCACTGATGTGAAAAACTAACAGTTTTTGGACAACAATAGAGGGTTATGGCAGAGAGGATCAAGCTGTATTAGGCTTTGGCTACACAGGGAATAATTCTTTGGATCAATCACTGTTGATTTTGGTCTTTTTATGGGATTGGTTGAAATAGAATAGCACCAGACTTCATTTAAGGCAATAATGCCGAGGATGTAAAGGTTACTGACTGATTTTTACCAACTTACGTTACCTCACCTGTGATTAGCGTTTGGATCATTGTGATTCTAAAGAGCTCCCAGGAATCTCAGTTTTGTTCAGAAACATGATTTAAACTTCAAACTAAACATCACCTGCCTGTAGCAACATTTGGGCTGCTGTATATTTGCACTTGTGACTCTCCAGCTCCCGTACAAGAATATTAGTTTCCTCTCAGGAGGAGCTAGTCTGAGTCTCTACTCCATTACCAAACCGTCTGTACAACACTGTGGGGAGAGTGTTGCTTTTAAAGGGGATAAGAGATGCCCATGTGATTGGCCATGATTGTTACAAACCCCAAATGCACTGATAATGTATGATAATGGATTCTTCTTAATCCAAATCTGTTTCCGGGTGGGCCCCAGGTGCTCTCTGCACCTCCACCTGCTATCCAAAAATACTGTAAGTGCGCTGCCACTCCCTCTGCGCTCTTAAATATTGTTTGTACCCTGTACATTGATTGCCAAAGTTATCAACCTTACTCGTCCACATCACTGTGAATCACACATAAGTGAAGAAGATATAATAAGACACACTTACATAAAGACGACGTAGTTTGTGTGCAATTTGCTGGCTTCACCCTGTTTCATTCATTAGGAATAAATGAATAACTGGGCCAAATAATGTATAAGCCTGACATCTCTTCACTGCAAAGTCTCAGCTGTATTTCTGATAAATCACAAATACCAGAAATTTATCACAAATCAAGTACTGGATGGAGCAAAATTAATTAGCTTATGTCCTTCATCGGCCTGAACAAATCAATGTGCAAATTCACTTACTGAAGGTCACATCAGCCATTAAAAATGCTACACAATAAAAGTGTGTATAAAGATGATTTTATTCACCCAGATTCCAGAGATGCTGCTTTTTGGTATTCTCCTCACACAATGTCTCTGTGTCTGATGAGAAATCTCTCTCCTCTTCCTACTCATCCCTCATTTATCTTCCTTTATCTTCACCCCCTCTCCGCCCTCGCCTCCCCTTCCGCTCCAGATGAGCCGGGCCAGTTGAAGATCTACCTTCCTAAGAAGCTGCTAGAGTGTCTACCCAAATGTTCCTCTCTGCCCAAGGAGCGCCATCGCTGGAACACCAACGAGGTGAGACACACTCAAGAAGGAAATATCCGTGACAGTGAGATGAACTCAGTGTTTTTTCTTGCTGGTGACTCATCTCTAGCTAATGTCACATTGAGAGATGAAGAGGAGGTAAACAAACACAATGGCAGCTTTTCATTATGGGACCCTAAAACTGTGACACTAGGAAATAAAAAAAAAAAAAAAACAGCAACCGGAGCTCACAGCTAAAAATCCCACTTCCTATACATCCCATGTGGTGTGTTGCTGTCTATTTCGCTTTGTAATCCAAACAACTCTGGGTTAAGGCGTAGGAATCAGGGGCTCCTGGGTCTAAAACTATATTCGGCTTAGAGGCTAAGAAACGAGAAATGAGGCTACAGATTGAATGTTTCCACTGCTGGTTTCCACTAGGTTCAAAAACCCTATGGTCAGTAGGATAAAGATTGTTATCTGAACCTCACATTGTTGCTATGCAACCATAGAAAGCTGTAAAATGTGTGGCACATTTCTGCTCATAGCTGCTTTTTTTTTTTTTGTTTTGTTTTGTGTTATGTGTGAAAATGATGCTCTAGATTTGTTGTGTAATGTTGTCCTACAAAACAAAAAAAATAGAGGAAAAAATGAAAAGCTGTCTGTGAGGTATAAACAACAAAAGCAGTGACCATGCACCCAGAGGATTTGATCATAAAAGCGAGTTAAGTTAATGCAACTTAAGGGCTTTTTCACTTTAGTCAATGTTAACCACATTTAGAACTTTTAGTGACGATTTCACACAAACTCATGGCTACCACGCATTAATACAGGGCTGAGTTTGCTCTGCTCTGGGCCAAAATTAGCATCATATTTGCCGCATGAACAATAGATAACTTAAACTGTGCCGCTGGCTAAGTGGTACAATGTAAAAATGAGGCCAAATTAGGTTGGGGCAACTCTTTACTCATGGCCAGAGATAACCCCGAGCTAAACATTCGGGGTGCGAAAAGCTTTTCAGAGTTGCATGTTGTTCCAGACTTAAGCTGTTAGCTTAGGGAAGTGTTTGATGGGTGGAAATGGATGCAGGCATTTATCGTCAATAGCTCCTTGTTTATGCATTGCACAGCTCACCACTGGTGGTTTGCTCCATCCATTGTGATGTTGTTGGCCTCTGCTGAGACATTTTCTCCATGTGCAGGCTGTGCACTCCATTATGGATGTGTGTTTGTGTGTTTGTGTTATTGATTACCAAGTCCAGCATTATTATGCAATGCAAAGCTGATTTGGCCTGTGGTTTTTCTCTCAGGAAAGTCATTACATTTTTCATGCAATCCATCTCAATGAAGGTCATACTGGGAGTTAAGCACGGCGCCTACTGAATAGTGTGCTCACATGAATAGGCAGTGTGTGTGTGTGTGTGTGTGTGTGTGTGTGTGTGTGTGTGTGTGTGTGTGTGTGTGTGTGTGTGTGTGTGTGTGTGTGTGTGTGTGTGTGTGTGTGTGTGTGTGTGTACGGTTCAGAGCAACGTGACCGCTGCCGGTTAGGGACTTCCACACATCAGCCCAACCAAGAGCAATTGTGCACAAGGCGCAGGGACTAGACCAAAGCACCTTGTTGCTGCCCCCTCTCCTGCCCTCTCCCTCTTTCCCTCCATCAGTCTCCCTTCCAACTTCCCATCTAGTCCTCTCTATCTTTATCTTTCATTTCCTCTCCTCCCCCCCTCTCTCTCTTTCTCTCTCTCTCTCCATTGCACTCTCTCTCTCTGATGAGGAGGTACAGGCTCAGTTCAGAGGGAGGTTGGGTGTCCCTCAGCGGATTCCTTCAAAGCTCCTCTTCCACCCAGGCATAAAGTTTCCTGCATACTTAAACACTCCATTGTGTCTGCTGCTCCTCTTGCTTGGTGCTGGGGAGCCGTGTGTATGCTCGCTGGGCGTCTAGTGCATGTATGTTTTTCAGTCTGTGTGTGTGAGTGTGTCTGTGCACAGCTCCAGATTATTGCGGTCGATTATTTTGTAGCTGCTGCAACAAAATAATTGATTTTTTGTTCTTTCTGCGCGTGTTGATTTTTATCTGTCTCTGTATTGCAGACATCGCAGGAAGTATAGCAGTTTTCATCAGCAGCATATTGAAAATTGAAATCACCATTGGTCATCACATTTTTGACACATGTACTGTACGTCCACCTTAGATTGCGTGGCGTAACACAGTTTTTATACGTGAGATTCCCAGACCAATCAGCTGTCAAGTCGGCTGTCAAATCTGAAGCTTTCAATTTATTTATTCAGTCGCATCCCCTCAATGTGTGTGTGTTTGTTTGTGTTCAAATATAATATCTTTCTGGTCTAGATGTTGCTCATGAAGTGTGGTGATGTGTTATCGACAAACGGTGTGTTGAGAACGCCCAGTAATTATTCGGTGTGTAGACACACTTGTGTGTCTGTGTTTGGGTGTGCGTGTACATTTGTGCCTTTGTGGGTTTCCATAGAATTCTTCATTTCCATACGCTTATGCATGAGGAAATCAAAAATGGGTTTTACGTTCGTCATCCACGCTGTTGTCTGCATGTAGCATTAGGATTATCCTTTATGTGTGTGCGTGTGAATAAGAGGAGAGTGTGATAGATAAAGAGATTACCATTCTGTGTTTGGATGAGGATGCCTCTGATTAAGTCAGACCCAATCTTTACACGTCTTCATCTGATATGTCCTTATTCTCACCTTTTTCTTGGCATGCGTATGTCTGTGCAAGCGTGTGTGCGTATCTGTGTGCATGTGTGTGTGTGTGTGTGTGTGTGTGTGTGTGTGCGTTTTATTGCCCGTGTGCGCGATTGCATATGATCCACTGATCTCTGTTTTGTCACGCATGGCTCCCCCCGACACCTTGGCCTCCCACGAGCACTGAGCTGTGACCCCATACATTTTTACTCCATCCACTTCTCCTCCTCTCTGTCCTTTCCTCTCTTCCTTCCCTCTCGTCCTCCCTCTCTCTCTCTCTCTCTTTTGTGTATCTACTGATGTGTGAAATTATTCTGGGATGGAGGGATGGATTCCTCCCTGAAGGGCTGAGCGGAGGCGTGAGCCTTTTGTTCAATAATAGATTGGGGGTGTATGTGTATCTGTCCATGGTAATAGACTATAGACTAGTTTTAGATAACAAACCACACTCAGGTGGACAGACTGATGGTGGAGCAGCCTGTTTTATCCATCCACCGGGAATGACTTGTTGTTTGGTTTCAGCAAATTCTATGGAGCGCAGAAATAAGGAGGCTATCAAACTTTTTCAAAAGTAGACAAAGGCGAACTTTAGAGTCTGGTCCTGGGTATCAAGCTCATGAAAAGATATGATTACTCTTGCGGGGACCCTCGACATCCTGACTCATATATTAAGCAGCCAGACTGGGTGGAATACCGAGTTAAACTCCCTTTCGAAAGCTTAAAACTATGAAACGTGCACTCGCACACTATGCGACTGTGCACGCCGTTGCATGATCTAATGTGCATTTTAAAGGCTTCTACTTCAGAGCGGCCCCCCCACTACGATTCAAATGACGCAACTGTCAAACGGGTCGGTACAGACTTCAGTACATCACACAGACGACAGCCGTCTGTGCCACAATGCCTCTCTGCATGCGAGTGTGCTCCACATGTCGCTCAGCTGTACGGGTGCAGAAAAGCAAGCGTTAGAAGACGGCGATATTCCGGTATTAATGATATGAAATAATATGATATGAAACATGCAGTGTTTTATTGTCTGTTCTCGTCATGCAGTGATATATTGGCGGACGTGTGTGGTGTGAAGGCAGCTAGTTGACAGTTCACACACGCTCATGTCTGGCTGTGCCGCCGCATGACGCTAACATGATTGCTTGAATGAGAAGCAGATCAAAAAAGCATATACATTTTAGACCACTGCCCCATCTGCCTCCTGTGTGTGTGTGAGTGTGAGTGTGCATCAAGGGTAGGTGTTGCCATGGTAACAGATTGGGTGTGTGTGCGTGCGTGCGTGTCCCTGTTAATGGTATGATCGATGTTGCATGTTTGACACAGACGCTGTTCATGATTGTTCAGTACATCGAAGGTGATAAGAGAGTCTTGATATAGTCAGTACGTCTGCTTGCTTGCGATGCCAAACATGTACAAAACAAAACAAAAAATTGGTGAAGGACAAAAGCTCTTAATCTCAGGTAAAATTGTTACTCACACACACCTGTGCGTGCTGTGGCGTCTCCGCTTGTGTGAGCGCCAATTTCGAGCCCAAACAAAGCTCTCTCTCTCTGCGTGCATGTGTCTCTGTCTATGAGTGTGTGTGTGTTTAATTTATTATTCATGCCATTATTGTTGTTTGAGAGCCATTAAATAGATACATTGAATTAAATATGCATGCATTGTATTCCTACGTTTCTTCGTGGAGATATTTCCCACAAATGAGGCATAAGAAGTGTCTGGAGAAGTTGCACAGGAGGGACGGCGTTAAATGTCAGCTGCCAGACTACGTGAAAAAATACTATGGATCCATTGTGGAAACCCAGAGCGATACAGTTAGCAGAAGGCCAAGTTGCAGGCCTCTATGCTTCATTTATACTGTGGTGAAGGGTGCCCTTGATTTATGAATTTGATGTGTGAATTGCTAATGTCCAGCTCGCACTGGCGTGGGGCCGGGAGAGGCTGACACTCTCCATTTTGTCTGCTGTGTCAGAACAAAGACAAAAGTAACACGTCTTTGGAAACTTACCGAGAGTTTCATTTTTTAAAAATGAAACGGCTGCCGTTATTTGTTAGATAACGCGTGTTCGCGAGAGACTTGGTGTATCCGTGTCAGTGTGAGTGTGTGTGTGTGTGTGTGTGTGTGTGTGTGTGTGTGTGTGTGTGTGTGTGTGTGTGTGCTGCCTATGGCTGTAACCTCTCCAGTTGACATTGAGCTCTGTGCTGTTGCCGTTTACCAGAGTAAAGCATGGTTTAATGAGGGGGCAAAGAAGCCAACACACACTCACTCTCCCTCACTCACACACTCACACGTGCTTGCACACATGTATCTACACACACAGACATGCACACACACGATACCAAAGGGGTGTTTCACAGCTCCTTGTGTTTGATTCCTATTCTTTTATTTTTAATCATTCCTCTGTCTTTTGGGTTGAGAGATATTTTATGTTTGGAGAGCGCCAAGTTATAATCACTAATTAGTCCTCCAGGCTCTCTCTCTCTCCCTCCCTCTCTCCTTTTCTCCTCCTCTTTGTCTATCTTTCCATCTCTCTCTGAGCCAAGCATAGCCCAATTAACACCCAACGTCATTTTTGAGTCTGTTGTGACTTCCATTTCCGCTCCAACTCCAGACGTCCATATATACTGTCCTGCTGACCAAACTGGCAACCGAATGTGCAGCAATGCAAAGAATTAATTAGATTCATTCTATTCATGAATGTAATTTCCTTGTCGATACATGTAATTATCCAGCAAGCTTTTCATTTGCAAATTGGGCCGCGCATGGTAAATTGAACATGTGCGTGTGTGGATGTCTCACGGATTGTTGGGATCAGTATTTCAGCGGGTTTCAGTCATGCAGATATTTCACCATACACAAGTTCACAAAGGGGGCTGAGATCAGGTTTTACCAGTCTAGTCAGGGAAAGCCAGGTGTCTGAGGTAGGAGTTAGTGTTGCTCTCCTCTCCTCTCCTCTCCTCTCCTCTCCTCTCCTCTCCTCTCCTCTCCTCTCCTCTCCTCTCCTCAACCTCTCCTCTCCTCTCCTCTCCTCTGCTCTCCTCTCCTCTCCTCTCCTCTCCTCTCCTCTCCTCTCCTCTGCTCTCCTCTCCTCTCCTCTCCTCTCCTCTCCTCTCCTCTCCTCTCGTCCTACCCAACTGGAAGCCCCACATTTTCATCCTGTTCTATTTTCTCCACGCCGCCACAGACCCACTATTTATCTTGCCCACTATAATTTGACACAAAATATTGTTAACTGGAGACACAGAAATATATTAAACAGTGGGAATGTGTGACTATGAGTGTGGGGGTGCTGTGTATGTGCCTGAGCTCGTTTGTGTGTGTGTGTGTGTGTGTGTGTGTGTGTGTGTGTGTGTGTGTGTGTGTGTGTGTGTGTGTGTGTGTCTGAGTGTGTCTTTGTGTTTTAACTTCCAAGCCCAACCAAAACTAAGTGAATGACCAGCAGTGTCTGCTGTAATAAGGAGCCGGGCTGTGCCGTGGAGACAATACTTTTTGTGTCCTTAAATGTCCCCAAATAGAACCTCTGTAATATCTGAGTCCTGTGTAAATTAGATTTAATTCATTGGAGACAGATAAAGCATTAAAATGTGTTTGTGTGCGCATGTGCACGCACACACAGACGGTCCTTGTACTCCTATCTCGAGTGCTTGCACTTCATGTGTAGAGCTTTATCTAGACAACTTTCTAACTTTATTTAACTTTGATAACTTTCTGCTCCTCACATTCTGCAAGGGCTTCATGAGTCAAATATATTTTACAGCAGCACAAGCCAATTTTGCATGTTTACATCCCCAAATAACAGTGAGATGTCAACAAAACATTACGCTGTAAATCAAGCACCACAGGTGCTGGAACCCTATTGATTTTGATGAAGTTTTTTCTTTCACGTCTTCATTTTCTGACTTAATAACATCCGGAGCTTAGAGACTTGTAAAAGAATATGCCTAGTTCAGGATTTCGGAAACCAATACAGATTTCATACTCTCTGCTCATGTTTTACGAAGGTAGGTTTCAGTCAAATATCTTTTTTGTTTTTTATTCTGCACATGCAGTCCCAGCTTGTCGCCTTCGGTTTGATGCAAATGATGTCGCACAAGTCCAACAATACTTAAACAAGAAAAAGTAATATCAAAATATCTGGAAGTCCTTCTCACAATGTTTGTACGATTGTTTAAAGGAAAGTGTAACATTTCAGGGGAGCTATTAACAGAAATGGAATATAATTTTCATAACTATGTTTTCATTAGTGTATAATCACCTCGAACTAAGAATCATGTTTTCGTCAGCTTAGAATGAGCCCTTCATACCTACATAGGGAGCGGGTCCTCTTCATGGAGTCCACCATGTTGCTCCGTCATGTTTAAACCATAACCCAGAAAGGACGAACCAAACACTGGCTCTAGAGAGAGACTTTCACGTTTTTACGTTATCTGAAGGCCACCGTAGTTCTCCGACACACTTGTGAAACTGCGGTAACGTGAGCCGCAGAGTGCAAAACCGTGGTACCGCCAGCCGCCATCTACTTTAGGAGCCGACTTCTGTTGCTCCTAAAGTAGTGTTATTATGGTATGGATGGCCTCTGAGCGAGGCGAACGTTTTTGCACTAGGCAGCTCACGTTACCGCAATTTTGGAAAGGGAGGAATGAGCGGAGGGGTACTCAGTTGTTTGCAGTCTGCAAACACACGACTAGATGTCGCCAAATCCTACACACTGTACCTTTAATTCTAAGTCTGGGTATGTACTTGTATGGTCTGCAGGTGTAAAACACAGGTAGCTCTACCCTGATGCTCACTTTTTTTACTCATGCTGATGCTCCCACTCTGTGGCAGTCTCCAAATGCACAATTGTTTAACAATATTTTACAGTAAAAATTCGTATGACCAGTATGCACTGAGCATATCTGTGGACACCTAAGAGCGCATCAGTTCTACAGGAGTCGTTTGAGAGGTATTTACAGACGATACTGATTCATTGTTGTGTAAGAATTACAGAGTTGTCCACCAGCAGCAGTGGGCGGGAGCTGCTACAACAGCTTTTCATTTATGTCACATATTTTGCGGATATATTTAAAATCTCTCTGACTGCTCAGTCAAATACTATACCAAGCACTATACCAAACATCCTAGCATATCTAACAGTAACTTGTGAATTGTAGCCTACCCCTCAAATACTTTTACTCAACATTAATTCAGTGTGCATTTCACTGGTTTAATTTCTGCATCAATAGCATATGTGTTTATTTTTTATTTTTTTGCTGTTGCCGGCATAATGTTGATTCAGTCTCTACATAATTTTTTCCACACTGCATATTTGGACAGATTATAGTTACGGCTCTCTTATTTCTAGTGCAACATAATATTTATATGCTTGAAGTTAGAGAAACCACAATTCGCACAAATAATTGGGATGTTATCCAATGAGTACACCCGTGTGTTTTCCATGCAAATTTGCCTCTGTAAATTTTACACACAGCATTATTAAAGGGACAGTTTGGTGTTTTGAAGTGGGATTTGTATGAGGTACTTATCCATAGTCAGTGTATTACCTACAGTAGATGACAGTCGGCACGCCCCCAATTTAGGAAAGCAGACAGGAGTTACCGCACGGAAGCAAAGCTATACAGTGCTGTGGACGGTGCCAGCAGCAAAACATATTTTAGTCACCTAAAAGAAAGGCTCACCTAAACCAAGACTCGGTCAAAACCGAGTATATGTCTGGACCGTGTATGGTCAGTCTGTGAATTTGTGCTAAATTGTTACACAAATAATCAGTGGTCATGTCTATAAAGTTAAATCCAGTGGCACATGTCCATCAGGTCCGGCGAGGACACTAGGGGACGCGCTGCTCCATTCAACTGGCCGTTCAAGCGGTGACGTACCCTATCGTTGAATACACCTGATGGTCCCTGGTTTTCTGCTTGCCGTTTCAAACAGGAAACAACATGGCGGCCTGCTCGTAAACTTTCCATCTAAAAAATCCACCAAAATCTACTTCTGAAAACAAATTCAGTGAAAAATAGGCAATGCCACTGCTGAATCTCGTCTCATTTTAGAACTACATCGCCTTGACAGCTTTGTCCAAGTTTCGTGAAAGAGCAACGGCCAATGAGGAAACTCCAACACTCGGCCGACCAATAGTGTAACTTCATCACTCACTCAGTCACTCACTCAGTGACAGACTTTTGCTTTTGTAGGGCTCGCCCTTTGCCGTCTAGCCAAAAATAATCAGTTTTAAGCGTACACTATATTTATAATATTTTCACCATTTTATCTTGCCGTCAGACAGCCCTTTCCGACGGGGAACTGAACTGAAAGTAAAACTAATCTATGCTCTCTTCAAAGCCAGCAGACTCAGTTGACAAAAAGAGTGTAGATAAGTTTCACTTTCAGTTCAGTTCTCGATTGGTAATACACTGAATTAGGCCTACAACTAATGATTATTTTAATTTGATTAATGTGTCGATTATTTTCTCGATTAATCGATTAGTTGTTTGGTCTGAAAAACGTCAGAAAATGGTGAAAAATATCGATCAGTGTTTCCCAAATCCCAAGATGACTTCCTCAAATCTCTTGTTTTGTCCACAACTCAAAGATATTCAATTTACTGTCATAGATGAGTAAAGAAACCAGAAAATATTCAAAGCTGGAATCAGAGAATTTTCACCTGAACCAATAATTCGATTATCAAAATAGTTGGCGATTAATTTAATAGTTGACAACTCATCAATTAATCATTGCAGCTCTACACTGACTATGGATAAGTACCTCATACAACCCCACTTCAAAACACCCGAACTATCCCTTTAACTGCCTAGGCCTACAATACTTCATGGCTAATCCAGACAGTTAAGACGTGTAAACATTTGTACAAGAAACAAAAATGAAGTTCTTGGCAGAGACTTTGTGCAAAACCAACTATTTGATACTAAAGCAAGCAAGCAAACTTCAGACCTATTTGCAGAGGGGCTACAAAAGTGTATCAGACAACATTTGTTTGTGTTCTATAAAGTTGCTGTGAGTTCAAATTGTCAGTTTTGTGGATATCGCATGGATCTGAGTTAGTTGGCCTCGCAGGCTTCAACCCACTAGTGGCTACTTGCAGGCTGCAGCTCTATTTTTAATTAAAACTGGTAAGATTGTGTGGTTGTTTAATTGCAAAATCAATGTTATTTATTGCTGAGCAAAAACACAATATACATATAGAGAAATGTCAGCTTCCCTTGCTGTTTCAAACCACTTTGATTTGTTTCCACTCATTATCAATTCACTCTCTGTACATTTGATATGATAACGGTGATGTGCATATGGGGAGCAGTATGTATGAATATTTAGCAGTAAATGTGAATTATCAACCACAGAGTTGGTTAATGTTTAACATTCACTTGTAGCATTTCTCAAGGTAAATCTGTTAATCTCCGTGTTTCCCTGTTAATGAGTAGAGAAGTCATATTATCATGGAGCTCTCCTGCCGTGTTTACTGCACACTGTGAACAGTGTTCATCAACTCGTATTTGGCCTCATGGAGTTTTGTTTCACAATTAAAGACTTTAATTTTGAAGCAGCGTTGCTTATATTCACACGTTTTTTATACGTGGATGTGAGCGCATGAAATGTTGCTCGAAAATGTAGAGTAAACGAGGCATGAACTTCTCGCTCATAGGACATGTAATGATAACTTAAAGTTCATCTCATCTGCCTTTCAAATGTTAAAAGTGCCATGAGATTGCTTCAGATTGCGTCAATCCTCATCCAGTGATGACACTATGATGCAGGTCAAATGTGCTGGCATGTATGAAAACACATAAATTTGAACTTTGCCCGTTTTTCTGATGTTATAATGCTACTCAATTGTATCTCCTGTGTCTCACAGATCTCAGTTTATTACAGGAGCCTTGCCAAAGGGGTAAATTGGCCTCCTACATAATATCCACAAAAAAAACATTGTGAGAGAACTGCGAGTCTCACGATGCTGCGACTAGCATTTTCCACTAACATTATCCTGGAAATGTACACATTCACAAGATTTACCCTGGGAGATGTATACATTTACTGGTAAATATACCGCTTCCCCGCATTTACCATAATAGACATAGGGTGAGACGCTGTGTGCAGACAGTGTGTGTGTGTGTCTCTGTGTGTGTATATTCCACTCAGGAGACCACAGTTTGTGTCCAGCGTTTCTCCTCCCAAACTGCAGCTCTATCCAGCATCACACATTTCTCGGTCTCCCTGTCTCTACCCTCTTCCTCCTCCCTCCTCCTCCTCCTCCCTCATCCCCCCCCTGCTGATGTATGGAATGTCTACTCTCATATGGAGTGTGTTTGTAAAAGTCACGGTAATCAAATTTCACTGATTCCTGGAGGATTAAACAAGGTGGCATTTGTGCGCGCGTATGCGAGTGTGCGTGTTCTGTCTCCGTGCATACACAATATTAGCTGTGTACTAAGTTGTGTATTGTAATGCAGCTGTGTCATTAGTCTAAGACCGGCTCAGCTGTAATATATCATCCATCATCTTGTACTCCAAGGAGGCAACTATATAAGGGATACTGATATCGCATTTGCATACTGACAGTGCATATATTTAATTGTTTGAATGTACAGTATGAAGCGGTGGGTGGTGGGGGGGGGGGGGTGATGAACACTTAATATGAAAGGGAGAACATCTCACTTGTTTCTTGGCCAAGTGACAGAGATTGAGAATAGTGTTCTTTTCATGCCTTCGGGTGTTTGACGGAGAAAGTTTTTGCTAACAATATCGCAGTCTTCTTTGAAATTCCCCTGTAATATTAGGAGCAAAATCACTCCGTCCCAAAAATGTGATTGTTAGTGGAAGTTAGGGCTGTGTATCGGCAAGAATCTGGCGATATGATACGTATCATGGTACAGGTTACGATTCAATGTATTGCGATACTATAAGCAAGGCGATATATTACGATTTTTATGCCTCCTCGCCGGCGACAGCTGTGACCGAAGTTGTCCATTCTTGTGAATGCGATATCTCGGGAAAGTCTGGAGGGAACTTTTTCAAATTTGGCACAAATGTCCACTTGGACTAAAGGAGGAACTGATAAGATTTTGAAGGTCAGAGGTCAAGGTCACTGTGACCTCACGTTCATGCCATTCTCGTGAACGCGATATCTCAGGAATGCTTTGAGGGAATTTCTTCAGTTTGGCACAAACGTCCACTTGGACTCAAAGATCAACTGATTACATTTTGGTTGTCAAAGGTCAAGGTCACAGTGACCACGCATTCATCCCATTCTCGTGAACGCGGTATCTCAGGAACACCTTGAGCGAATTTCTTCAAATTTGGCACAAATGGCTACTTGGACTCAGGGATGAACTGATTATATCTCGCTGATCAAAGTTCAAGGTCACTGTGACCTAACATCCGACCCATTCTCGTGATATCTCAGGAACAGCTTGAGTGAATTTCTTCAAATTTGACACAAACATCCACTTGGATTCAAGGATGACCTGATTCGATTTCACAAAACCTCAAAAAACACGTTTTTGGCCATAACATAAAATCATATGATTTATATGACAATTTCACAGACATGTCTAATAAGATAAAATGATGAAGTGATGACATTGTGGACAGACATGGATGTAAACTGCAAGTCGACTGGGTGGCGAAGGCATACAACCGTGAGGCGGTAATTCTGGTTTAAAATCTAATTTTAGGAAAACTGTCATAGTATAAAGAACACACCGCCATATGCATAAAATCTGAGTAAAAAAAGTTGTTTATGCAATCAGAACAGTGGGATCTACATTTGCATTTATCACAGTCTCTGTAACATCCAACATCAGAGCACTACTTTGAGAGGGCACGTACGCTGAGAAGGCGCATATTTTTGCAAATAAAATAATGTATTGACTGAGTTGATCTTTGCATGTAAACTATTGATTAAAAATGGATACAGTTTTTGAGAGTTGATACAGTATCACAAAACACAATATTGCGATATTCAGTATTTTCTTACACCCTTAGTGTAAGTGTTGGCTCCCTACTCCAACAAACAGGAAAAACATGGCAACAGCAAGTTTTCCCAGCCCAAAAGCGAGTATTACCTAGTGTTAAGCCTAACTGCATAATTGCCTCTTGTTGGCAGCATATACTGTATGTCTTGTCTGGCAGTATGTTTGTATATATGTAGCTTGCCAGCTCACAAGTCTTAACATTGTCCAACACACAACATCAGCATCACTTTCTCAGCCAGGCTGTAAGCTCCAGTCTCTGTCGGCTCTAAGGTGTCACTGCATGTTGGAACTAGAAAGTCACAGTCCATTACAGTTCATATGAGGTGGAAAGTTACCAGGACAGCCCAGCAGGCAATGACCGATGTCTGTCTCCTCCTCAGTCTCTAAAAGTGCATTAAGGTAGAGCAATTATTAAATGACTTTGCCACAACGATACATTTATACATTTAATGGATGAAAACAAACCAGATATAAGCAAGCAGAATGTGTCCCAAAGGTCATGACAGTTTCTAGAGCTGCAACGATTAATCGATTAGTTGTCGACTATTAAATTAATCGCCAACTATTTTGATAATTGATTAATTCGTTTAAGTAATTTTTTTAAGAATAAAAAGTAGGGCTGTTAATGTTAACGCAAATTTGTTTTAACGCCACCAATTTCTTTAACGTATTAATGCAACTTTAGATTTTTAGGTTGTGGCGGGCTCAGTTTTAAAGCTAGAGTGACGATAATGGTATCATATGAAACACGAAAACCTAAGGAATCCATTGTCATACTAGCTTGTCGGGATGAAGGCTAAATGTTGCTCCAAACTTACGCTAAATTTTGGCAAGGAAAAACTGTCATGGCCATTTTCAAAGGGGTCCCTTGACCTCTGACCTCAAGTTATGTGAATGAAAATGGGTTCTATGGGTACCCACGAGTCTCCCCTTTACAGACATGCCCACTTTATGATAATCACTTGCAGTTTGGGGCAAGTCATAGTCAAGTCAGCACACTGACACACTGACAGCTGTTGTTGCCTGTTGGGCTTGAGTTTGCCAAGTTATGATTTGAGCATATTTTGTATGCTAAATGCAGTACCTGTGAGGGTTTCTGGACAATATTTGTCATTGTTTTATGTTGTTAATTGTTTCCAGTAATAAATATATACATACATTTGCATAAAGCAGCATATTTGCCCACTCCCATGTTGATAAGAGTGCTAAATACTTGACAAACCTCCCTTTAAGTTACATTTTGAACATACAAAAAATGATTAATCGTGATTAACTATGGACAATCATGCGATTAATCACGATTAACTATTTTAATCGATTGACAGCCCTTATAAAAAGTCAAAATTCTCTGATTCCAGCTTCTTAAATGTGAATATTTTCTGGTTTCTTTACTCCTCTATGACAGTAAACTGAATATCTTTGAGTTGAGGACAAAACAAGACATTTGAAGGACATCATCTTGGGCTTTGGGAAATACTGAATAATGCTTTTCACCATTTTATAGACCAAACAATCCAACTGTCGCAGATGAATCGACAATGAAAATAATCCTTAGTTGCAGCCCTAATAGTTTCCATATAGGCAACGGACAATAATACAGATGGCTGCTGTGAAGTCTAAACTGTATTGGTTATGTTTCTCATCTCCCCCTGTTATTTATTTATATACATGTATCATACATTATATAGAATTTTAAAGATAGCTAACATACCGTTTGCGCCCACTGCATGAGTCACAGTGCTTGAAGAGAGGGTGATGACACCGGGCTCTACCTTGTACAGTATGCATCATCACTGTAAATATACTGTAGCCACGGTGAAGAGGAGCCCCATTGGATCTATTGATACACTATACCGTACACTCATGAACTATTAATGGCATAGCACATGTTCATCACATATGATCACTTACAGCCTCTCACTGTTCATGTATTCTGTTAGCTATGCATGCGTACTGTACAGTCCGTCCTCGATGCAGTGGTTTCAGTCAAGTGAAAGTCGGGGAGAAATTTCAAGATGGATTGCTCTACATCAAGCTGAACTAAAAAAAAAACAAATCCATACTTTTTTTTTTTTTTTTTACCACAAGATGTAATAAAGAAGTTCCAGACACTGCCCAAATTTTGCTGACTCCTGATTTGTGGTTATGACTCTGTTCAAGTCAACAAAAAAATAAGTAAACCCTATCTGGGATTTCAAAAATAATGTATTTAGCCAAAGAAAAAAAAGATAGCATTTTAATCAAGTGCAGTCGCAGTAAAAGTGAATTCTGTGGGGAAGGGGTTAAATTAGATTCTGCATTTTCTTTTCTGTTGCTTGTGGTATTGTTTAATTGTCAGTAATCAATGGCAGTTGGCCAAGTGAAAGCGTATAATTTTGTCAGCTTTTAAAGAGCATTATTTATGAGCAAGAGGTGAAGTATACTCAGTCACTCCTCGACTCCCCGAAGCTCAAGCTGGCAATCATCAGAATTGGGAATGCATTTGGGACTCCTTTATTAAACCATGTGAAAGGTATATCACATTTTGCAATACCCTGAAAGAGTGAGTGCAAGGCCCATAATAACAGTCTATTCAGGTCTACAGCCCAGGGCTTCGTCCTAGGCAGAGACAGATCAAACTGCACAACAGTGGAAGCCAGTCTCCGGAGCAGGGTTGATAACCTTTAATGTTTACTTTTGCTTATGATTGTTTTAACCTGCCCGTCTCCCAGTATGAAGCCTCCAGGTCTGATGTCGGTAGGAAAGATAAACCATGGGATTGCAGACAATTTGTACATTTGTAAATTGATGCTTGTCTTTGGCAGTTTGTTTTTGAGGCTTGAGGAGAGTTAAATATGCATGACTTCAACATGGGTGGCTCCAAGTCTTTTCCAAAACAACAAACAAATGACATGAAATCTTTATTTGGCGGAGACAAACAGAATTCTGAATTGATTTTTTTAGAAAGAGGACTCCACGTGAGCTCCAGCAGTTAACTAGATTTGTTTGTTTCTTCTGAAATGGAGCTGCAGTGATATTTACCCAGAGTGTGCACGCGCGTACCGACCAGACGCACAAACATACACGCACGCATGCACTCGCGTGTGCTCCCATCTTTAGTCGGTTGAGGGGGGGAGACAAACCTAAAGATCGCCACGGAGACCCATCTTTCAAATTTATTCATTAAACTCCCAAATGCTCCCCTTAACGAATGTAATTAGAATATGGTAATGAGAGAGGGCTGAACCAGGGAGTGTTGTAATACGCTTAGCAGCACAGAGGGAGAGGAGAAGAGAGAGACAGACAGAAAGAGAGGGAAATAGAGTAAGGGAGTTAAAGGAGAGAGAAATAGAGAGACTGACTGACAGGGTGCCAATTTATGTCTTGTTGTAAACAAGTATTTATGCCAATGAGAGGTGGCACACACTATTTCTATTTCTCTCTCTCTCTCTCCCACTACGTCTCTATCTCTATCTGTCTCTCTCTCTCTCTCCTTAGCATACCAAACCTCCTCAATAACAATAACATCAACAATAGCAGAGCAGAGACGAGCCTCGGAGGGCAGAATGACTCACAGTGAGATGAGGCATCAGGGGTTAACACAACCACTGGAGACTCCTTCATTGAGACACCCCCCTCACCTTCTCTCTCTTTCTCTCTCTCTCTCCCTCTCTCTCTCTCTCTCTCTGTCTTCTTCTTCCACCTCCCACTGGCAAACACACACATTCGTCATTAGAGATTTCAAATATACCTCCGTGTGTATGTGTGTGGGTGTGTGTGTACGTACAACCTTTCTTGGGTAACTTGAGTTGAGTTTTTGAGGACTCTGACAGGCTTTATCTCAGACGCCCTTGCGCAACGGGGGTCCTGGCATTGTGTTTGACACCACACACCTGTTGCCGTCTTTGATGTGTTCGCCCCCCTGCCGAGAGAGAGGGGGCCGTCTCCTCAAATGCAAATACGAGGCAGGAGGAAGAGGACAGGTAAGGTGCGCAAGAGAGTGGAAGTCTTAGAAAAAATATGATTGATGTTCCCTCAGTGGATTGGGGCTGACTCTTCCTTACTCTCGGGTCTCTGCTAAAAAGTTTGTGCTACTTTCCATACTGCGAGTGTGTGTGTGTGTGTGTGTGTGTGGAGCCACCTTCACCATTTGGACTTCTATATATTGGCGAGAGGGAGATGAGAGGGAAATGAGACAGGAAAAAAAGAGGGAAGTGGGTGAGGGAGAGAAGGGAGAAAGTAAAGAGGTCAAACCAAAAGGAGAGGGAGTGAAGGAGAGGGGAGAGTGACTATTTCATTATAAAGCCGTCACTCACATGGGCAGCAGCAGCCGCCACATAGACTCTTCTGAGACCAGCCCTCTCTGGGTCTCTGTGTGTGTGTGTGTGTGTGTGTGTGTGTGTGTGTGTGTGTGTGTGTGTGTGTGTGTGTGCGCGTGCGTGTGTGGTGTGTGTACACACTCATTCATGTGTGTGCATCCATGAATTTTGACATGGAACGTATTTTTGTGACCATGTATGTCCGATTGTGTGTGTGTGTGTGTGTGTGTGTGTGTGTGTGTGTGTGTGTGTGGCGGGGTGTGTTGGAGTGTGTGTGTGTGTGTGTGTGTGTGTGTGTGTGTGTGTGTGTGTGTGAGTGTGTGTATGAACGCTGTTGCAGTGTGACAGAGATAGATGTAGCGCACGTCTCTCTCCCAGCCAGGTGACAGGGGCGGGTCCCCTCTGAAGGTCAGACCTTGTCCTCCAATGATACACCAGCACTAAATGTGTGTGTGTGCGTGTGTGTACCAATCTGTTGTCCACCCAGCATGTGTCACTGAGAGAACAAGAGGAGAGACAGAGAAAGCCAGGACAAGTTTTATATTTATTTTTTCACACGAGCGACTTTGTGTATTAATAGACGGCCCATTTGTATGCATGTGTGTACAAGTCTTTTATGTCCACGGGCGTGCATGTGTGTGTTGCCCAGTGTGTGATGAGGTGTTTATATGATAAACACAAGGCAAGCTTGAGAGGAATTCTGATCAGGGGCTTTGCAACAGTTGTTATGGAAACAGCATTAAGCAGTTGTATTAGCCAGTGGAGGTAATATAAAGGCTGTTGAAAGTAACACACAGTGGGGAGCGAGGCAGTTTGGGAATATAATACAAACTACACATTATTGCTCCGGTTTACAATAGACTTGATGAAATTTTATTGTGTGGCTAGAACGGAACAAAATTATCCTTGTCGTAACTCATTGTTTGGCTCGCTTTCTGTAGAGAGCTACACATTTTAATTAGCCAGGTTAGAGGAACATAGTGCAAACAAGACATTATTGGTCTGGTTTACAACAGGCGTCACATCATTTACGCCAGCGTAAAGCTGCACAGGGCTGACTCTTTATTCAGCTTTCTCTTTGCAACACAATCTTAAAGGGATAGTTTGTAGACAGGGCCAACAGCAAAATGTATTTTAGCCACCTAAAAGAGAGACCCACCTAAAAAATCAATATCAGTTTAAGTGTACGCTATATTTAGAATATTTTCGCCGGTTTACCTTGCTGTGAGACAGCTATACAGTCTATGTTTCCGACTTGGAACTGAAGCTGTTATCCATGCTCTCGCCAAAGCAACCAGACTCCATTGAAAAAAACTGTAATTTTACCTCACAGAACATGGAAGTTGCTGGTCTATCGCTGCCTTAATCGGTTAGTTTGTTTGTGTTATTGTGTGACTTTGGTTAGTTCGGATTCACCAAAGTCACACGATAACACAAACTAAAAACTAACCGATCAAGGCAGCGGTAGACCAGTAACCCCCATGTTCTGTGAGGTAAAATAACAGTTATTATCTATAGAGTTTGGTGGCATTGGCAGGAGCATAGATGGATACAACGGCTTTAGTCCCCCGTTGGAAAAGGCTGTCCGACGGCAAGGTAAAACAGTGACAATACTCTAAACTGATATTGATTTTTTTTAGGTGGGTCTTTCTTTTAGGTGGCTAAAATACATTTTGCTGCCAGCCCCGTCCACAGCAGTACATTGCTTTGCTCCCGTGCGGTAACTCCTGTCTGCTTCTCCAAACTGGGGGCGTGTCAACTGTCATCTACTGTAGGTAATACACTGACTATGGATAAGTACCTCATACAACCCCACTTCAAAACAACCAAACTATCCCTTTAAGTTGGAGTCTTCAGAAAAGCAGCCATTGCTCCATGACATTGGTGATTTTAGAGGTCACTCAGGCCTGTTCAGATATTACAGGCCGTGATTCTGAGAGATCGACCCTGTCACATTTCTGTCAACAACTGCGGACAATGACATGCCTCCAGACACCTCTCAATTCTAATGGATTATTGATTATTACAGCGCAAATCAAATTGTATATATCTTTAGCATAACATTGTCATTGTGCTTAATTTACATGATGAAGGAGAGATGTTTAAAAATAAACCACGATCAATAAAATGTGGGTTGAACAAATGGCTGAGATGGTGCTCGGGATCAGAATAAAAACCACAGAGAAGCCTGTAGTCTGCAAAAAAATAATAACAAAAAAAACAGAAAAAAAAACAGGAGGCAATTTTGGATAGAGTGTCTATCAACGTCAGACACTGACAGGGTTGTTCTGGGAAGGAGAGAACCGGTGGAGGTGCTCAGGAACAAATTACAGCATCAGCAGACCTCCCCTGGTAATGCTAATGCAGTTCTCTCCCCCATATATGTATACAAGACTTTACCACGCTCAAGGAGAAAGGCAGATTCTTTTAGTCGAAAAGGACACTTCAGCTCGCTACCGCCAAAATAAACTGCTCGATGCCAAACGATTTCCGTGGCGAGAACCGGCGACAGCCTTCATTTGAGGCACTTCGAATGGATGTGACAGTTCCAGTTTACAGACAACTCTGTTTTCCCCCAGATCTCTGTCGGGGTGATGCTCATCATTAGACTTCAAAACGTGCACGCACACACACATACATTTTGCACACACACACTACCCTGTAGCTAAACCCTATAACGGAATCCCCCCGGGGAAAGCTCCTGGATAAGTCTGTTGCAGTGTAGGAGACCCCCCACCCCCTCCTCCCCATCCCCTCCCCTCCTCTGCCTCCTCTGGAAATCTCCCTGAGGCCTGTGTGAGTGTATGTGAATTTGTGCGTATGTGTGTGTGTGTCTGTCTGTCTGCTTTTCTGTACATGCCACCAGTTTCTTGGAGGGAGATGGTCTCAGTGATGCGTGAGTGGGAGGCTGATTTCCCCAACTGCATCGCTCGCTCCAATCTAACTTCCCACTCATGCTCTCTGCTTTGTTAGATATTTCTTAAGTAACTCTCTCTCTCTCCATCTCTCTCTCTCTCACTTTCTCTCTCACACACACACACACACACAGACAGACAGGAATAGGTGTGTGTTGGGAAAAGTGTGTGTGTCTTTCAGCTGGGCCTGTCGTAATGTATTATTACATAGACTCACACAGACATGCAGAACGTCTGGGTTTCTAGAGTAGATCCCCGGAGAAGGGCACTTGTCCCTGTCCCTGCGTCTGGCAAGGCTCACACACACACACACACACACACACACACACACACACACACACACCCACACACTCACAGTATTCCTAAAGGGTCAGTGTGTCGCCAGGCATGCTCAAAGCGCTCTATCACCGGTTTCCATTGGGACAATAACTGTGACTTCCTGAGGATCGACCTTCACCATCTCACTTCTGTCACTCTTCACATGGGCGTGTGTGTGTGTGCCGGCGAGGGAGGGAGCAGCAGTGTGCGTCTGCAGCAGAGTGTGTATATGTGTGTGTGTGTGTGTGTGTGGGTGTGTTGCAGAGTGTGTGTGTCAGGCTGCCATTTCAGCTGACTCCTCTGTTTCTGGCTTTTTAATGGCTCTTATGGGGCAGGCCTTTAATTGCAAGTCTCTCTCCCTCCTTCTTAATCCTCCCATCCTTCTGTCTCTCCCAGCCCCTCGTCTCCTCTCTTCTTCTCCTCTCTCCTCCCGCCTCCCACTGGCTGACAGTCACTAGGGGAGCCCGAGTGCCTGGCCGGGGCTGTGGAGGCCGTATAGGATATTGACTTGCTGCGGAGTGGTTTGGGAGGAGGAGAGGTGGCTGCCTGTCACAGCTAATGAATAGATGCATAAATGAATGAGGCACTCCTTGTGTGCTGTTGTGCCTCGCTATGGCTAAAAAGTTTTATGTGCCTCAGACAGACCGACATTAACAGCGGCCAGCTTGATAGTGATAATTATTAAGGGTGTGATGACAGTTCCTCCCGCACACACACGTGTATAAACACACATATATATGCAGGATGAGGCAGTGGGGGGTTGGGATGTGAGGGATACTTAAAAAAAACAATCCAGTTAAGTGCTAGCACCCTCCAGCTGCTCTTTCCATCTCTTTCTCCCCCTCTCCCACTTTGTCCCTCCATCTCGTTGTCTGATCGGTGTGAAGCTGGAGTGCTCTCACGCCAAACTGGGACAAATACCTAAACACACACACACACACACACATATAGAAAGAGGAAGAGCAGGTCTGGAGAGGAGACTGTTGATCTGAGGGGGCAGATGAAGGAGTGCTTGGAGTGTTGATGCCTTCTTCACTATTGCTTTGTTCCACATTTCAGACACTGATTGCCTTAAGAGGACAATTTACATTTCATAGTCTTTTCACAACAAGTGGGTGAGATGGGAGTTAGAGACAGGGGGGGAGAGAGAATGATGTTTCAAGGAGGAAGCCAGGGGTGAGAGAGTTCACCTAGCAAAGGGAAAAGGCGGCGTTGCGTGAGCATCAAAAAAGCAGTAGATACAAACAATAGTTTCTTTTGACTGTGTGTCTCTGTCTGTGTGTGTGGACGTTTTGTTTAGCCTTGCTCTCGCTAGAATGCACCTGTATGAATTGAACTTTCTTTTTGTTGTTTCCCTTATTGGATTCATGTGAGTGTGGAGGAAGAATAGAAATAGTGTGGAGAGCTGAGGAGATGAAAAGAGAGCCGGAGGAATTAAGAATCAAGTTAGGAGCAGGCTTTATCTGACGGGAAACTGTGAAACTGCAAAGTACAAGAAAACTTTTCCTATCAGCGCACTCTCTCAGCTAGTCTATGGGTCTGCACCCCCACTGTGTGTGTGTGTTTATATGGCATGTGTGTGTGTATTTAGGAGATAGCTTTTCCTCCCCAGTGGAGGGAGACATCGGTGTGTCGGTGAGTGTGATTGGTTGTTGGCCCTGAGGGTCCGTCTTCTATATCTGTCTCCTGACTGGCTGCTCTGTGACCAATCAGGCGCCCGGACCTCACCGTGGCAATCAGATAGTGACACACTCTCTGTGGGCATCGGCAGGTCATCTGGAAATACCTGTTATGTTTTATCTCCCTGTGACACACACACACACACACACACACACACACACACACACACACACACACACACACACACACACATACACACACCAATATAACCTTTCTGTCTTGTCTTTGTCTCTCTAGGAGATTGCTGCATATCTCATCACTTTTGAGAAACATGATGAGTGGCTGACGACATCGCCAAAAACCAGGTGAGGAGAGCGCACACACACGCCCACGTACAAACACAGTATCGCTCAATCAGCCACGTTGGTTTAATCCCAGTGACTGAGTGCCGGTGTTTGATTAAAAAATTAGTGATGTACGTCGGCTGTCTCCAAAGGCTCCTGCTGAACGGCCTACTCTACATGTAGAGAACGCTCCAGAACATGGCTGGACTGTAAAGCACATAGTCAGCTGGAAATGGAGTATTAATGAATGTAAATGTATTAGGATAAGTGATGTATAATTCAGACATAGGAGGGTGAGTGGGGGTTTAAAGGGAGGGGGAGTATGTGTATTTAAAATGGGGTGTGAACAGGGATTCACATGCCAGAACTGAATATTCATCGATCCGACTGAACCATAGGTAGCTCTTTTCCTAGAGTGGGGAGAGGTTATAATCAGGAAGGAAGGAGGGAAAGAGAAAAAATAAGAAAGACTATTTAAAGGGCTATATGAATTATTGATAAATCACCTTATTGGCATTTACTTTAGTTAATACTAGGGCTGTCAATCGATTAAAATATTTAATCGCAATTAATCACACATTTTTTATCTGTTCAAAATGTACCTTAGAGGGAGATTTGTCAAGTATTTAATACTATTATCAAGATGGGAGTGGGCAAATATGCTGCATTTAGCATAAAAAATATGCTTAAATCATAACATGGCAAACTCAAGTCCAACAGGCAACAACAGGCTGTCAGTGTGTCAGTGTGCTGACTTGACTATGACTTGCCCCAAACTGCATGTGATTATCATAAAGTGGGCATGTCTGTAAAGGGGAGACTCGTGGGTACCCATAGAACCCTTTTTCATGCATATATCTTGAGGTCAAAGGTCAAGGGACCCCTTTGAAAATGGGCATGACAGTTTTTTCTCGCCAAAACGTAGCGTAAGTTTGGCGAAGTTATTTAGCCTCCTATGCAACAAACTAGTATGACATATGATACCAGTATCATCACTCTAGCTATAAAACTGAGCCCGCTAGAACCTAAAAATCACGGCATTAAAACAAATTTGAATGTGTTGTTATTGTGTTTGACAGCCCTAGTTAATACAGATGTAGGTATGATTGAAAAAAGAGAAAGAAAAAAAGAAGAGAGAAGGAAAAAGTAAAGTAAGTGAAGAGGTCACCTCATAGCCCCATTTCTGATTACTGACACCGCTGGAAGCCCGAGGTGATGCCTCCGCGCTCCCATTGTGCGGAGCTGAAGGACTCTTCGCAGGAGCGGCCTGGGGCCAGCAGCACAGTTTATGTTGTGGATGGATTTCTCATTGATTGGTTGTGCTGCCGTATAGCCTCAGCCTCCCGGCAGCAGCAGCAGCAGCAGCAGTCATATTGGTGTTATTGAGCAGCAGTTAGATATAATCCCATTTACACATGACACGAGGCACGATTAGAACAGATTACACCTAATCCCATCAGATGGAAAGGAGCTCAGCAAACGGAGCCAGTGACATTTATGTGTGTGTGTATGTGTGTGTGTGTGTTTTACGCATATGTGCGCATGCGTTTGCACACTTGTGGGGAAGGGGGGGGGCAATATTAAGATAACAATCAATGACCTTCATTTCTCCCTTCACTGAAATACCTCATCAGTTCAAAGTAATGACTGTTACCTCCTCTCACTTCTCTCATCTACTCCTCCTTCTCTCCTCCCTTTACCGGACTCACTCTCTCGCCCACTCCGTCTCTTTATCTTGCCGTCCCCCCCCCCCCCCCTCTCTCCTCCCCTTGCCTTCTCTGTTTTCGCTCTGCTACACTGTGGAACGGTGGAAAAGCTTTTTATATCCCACACATCACAGCCCAGTTACAATCAATAGCATTTATGTCTGCTTGAATCGGAGGGTTTTGCGAGGAACACGGGCATCGTCCACGTGCACGTATTTCCCACCCGCACACACACACACACACACACACACACACACACACACACACACACATCTGATCTCATCCATCTTCTCCATAACATAATTAGAATCAGCAGCTCTGAGATGACTCACACTGCTCGAGACGGAGACTAAACTCGGCTTTGATCGGAGGGTGGGGGTCTCCACTCCGCTAAGAAACTGGCAGGCTCACCCCAAAACAGAGCAGATTTAAGGTGTCAAAGAAAATCAGCTCAAAGTAAATTCAATTTCACTACACACAGTGTTCAGAGTAAATTGCAATCATCTCAGTCCATATAGATGTGTCTACATCAAATTCTAGCAGAGGAGAGAGGAGAGGAGGAGAGGAGAGGAGAAAAGTAAAGAGAAGAGGAGAGAAGGGGAGACGAAAGGAGAGGAAATAGGGGATAAGGGGATAGGAGAGGAGAAAAGGGAAGAGAAGGGGAGAGGAAAGGAGAGGAGAAAAGGGAAGAGAAGAGGAGATAAGGGGAGAGGAGAGGACATAAGGGGAGTGGAGAGGAAAGGAGAGGAGAGAAGGGGAAAGGAGAGGAAAGGAGAGGAGAGAAGGCGAGAGGAGAGGAAAGGAGAGGAGAGGAGGGGAGAATAGAGGAGAGAAGAGAAGAGGAAAAGGAGAGAAGGGGAGAGGGGAGGAGATAAAGGGAGAGGAGAGAATTGAAGAGGAGGGGGGAGAAAGGGAGAGAAGGGGAGAGGTGAGGAGAGGAGAGAAAGGGAGAGGAGAAGAGAGAAGGGGAGAGGAGAGGAGAAGAGAGGAGATAAGGGGGGAAGAGGAGAGGAGAGACGCGGAGAGGAGAGGAGAAGAGGGGAGAGGAGACGAGACAAGAGGAGAGACAATAAAGGAAACAGAGGTTAGGAGGACAGTAGAAGGAATAGACAAGATGAGAAGATGTGAATAAGTGTAAAGGAGTGGAGAATGGAGGGACCGAAGAAGCAGTAAAGAGAAAATAAAGAGATGCTATGATAAGAGGGATAAAGACTGGAGGTTGACGGAGAAGAGGAGGGCAGGAAAAGGAGAGAGGAGGTGTGTAAACGTGTGCGTGGTTGTGTGCATGCATGACTGTGCGTGAGAGAGAGAGAGAGCACTTGTGAGTATGTGTTAGTTTATTGATTGTTAACGTGCCTGTTCTCTTTCTGTTGTCATGAGATAAGGCAGAGGAGCATTTTTCCTCCACCTACACACTCACAAACACTTACACACACACCTGTCCTTAACGTTTTAGAAGTGTAATGATTGATTGCCGAGCAGCAGGTTTGACATTGAGCTCAAAGAACACACGGCAGTAGGTCCTGCCATCTCTGATATCGCTGTAGCATCTCTGTCTCCCTACATGTATGGCTCCTGGTGTGTGTTTGTGTGTGCGCAGGCATGTTCATCCCACCAGGTGTGTATAGAATGGGAGCTCAGAGGCCAATGTTCCTGTTGTGCTGATAAATCGCCCTACTAAAATATTAACATGTAGGAGTGTGAGGCTACGTATGAGAGGGGAGGGGCGGCATGGGACCAGCTAACTTGACTGTGGGAGAAATAACATTGATTCACATTGTCGGTATTTGTGAATCAGCAATGCGGGAGAATTTTCATGCTTGACATGACAGCATGAAAATCATTTCTGGTCAGTTTCTATGGAGTTGAATTGTCAGTTTTAAAGACTGCACACTACACTTTTTCTGTACAATCAAAATGATGCAAACACTATCACCCCCTTTACACCTGACAGTAATGCGTTTTGGGTGATCGGATTGCGATCGGATAGTGCTTGACCACATGAAAGTACAGGTGTAAATTAGGGCTGTCAATCGATTAAAGTATTTAATCACGATTAACTGCAAATTAATCACACATTTTTGTATCGGTTCGAAATGTACCTCAAAGGGAGATTTGTCAAGTATTTAATACTCTTATCAACGTGGGAGTGGGCAAATATGCTGCTTTATGCGAATGTATGTATAGATTTATTATTGAAAATCAATTAACAACTCAAAACAATGACAAATAGTGTCCAGAAACCCTCACAGGTACTGCATTTAGCATAAAAAATATGCTCAAAAATATGGCAAACTCAAGCCCAACTGGCAACAACAGCTGTCAGTGTGTCAGTGTGCTGACTTGACTATGACTTGCCCCAAACTGCATGTGATTATCATAAAGTGGGCATGTCTGTAAAGGGGAGACTCGTGGGTACCCATAGAACCCATTTTCATTCACATATCTTGAGGTCAGAGGTCAAGGGAGGGTGGATGGGTCCAACAAACACGAGGCTTTCATCCAGGAGACCGCTGTTTGTGTCCCGCGCGTTACGTTTCACTTCCACGTTACAATCAGCTGTTTGTTCATGTCCCGTGTTCACAACGTTCAGTGTCATTTTCACTGTATAAACGTAGTGATTTTAAGCCCAACCATGTTGTTTTTTCCTAAACCTAACTATAACATTAAGCACGTGTTTATTGCGACCGAAAAGTGACACCGAGGGGTCTGACGTGTCAGTATATGTCGAGTTGGGGTGAGAACGAGTTGCCTCATCCCTCTGCGTGTGCGAGTGTAGACGTACTTCAAAGTCACGGGCCCTCTCCCCCTAAACGGTGGAGTTTTGAGGCTGATGTGTCTGCGCATTACGCACCGCCTATCCAGCAGTGCCGGGCTGTAAGCTGTATGCAGCTTTCCCCTCAGCCCTTTCAGACAGAACGATTGTATCTAAATCGGATCTCGATGTCGACATTGGAGACGCATATTAATACCAGGTGTAAATGTGATCAGGTTAAATTCAATTCAATTTATTTTTATATTCATATCTATTCATATTTATATAAATCATATCTAGATACAGTGGTGGAATGTAACTAAGTACATTTACTCCATTACCGTACTTAATCCTTACTTATTCCATTTTATGCTACTTTATACTTCTACTCCACTACATTTCATGCAAAACATAATCAACAAATAAATGACGATATATTATTATAGATTAAGCTACCCAGTATATAAAATTAATAAAATGAGCTCCACCGTTACCAGCTGCAACATTAAAATGATGAACATATTAATGCATCATGTATTATAATCCGATATTATACTATATATTTTTCTGAAATGAGCCTGCATAATACTAGTACTTTTACTTTTGGTACTTTAAGTATATTTTGATGCTAATGCTTTTGCACTTTTGCTTAAGTGAAGTTTTGAATGCATGACTTTTACTTGTAGCAGAGTGTTTCTACACTGTGGTATTTCTACTTTTACTTGAGTAAAAGTATCTGAGCACTTCTTCCATCATGGTCTAGACACAATCTGGATATGAGACGCATTTTAATACCAAGTGTAAAGGGGGTCTATGTGTAGGTTTCTGTCTGGCTAACTCTTCATCCTGTCCTCCATCAGGCCTCAAAATGGCTCTATGATCCTCTACAACCGTAAGAAGGTGAAGTACAGGAAAGATGGCTACTGCTGGAAGAAAAGGAAAGACGGGAAGACCACCAGAGAGGATCACATGAAGCTCAAAGTCCAGGGAGTAGAGGTGAGAGGCTGCGATGGAAAAAAACAAGTCGATGATCTTGTTTGGCGCTGCGAATGGTTTCACTGCCAATCTTACTTACTAATTTACTCTCCTTCACTCCGAGGAGACACATGCGTGTAACACAAAATGTACACACAAACACACATGCTGAGGCTGCAGGCCAACGTGTTACCTGAGAGCGAGCGGTGCCCCTCTTCCTTTGCCTCCCTCCCTGCTCGTGCCCCTGTCTCCCTTCCTCACTCTGTCTCCCTCTCTCTCCCTTTTCTGAAGGATAAGAGTGTGTTTGGCCTGAGGCCAGGAATGATGTCAATGCCTCCTTCAGCAGAACAGAGAGGGGTATCGATCCAGTCTCAAGGCAGCGTCTGTGCGTGAGAGAGTGTGTGTGTGTGTGTGTGTGTGTGTGTGTGTGTGTGTGTGTGTGTGTGTGTGTGTGTGTGTTCGAGTCACATCAGCCAGCTCAAAAATTGATTATTCAGCAGGAATATACCAAGAGGTGAGAGGAGTGAGCATGCATGTGTCAGAAACAGAAAGAATGAGGTAGAAGGGAGAGCGAAGGAGAGACAGCGAGGGGGCACATGGATGTTTGCAGAGGGCTCAATAGTTTTGCATTAAGGGTGAGCAGGAGACGGGCGAAAGAGACACGGAGGTAAAGGGAATAATTGAGATCAAGTATTCCCATCTGCACCTCTATTATTCAGGACCCCACACACTCACATTGACATTCATCTCACATGCAATTTTCTGCAATCGTGCATGAATACACATACTCACGCACGCACATATACAAAGTGTTTCTCTCCCCGGTAGCTGCTCTGTAATTGTTTGTGTCACGTCTTCCCAGGACCCCCCAAAGCAAGCACAAGCAAGCAGTGTGTAGAGCAGGGGGACGGGGACGAGGGAATGAGCTGAGCAGCGAGATGAGCAGAGGGAATGAAGGAGGATAGGGAGAGGCAGGAAGCAGGAGAGAAAAACATAACCCTGGATGGAGAGCCTCCTCATATCGAATGGAAATATATGGAAATGCACTCTGCCTTTGGCAAAACACACTTTAGATAGAGGGCGGGCTACTTCTGAGAAGAGGCAAAAATGGCGAGAAAATATAAGTGCGCACGAGTGTTCGTGAGACAGAAAACAGGACAAGTTGTAAGTGTTGATTATATACGGCCTGATTGCTGAGCATTTGTGTTTGTGTGTGCAATTTTTGTCTATTTATGTGTGTGTGTTCCTTGATTTTAATGCACGTGAAAAAGTGTCGGTGCTTTTCTGGCATCATTTCACCCTTCTTCTGTCAAACACCACAACACACACTCTTCATTAGGAACAGGTATCGAACCTCAATACTATTCCACTTCCATAGCACATAATATCAAAAACTCTCAAGAAAGTTGGACCTGGCTTTAACAGCTTGTTCAGACTCTTTGTGTTGTTGACTTTTCTTCGATATATATTTACTTATTTAAAGCAGGGTCGGTGTTGATCTGGAGAAACTAGCAAGAGTACACCAGATTTTAAAAAAAATTATCCAACCCAAAAACCGAGTCCAGTGTTGCCAACTCTTTTTCAATGAAAGTAGCTAGCGGCACTAGCTCCAAAAGTCTCTAAATCTAGCGAGAAAGTCGAAACACTGACAATCCGTTGCTTCAGGCCTCCCTCCAAAGCCACTCCCCCACAATGATCATAATGAACATAAACAACAAACAAGGCTATTGTTAGTACTCACAGCTGTCAAGCTAGCAGCTTGTGCAAGACTCCGGTGACGTGCAATGAGTGCACGGGCAAAGTGGTCGCAGTTAGCTAGACAGGTAGACAGTCCCGCGTCAGCCACAGATACCTTTATTTTATTTTTTTGTCAGCGCATTTGATATATTGATTGCTGTCGGGATATAATGAGAATTTCAACAAATATAACAAAAAAAAATTCTAAAATCTTTACCAACCATACCTTTAAATCAGAATTTGAGTTAAACCTGCAGTAGGCAGAATATTTTTGGCATCATTGGGCAAAGATTCCATAATAACCTTTCAGCGTATTGTGATTCAAGTGTGCTGAGAGATAACTAGACTTCTGCACCTCCTCATGGCTCTGTTTTCAGGCTTTAAAAAATCTAGCCCGTGACGGGAGACTTTGGCCAATCACAGGTCATTTCAGAGAGAGAGAGCGTTCCTATTGGCTGCTCATTCGGAGGCAGCTGTCAATCACTCACAAACTCCGATCAAACGGTGAAAATAAGCAGCGCTGATCAAATATGAATCAATATTCTGTTACTCTAATGCCTATTTCTCTCCTCAAATGTTTTCAGAAACATCTTGTAGTGTACTGTTTAGCTGTAAAATGAGAAAGTTTGCTCCGGCTGGTGGGCGGTGCTTGGTATTTCCTCAACTGATCTCAACATGGCTGCCGGGTCACAAACTTTCTCATTTTACAGCTAAACAGTACACTACAAGATGTTTCTGAAAACATTTGAGGCGAGAAATAGGCATTACAGTAACAGAATATTGATTCATATTCAATCAGCGCTGCCTAGTTTGACCATTTGATCATTGACAGATAACCTGTCTCATGCACTACTGTCAGGATATAGTGACAGTTTTATAAAATTTACTTTTTTTAATCATATTTGCTCCATTTCTACCTACTGCAGCTTTGTGTTACACACTGATGCATTTAAGAAGTTCAGCTTACTGTGTTAAATTAAAAAAGGCTCTCTAGCAAAGCATTTTAATATTCTTCAACTCAAGGTGTCAAAAAAAAGTATAGTTTTGGTATGTTTCAGAAACTCGGTTACTGTATTGGCACTGGTATCGAAACATTCATACCGCTCTGAACACATATATTATAGACACTCTGAAGTGGTTTAACTCTGTAAATCCACCTCTGCAATCATACATTTTGGTCTATTTTCACACCCACACACACACGTATACACTATTTTGTATGTATGTAAGCATCCTCTGCTGGATGGAGTCTATACTGAACTTCCTCTTCATCTTGTCCACCTTGACACTCTGTACTTTTCCTCGCTTTCTCCTCCTCCTCTTCTTTGTCCCCTTCACTGTTACTGATCTCTCTTGCAGTGTCTGTGAGCTGACGACAGTGTGACTTTTTGTGAATTCCAAGTGGGTTATGTCTCGTCTTGCTGAGGCAGTAAATTTCACAATCTCTTGTGCTGTAATTGTCAACATCAGATTTATGGTATTTTAGAAAAGACATTAGGAAAAAACGCATACAGCATGTTTGCAATTTAGTTTTAGCACCGCAATCAATACAGCCTAAGTGGGTATAACCTAAGTTCTCCTCTCCTGTTCTCTCATTTACTGTCCTCTCCTCCTCTCCTCCTTTTTCACTTTTTGTCTTGCTTCCTCCCTTTTTATCTTTTCTCGTTTTACCCCTGCAATCTCCTCTCCTTTCCTCTCCTCTCCTCTCCTCTCTCTAGTGTCTGTATGGCTGCTACGTCCACTCCTCCATCATCCCCACCTTCCATCGTAGATGCTATTGGCTGCTGCAGGTAAGCCCACCCCCCTTCCCCACCTTGCCTTTTCTCACACAATTATACACATACAAAAACAAGACTTGGACAGCATTTATAGTAGGGGTGGGAATCACCAGAGGCCCCACGATACCATATTATCGCGTTACTTAAGTCACGATACGATCTTATTGCGATTTTAAATATGTTGCGAGTATTGCGATAAGACATATTGGGATTCATTCACATATATTGAGGTCAGAGGTCAAGGGACCCTTTTGAAAATGGCCATGCCAGTTTTTCCAGGCTAAAATTTAGCGCAACTTTGGAGCGTTACTTAGCGTTCTTCCTGACAAGCTAACGTGTCATGGTTGGTACCAATGGATTCCTTTGGTTAGTTTCATATCATACCAGTATCTTCACGCTAGCTTTACGACTGAGCCCGCTACAACCTCTGAAAGACAGAATAACAGCCGGGCCCGCCATCGGATTGTTAAGAGGTCAATAGTTCATATAATAAAAGATTGATACTTCTGACGTCCTTGTATCAATACAATACTGCCACGCAAAATATCACAATGCTGTATCAATTTCCCCCCCACTCCTAATGTATAGTGTGGTGATACTTTATTAGTTGTCATATATGGCAGCATATCTTTGTCGTTTCAGGTCGTTTTCCTCTCACATTATGACCATCTTGTGACATTTATTCCAGCTATGTAGAGGCTTTATTCCCCATTTTCCACAAAACTGAGCAACCACAATATATATTAGCAGTGTTACACAAAGTTTTGCCTGTTAAACTGTCCATTTCCAAAACAGAACACTAAGCCAAACCATTAACCAGCAATAAACATCATCCTCCTCTAAATTAATGAGGCAGACATAGTGAAAATACTATCACAAAGCTGGGGTCATAATAAAGCTGGATGTTGTTTGGCTGAGTGGACACACACAGTTAGACCACTAGAATATGCCAAGTCTGGTATAATGCTAACATACAGTGCAGAATAATAAAGAGCATTTCTTTGCCAGAAGTTGAGTGCAACTTCGAGAGCACAGTGTGTTATCGAAAACCCTGACTCTCGATGCTTATAGCGAGCATCAAGGACTCGGGCACTACTCTCTATGTGGTCCTCTCCAAGAAAACACCCTGGAGCTACAAACAACACACACACACAACATGCTCACACCAACACACACATGCACAGGTGTCCCCTGTGTATAAAAGCATGTTGTTTTTCATAGAGATGTTGGACTCACTCTACTGCTCATGTGAAAGACAACAGAGAGCAGGAGTTACACACAGACACACACACACACATGTCCCTCCCTCTATTGGCCATGCAAGACGTGGTCACCGGGACCTCATCGTCTTCAGATGACAGGTTACATGATGAATCTTAAAAATGCATTTACACTTACACTGCCTCTCTCTTCATCCCTCTCTGTTCATTTCAAAGAAAAATATTGAATACCCAGCGATGTTCATTTAAAATATGGAAATGCATACATATTTATGTATTCTTCGGCAGAACAATCCTGCATAATTTGTCACATGAAATTTACAAGGACATTCCAGCCACCGGCCGTAAATTGAATATGCCCTCACCCAATATATTTTCTTTTTCAGCGTGCCCAAACTAGTTTGATTCCTGCAGTCTGGAATTATGAAGGGAAAATTCCACTTGCTTTATCTGTAAAGTGCCATTTTTCTGCTCTTTGCGCCGATATCAAAACACATCAGTGGATGTGATCATAAATCAGTCTGTGAGTGCTGTTGCATTGCACAGTGTGGTGCTGTAGCAGCCCACTGTGCCATCCTCTTTTGGAGAGAAAAGTGTTCCACCTCAGCAGGTCCTCCCCCTCACCTGAGTCTGTCTACTGAATCTTTCATCAAGAGGAGCTTCTCTCCCTCTCGCTCTCCTCTCTCACACACACACACACGCACGCACGCACACACACAAACACACACACACACACACACACACACACACACACACACGCAGAGATGCACGTGAATGCACTTGTTGAATCATTCATGGGGTGGAAATTCCATAGGTCTGCTGGTGGCCTACAGTATAGTGAGAACTACTCTGAACCACACGCACGCACGCACGCACACACACACACACACACAAACACACATGTGGACGCTTCCGCAGCCTCTGCAGGGTCAGAGAGAGAGTGATGAGTGGGCTTGAACTGCTAAATCTTTTATGGGCAGGTGAGAGAATCTCATCTGACACGCTATGTCCAACCTCCTCCCTGACCTCCACGTTCTCTCCCGCTTTCCTTCTCCATTCCCCCCCTCCCTCTGTAGATAGACTCTATATCATTTGATTCTCTCCCTCCCATATGTTGGTGAGAATATGACGATGAATGAATGAATGAATAAAGGCTAAACTAACACCATGTATCTGTGTGTCCCTGTGTGATAGAACCCAGACATCGTGCTGGTGCACTACCTGAATGTACCGGCAGTGGACGATAGCGGGAAGCCGTGCGGTCCCGTCCTCTGCTCCATCAACACAGACAGGAAGGAGTGGGCCAAGTGGAGCAAAGAGGAGCTCATCGGACAACTCAAACCCATGTGTGAGTTATAGCTTTACCGTCATTACGGCACCTCATCACCTCCCTCCTTCTCTCATGTTTCAGCCCCCTCACACTTTTCCTAAACCTGGGGATATGAGTCACCTCGGGTCAATAAAAATACCACCTGTCACGTTGCAGCAAGTCTCAAAATTAATCTGTAGGAAACCTCTAAAACACAGGTAATTTGGTTCACTGGCTTGCTTTAGGCTTTGTAAACAACTTGGCAGCAGAACGGGGCACAGTCTGGAGCTGTGCCATTATTTATCAGATGAGACAACAGGTGATTTCAGCAGTTCAGGGGAGATGCTATGAAAATTTCTCTCTTGCATCAAGGGAAAATATCTAATCTCAGCAGTATTTATTTAGCACAAACTTCTTATTGAGATATTAGTGTAGGTAAAGATAAATCAGTAAGCCAAAATGCAACCGCTCGACGTGCCAAAAGCTGTTTTCAGGCGTTAAAGGGATAGTTTGGATGTTTTGAAGCGGGGGTACTTACCCATAGTCGGTGTATTACTAACAGTAGGATATCGGTTTATTTAGGTGAGCCTTTCTTGTAGGTGGCTAAAATATGTTTTGCTGCCGGCCCATCCACGGCACTATATTGCTTTGCTCCCTTGCTGTCTGTTTCTCCAAGCTGGGGGGGCGTCATCTACTGTAGGTAATACACTGACTATGGATAAGAACCTCATACAGTCCCACTTCAAAACACCCAAACTCTCCCAGTGGCTTTATTTACCTACTTACAAAGTAGTGCTATATTTTAAGACAACACTGTCCGTTAAAAAAAACACCTTATGAAGAGAAGTTCATACCATTCAGCCAGGCTTTATACGGATTTAGATCTTTTTGTTTTTGATGGCTCCGACAGTCAGCGCCATGCTGCCACCTAGAGGCAGATACACATTTCACCCAAGAAAGGGAGGGATAGAGGGAAAGAAGACAGAGGTGCTAGAAATATCCAGCATGTATTATTCATAAATGAGCATCAGGGAGTAGATAACTTCAGTACGCACACACACACACACACACACACACACACACACACACACACTTACCTAATCTCACCCCTCTTTTGATCTGGTTTGGAAGGGCAAATAAGGACGGCTGCCCAAAACTAAGTGGCTTGTTGACTTAAGCAGCACCTCACTTCTCAATCTCCCCACTGAATCATATTCCCTCTCGCTCTTCTACCTGCCCTAATTTGCTCACACAAAACAGCTCTCTGCTTTTTTTTTTCTCTCCTAGCACTTCTCTCTTGATCACTGATTTGATCCATCTGTGGTCGTAGGGGGTTTTATGGGCATTAGGTCTCAGACACTTAAATTGTTTGGTATTTGTTATTTCACTGTGAAAATGCATCAGCTAAATCCCCCAAAATGTAAATGGAGACATCTAATTTAGAGGGAAATACCTTCAGATTTAGTTAGAATTGAAATGTCTTGCAAAAGAAGCAAATTGCACCTTTTGCATATATGTATTTAAAGTTTTTGAACACTCAAGCACTGTTATCAGAGCAGTCTTGATCTCAGATTTCAGTGTACATTCTGAACACTGGAGGGCGCCGTTACACACTGTCAAATGTTTGTGAGGTAATGCTACATTGCTGTAAAGATTGACCTAAGCAAATGAAGGGACAGAAAATGAAAAGCCATTGTCTTAAATAGTGTTTCCTTTGTTTGAACGTCTCTTCCGACAGGTGCTGGAAGCAGCCTGCATCAGAAATGTTCCAGTGTCAAGCAGCGCATCATCTCATCCAAGCAGGAGTCGGGGGCAGCAGCAGGAGGTGGAGCTGCAGCGGGTACGGGCGTAGCGGCGGGCCAGAGAGCCGAGGAAGCAGATGGCACAGAGGTCCAGAACAGCGATGTGTCAGAGGGCCAGACAGAGCCCAGTCCTGGAGGGGGCAGGAGCAGAGCGGGGGGAGGAGAGAGGAGGAATGGCAGGATAACCAAACCCTCCCTTCTCCCACAGAGCAGCATGGAAGTGTCCTCATCCACCTCCACCAACCAGGTGGAGGTCCCTGACACCACCCAGAGCTCCCCATTGTCAATCACCAGCGACATGGCTGACAGCCCCGCTCTCGCCATCGGGGCTGGCTTGTCACAGAGCACAGCTGTGTTCATGTCCGAGGTGACCACGCTGACTGGGGATTCGGTCTACTCTGCCGGCCACACCCACCTGCTGGCATCCGTCAATGAGAGCGCCACCGCTGGCATCCTGTTGGCTGTTGCCCCTGAAAACCAGAGGTTTGCATCATTCCCTGGCGGCGTGGGCTTAGGGGAGGGAGGAGAGTTGGTTCTATCCAGCTCTCTAGACTCCGCTGGAGGAGTCAGCCTTCCCGAGACCGCCATGACCTTTGACCCTGATTGCTTCCTCAACAATCCCAAGCAGGGCCAGACGTATGGAGGAGGTGGAGGCAAGGCTGAGGGGTGTAACGGCGACGACGGACGACTCCACTGCTCCGCTAACGGCTTCCTCTACAACCCAGCCCTCGTCCAGAACATCAAGACAGAACCTGTACCCCTGGAGCCGCCGCTGGCCACTCAGAGCAGCTACGTAGGAGAAGGGACAGGCCTCAGCCCCAGCACCACCCTGGAGCAGATGGACTTCAGTGCTGTGATGTCATCAGCCTGTGTCCCGAGTCTGACTCAGCCTGTACACCACCCCTCCCCCAGCCTCTTCCTCCAGGCCTCCCCCCAGACAACCCAGCCCTCCCAGCTGCAGACCAATGGTACTGAGGCAACCCAGGAATCAGGCGAGGCCCAGGCTTACATAGGCCTGCCCACGGTGCCAACAGACACTCCAGTCACCAATGGAGACCCGCATGCACACCTCCACCAAGCCAGCCCAGACCACCAGGGCCTGTGTGGAAGGAATGGACAAGGAGCGGCGGTGAGCTCTTTTCCTCTAACACCACAGGATACGACCGGCGACCAGTCAGGCAGCAGGGGGCATCGAGAGGTCGGGGGCTTAGACAAGACATCCGAGAATGGAGGGGAGTTGCTACTCAAGCCTGGGGATCCTCACGAGGCCTACACAAGTGTTGACACCGAGCACTACCTGCAACCCACAGATGACAACGGAGGAGGAGAGGAGGGCGGAGGGGGTGGAGGAGGAGGAGGAGGAGTAGGAGGGGGGAATGAGATTCTCTGTAATGGTGTAAGCTTGTCAGGGGCCAGCAGTTCAGTGGTTGCCAGTCCTCAGTCAATAGCTGCTGGTGCAAGCATCGAGGGGGCGCTCTACAGCTCTCCTCTTCCTCAGCAAGGTGGGGGGGTGTCAGCTACAACAGCTGGGGCAGGAGCGGCCATCAGTCTGGAAGGCTTTGAGGCTTCCTTTGGAAGCCAGTTCTCTGATCTCATCAATGATTTCATCTCAGTCGAGGGGTCCGGAGGTGGGGTGGGGGCAGCTGTAACTGGGGTTCTGATGCCCCAGGAGGGGGCAGCAGGAGAGGAGCAGGGCACAGGAGCAGGCCACCTGCAGGGCTCGGAGGTGGAGCAGGGAGCTCTGGGACTGCTCCAGGAGACTGGGAGGCTGTTTGGTGTGACAGACTACTCCCCAGAGTGGTCTTATCCAGAGGTTAGTAAACCCTACATGATTATCGTTCATTATTTATTCATCATTGTTCCCTGCAGGAAAATCAGTCCCTCCGCCACATGATTGACGGTGGCTTGTACTGATGTTTAACGCTGAAATCACGCTCAGCACAATTTGTAGTAAGACCGCCAGCCTGGCTGTGTGGTCATTAAGGAGCCAGAATATCTCAGACTCAGCTGATTGGATTTTGATGAAATTTCAATATTACACTGATTACCCTGGGTGGCTTCATTAATTTACCCATGTACCACTTATAATATCTCAGACACCAGCTCTGTCATTGGATTATGATGAAACTTGTGGAAACATAGCATCTTACCACCATCATTAAAAAAAAACAAGTTGCGGAAAGGAACTTTAATAACTGACCGTAACTCCAACATGTGCACATATTCAGCTTATATTTTTCTGCAGCTTTCTTACAGGATCATCAGTGTTACATCATACTGATTACTCCACAGTTTTGAGTTTCCTGAAAAAGCAACACAGTTTCATTCCAAAGGCTCAAAGGGTGATGGCGTAATTTTTAGAATTTACTAAAAAGGAGCACTGCAAGCAAATGCCAAAAAACAACCTACCAAATGCTGGTAAATGGCTTTGAAATCATACCGTTTTGTTGTTGTATACTCGCTTCTTCATGACTGTGGGGGGACAATATGTTGTTTATGTTTTATTTTTAGCTACACTAGAGAAAACACATGGCAGTGTTGTTCAGATGGTTCAAACAACTTGGATGTAAGGAGCAGCACAGCCTCTAGGGGCTGCTGCCAGGCCTTTTAGGCTCATAGATGTGTCATTAGCAAAATAATAACCACTTTGTAAATGGGGCAATTTATAATATAATAGAAAACAAAACATTTAGGTCATTTTGTCTCTGAGGTATGCTTTTGCAACAGATGGTATCAGGATATTTGATGGAAACACAGAAAGACATTCTGTGCATACATTTGCATACACATGCTACACTATACACTATGTATAAATGTGTATAGTGTGTGTGTGTGTGTGTGTGTGTGTGTGTGTGTGTGTGATATTAGACTGAGGCCTCTGTTTGTGTGCTGCAGGGTGGAGTGAAGGTGCTGATCACAGGCCCGTGGTTGGAGTCGAGCAGTGAGTACAGCTGTCTCTTTGACCACATCAGTGTCCCTGCTGCCCTCATCCAGCCCGGGGTGCTGCGCTGCTACTGCCCAGGTAACGAACCCACTGTATGCACGCACTCGCACACAACACAAGCACTCCTCTTCAACTCCTTGAGGGCGCCGGCGATCTCGGCAGACTTTACTGTCTTTCAGTCTGTAGCAGGCTTAAAGATCTCTTTTTTTTTTATCAATTCTGGTGGTCCAATGTGGTTAAATTTAGCACCAAATCTGTGTAACAAATGGTATCAACAACTTATGAGACATAAGTGACAATGGGAATGGCTGCCCATCATATACTTCTATCATAATGTTCTAAGCCCTTACACACTCTCGCAATTTATTTAATTAATTAATTATTTCTTTAGGGCTGTCAAAGTTAATGCGTTAATAACGCATTAAAACAAATTCGTATGAACGTCACTAATTTTTTTAACGCATCAACGCAACTTGTGATTTTTAGGGTGTAGCAGGCTCAGTTTTAAAGGTAGAGTGAAGGTATCATATGAAACTAGAAAACCTAAGGAATCCATTGGTACCAACCATGTCATACTAGCTTGTCGTGAAGGAGGCTAAATAACGCTCCAAACTTACACTAAATTTTGGCGAGGAAAAACTGTCATGGCCATTTTCAAAGGGGTCCCTTGACCTCTGACCTCAAGATATGTGAATGAAAATGGGTTCTATGGGTACCCACGAGTCTCCCCTTTACAGACATGCCCACTTTATGATAATCACATGCAGTTTGGGGCAAGTCATAGTCAAGTCAGCACACTGACACACTGACAGCTGTTGTTGCCTGTTGGGCTGCAGTTTGCCATGTTATGATTTGAGCATATGTTTTATGCTAAATGCAGTACCTGTGAGGGTTTCTGGACAATATTTGTCATTGCTTTGTTTTGTTTGTTTCAATTTGTGTTAATTGATTTTAATTAATAATTATATACATACATTTGCATAAAGCAGCATATTTGCCCACTCCCATGTTGATAAGAGTATTAAATACTTGACAAACCTCCCTTCAAGGTACATTTTGAACAGATAAAAAATTGTGCAATTAATTTGCGATCAATCACGATTAACTATTGACAAACACGGATTAATCGCAATTAAATAATTTAATTGATTATTTAATCGAACCCTAATTTTTTTATTTATGATTTATGACTAGAACAACTTAACACATTGCTGAGCTTCAAATGAATCTTCAGGTTCCCAGCTATCAGATGGTTTACACCACTTATATGTGACATCTACTGTTGACCTGCTATCTCCCCCTAAAGACCCCCTGTACCCCCTAAAAAACACAAAAATGGGTCTATGGTAAAGGGTGGTAGAATGGAAAAGCTTAACACAGAAAAACACTTTCTTTTATTTTTAAAACTTAACCCAGCCATCACCCCACTAATCCCTGTAATAAGCAGTTTCTAGCACAAAAGTTTTTCTTCAGCACACAAAGAAAGAGTCTAACAATGTCGTCTGCACACCCTTATCGGGAGATGCAGTCCCTTTTATACAAGGAGATAAGAACAATACAAAAAAAGAACATTGTGTGGAGGGACACTCTCTGGCAGGAACGCAATAAACGCAGCTCTGCTTGGAAATGTTTTGTTTTTTTAGATGGTATAGTAAGTGATACATGAGTCACATCCTGCTACATTAAGTGTGATCAGGGGATAACTGCAAGGCACACATGGGCAAAATGAAATGAAATTATTCTCCGACAAGAGATCTGCCTCAGCACTCTGTCAGTGTTACTAATTCCTTACCTGTTTCCAGCCCATGATACAGGACTGGTGATGCTGCAGGTAGCTATGGGTGGTGAGGTCATCTCTTCCTCTGTGGTGTTTGAATACAAGGCACGCGACCTTCCTGCCCTGCCATCTTCTCAGCACGACTGGCTGTCCCTCGATGGTGAGAGCATTTGTTTGTTTGTTTGTTTTTATCACACAGGGATGAACAGTTAATCTCTATTGTCTTATCTTTTACTCAAAAAGAGTGTTGTACAGTGCATCACTGCTGCATTGTGTTCTTGGAGTGTTGCATGTGTGTATTTTAGGGCTGTCAAAATTAACGCAATAACGCGTTAAAGCAAATTTGTTTTCACGCCACTAATATTTTTAATGCAATAATGCATCTTGCGATTTAGATTTAGATTTTTAGATACTGGCATCATATCGAGAAAAGAAAAACTAGAAAACCTAAGGAATCCATTGATACCAACCATGTCATGCTAGCTTGTCGTGTGAAGAATGCTAAATAACGCTCCAAACTTCAGTTAAATTTTGGCGAGGAAAAACTGGCTTGGCTATTTTCAAAGGGGTCCCTTGACCTCTGACCTCAAGATATGTGAATGAAAATGGGTTCTTTGGGTACCCACGAGTCTCCCCTTTACAGACATGCCCACTTTATGATAATCACATTCAGTTTGGGGCAAGTCATAGTCAAGTCAGCACACTGACACACTGACAGCTATTGCTGCCTGTTGGGCTTCAGTTTGCCATGTTATGATTTGAGCATATTTGTTTTTTGATACTTTATTTTTTATTGTTTTTCCACCACAGAAAGACAACATACACATAGAACAATAAAACAAAACAAAAACAAACAAACAAAAAAACATGAAAGGATATAGATTGCCCTGTCTCTACAAAGTTTTCTTATGTTTTGCTGTGACATATTCAGTGGTTCATTCCCTCATCTTGTCGTTGAGCATATTTGTTTTATGCTAAATGCAGTACCTATGAGGGTTTCTGGATAATATTTGTCATTATTTTGTGTTGTTAATTGATTTCCAATAATAAATATATACATACATTTGCATAAAGCAGCATATTTGCCCGATCCCTTGTTGATAAGAGTATTAAATCATTGAAAAATTTCACTTTAAAGCTGAAGTATGCGAGATTGGAGCAAATATGATTAAAAAAAAGTTATTTTTATAAAACGGTCGCTATATCGTGACAGTAGTACATGAAACAGGTAACCTGAAAAAAATCATGTGCCTCTGTGTCCTCCGGTGCTCCTAACGGCATCTGAAAGATTTCACAGACTGGAGGAAAACAAGCAGTAAGAGCTGATCTGAGGCCTGCTGTCTATGAGAGCCGGCTGTCAATCACTCGCGACCTCCGACCAAACGGTCAAACTAGGCAGCGCTGATCAAATATGAATCAATATTCTGTCTCTGTAATGCCTATTTCTCGCCTCAAATGTTTTCAGAATCATCTTGTAGTGTACTGTTTAGCTGTAAAATGAGAAAGTTTGTGACGCCGCCGCCATTGTGAAATCTGGTGAAGGAACGCCAAGTTCCGGTCACATGACCGGAGCACAGCCAATAGGAACGCTCTCTCTCTGAAATGACCTGTGATTGGTCAAAGTCCCCCGTCACAGGCTAGATTATTTAAAACCTGAAAACAGAGCCATGAGGAGGTGCAGAAGTCTAGTTATCTCTCAGAACACTTGAATTACAATATGCTGAAAGGTTATTATGGAATTTTTGCCCAATGATGCTAAAAATATACTTGCTACTGCCACTTTAAGGTACATTTTGAACAGATAAAAAATGTTTGATTAATTTGAGATTAATTGTGATTAACTATAGACAATCATGCAATTAATCGTGATTAAATATTTTAATTGATTGACAGCCCTAGAGCATTTATTTTTTATTTTTAACGTACTGTATGTTTAAGGTCATGCGCTTGACTGACTATATTTTTACCCAGAAAAGTTAAACCCCAACATACAAAATACATCCTTTCATTTATTCTTTATTTCATTTTAACTTTTTGTGCAGCCTTTACACCTAGCCCTCTGCCATTTTTGATCTGTTGAAACTTTGAGAGAACTTGTTCGTGTGTGTGTGTGTGTGTGTGTGTGTGTGTGTGTGTGTGTGTGTGTGTGTGTCATTATGCTGCTCTTTTTTCTTCGATGCATGCCTGGCTCTCTGTTTGTCTACAGCCACAGATGTCCTGACCAGTTCGGTGTCGTAGCTGTGTAATTTTTGGCTGAATTGTGTTCTTTTGTACCTGGGATGAAGCTGGGTTTTGTTTTTTTTCTATTTTAACCCTCGCACTGCTTGCAAAATAAATTAAAAAAAATAATCTAAGCTCTTAAACAGTTTTGACACCTGTTCTGTGAAAAGTGTACTGCACCTTTTCATCTTCACCGTCCCTACTCATAAAGGCGTTGTCATTGTTGGACTTGTTAAGGTCAAAATCATTTGTTATGGAGTCCATTGTGAGTGGGAAAAAAAATCTGAATACTTTTGTTAGAGCTGTAGATGTGGTTCTAGTGACATTTCAATGACACCGAATGAAATTGTAACACACTGCAAGATGTTAGAGGACAATTAAATGTTCTTTGAGTCAGCTCTGGGGGGGGTTGGTTGCATATATCTGCACAGCACCCGGGGGGGGATTTAGCTTCTGTGTGCAAATATATCTCGTGATGCAATTGCGGCTTGGAAACACACGGGTCTCCTCAGCAGAGGCATGTCCTGGGTAAACTCTGTGTTCGCCCCCGTCTCTGCGTTGCGCAATGCGGCAATGCGGCTCTCCACAGTCACAGCAGGCTGTGTGCTGTTTGCTGGAGTGAAGGGCAAGGACACCGTGGCACAGAATTGACAGTCAAACAAATTGTTGGCCACCACTGGCAATGTGCTGCGCAGCCTCTCATACAGTACACGCTATATATAGGCTCTCTGCCTTTTGACTTTCAGCGGTGATACGCTCTGGTTATCTTTTGTTTGGCCTAAAAATGCGCATCAGAGGCGCACTACTGACTGGAAAAAAAATAGTCAGAGACAGATAATCTAAGTAAATATGCGTCAGCACACGACTTTTGTCACATGTCATTGCTCCAGTTTAGTTTTGTGTGGGGTCTATTGTTGTGCCGATGACGACCGAGCCTCCTGCAGCTCAGAGTCTGGCGGGCGGATTTGAAGCGTGTCTGCGCTCATAGACACAACGTGGAGTCTCTCTCTTTCTCTCTCTCTCTCTCTCCCTCTCTCTCTCTCTCTCTCTCTCTCTCTGCACTTAGTTGTGTTTTGCTCGATCGGAGTAGCAACGTGTGACTCGCACGCTTCAAACTAACGGGGTTGAGCAGAAGCGGGAACAAAGAGAGCAGCAGCAGATAGAGAGAGAGGGACTGAGAGCTGTTTGGGTTCGTAGCTTATTTGATTATAAAAACTGATGTTAACTTCAAAACGCGCCCTTTTTTATTTGGCGTCTAGGTCTGTGTTGTTGTTGTTGTTTGTAGCTAAGTTTCTTTTGTCATGCTGCTGCTGTAGATGGACATAAACGTGTCTACATTTCGTCTTCACAGCTGTAAACTATACTTTTGCATTTCAGTCCAGATATTTGTGGTACTGTAAATGTGGTGCTCAGTCGATATCAGACAAAGGGACGGAAGAAATGCCACAAGTCCTCACGTCGTTTTGCACGCTAGATGTTATGAACTAAAATGTGCTGCTTGTTCTACGTTGCAGATTAGCAGCTTGTTTATTAGCCTCACATGTTGACCTGTTCACTTTCAGCACCACCAGGAGTGGACAGCTCCACTCAACTCTAGAACAACAAATGAAGGGAGGCTAATAGAGGCCCAGATAATAATAACAGGCCTATAGGCACAGACATGTGGGCATGTTGTTGATCACCCAAAGCTTAAATACATAATGTACTCTGTGTTGTAGTCATGTTTACTACTGAAAGTTTCTCTGTGTGGACCCTGTGCCAAAAGTGTGTGTTTGCTAGAGCAGCAACGATTAATCGACATTAATCGCCAACTATTTTGATAATCGATTAATCGGTTTGAGTATTTTTTTTATTTATTTTTTTTAAAGAAAATAAGTCAAAATTCTGTGATTCCAGCCTCTTAAATGTGAATATGTTCTGGTTCCTTTACTCCTCTATGACAATAAACTGAATATCTTTTAGTCGTGGACAAAACAAGACATTTGAGGACGTCATCTTGGGCTTTGGGAAACACTGATCGACTTTTTTCACCATTTTCTGACATTTTATACACGGAAAACCAATTAATCGAGAAAGTTATCAACAGATTAATCGACTTAAAATAGTCGCTAGTTGCAGCCCTTTGAATACTTTTCTAATTGACTTAAACTAAAGAACAGAATATGTTCGAGTCAAACGAATTTCACATGGATGTGAATATATGGAGAACTGTTGATGTCCATGTAACAAAAAAATAACTTGAAATTTTATGCAAATACACTGGGATTTAGTATTAAAGCCATTAGTTTTAGGAGTACCACCTGTTAACTGATTTTTAAAAATTATTTTAAACCACTTTCATCATAGTTTTGGAGAATTTTTATTAATAATTTAATGGAATATGAAAGGTAAAATAGAAAAAAATCTAAATTAAGAACGTAAACACTGATTTGATTGAAATTAAAGGTGCTATTGATAACATTCAGCCACTAGATGCCGCAATCGTTGCCAGGCGCTTACCGTCAATCTCAGCCATTTATCCATTTTTTCCCACTAACTGACGACCCAGAGATACCACATGATACAAATGTTGTTTCACTATTGGCTCACAAGCCTTGTTAGAAGTGGTCAGATATCTTTCACAGAGATAAACAAAACATTAATTTTGGACCCCCTAAAAGCTGTGTGGATGTATTATTTAAAAAAAAAAATATATATATCTACATAAAAATGTTATCAATAAGACCTTTAAATGTAGTGTTACACCGCTACTTATTGTTACCTTTGCAAACACTGGTTTGTCTCACTAGTCTGCTTTAAAAGGGGGGGGGGGGGGTTTGCAATGCAGTCATTTGTTATCAGAGTTTGGTGATGTCACTTCTAACTGTGTTGTGGTTGGTTAGCGGTGAGAGCCTCATTCATTGGAGAAGAACCCATGGAAACAAAGCATTATGGGGGATGAGAACCTTAAACAGAGCAGAAAAGGTGTCAAAAGCTGGTCAGTAAATCCACAGGTACCCAGTACAACTACAAGTACTCATCAAACAAACTTTGAAAAGCTGCTGAATTTGTATTCAAGAGTAGGAATATAAGTGATCTGCAATCCTTTATAGAAGCTGGAGTGTGTCACCAGAATACTTATGCAGTTTTTTACTGGTCAATTATAATCTATTTACTTAATTAATACACTCAAAAACAGTTAATAAAATAATGTATTAAATTTGCATTTAAATTATGTGGTAGAAAAAAACTATTAGTGAAGATATAATTGCATGCTATTGACGTGATAAAAAAATTCATGAATGTTTTTAATTAAATCCTAAAATTACTTTTGAAGGAGTTTCCAGTGTTCCCGTGGCCTTTCTAGTATTCCTCTTCATCCTCTTCATAACACGAGCCCTGCAGCATCTAGACTCAAGTAGCATGAATGGCAGGTGGAAAACCGAATTGTAAAATGGAAAAATGACATGAAGACGCAGTAAATACATTTTAAAAAAGCTTGTTTTTGTTAAAATTCAATAATTCACTCGTCAGTTTAGGCGGGTAATTAGATGACAATTTCATCCCTATTTAATTGCCTAATTTCGATGAATAATTGTCAGCTTTTCACTGTATCAGATAATTAAGTTATTATAATTAACCACAAAAAACATCCTCATAGCAGATGCCAATTCCCGTAGTCTTCTCAATCATCTTTTTCTCTTTTAAAATGCATGTCTGCAAGCATTACATGCTTTTAATGTGACCAGAAATCTACTCTGCTTTTTCTTTTTGTGTGTTTTTATGCATCTGTATTTGTATGTGTGTGTGTTTGTGTTTGTGTTTGCAGATGGGTGAAGACGGCTGCTCCTTATGTTTTAACATAGTGGAGTGTTTTGCTTTGTGTCTGTATTTCCAGAAAACTCTGCTCCTCCTCTGATTGGCAGAGTGGAGAGGGAGGAGCCTGAGCCTCCGTGTCACTCGCATGGCTCCACCCTTTCACCTCAGTTCATGTGCTGCAGACAGAAAGAAAGAAAAATAGGAGTGAAATGAGAGGAGAGAAAAATAGAGAGACTGAGTGAGAGAGCAGCAGGTGGGATGACATAATGTGCACTGCAGCAAAACTGCAGCAGCACTGAAACAAAGGGTCACAAGCACACACACACACGGCCATAAATAAACCTACAATTGTTGTTAGATGTATAGTCTCTCACACACACACGCACGCACACTCACACACACACACACAGTTTTATTGGTTCCCAAGTTCCCATTGTTAGTAAGGGGATTTATTGGATTGCAGTCCTGATTTATTCCGCAGTATTGAGCCTCTCAAAGAAGAGCTTCTCTCACTAAGCCTCTCTAAGTAGGATTTACTAAAACACAATATTGATTTGCTTAAATGCAAAAAAACAAGTAGCCAATGTTTACAGCTCTCTGTGTGTCCTTTATTCCTGTAGATACCCAGTTCAGGATGTCCATCCTGGAGCGTCTGGAGCAGATGGAACAGAGGATGGCTGAGATAACCAATCAGAACCCCAGCTCAGAAACCATGGCAACCAAGGGCGGAGGAGTGGAGGGAGGAGGAGGAGCCACTGATCAGCAGTCTCAAGTAAGGCAGAGAAGAAGTGATTTAGCTTAAGTGAAGTTTTCCTTTTCAGCTACACAATCTGAAACAGAGAGCAGTAATTTGTTTTAGTCATAAATGTTTAATTAAATCAAGTCTTCAAAACTGTGTTTGAGTCACTGAGATTAAATTTGAAGACCGCGTGATGATGGTCTAATGGTTTAAACTCCTACAGAAGATCAGGCCTTTCCACAATTTTTTGGAATTCAGAAAGAAATACTCTACAACAGGGGCCAGCAACTACATTTGTCCAAGGGACAGAATTTTTCTAAGCACACACTGTGGGGGCCGGACTTTCAAATTAAAAGAAAATTACTTTTATTTATCTAATTGGCCTGTCATTGTTTAATATTTTCTTCTTTCTTACAAAATTAATGTTATATTTATTAGCCAATATCAGTGTAAACAGACTCCTAAAAACATGGGAAATTCATAATGTAATAATAATAATGTAATAATCTTGCACATGTTGAATTTTGCACAGCTACATTTGCACATTTACTACCTCGATTATTTTTTATTAAAGAACAAATCTTGCACACTTTGCTATTGTATATAGTATGTTATTCTATGTTTATAATTTAGATTTTTTATGCTAGTTGTAGTAGTCGGGTATATTTATAGTATAATCCAATATTCTTTTTATTTGTATTCTTTTGATATATTTCTTTAGTGTTGACATGTACATTTTATGTACTCTTCCTGTGCATTGCTTGGGTAACCTGCTGCTGTAACACAATAGGGCTGGGCGATAATTCAATATGATTATTTGTCGTCTTTCAATGGAATCATATTGCGATGAAATCATATATTGAGATATCAGGATACACAATTACGTCGTCTGAATTGCTCATAACAAGCACATGCTAACTCAAATTTCTCAGAAAATCTGCGGGGTTCAAATCCGACCTGCGGCCCTTTGCTGCATGTCATCCCCTCTCTATCCCCCTTTCATAACTGTCACTGTCACTATCTAATAAAGGCAACAAGCCAAAAAAATAATTTTTAAAAATCTCAGAAAATCTGATGTGAGATGTTTTGAAAGAATATCATTTGAAGATTTCAGTTTTGTTTTTACATCACACTTTACATTACCACTCAGTTCAATGCGAAAAGCTCAGGACAGGGTTCTCTCTGCATAAAGCATAGTCAGGGTATAGCTGGAAATATTTATTTTTTCTCTATAATTTCACTTGAAAGAGTTTATGTTCATTATGCACTAAAGTTCAACTGAGAAAATACTTTTCATTTGTCAAGTATTGAATTCACACAGTAGTGTACAAAAATAGGTTTTACTATTTGGTCATTTCACATAGACTATTTATTGATTGAATTACCAGAAAACATGCTATATTGTGATATATATCGTTAGCGAGATATGAAATGACCTTGGGATAGAAGATTTTGGCCATTTCGCCCAGCCCTAATCATAAGCCTGCTACAGTACACTGACGTCTGGCTCTCAAGGAGTCAGAGACTGTGTGAATTCTTTCTTGGTAAAACCAGCTTTTGTGACACCTTGAAAAAGATTTATAAAATTCAGCAACAACATTTTCCTGGAAACCCTTTTTGTCTCCAATCTTCCAGATTTCCACCGATCAAGGTTCGTTCGAGGGTCGTGTTGTGGTGGTGTGTGAGAAGATGATGTCTCAGCCATGCTGGGCTTCATCCAATCAGCTCGTCCACAGTAAGAACTCCAGAGGAATGACCTTACTGCATCTGGCTGCAGCTCAGGGCTACGCAGGGCTCATTCAGACACTCATTCGCTGGCGGTGAGTAACACACAAACATGACACACCGTTCATTGTGAACGCACAGACCGTCTTTTTTCACTTTTGTTGTCTTGCTCTGCAGTACAAAGCACGCCGACAGTATTGATCTCGAGCTCGAGGTGGATCCTCTCAATGTAGACCACTTCTCCTGTACTCCATTGGTGAGTGATCAATATTTCTGAATGGTGTTGGTGGAGTGTGTCTTTCTTTACGTGTCCGTGTGTGATCTGTGTTTTCCTTTGGCCTCCTCAGATGTGGGCATGTGCTCTGGGCCACACTGAGGCAGCATTGGTGCTTTACCAGTGGGACCCAAGAGCTCTGGTTATTCCTGATTCGCTGGGACGCCTGCCACTTAACATCGCCCGATCCCGGGGCCACACTCGATTGGCTGAGCTCTTAGAGCAGCTGCAACAGACTCCTCAAGCTCAGGGCCAGCCTGCTGACACTTGGATGGACAGGTGGAGAGGAGAGTCACAGACCAGCGGAATAAGCAACAGTCCTACCCCAAACCCAAACTCAGGTGGGAAAGCCGGCTGTCTTGTGTTTTATCACCACCAGGGAAGAATTTGTCTCATTTTAAAGGGTCAGTTCACCCAAAACACAAAAAATATTCCCACTTCCCCAGGTTGGTGGTTTAATTTGCAAAGGTTTTGAAATATCTGCCACTGAGACTTCGTATACAGCGGTTAGCTTAGCTTAGCATAAAGACTGGAAACCAGTGGGCTACCTCCAGGTCTGAAAAGTGAAGCCAAGGCTGAAGTGCCTTAAACTTGTATTCTTTTTAACGGCCAGCAGGGGGTGACTCCTCTTGTTGCAAAAAGAAGTAGATTGTATAGAAGTCTATGAGAAAATGACCCTACTTCTCACTTGATTTATTACCTCAGTAAACATTATAAACATGAGTTTATGGTCTCAATCGCTAGTTTCAAGTCTTCTTCAATACAGCATGATGTTTATTTATTATGATCCCATTTAGAGTCAAATAGTGGCTACCTTGTGTTTGATAGGTCGCTACTACGGCGTTGTCCAGTCTGGGAGTTGTCCATCTGTTTTCATCTTACAACTTTAACAATTTCACAGTGTGTTTTCAGTTCATGAAAGTTAATTATAACCTTTTTGGTCATCTAAGAATGTTGTTTAGCATTCGGTTGTACTTAGCTCCACCCTCTCGTGTCACTTCTGGTTGCAAAAAAACATGATGGCGACGGCCAAAATGCCGAACTCGAGGCTTCAGAACCGTAGTCCACAAACCAATGGGTGACGTCACGGTGACTACGTCCAATTCTTATATACAGTCTATGCTGGAAACAGCTAGCCTGACTCTGTCTACTCTAAAGGTAACAAAATCCGCCTACCAGGACCTCTAAAGCTCACTAATTACACACTAATTATCTCTTGTTTGTTTAAACTGAAGTGTAAAAGCAACAATTCAACATTTTATGGGGAGTATGTGCCGGACGATTTCTTGGTTGAGAGCAATAAGTTCCTGGAGTCGCAGCTGGTTGCCTGTTTCTAGCCTATGTGCTAAGCTAAGCTAAATGGCTGCTGGCTTTAGCTACCTATTTACAGACGGATTTGAGAGTGGCATAAATCTTCTCATCTAACTTGGCAAAAAAAGAAAATTAGTGTATTTACCAAAATGTCAAACTATTCCTTTGAAAATTATATTTGAATAACTTAGCAGCAATGTGTCTTTCCAGTTACTCAGGATGTTCTACACACCTCCCTGGACAGTCTGAAACTGAAAACCGAAAATGATCACCATTGCTAGCTATTTCTTGGTGCAAGTGGGGAATATTTGATTTCATGTATTCTGGATGAACTGACCTTTTAATAAGTTAGCGTATCCAGCATGGTAGGAATCTGTGTTGCCCCTTGCTCTTATTTTCCACCATCTTTGTTTCCCCAGAGCTGAGGAGAGCCCGGACAGAGAGCCAGCTAGAAAACCAGAACCCGAGCTGGAGCCAAACAGGACACAGAGCCCAACAGGGCACCCAGGGAGAACAGGGAGGCCCACCCCCAGCCAAGAGACTCAAACCCAGCCCCGACACCCAGCAACAGCTAGCTAACTCAACCCCTGGCGCCAACACCCTCACCTCCCTCCTCAACTCGTCCCCCAGTCCCAACCCTCCACGCTCTCTCCTCCCCAACACCCTACAAACTCAACCCTCCAACCTCAGCTGTCAGAACGCTCCGCCTGCCAGCTCCAGCCCTAACCGGCCTCAGCTCCCCAGCGCTCCATTCTCCCACCTGCAGGCCAGGATAGGGGGGTCTGGAGGGGGCACCAGGTGGAGTCTGAGACAGACTCTGGGGCAGCGTAGCCTAGCCAGGAGGATTCTGGGAAAAGAACGACTGGCCATTCACCTGCGCCAAAGAGTGCTGTCTGACAGGGGAGAGGAGACAGAGCTGCTGACCTATCAGGATAACACAGAGGACCTGCAGGTAGGGGGAGCAGATTGTGAGGGGCAGTTTTGATCTTGTTCCTTAAACCAAAACTGAACTTTTTGTACTGTATGTGATGGACAATGTATACAGCTTGCTTGCATGTGTGCCATGTTTGTGATAAAATACATGAAACAATACATTAAAAAATCTATGAAAACAACTCTCCCCAAACTTTGACCCTCAGTGTGAATAAGGGAAAACTCCCATGATACCTCATTAGGTTAAAAAAATTAAAAACCTCAGGAAGGGCCTAAGAGGGGTAAGATTAAATGTTGACAACAAACTTGAACATAAACAGATCAGGATTTTACATGATATCTACTGTACCCATAACATTCTCTACAGTACCTTGCTTTTGTCACCATAAGGCCCTGATCAGACAGAGCTTTCATTTCATATGCTGCTAGGCAACCACCAAATGAGTATTAACGTTACCTTATTACAAACCATGAACTGTACGCGACCCAAATAGTTAATTGTACAGTTTGTTCAGGGCGCTCCTGTAAAAACACGAGGCGCACAGAGCGGATACATGCGAGGTGCTCAGCAACGCAAAAGCAGCGCGCAGAACGCTTCAATCTCATTGAAAACGATTCCAAAAAGCCGCCCAGGCTGCTAAAACACGCTCTGTCTGATTGGGGCCTAAGAAGGGCGCCTGGTGCAGGGGCATCAGTGCTATCTTCACTACTCAGTTCCCACACAAGCAGACACTAATGCAAATGATCAAGTGAACCTACGAGAAAAGGGAAAAAAGGGCACACATACTATATTGATCACTGTCAAGAACAAGAACCTAGTACTAACTGGTTAAACCTTACATTAAAGGAATAGATTCACTCTTAGTTAGTATGTGTACAACACTGAGCTCGGCCAAATGATGATAAAGACAAAAAGGGTTTTTAGTTTGGATTTAGCCATTTGTAGTGCTTGTCACAACTAGAAATTGACTTTAAAGAAAGGGATTGCAGTAATAAAAGCACTGATGCCTCCATTTTTTTAAAAGATAATTAGCCACCAGTGGAAGACATGTTGCTGTATACTCTATGATGGAATTAAATCTGATAAAAAGGACAGTGCAAGCCCATCTAACTATTAGAGGTACCCTGATGTCACATCTAGCATGACAAGGGGGCTCATGAAGAGAGGATAGAAGATGTATTACTTGATCAAACCTAGTTGGTTTCGTCAAGACTCTGGCCAAACAGTCATGTGTTTTGTATGAGCTACACACATTTAATGCATACAGGGAACACCACAGAAAAGAAAGTTTCAAAAATCAAGTGATGATAATGCACAGTTCTATGTGCAGGAAATTAAAAGGAACATACATTTTTCACTTGCCCACCTATAAGTATAAAAAGCACCTTAAACCATTAAGTACACAGAGTCGAGTGTCATCAGTATAGGCATGGAAATAAATGCCAAAATTAAAGATCGTTTTTCATTTTAAGTGTAACAGAAATGTGTGAGTTAATCCTGCTCTGCGTGTCTTGCAGATGGACATTACGATGCTAGCTGATCACATCATGGAGGCTTCAACTGGTAGGCTCAAGCAGGAGGCTATGGAGACTGAAACAGACTCCGGGAAGGTGGGGATCAGCAGTGACGTCAGGTTACTGTCTGGTTACCTCGGCGAGGTGGAGAGGTGAGTCAAAGCATTCCTGATTTCACCACATCTACTTGACCTAACTTATCAAATAGGGTCAATCTTCTTTTTTACTGTAAAACTTTTGCTTTGCTCTCTGCTTTTCTCCAGGTTTCTAAACTCCAAGTCCCAGACTCCTAGCCCCAAACCAAACTCTCTCTCAGGGCCTGAGGATCAGCTAAGTCCTCAGGCTAAGCAAGCCCTGTCCACCCCCTTCGACTGGACCTCCTTACTCTGTGCAGCTATGAAAGAGGAGAGGTTGAAAACTGACTCCTGTCTATCCATGACTGAGGCAGAGCAGGGGGAGCTGTATGAGACCATCAGGCATGCTCTGCACTCCCTCAGAAAACACAAGGTAGGCCTATGCATGGCCTCCAGTCCTTTGGAAGTTGGCCCCAGAGATTGCAAAATAATCTGATGTATTTTGTCACTGTGTTTTTTGCATTTGTTCAAATTATCTTCCTCTCTATTTATATCTTTCATGAATCACAATCACTTGAAAAAGCTTACGTTGACCACAAACCATTTAGCATATACAAACTCTTACTGTCTCTCCCCTCAGGGTCCCATTCAGGAACAACGCAAAGAGATTGCAGCAGTGATTCAGCGCTGCTATAAGAGATACAAGCAGGTAAGAGTTAACAACACACAGCTAGCATCAACCCACTGCTTGCTTTTATGTCAAGCTGACCTACAGTTAAGTACTGAATTAGATAATAGCATTAATGGTTGTGTTCCCTTCATAAATTTGGGCTAAAATTACATGAAGCATTTTGATTCTTTTGATGACTAAAATCTATTTTGTGCATTAGCAGTTGATTTTCAGTGAACTGAAAATATAAATGAGGCTTGTCCCCATCCCGAGCTACAGTTCTTTCCTTTAATGGTATTAACATTTTATCTTTCTAATAACTTTAATGTACTAATCTATAATGAAGCCATACGGCTTAGTCATGTCTTTCACTATGTGCCTCTATATTGAAGTTTAAAGCACCAAAGTGGTCATTAATTGTGTTTATTGTAGAAGGTTTTATTCACATTCAAGTCAGTTTTATCACACGTTTTTGTTTTTCAGACAGCTTGACGTGATCTATCATGGACATTTATTAACAAAACTGTTAAGTGTACAAGCTCTTAACCCTTAGAGACCCACTTAGACCCGTTTTTGTCTTTTTTAGTGGGTACAGAGGGTCTTTAGGGGGAGATAGCAGGACACCAGTATATGCCACATAGAAGTGGTGATGTAGCTCAGCACTGTGTGTGAAGATGTTCTAGTCATAAGTCAAAAATAATTAATTAATTAATTATAATAAATTGTGAGAGTGTATAAGGGCTTAGAACATGACGGAAGGGTTTACAACACGCTGCTTCTGTCTTCTCTCTCAGTATGCACTTTATAAGAGGATGACCCTGGCAGCCATCCTGATCCAGAGTCGTTTCCGGAGTTTCCATGAGCAGAGGAAGTTCCAACAGAGTCGTAGAGCAGCGGTCCTCATCCAGCAATACTACCGCTCCTATAGACACTCCCTCGGGTACTTCACTCTCTCTCTCGCACACACACACATACAAAGGGCATAATTATGCAAAAGATTTCTCCTTACTCCTGTGTGTCTTCGCCTTGCAGCAGCCTCCTCACGAAAAAACAGAACCAGGCTGCTCGCAAGATCCTGAGATTCCTGCTCCGATGCCGCCACAGGTGAGCCATAAAAACTCCTCACGCACCCTCCAGCACCACCACACACATCCAAGCACACACACTTACAGCCCACTGCCGCACATGCGCTCTCTAATAGTTGGTGTTGTTTTGCTGTTCCTGTGAAGCCCCTTGATGGACGATAGGCCTCTGAAACGGGTGAGTCTCCTCTCTCTCTTCTGTCTTTCCCTCTCTCCTGGTGGCTGATGCCTGTTTGCATGTCAGCGGAGGGAGGGGGAGAGGAGATCCTGGATTATCATCCTTCCCTCTGGCTCTCTCTCTCTCTCTCTCTTCTTCCCTCCCTATCACCCTGTCTCTCTCTCTCTCTGTCTCTCTCCGAGGACTGCTGAATGATGTCTCTGCATGACTGATTGACAGATAGATAGAGGAGCGATTCTTGCATATGGTCTTCATGGGGGCATGTTCTGACTGACATCACTAGGGGGACTTTAAGTGTCTTGCTTGGCCTGCCAGTCTCTCTTTTTTGTGCCTTGATGGGTGGGGAGGATTACAGGATGGAGAGTATGTGTGTGTGCTGAGCGGGAATTGCAGGGGGTTTGCTGAATACTTTTTCTCGTTGCTCTGAGTATGGCCTTTGGATATAAAAGTGGAAAGAAAAACACATGAACACAAATCTCTCTCTGAGTGTGTCTCTAATGTGTGTTTGTTTCTTCCCCAGGGCCAGAGAGCAGAGAAAGGCCAGGGGTCCTGAGAGCCCACCGCCAGGCCCCAAACACAGTCCCCTCAGCCTGTGAGCAATCTATAAACCCTCCCCACCCTCCATCTCCTCCTTTTTCCTTTCTACCATCCTCCCTTCCCTTTTCCATTCCCCAACCCCTCCTCCCCTCCCCTGCCCTTTCCATTCCTCTCCTCCCTCCTTCTCTCTCACCCTCTCTCCCCTCTTCTCTCAAGAGAGGAAAAAAAAAAACTCTTCCCAGACAGACTGAGGACAGGATAGGTGTCCATCATGGCAGCTCAGACAGACAGACTGCTGGGTAGAGCCCAGGGACCTGGCTCTGCCCACAGCACTGATCCTCCTCCACAGTTTCACTGGGAGGCCATCACATTAACCTCATGGCATTCTTTGCACTCTTCATGGGTATGTTTCTTTGCAAGAGCAAGTCAGACGAGACGGCACGAGGAGGCGCCTGACGACGACATCCTTATGTGCTCCGGCGATGGAGAACAGCTCAAGATAAAGGCTACTTTGACATGCAGAAAATATACAAAACCTTTTTTGCGTTTTGTATCCAAACAGTAATCCATGAAAGAATAAGAAAACATAAACCAAAAAACTCACTTCTATGTTGCATTTGCATGCAAGGTTTTTTCGCTTAGTCCTCCTCTCCATCATCCTTGAAGAGCTATAGTGGCAAAATCTTTCTGCTGATTCAGTATCTCACAATATCACCAACCACTCGGACTCACAGGCTTACAAACCTATTAATCAGTCACCCGATCAAAAGGGGAGGAACTGCACTTGAATGTAAGAGGGGCATTGTTAGATAAGGGTTTGGGGTCTGAATAACGATGTCTTAATTTGTTACATGGACTTTGTATGGAGTCGTTCTCAGAGGCAGCACTTTGCTCGCCTGACGTGGTGTGTCCGTGTTTGTTCAATTCAATGCATGTGTTTGAGCCACGAGCTCCTGCATGCTTGCCAAACTGCTTTAGTGTTGTTTCTTTTGTATTTCTATGTGTAGTTGTGTCTCACTTACGTCCTCATCAACTTATCCTTGCCCTGTGTAATGTGAACTGTGTAAGGACAAATGACTTATTTTGGGTGCTTTTTTTAAAACTTTATTTATTTAAGGGTCTAATTATTTATTTAATTGGCTCAAGAGTGGTTCGGCTTGAGACTGGTTTTCCCCCCTTGTGTGGTAAAATATGACATGTTCCAATGGTTAAATGTCTCTGTTAGTTTGTTCTTTGCGTGAACCTCTAAATCCTAACTGTGGTTTTGAGGAGAGAGTCACATACCATTGCCTTGACTTCTTCTTGACTCTGAGAGGTCTCTATGCTTGCTCTGTACAGGACATGGGTCCTATACCTGCCCCTATACAGGGCATTGGTCCCCATATTAGCCCATACGGGCGATCAAATCCATATTTTGGACTATTGCATATTCCTGTATATAAACTGACGAGGTAAGGGGATACGAGGACCCTGAAACTTTTTCATAAGAGGACTGTATTTAAGATTATAAATTATTTTACTCCCATAATGAGAACTTAAGACAGAGACCTGGGTACACAGGATGGCTGTATTGCTTGTAAATAATGTAGATATTACAAACGGAGTAATGTGCATGAGATTTAAGACAAAGAAACAGCAAAAAGAACATGTTAGTGGCTATGGACTGTGAGAGGATTTTAACCGCTTCACTTTAAGAGTATCCAGTATAAGTGTTACTGAAAAGAACATTTTGTTAAAGCATGCAACTGAAAAATCTAATGTTAGAATTATAAGTGGGAAAACAAAGTTAGCTGAAACGATGATCTTTCAGACAAAAACATTTACACTTTGTGCTTTTGTTTCTTGGCTAGCAAAAATGAAACCCTTTTTGCCAGTAGTGCCAATTATTATGAATGCTATTTTTGCCTAACAATATGTTATGTTGGGGAAACCAACACCCAAAAGATATCAGTAGGATCCACAGAGGCAACACACACAGACAATAGAAGAGATCTAGTAGTAGCTCAACCGTAGACATGTTCTGAGGTTTGTCTAAAGGCAGACGACGACGATGCAAGTATGATACTAATGGTGATGAAGATCGTTTTAATATGAATGCAATGAATGATGGAAGAGGGCACTACATTCTTTACAGTGTGGTTGTGCTAGCCTTCAGCAACATACTAGCTTTTATTAAGACCATTAATCACACCTACAGCGGATCCAGCCTGGCCTCCAGTCAAAGCTTTCCATCTTCAAACAGAATGTCTCCTCCCCTCCTTCCCGCTTTTTACATATCATTTGATTCCTTTTCTCCTCATTGTCACTGCCATTTATGATACGACGTGTACTTTAGACTTCTGGAAAGCTCTGTTTAGAAAGTGCCTGCTCAATAACAGAAAAGCTAATATCAGGAAATATCTATTGTATGTCCTCCAAAAAAGGTCGCCAGTAACCTGTTTATTTTCCTAAATTGTGTGTTAAAACTTGACAGTGTTAAACTTGATCTGAAGTTGGAAGCTCTAATTTGTCGGTGGTGTGAATGGATGCTCGTGGCCTGATTGATGCTATGTGTTGCTTTATGAGACAACCCGGTAATTACAGTATCACTTTAATGCCCCACTTGTGTGTCAGTTTTGCAGTATTAGAACAAGGAAACCATAGAAATCAGCCTCTGTGTATGAAAGGCACTGTCACACGAGTCTATTCAGTGTCGCTGTTGGGAGGAAGATGTGATTTCTTGCAGGGACTCGCTTTGTCTGTCTTTCCTTAAAAAAAATGTACTTGCAGCATTTAAACGAAAGTGTAACCCAACAGTTTTCCAGAGGACAAAATAGCCGTCACTTTCTTTCTTTCTTTCTTTCTTTCTTTCTTTGTCTTTCTCTTTCATTCACTCTCTCACACACATATACATACACCGTACAAAATGTACACATTCAGAAACAGCCACACTCTCTCTCTCTGTGCTTATGTCTTTGGGAACAATTAAATCTCTCCCTTAGATTTTACTCAGGGTTGAAGAACAGGGAGATGGTATGTGGAGTGTGATGATGGCCGACAAAGTCGTACCGCTACTGGTGACTGTGTACATTTGTGTATGCATTATGTATGTGTACATGTTTGTGTATGTTAGGGATACTCCAGTTGTTCATTCACTATTCAAATTTTCAAATCATATTCTCGATCAACGCACTCCTTCTGAATGTGATGTTTGCTTCATCCGTGTTTGCATCACTTTTTCTACAAGAAAAAAAAAACTCCAAATCCCGTATTTTATAGGATTTTGTTTGATTATAAACCTAAATTGAAAGCAGGTGATATTTCTATTTATATACTTGCTCTTGTCTTAAACGCACAAGATTCTTGATACAAATAATTCTTAAATAAATATAGATAATGGCCACGCATCACCTCAATTTTCTTAATTAAAAAAAAAAAAAGATGTAAGAGATAATATACTGAAATATTTACAATTGGATGATCTCTATTATATGTGTTTCACATGTTTTCATCATACTGAGAGACAGCCATGGTTAGGACGGCACTGTCAGGAGCATTCCTGTTACGCTATCACTTGAACCTCCTCTTAAAACTGCCCCCTCCTCTCACATCAGCACAACTCAACATCACAACGAACACGGCTTTGGACTCCTTAATATATTATATATATATATATATATGCACACACAGACTAATATACATCCAAATGCTTGCGCTTATCAACACACACACACATACACACACATGAAACTAGACACACAGATTGCAGATAATCCATCAATATGTTCATGTTTTTGGAGAGGACGGTGACTGTAAAAAGAGTATGTAGAGTAGAAAAAGTAAAAAATTAAACAAAATAAAGAAATATTGCCATAGTAGACAGCTGGTAGACATGCGCAGAGATGGCCTCTGTTCTCATAAATCCGCCTAGGAATGAATGGTATAACCTTTCAGGCCTTGTTTTGAGAGGGTGTGGCCAAACACCACATTGCATGCTAGAATGGTAGACCCTTATAGATAATCTATGGCTAGACCTCTCCTTGCCTTCCTCTTCTTTCACCCTGTCTTACCTCTCTCTCTCTCTCTCTCTCTCTCTCTCTCTCTCTCTCTCTCTCTCTCTATTGCTCTCTCTCTCGCTCTCTCTCTCTCATTTCCTGCTGTATTCCCACCTTGCCTGCTGTTGTGTTCTCCATGCCTATCTCAGTCTTTCATTCCTCTTTTATTTTGTTTTTTTGTAGCCTAGTTTTTACTTTGTTTGTTTTACAAACGTGCATGCACAAGCATCACTAAATTGTTGATGTTTTTAAAAAGAATATTTTGTTGCTGAGGCCATGCAAAGTGTTTTGAATATTGCCCTTATATGTGGAAAATGTCTTCTGAATGCTTTACATAATTTCTGCTGTAAAATGAAATCAGAATAAAAAGAAAATTTGCACTTTAACTTATTTTTTTTGCCTGATATTTATTTCTCCCGTAGTTCTTTAAGATAAAGTTGTAAATCTTTGTGTACTTGTTTTTTTCTTATTTCATATTCTAAACACAAAGCTGGGTCCATTGTATTTATAACCCTCCTGAATCCACTCTTATATTTTAAAACATGTCAATTCATTTCTATATAATATGTTAACCTTTCATTAATTATTTTCTCCATTAATTTACAGACATGGGATGTTAACGCAATTGGTTGATAATTCCCTGGATTAGTGCGTTTTCCTGGTTTGTGGAAACTTTACCTTCTCACATACTTTACTATGTAGTTCAAGTAAGATGTCATTAGATGTCTCACTTGGTGGAGACATCCTCGTTTTCCAAAGAGCACGATTCAGTTCTGTATTTGTAAGCGGAATTCTTGATAAATTGTTGGTATTTTCATTTTGTAATAATATTTCTTCCTCATTCTCAGTTATTGTAGCTTCTCTCCCTTTTTGTTCTTCCTCACTAATGTTATTTCAGCAATGAACTTCAACAAATGTTTGTGCCAGCATCTCAATTTGTTCATTCCCCATTTCTGTCTCCCTTCCCACTGAATTATAATATTTCCTCCAAAAAATGTCCTCCCTTATAGCATTTTTAACTGTTTCTATATTAGCTTGCATTCTTTTATATTCAATAAGATTCTGGAAATTTTGAATTATTTTAATCACTTTAAAGGCTCTATTTTGAGGCTTTTTTGCTTTTCACACTCCCTTGTCCACCATGGTACACATTTTGATAACATTTATGCCTTCTTTTCTTTCTTGGAACTTCTTTGAATCTCGCAACTCCTAAAATTGCTTCACAAACAGAAACATTTAACTCTTCAATTCAAGTTCATCATATTTTTCTAATCAAAGCCTTCTAACAGGATTGTAAAAGTTTACTATTTTGATATTATCATCTCTTGCCCATACTAAATTCCAGATCTGTCCCTTTTCCCAAATCTCTATATTTTATTCACATTTTCCCAAATATTATACATCCTCCCCCACTGCCCTCTCCTCTATCTCTGCTGATATTATCACAACCTTTTATTACAAACTATTTCTTGAATTGTCACTGTGCTGACCTCCAAAGTTACATTTCGTGCAAACTCTTCAAATCTGTGATCTCCTCCACCCTTGCCACATTTAGGATTTCCCTAACAGATAGCTGTATGTCCATACCTCTATGTTTGGTGGACCTTTTTATTTAAGCTTTCTTTATTGAACTGATCCTCATTAACAGAGGTACAGATACATACAAAAACAAGACCAAAACAACAAAACAATTACATATACATTCCATAATGCCAGGGTTTGTGATTATGTTATACTGTTTACATCATATTATAATCATTTAATAATTTAAAAGCCTTAATGGCTTTTTTTGTTTTTAATATTTGGTATTATGGTGCTATACTGTTTAAATTAATTTATAAAGTGCAGGAAAGGTGGCTTGGTTCCTGACTATTTTGTCTTATGAATATGAAATTTTCCAAAAATAATAAATAATTGTATTATATACAGCATGTTATTTCCAAATGTATCTTGACTAAAATATATCATTACATCAAACATATTTATTTCAACATTCCTCTTAAGTTTCTTTTCTAGAAAGTTGGCTACATCCACCCAGAACATTCTTGTATATGCAGTGAAAGAATAGATGGGAAATACTCTCTTTTCCACAGAAATCACACTTATAATCAATATCCAGTTTGAATCTCTCTAACACAAGTTTTACTGGATAAATTCTATGTAATATCTTGAAAGACACTTACTTACGTTTGTAATTGATACAGTATTTATCACAAATTTTCCAAGCTTTCTCCCACTGTATATCCTCAAATAAGGAAGACCAAAAACATCTAGATGAAGGCACAGAAACATAACTGAGTGTGTTCATAGAACCTGACTGGAAAGCTCATAAATACATTAGTAAAGTAACAGAAGCTGTAAGGTTTATGCTCCTTACTGACTATGATATGTATAAGTATATAGTATATACGTATATAAGTTGGTGGAAACAAACTTAAGTGTGTTTTTTTCCAGTCTTTATATGTTTCATTTAGTTTTCAGGTATGTCCCAAGATTCATGGAACATTTCGGTCCCACTGGAAAATTACTGGTAGCCTATATTCCACATTACGTCACGTCAGTTTCCTTTTACCGTAAATACGTTGTTTACCCTTTTCCATGATGTGTAAAACGACCCCAGATGTCACTCGACCAACTCCTTCGATAATGGGACCATCTATTAATATTAACAGTTGTGAACTACATTTATGTCCACTAAATCCGCCTTTAGTTGTTCATATTGGAACAAGTTGCGCTCATCTCTGTGTGCGTCGCCGGCCAAATCTACGGTAATTACGGTAGTTACCGGAAATGCCGTCAGAATCCCAGCTGATATAAGGACGTGGTTGTTCCGGCGAAAAAGTGGATTTGCGGCTTCAAGACAGGCGGTTTTTAGAGTAGATTTTATCATGTTTTAATCAACAAATGTACATATTTTTTAGGACCAGATGTTTTAACTTAATAACACAATGAGACCTGTGTGTTTTTCTTCTGGAAACTCGGCACTGTAACGCCCTTCTCCTGCTGCCCAGCTCTCCATCGACTGGAGAAACAATGCAGGCCTAGTTAGCATCTGACGTTAGCATCTGACGTTAGCATCTGACGTTAGCTAGCGGAAGCTAATCTGCAGTGGGATTTAAACCTTGGGACGGAGACCAGTTTTTCGACGCTGTAAGAAACATCCAATCCGGTATGTTACACCTGTTTCCTTTAAAAAATGTTGCTCTTAATGCAGTCTTTGTCATTTAACTTTAACTTTATGTGTTAGTGATAAGCTACTAATCCTTTAAGGCCATATTTTCCACCAAGTTAACGGGTTAGCTTGTTAGCATTAGCGAGTTAAGTAATGTTGCCTTGGTGATTCGACCCTAAAGTCGTTGTCATGGAGTTACACATGTCCAACAAAATGAGGGCCAAACGTATAATTAATATAATCTTCTGTCAGTGATGTGGTCATTTCATTTTTTTGACTTTCCACTATGGTCCATCACAGTTGCCCCCAGTCACCCTGTCAGTCTTAAAGGTACACAGCTTATTTGCATTTTCGGTTGCGTCAAAATCCTATGTTGACTTTATTTTCTCCTAACTGGAAAGTGTAGCTCAACCGGGAATCGGACCCAACAGATACAAGTCCACCTTATATTTAGGTCCCAGCTTGCCATTGCATAGAAACACTACCATAGCTGTCCAGCAGAGTTAAGTTATGGCATACATCTTTATTTTTTAAGGTCTTTATTTTCTGTAGAGCACATTTACTTTGAAATATACTATATAATAATAATAATAACACCAGTACTATTAATTAGTGGAAAATACAACATATTTCCACAGAAACAAGAGGTGTCAATCAAAGTACAAATCTGTGAATGTCTTCCTTAGAAATAAAGAGAAACAAAAGAGAAACAATAATCTTGAGAGAAAGTGCCTATGCCTAACTCTCACATGGGGAATCAATGTGCTTCCATCTTATCCACATAACGCTTTTGCCTTTTTAAAAGCAAGTATACGTGCTCCACTTATGTAAATATATTTGTCCTGCTACACATCCTACCTATATGAATGCCATATAGGATGTGCAGCAACTTTTCCTAACACTGTCATCCAATACGAGGATTTCGAGGTGTCTTCCAGCATCTTTATAATAATTTAAAGTCAGGGTCCAGCCCTGCCCTTCAGATAACACCTTACAGTCTCTTAAATTATACATTTTTGACAGAATACAAACTGCACACTTGTTCACAATATACTGTAAGAATATATTTTCATCTCAGATTGGACGGTTTGTGGAGCATTTTACTCTCAGTTGCCAGTTTATTATAGATGGCTTACTAACTCTATTACAGTCTAATAAGATTAAGATTAAGATGGACTTTATAAAAATGTTTATTGTATATATTTTTCTATATCGTTTCTATCGCGATATAGGCTATACCTATATTTATTTCTCTTTTTGTCTCACTTAAAACTGTTATGTTCATTTTCTCAAGTGCTTAAAATTAGAAAATACTCAATACTTTTCATTTGTCAAGTATATAATTCACAGGAGTATAAGCGTAAGGCTTAAAATAGGCTTTACCATGTGGTTATTTCATATTGACTATTTATTTATTGATTTACCAGAAAACATGCTATATCTTGATACATTTTGTTGTTATCGAGAAAAGAAATTACCTATATTGTGATTTTTTTTTTTCCTACTGGGTTACATACTGTATCTATTGTATAACATAGTGCATACATACAGTTCATACACAGGTCTGTCGCCAGTCCACATACAACAACCCAACAATAAATCCTACCTTCATGAAGGTTATAAATGTTCAGTTTAAGGCTGCCTGCAACTAACTATTTTCATTATCAATTAATGTGCTGATTAACTTTTGATTTAATTGGTTAATTAATTGTTAAGTTTGTGAACTGTCAAGAAATGGTGCCCATCACAATTTCTCAGAGCCAAGGTGACATCTTGAAATTACTTTTTTTGTCCAACCAACAGTCCAGAACCCCAAAATATTAATTTTACAATCAAATATGACAAGGAAAAGTATTACATCCTCACATTTGAGCTGAAATCAGAGAACCTTTTTGTATTTTTGCTTGAAAAATGACTGAAAGTAAACAATTGATTGATTATCGATGCAGTTGCTGATTAATTTTCCGTTAGTGGAGTAATCAATTCATTCATTAATCATTTCAGCTTCAGTCCAGTTTGGTTCAATTTTTGTTGAAACTGTTTTACAGAGCTGTTCAACTTTACAGTCATTTTGGAGTCTGTTGTTTGAGGGTGCTGTTAAGGTGTATTGTAGGGATGCACAATATGGATTTTTTTCTACCAATATCAATAAACGATAATTATCTGCTTCTCATGGCCGATACTGATAATATAACCAATAATTTCACAATTTTTTTATTTAAAAAAGAAGTTCATAACCTGTAGTTTGTTTTGCACACCTGAGGGTAAGAAAGGTTAAGATGTAGTGAGCCAAGATGGATGATTTAATATTCCCTAGCTCTGACTGAACCAAATCTATCTGACATCACTATTGTTAACACAACAAAAACAAAGAACAGTTCTGACTCTTCAAATATTGAGAGCTGCTTGTAATATTAAGTCACTGATGGGTTGGACTGCATTAATTATAGCTAAGTGTACCAAATGAACGGAGCATATGTAGCAATGCAGGGTATGAACGCTGATTGTAATGTTTATTCACAATTTTAAGAAGTTATTAAGGTCATTTAAGTTCTTTGTTTTGTATCTCCGTCTAATTCTCATCAATCTCTTTTCAGTTATGAGCTCTCAGCTGCAGGTCTTCTCTCCTCCCTCCATCTCCTCCAGTGCCTTTTGCCGCGTTAAGAAGGTGAAGGTGGAAAGCAATGTTTGGGACGTGTCCACCACTGAAGCTTACAGCTCCATAGCAGGCCAGTCAGCATACACCTTTACCCCAGCCATGGCTGTGGCACCCTTTGCACCGTCCCTGGTCTTCCCCCCTTCAGGACCCGGCTCCAGAGGTCAAGTGGTGGTGCGGGCAGCCGATAGCACTGGCAGTCTTCCTCGTGGATCCAGCCGGCGCGTGACAGAGCAGGCGACGTCTTCCTCTTATGCTCATACTGAGACGTCCTCTGAAGCGAGGGTGCACAGGCATGGGCAGAAGAGAAAGATTGAGGAAACCAATGAAGGCAGTGGGAGTGGATGTGGCAGTGTCCAAATATTGGAGGAGCTCTCAGCCCCTGCAGCAACTTACTCCACCCGTACGGGTGGGGGTGGAGGAGGCACAGGCCAGTCTATACCCCACTCAGCTCCAACCACCAAGAGTAGCAGCTCCAATGGTGAAGGGGATTATCAGCTAGTGCAACACGAGATCCTCTGCTCCGTGTCCTGCAGCTATGAAGTGCTGGAGTTTTTAGGAAGAGGCACGTTTGGACAAGTGGCCAAGTGCTGGAAGAGGGGCACCAATGAGATTGTGGCCATCAAGATCCTGAAAAACCATCCTTCGTATGCTCGTCAGGGCCAAATTGAGGTAATCACACATCATTTTGATGATAAAACTAGGGCTGCCGCCTCTTAGTCAATTAGTCGATTAATCAGTCGTTTTGGTCTCGGTCGACAAAGATCTCTTTTGTCAATTAGTCTTTTTTTTATGCGTTTTTTCATGCTGAATGACTTATTTCCAAGAAACTTATGAGCACATCTCTTGTAAAAACTCGGTTTTACAGATCTGTCGACTAAATCAACTAATCGATTAGTCGAAAAAATAGTATGAGTGTTAGTCGACTAAGAATTTCTTTAGTCGAGAACAGCCCTAGTAAAACATTTGTGTATCCTGCTTTGATAACACAACTACATGTACAGTGGTTACTGGTTTTGACAACGTTAGTAGAGAGCTTCTTGTCTTGCAGCTAGGGATGCACTGATATTGATCGGATCGGATATCGGGCCGACACACGACCTGTGTCAGATGCACCTTTTGTGTTGGAAATTGTCAGTTACACTATAAAACTAGGATCATAGTATTGTATTTACAAGGGTTCCACTTTACCTGCAGATGGTTGTTGTTGGTTAGGGCTGATAAATTGAAATGCATCTGATGTGAAGTGTCTCCCTGCCTATGATACAACTGACACTAGGGCTGCAATTTACGATTATTTCATTGTCGATTAATCTGTAGATTATTTCTTGATTAATCAATTCATTGTTTGGTCTATAAAGTGTCAGAAAATGGTGAAAATGTTTCCCAAAGCCCAAGATGACGTCCTCAACTGTCTTGTTTTGTTCACAACTCAAAGATGTTCAGTTTACTGTCATAGAGGAGTAAAGGCACCAGAAAATATTCATATGTAAGAAGCTGGAATTTAAGGATTTTGCCTGTTTTTTTTTTTTAAAACTCAAACTCTTATTACTCAAACCGATTAACAAAATAGTTGGCGATTAATTTAATAGTGGACCACTTATTGATTAGACATTGCAGCTCTAACTGACACGCCACACTATCAATCATTTTGGAGCCTACTGGTTACATGAAACCTGCAACCACTGTAACTGATTTGCATACAATAGCATATTGTGCACTTCCTTGTACTTGCAGTTTTGCAACATGAGTGCGCCAGGTTTAATTGACAAGTTACACAGGTTTATTTGTTTCTCTTTAATAGGTGGGTATCCTGAACCGGCTGAGCGCAGAGAACGCGGATGAATACAACTTTGTGCGTTCATACGAATGCTTCCAGCACAAAGGTCACACCTGCCTGGTGTTTGAGATGCTGGAGCAGAACCTGTACGACTTTCTCAAGCACAGCAAGTTCAGCCCACTCCCCCTACGGCACATCAGACCCATCCTGCAGCAGGTTGGCAAATGTTTTGGCAGACATTCATTAAATCTTTTTTATCCTATCGTATTTTTACTTTTATTTCTTAGTATTGCAGCTGGATGAATATTCGTGTGTTTGTATCTTTAGGTGGCTACAGCGCTGATGAAACTGAAAAGCCTTGGTCTGATTCACGCAGACCTGAAGCCAGAGAACATCATGCTGGTCGACCCCCTTAGACAGCCCTACAGGGTGAAGGTCATTGACTTTGGCTCAGCTAGTCATGTGTCCAAAGCTGTCTGCTCAACCTACCTACAGTCTCGCTACTACAGGTTAGTGGCAAGAAACCCAGCTGCGTTTTGTTTATCTAAATACATTTTTCCTTGTAATCCTATGAGAATGAGTGGTGACAAATAAGCCATGTTACTATAACACACACCTATAGCTCAGTTGTTTTTCCTTGCTACTGTTCTTTTAACCTTCTCTTTGCTGTCTAGGGCTCCAGAAATCATTTTGGGTTTGCCGTTCTGTGAGGCCATTGACATGTGGTCCTTGGGCTGTGTGATTGCTGAGCTGTTTCTGGGTTGGCCTCTCTACCCTGGAGCCTCCGAGTACGACCAGGTCAGTACTGACGTTTGTGTCTCCCAGGCCTTAAAAAATGCTCAAATGCCTGGGAAAGGTTAACCTATAAGATGGAATAGAGGCCGCAAGTTGTTAGTTGATAGCAGGTTATGAAAGCACTGTAGTTGCTCTGTAGAAACTCCTATTGAGAGCTGCTAGTATTGCTATAACAGCCGGGCCACACAGGCTGTTTGGGCAGCGTGTGACGGCTACTTCGCTGAACTGCTGCGTCTCTCACACCTGTGGTGTCCACACCGACAGCGTTTCTGCTGCTGCACTGATACTGCCAGCCTTTTCTGTCTTTCTAGAGTTTGCCTTTCATAATGACCATTTCATTATAAATGTCTTTTCTATTTAGTTTTGACAGAAAGAGGTTGAGAAGCGCGTGCTCATTTGTAATAATCCACAATTAAAAGCCGGTACTTTATTCATTCATGGAGCCGTGCAAGTCACTGCATTTTCCCCAACACTGTACTGCAAATATTTCAGAATAAATTGTTAACGAATGAAGGAATTCTGTTCACAGAAAAAAAATGCTAGATAGCTTTTATTTTGAAATGGAAACGGGAAGTATTGAATTACAAATATATATAGACTTTTGTCTGTTACATATTCTACAGATATAGACATTGAAACTGTAGTAATTTTGCTGGTACGATGTCAATATATAGTCAAAAGATCATTTTCTGTGTCTTATCTTTAACATGGGTGCCGAAATAAAAAAGCAACAGCTTCCGCGACGCACACACGTTGCTCACGTTCCCAGTATGTCCCGGCCATAAGCCAAGAGATTCCAGAGTGCTGCAGAATAACCAGCATTTCGACAAACTGTAAGGCTATTGCAGCCAGTCAGGTTTTAGTCATATCCATTTACTGTTTTGTCTCACTCTGTTTCTTAAACTTGAATGTTGTTTCTTCCCGTTTCCAGATCCGTTACATTTCTCAGACTCAAGGCCTGCCTGCGGAGTACTTGCTGAGCGCCGGCACGAAGACCAGTCGCTTCTTCAATCGAGGACCTGACTCTAGCTACCCACTCTGGAGACTTAAGGTTAATATAACCGCTTATTAATGACGCTGAACATCTGTTTATTAAGTAGGCTGTAAAGGATTATTAGGGATATCAGAAAATGATTAAAAATATGTTAAAATATTAAGAAGTCTTGATGCTCCTTCTGATTTAATTATTTGTTTTGAATTGTATCCGTATCACTTAATGTTTAATAGTTTTGGCACATAATGATTAACAGAAATGGTTTCCATTTCCCAGACTCCAGCAGAGCATGAAATGGAGATGGGTATCAAGTCCAAGGAGGCCAGGAAGTATATCTTCAACTGTCTGGATGACATGATGCAGGTAGATGGCTTTCTCACATAACATCTAATTAAGTTTTTGCGCTTCACACACCGTTTTTACACAAATACCACACACACAACCCCAAGAAATCACATTGCCTATACCTCATATTGTTTGTTTGACCCACTTGGGTGTTTATTTTTTTGTACTCCAGGTCAACCTGTCTTCTCATTTGGAGGGGACGGACATGTTGGCTGAGAAAGCTGACAGACGAGAGTTTATAGACCTCTTGAAGCGGATGCTCCGTCTCGATGCCGACAAAAGGATCACGCCTACAAAAACCCTGGGTCACCCCTTTGTCACAATGAGCCACCTCATGGATTATCCCCACAGCTCACAGTAAGTGTGAAGATGTTCTTTCAGGAACCGCTGCACGTACATGTCGGTTTGGATGAGTCTTGATTTAAATATAATCGCTGAAACACTTATTACTCCATCCTCTCCAGTGTGAAGTCCTGCTTCCAGAACATGGAGATCTGTAAGCGTCGAAGCTCCTACGACAGTGGCAAATCCTTGTACTCCACCAATGCAGTCCCCAGCGCTGCAGCGGGCAACCTCACTGTTACCTTCAGTAGCCAGCTCAACCAGCATAACCAGGTATGACCAGTGGTTGCGTTAGACTTTCTCGTTGTCCGTCAAAATGACGTACAGGATCGTAAAAATTCCATCGTAATCTATTATTACCTGTCATTTTGATTTTCATTTTTTAATGATAAGACACATTTAATAGCATTTAATTTTCATTCATTCATTTTAATTTTTTTTATAATTAATGTTAAAAAAACGAGTTTATAGTTTATGAATTTATAAGGGCATGGAGAGAAAAGATGAACAGAGCCACCGACCATGCGGTCACTTTTCATCTCAACATGTCATCACAAGAAGCAGATGAATTACTATTTTTTTTTTCTTCGAACTGACAGCGGAGGCCAGTAAAGACACTGCGGTCATTGTGCCTGAACAGGCAAATATGAACAATCGAATTTTAGACCATTACAATTTTTAATTTACACTCGCTTCACTGGGAGGAAATCCTGCAGCATGCGCTCCTTCTGCACCGGTGACGCAGCTGCATTCCTCTGTGACAACCCGGTCTCGCTATCAACTCGTCAGATACCGACGCTTGGTCAGTGCCCCTTGGCATTTGATACTGACACACTGAGGCACCCTTTAGCGTCTGTATGAGATGCGCTGTGCTTTCAACTAACTCCAATGTGTAAACCCATCTACTTCATTATTAGACGGCCAGAGAATGTGTTGCTGTGACCCATAGCTCTTCAACGCGCTACTGTGAATTACTTAAAGTTACGGTAGATCGCCCTCAGTGTCCTAATCCGTCACAATTCAGTCAATGACGGAAAATATTCGGTTAACGAAGCCTCTTGGTATGACCCAACATCACCACTAATTCTTACACATGTTTAGGGACCTGTAACTCTTCCAGTATTAATCAATGGTGTTTGTTATTTCTCTAACAGGTGCCTTCTGCGGGGGGAGCGGTGCCTTTGCTGAACTACCAGCCAGCTCTGTACCAGCAGGCAACTATCAACATTCCCGGGCTCGCTCAACAGAGTGTCCCGATTCCAACGCGTCCTGCTGGGCTGTGTAGCCAGACTGAACCCTTCCAGCAGACTCTCATCGTCTGCCCTCCCTCCACTATTCAAGGTAAAGGATAAAGTTGCAATCGGACTGAAACAAAGGCAGAGACAACACAAGGAGTTGCGGCAGTGTGAATGGCTTATCGAATGCCAAGAAACTTCACTGTGGGTTATTCCCATGTGATTATCAAGAAGGGTATCCTCGGTGTGTCCTCCACTTTGATTGGTATCTGGTTGTCTCTACCAACAAGTTGGTTATTGTTAATTATATCCCCGCGACAACGTAGTCGGGGGTATATAGTGCTCCGCGTGTCCGTCCGTTCGCGTGTCGCACTTTCGTTTCCGGAGCAGAACTCGGAAACTATTTAACTTAGGAACTTCAAATTTGGTATGATGGTTGACAGTGTGGTCTAGTTGTGCCTTTTGGGGGTTAGAAGTCCAGGGTGCCCACAATGTTTGATAATAACAAGCTAGATTGTGCTCAATAGACTAATTCCATAGTTCCAAAAGGGCAAAACCTTTGGCCCTACATTAGTAGGGGTCAAGCAGTGAGCGGGGGTATGTGAGCCATGCTCACTTTTGCCTTGTTACTACATCACTTCGGTTGAAGGCATGCCTGTGCAGATAGCGATCAGAAACAAGAATAAGATGCTTATATGCCACAAAGTCCCACTTTTTTTTGTTTCTGGAGCCAGGGATATTAAAAAAAAATCTGATCTTTAAAGGGGCTATATGTAAGATTCAGAAATTGCTTGTCAACAGCGACACCTGTGGCCGCAATGTCAACGAAAGTCGGCGTCCTGTTGCTCGCGCTCGCGCTACATTGACATGAATGTGCACCGGTCTAAACAGTGAGGCGACACACGTCAGCTAACACACAATATCACTCTATATTTCACCTGCTTGGCAGTAATGTTAGCTGACCGGAGGAGGGTCTCTCCATGAATCAATGCTGATATTAGTGCTGGCTTTTCTGTTCAGCCTGCGGACCGCGGAGGGAAGGGGGGGGGAGAGAGAGACACCGACACCCGGTCGGGACGATAATGTAACTCGCTGCGGAGCCCCGTCACTTCACAAGACACGGGAAACCTCTGTTGGTCTGGAGAAGCTGCAGCATTTATTTCTGCAAAAACGTCCACTGCACATTTACTAGATATTCTCAGAGCTAAACTAACTCTTCTGCAGTGTGCGCGCGTGCACGTGGAGTTGGAGCGAGCCGAGCGGGTGAGAACGAGCGCGGTGTGCAAGCAGGAGCCGGCAGCAGGAGCAGCCGACCCGTTATGATTTATGCGCGTGATAAGTTACAAATAGTCCCTTTAAGGGAGATACTGTATGTTGTGCATTTAAAATTACTCTGAGATATTTTTCATCAGTTTTTTGATGTTACTCATTGATATGCTTGTGTGGAATTGTTTTCCAGGGCTACAGCCATCCAGTAAGAGTTCCAGTTTCCCTGTGAGGATGGAGAACTCTCTACCCATAGTACCTCAGAACCAGTCTGCTCAGTCGTTGCAGATCCAGCCAAGTATGCTCACACAGGTAAGAGTTTGTAAGGTGTGTGGGTATTACGTCAAAATTTCCGATGTCTGTGAGGGGCTAATCTTTTTGAAAATGATTTTATAAATTGATTTCATGCTGTTTTACTGTGGTCATTCGAAAAGAGAGACGATGCTTGTATTGTCTCTGGCACACTTTCTTTGACAGCGAAAGTGTGCATGTATGGCTGACAGAAGTGCCACTGGTACTTGACTATTATTTGGTAATTTTTCAGTATTATTATTACGTGCAATTCTCTGGTTCAATGTAGTGTATGGATCCGCAGACTGGAGCCTCTGCTAACGATGGGAAGCAGAGTGACCGCTTTCTCATCTGAATGGGACCTGCGTCATATATACATCTCCTGTAGGAAAGGGGAATTGAGGTTAATTTGCATGTGGGAAGGGGTATGTAGATTGGCAGCATTATACACTTCAATTTCAGCAGTTCCGTACAGATTTCCTCGACGCAGTGCACATGTTTTTGTCATCTGTCATTTAGAAACCTAAACTCAAGGTTGCAGAAAAAATATCTGGCAACATCCGTGAATGATGTCATGTCATTAGCGCCAAGCTGAGAGCAATCATGCCCAGTTTGCTCATTCATGGATTCACTGAGTGCATCCAAAAATTCTCCCAATTGGGGTTTTCCTTTCATGCCCCCCTCTCTTTTTGCTGCCAGCAAAGCAAGCCAAAGTTTAACTGGGAGCAGGTTGAGACATTTTCTTCAATAGAAGGTTTGCTTTCAGTGGAGATGTTGTTTATTTAAATGCATTTATACCAGTGGCGTTTGAAATAACAAAAGATTTGACTTCAGCAACACAGTCCATGCTGTTTTTTGTTGTTTGTTTTTCTGCTGAATCTCGCCTTGGATTTGCTTCCAGGACTGATTGGACAGCCACTCAGGGCCAGGCCTCTCTTATTCCCAGTCTCCTGTCTGGGATGGAGGCCAGATGTTAAATGCAGGACACTCATCTGGCTCAAAAAGCTTCTTAATTGCCGTTTGCTAAAAGTAGGAATAATTGCTGCACACTGCAGAGGTCAGGTGTCCAGATGGCCAGTGGTACCAGTCTTCAGATACAGCCTTTTGAAGGACATTTCTTTTCATCGTGCCCTAACGCTGCCCTCCCCTATCCTCCCTCCCTCCCTCCTCCAGGGTTCCTGCACACCCCTGATGGTGGCCACCCTGCACCCACCCTCAGCAGGCATAGCCCCCCAGTATTCTCTGCCCCTCGGGCTGGGCACCGGGGTGGGTCGGCCCACCCTCCTGGAGCACACAGCCACAGTGCTGGTAAAGCAACAAGGACACCCCTGAAGAAATACATGCACACTCCTTCTACCACTAACAATGCCATCTCTCTCCCGCCCCACTCCGCCTTTTCTTTTCATTTGTTTGCAATTTTTCCCTCTCCCTCTGTGCCACACGCCGTATGGGTCTAGTCTTTATTTTATGCATCATTTTCCTTCATTTTGCCTTTTCACACGCAGACCTGTCAGAATCATGGTTGCTTATTTTTGTAGGAAAATCATTTTTTTGGTCTTGGATCACCATTATCTTTCTTGGTATTAATTTTTTAAGAATTCACCTTTGTGACATTAAATCAGAATTGACAAAATGTACTTTCCACTCCAAAGGACGCCGCGTCCCCACACCCTTCACACACTCTTTCATTCCCTCCCCAACAGTCTTTCCCCATAGGTGTGCTGAGGGCATGGAGCGCATGTGTTGCTGAGTTGGTCTGCGCTTTGCTTGCAGCTTCTCTTGTCCTGTCCTTCCTTGGTTTCAGCAAAGGAGGTTGCAGCTACAAAGCCCACTAAAAATCCCTACTCAACAGCCTGACTCTCTGACACACATCTTTTGTTTCAGCCCCAGAACATGTGGCATGCCTTTTCCCAAGACAGCTTATCAGCAGACTGTTTGGCATCAGTGAACTAAACTAATCTCTTTCTTCAGTATTTCTTCTTTAACAGGCACCATGGTCCTGTGTATACTTGTCTTTATACCTGATCTGACTGTTTACAGTGCTTCATTGTTCGTGCTTTGCATGATATCATCTTGTGCATTTGTTGCAGGGCAATGCTATAATTAGGTAATGGCTTGGGGAAGTTTGCTCGCTTCTCCATCTTCGTGCTTTTGCCTGTGGAAGAGATTGGCCTATTGGTTTGCCTCTTTGTCTTTGGATTTATTTCTCAGCATGGCTCAGTTTGTCTGGCCCATTCCAGCAATCATATGACTTGTGTTGACTCATTAACATCTGATCTTTAATATTACATGTACTGAAGTGTGGGTGTCTTCTCATTTCTCTCAGCAGGCCTGGCCCACTGGCACCCAACAGATCCTTATACCATCATCATGGCAGCAGGTCCCAGGTGTGGCCATCCACAGCTCTGCCCACCAGTCAGTGGTTCCTGAGTCACCGCTGGAAACGCTTCACTCCGACGCTTCCACTCAGCAGGGCCACAGCTGGAGGTGGGTCAACCAACGACTGTTAAATCCAGTCTGATGTCTGAACTAGCATCTTATAGTTCTACATTTTACTGTCATTTTTTAAAATGTCACAAACATAAAATTCAGACATGTATTTGATTTAAAAGATGCCGTTTTTTGCTAAGTATCTTGGTCAAAGTAGTCTGCCAGATTATCTGTCTCATGCACTTGTTGGAATATATTGACCGTTTTATAAAAATAACTTTTTTTTAATCATGTTTGCTCAAAGTTATCAACTTAAGCTTTAAAGGTATTCATTTTTACAGCGCTTAATACCTGGTGTCTTTGTTTTTGGCTAATATGACTTCTTTGTCATTTTGTTGTAAAAAATTATCATCATCTCAATATATATCCAATCAATTTTTACCAATGTATTGACTTATTAGGAATAAGTACATAAGGCACTGCAAATGTGTGCTTGAATAACAGAGCAGTGTGAGGGATGTAAACGTTAACATACAAAGTAAACGGACTGTGGGTTTGTGACTATTTCCAACACGATGCCAGAAAAGTCAGTTTTATATAGTTTCATGTTCTGATTTTACCAGTGGTGTCCACCTCTGACTTGTTTGATCTTTGGCCCTAATAGGAGCACAACCCAAACCAGGACCCAGCAGGAGAGGAAGAAGGTGAAAGCCAGACGTGGAGAGAACAGAAACAGGTTGGTTGAGTTCTGCAGTGTTTAAGCCGACACACCAAATGACAGAAAAAAACTGATCACCAAACTGACACCAAAAACTCAACCAGCAATTGTTTATCACTTAAAGCCATTTATTACTTAGTAGTACAGCAGTTAGTTTATCACCTTGTAACATAGATGTAAATGCAAATAAACACTGATAGAATGAAAAGTAAACTGTTGGTGGTAGATTGTTGATTATATATATATATATATATTTTTTTTTTAGAGTGGAGCAAGACTTTTGCACATTGCGTCATATTCTGTTTTGTCTGTTACCACAGCTGAAATCACGTTTGCTTTGGGTGGGAAAACTCAACATTTGTTGTTGTTTCTCTGCTTAGGGGTATATCCGCCGCATCGTTACTCAGCAGCAACATTGTGACCCCGGCCAGCGCTACGTGGTCCCAGCCAATCGTCATCTCCGACACACCCAGCCCAGCGGTCAGCATCATCACGATTCACAGCGACACCGACACAGAAGATGAGCGCAAATTCCATCCCGCCAGGTGAGGACCAAGGTTTTCGTAGTTCTGAATTTTCAATTAGTTTTTTTTTTTATTTTAGTTTTGACTTTTTTTATTTCATTTTAGTTTTAGTTAGTGTGTTTGCTAGTTTTAGTTAGTTTCAGTTTTTCAGAGTTTGTTTTAATATATTTAGTTTTAAGTTATTGTTAGGGCCAGGTATAATGTCTCAGAAGTAGTATGTATCTACATATATATACAAAATGCATGGTTGGAGAACAGGAATTGCCATAATGTTTAATGTTTAATTTTGGTGCTACTTTAGCGCCATCTCCTGGAAGGTCAAGTCTGTTCAATTTCTGTGGTTCAATGTCACGAGAGTTGACGGAGTAGTTTGGTACCCAGGCTATACAGTTTCAGTTTAGTTTGAGTTTTTCTTAAAGTATATAGTTTTTTATTTAGTTTCAGTTTTCTAAAATATTTTTACTTATATTTGTTTTAGTTTTAGTTTACTATAATAACCCAGGTGAGGACAAGATACTCCTCTGCACTATTTAGTGTTTTTTTCTGAGCCTCTTCAATAGAGATCTGCGATTGCTAGGCCTCCCTTTAGCATCTTATTTCTTCCATCTTAGATGCAACAGCGCTAGTCCAATATTTGTAGCTCCAAAAACTATCCTACACTGCCATGACAATTTTCTACTGGAGGATCGATGAGGGCTTGTTTGACTCAATAGATCAAACCAGGGCTTTATTCATTTTGACTGAATTACTTTGATATATCTTTCTAATTTTCTTGTGAAATTACACATTTTCTCTGTTTACATAGTGTTGCTCTGAGCCAGCGCACCAACGTCATCAGCTGTGTGACGGTGCACGACTCGGACTCCTCTACAGCCAGTCCCCTGACTCCTCTGCCCCGCACACTGAACCCAGCTAGCACCGTGTCATCACGCCAGGCCAAGTCTCTGGCAGTGGTGGCTCCTACAATCAAAACCCAGGGGTTTGAGAAAGGGGCGGCTTCACGTGGACGCTTGGAGACTGGTGAGTGTCACTCATCTACCGTTGCCTGTGTGTGTTATTAGGAATGGATTCTATTTTGGGTGTGAAAGCAGTATAATGTAATAATACTTGATGCCTTTTAATTCACAGTGAACTACATGAAGCCTAAGAGATCATCCAACCGACAGCCCTGCATTTCGGGGGAGAGTCACGTACTGGTGCCGAGCCAGTCTCATCCCTTAAACCTCAGCCAGGTAAGGCTTCTTTTGTGTTGGGGGTTTTACAAGCTTAGATATGGCCGTTATAGCTGTTATGTTAAGTTCTATTAAACTATAGTGTACGGGTAGTGCTGGGCATTATGGCTTATAAATAATATCTCGATATTATTAGGCTATATCGTGATAGACGATAAATATATCGCTAGGGGGGGGTGGGTGATTATGGCCAAAATCTTCTATCACGGTATATGTAATTTTACGTCACAGTAAAGGTGTATATCACGGTACAGTAATTGAACTGTAAACTCAAAAATAAAAAATAAAGTGCAAATCGGTACCGTGGTGGAAACGGTATTGCCAAATCTTTACCAGTGGACACATTTCTACTAGTGTTGTCAGAAATATCGCTTCTTAATATTTGAAACGGTTTAAATACTAATTTTCCGCAGCATCGATACACGTATACCGCCTGCACTTTCATCTCTCCAACAGCGGAGTTGACACACACACACACACACTGCTATTTGTCTTTATAAAAACCTAATAATTTTTTTGCCCTCAATGTTGTGTCAATTTTTCTCTGTCGAAAATAGTATTGAATATCGATATTTTAAGGTATTGTATCAAAGTTACAAATTCCAGTATCGTGACCACTCTATTTCTGCTGTTGGTATATACTTCCATACCGCCCAAACCAATTTTCATATTTTCTCTAAAATAACTGTTTGATCTAACCCTTTTACTGGAAGATCACTTTTATTTTGAAGTCTGTTCTTGGTTACCGAATATACACATGTACCGCAAAACAACGTGAGGGCTAGTTTGACCGTCTTTTTTGAAGTGGAGGCCGGCATCTTCCATCACCTGTTCCAACTTCAACACGTGTAAACTCGTTTTGGCGCTTTACTTCTTTCGCTCTCTCCGGGCTCTTTCCTGGTTCGCTACTTTCCTCCAGATACAGAAACGCAGGCCCCATATGCGCATCCACGCTCATACGCCAAACACACTCGCCCAGGAGAGTGTGTGTGGCGTATGAGGGAGAGAGGCGCGGGAGAAGCTATTCGCCAAAGCGAGTGTCATGCCGGCGGCTTAAATAAATTACGTAATTAATATTTGTACTCTATGTTCGCTATATAGTCATTTACTATATGTCACGTAGAACAGGCCGCAATACATCAAGTGTATTTGATATATCGCCCACCCCTAGTGACACAGGAGGTAGACAATACTGTAAGCACCTGATGGGAAAGGGTGCAAACTCTTCAGTATCTCAATCACAGTAACAGACACTGCTACTAAGGTGAATCATATCAGCTGTAAAAGGTTAGGAAGTCAACAAGTTGAAGTGAGCAACATGAGGCACTAATAACACTCATTGCTCCAACAAGGTTAAACATCTATATCCAAACTGCAGGTTCATTGGTCAAAAAAGCAGTATTTCAGTATGTCGAGGGGAACAGGCTGGAGGATTTATGTCAACATACGCAGACGGAGAGGAACAGCAGTCATAAGTTGCAAATGACATCTCCCAAAGAATGATGTCAAAGTCATATGATGTTTGTACTTGTAGGACACTAAACCGTGACTTTTTATTTTCCCCTTTTTTAAACGCACAATCAAATATTGTTGGCCAGGATTCTTAAAATCTGGTTGTTAAGGAGTTACAAAGTGTTGAGTTGAAAAACAAGCTTGTGTTGAGTTGAAAAACAAGCTTGTGTTCATTGAGTGCTCTCTGCTGGACAAACAATGTAATGGCAGATAAGAGTTTGTAAATGACCTAAAACTATTCTATGTTTCTACACATCTGCCCACCTATGTGCCAATATATCTTATAAGACAATACCTGCTGATAATATTGGCTCGCTCAAAACAGGGGCTTGTCTTAAATGTCTAAGTATGCAGTGGTCACTAAACTGAGACCTGATTGAAGCCTCATTCTTGTGATGTTGAACCGCTTACAGCTCATAAACATATGCAACCTGTGACAAGAGGTTACAAGTAGGCATGAATTGGCTAGAAAGGGTCACAAATCAAAAGGGTTATGAACCAGTGTTTTAATGTGTAGAAGCTGCAAGAGATGCTAAGATTGCAATTTTTCTGAGGTTCGAAGACTAACTTTTTTCATCCCCGTCCTGGAACTATCCCAAAAAGTAATTTTAATCAATGTGATGAATCAGTCAATCCGAAGTCAGTGTAAACCATCAACATTTACTTTGTTATTATCATGTATAGTGGTTATTTGCATAAAAACATACAATTGAAAGGATAAGGAAATGCGTTATTAGTCGACTACTCGATAAACGTTGCTACCCTCGCGAGTCAGCACCAGAAATACTAGTCAGTTAAACTCCATCCCACCGCGTTCTCCTAGCCCCCGACTGCCTCATCAACTGGATTGGTCAGCAGATAGGGCTGTATCAAATATATATATATTTTTTAAGAATAATTGTCTTTTCGTTACCTTAGAATGAGCCATTTATATCTACATAGGGAGCGGGTCCTCTCCATTCTCTGTATCATAGTGTATAATGGCGTAGAATAGTATATGTGATAGATGGTAGACGAGTGACACTATGTACTGTATGTATGAGGGGAAGGTACTTGAACTTACAGTCCTTCAGTAGCCCCCACCAACGGTTCTGGCTGGGGATCTGCTTGAAATGGCCAGACATGTAGATTTTCAGGTCCTCAAAAATTGTTGTCACAGCATCTGTAATGTAAAAAAGAAATAAGGTTTACTTGTAAAATGTTAGAATCAACAGTAAGAGACACATACTTACATTTACAATGGTCGAGTTGACATGTTTTGTTGTCTTAGATAACATGCAGTCAGCTAAACTTTAGGATACAAGGACACAATATAGTACAAACAATTGTGACATTTATGTCTTTTGAAAAAAAATGTTGTGCTTCTTGCATCTTAAATCGTTTATATATACAGTCAGTGCATTCAGAAAGTATTCAGACCCCTTCACTTTTTTCACATTTTGTTATGTTGCAGCCTTATGATAAAATCGTTTAAATTATTTTTTTCCCTCATCAATCTACACTCAATATACCATAATGACAAAGCGGAAACAGAATTTTAGAATTTTTTTTGCAAATTTATTAAAAAGGAAAAACTGAAATATCACATTCACATAAGTATTCAGACCCTTTACTATGACACTTGAAATTTAGCTCAGGTGTCTCCCAGTTCCCTGGATCATCTTTGAGATGTTTCTCCACCTTGACTGGAGTCCACTTGTGGTAAATTCAATTGATTGGACATGATTTGGAAAGGCACACACCTGTCTATATAAGGTCTCACAGCTGACAATGCATATCAGAGCAAAAACCAAGCCATGGGGTCGAAGGAACTGCCTGCTGAGCTCAGAGACAGGATTGTGTCGAGGCACAGATCTGGGGAACGCTACAAAAAAAATTCTGCTGCATTGAAGGTCCCCAAGAGCTCAGTGGCCTCCATAATTCTTAAATGGAAGAAGTTTGGAACAACCAGGACTCTCCCTAGAGCTGGCTGCCCGGCCAAACTGAGCAATCGGTGGAGAAGGGCCTTGGTAAGAGAGGTGACCAAGAACCCGATGGTCACTCTGGCTAAGCTCCAGAGATCCTGTGTGGAGATGGGAGAAACTTCCAGTAGGACTACCATCACTGCAACACTCCACCGATCTGGGCTTTATGGCAGAGTGGCCAGACGGAAGCCTCTCCTCAGTGAAAGACACATGAAAGCCCGCTTCGAGTTTGCAAAAAAGCACACAAAGGACACTCAGACTGTGAGAAACAAGATTCTCTGGTCTGATGAAACCAAAAAAGCTGAACGGAGCAAAGTACAGAGATATTCTTAATGAAAACCTGGTCCAGAGCGCTCAGGACCTCGGAGTGGGCCGAAGATTCACCTTCCAACAGGACAATGACCCCAAGCACACAGCCAAGACAACGCAGGAGTGGCTTAGGAACAACTCTGTGAATGTCCTTGAGTGGCCCAGCCAGAGCCCTGACATGACACCAATCGAACATCTCTGGAGAGACCTGAACATGGCTGTCCACCGACGGTCCCCATCCAACCTGACAGAGCTTGAGAGGATCTGCCGAGAAGAATGGCAGAAACTCCCCAAATCCAGGTGTGCAAAGCTTGTCGCGTTATACCCAAGAAAACTTGAGGCTGTAATCGCTGCCAAAGGTGCTTCAACTAAGCACTGAGTAAAGGGTCTGAATACTTAAGTCAATGTGATATTTCAGTTTTTCCTTTTTAATAAATTTGCAAAAATTTCTAAAATTCTTTTTCCTTTTCTGCTTTGTCATTATGGTGTATTGAGTGTAGATTGATGAGGGGAAAAAAATAATTTAAACGATTTTATCATAAGGCTGCAACATGACAAAAAGTGAAGGGGTCTGAATACTTTCTGAATGCACTGTAACTTTGTAAGACAAACAAAATCTGTTTAGTCTACTTCATAACTTACCTGGTATGACTGAGTACATGGCTGTGTCTTTAAATGCCCTCTTATTGCACGAACCACCACCGTTAAATATGGACATCATCGCAATGGTCATAAATCTGTAAGATAAAGTCACAACAGTAGTAATTAAACCTCCCAAAGGAATCTAGTTGTGAGATTGCATCTGGGAAAACCTGATACGCAAAAAAGAAACAAATGTGTCAAATATTGAGGCCAGTGCTTTAAAAAGTACAGTGGAAAGCAGGAACAAAAAAAGATCATGGTCTCGGTGGTCACGCAGCTGAGTAGAGCTTCTTTCTGGATATTTCGCGCATGCGCAGTAATTTCCTTTGAGGAATTGATGGCAGCACAAATTCTTAATTCGTATTTGAACATACTATAGCCTAGTTTACAATTGTTACATAAGCCTTTCCAAATTATGTCCTTAAATTTGAAGTATAAAACATTTTGTTCTAGATAGAATGTGCATAAAGCACTAACCCTTTTAGACGCATATTAAATGTGCATTCACCGTAACATTGCATTGTGGGATATGAGTAAACAATCAATGTATATGACAAAAAATAAAGTTACACTTTAAACGCGGGAATGTGACTAGTTTACATGTTTTTATGCATTCTTAACAAATATGTAGCCAATAAATCCTGGTCTATATCATAGCTAATGCATAAGGACGATGTTGAAATGACATCTATTGCTCAGTGGGAAGTATCTGATTAAGTTAGTTGTTCGAAATGTCTTTAAGGTTGTCCATCCAAGGCTTGTTTTTGACTTGCAGTTGTAACAAATTGCGAGCTTTGTGTTCTTCAATCACACTGAAGAACTTCCTTTGTGTATTGCTGTGAAGTTACTGTCTGTGCCGCAGTGTGCCGTCGTAAAACTATCATGCGTCATGTGTGTAAAAAATCCGATATTTCAGACTGATAGGCCGGTCAGCGTTCATGGCCAATCAGCTGAAACCGTCGGTTGCACCTCTATCAGCTGCTTCAATTTTTTAAATGTTACTAACCCACAAGTGGGTTGGTCAGAACAAACTCCTGCTGTGCAGTCAAACGATGCTAAAACCCACAAAGCTTTTTTTTTTTTTGCGAAATTTGTCTAAAACGATGCACGATACATTTAGAATATTTAAATTTGAAGGAATGATGCAGCCATAACAAACGTAGTCTAGGCTTTGAATATAAAGTGTTTCTCTTGAATTTCCCTCAGGATCAATAAAGTTACTATCCATCTATCTATCTATCTATCTAATCTAAACAAAAGAAACGGACCAACATACCGTACAAGTGATCTTCGGCCTTCTTCTCGATGCATCGATGCAGTTGCACGTATACCGAGTGTCATTTCTTTTTAGGTTCAGCCGGTGGTTTCTTCATCTCAGGAGCGTTCCCACAGTGACTCATCTTTGCGTCGCCAACCGACGTTCCCTCCGGTCGTCTCCTCTCACTACAACTTCCCCGAGGTGTCCGCCCTGGCCTCCGCCTCGGCCCCTGGCCCCGGCCTGTACGCCTACCCGGCCTCCACTGCCCTCTCCTCAGCTTCTCAGGCCATGGAGCAGCTGCTAGGCCGTGGTCACGCCAGCCACGGACACTCCCCCTCCGCCTATGCAGCAACGTACACCTCATCGTCCTCCTCCAGGAGAGACTCGGCCAGTCGTAAGGATTCTGTCAGTAGTCTGCTGCACGGCCTCCCCGCAGCATACCAGCATCAGTTTGCCACTGGTTCTCCCTACGTTAGTGTGACGCCCCGGGCCGAGGCTTACAGTGCCTACCAGCTAAGCCCCAGGCGCCTCACACAGTACCCGTACCTATAGGGAGAAACACACACTTTGAACAAAGAAAAAAAAAAAAAATCGACTTCCCCACATACTATCACGAAGGGACATTTAAACTGTATTTCTAGTAGAATAACTGTTGGTCACTTATTTGTTTGCTGCTTTTGACTCCAAGGCGGCATTTCACCTCCAACTCATTTACATGCTCTTTTGGGTCGTTTTAGTGTTTTTGAAATGTTCTCTGGTATTATTTGATATCATATCGGTTTATTTGCCCTTAACAATATTGTTTATAGCCTGTATTTTATCCCCATCTTATCCAGATGTATAATTAAGGCATTGTGGTAAATGTATTTTACTCCTGTTTATCTTGAGGTTTTTGTGAAGAGAGGTTTTCCTCCTGTCACATGCTGCGATGACACTTTAGGCTTTTAGACACGTGACTCACAAGACTAGTGAAGGGCTAGCTGACAAAGAGAGTTACAAGTCATTAGTTTCTCATGACCCTCGTTATAAAGTTTTCACACTAATCCAGTGAGGCGCTGTGTTTTTAGCTAACATAATAATGGCTGTACCTTACCCATGTCTGTTTACTCACAAATATGTCTTTTACTATGTTTTAAATTATGTTTTGTCAGTGTGAGAAAGGCAGAGGAAGGTCCATGAAGATGTTGAATAAGAGAAAAGATGTGGTAAAAACTGTGATGGATTAATGTTAATTTAAGTGCACATGTGATAGTCTGTTAATGTAGTGACAGTGTTTAGGCAGGATTAATCATGTCCTTATGCAATAGAAACTTTTTTTTTTTTTTTTTTTTAAACTGCATCAACTTGAGTGCTGAATGTATTTATGAAGTATAGAGGAGTGAGATTACCATCCTGAGGAATGACGTGAAAAAAGAAAAGATATTAACCTTCTTCCCTACTTTTCTCTGTTTGAAATATTAAAAAATCCAGTTTCACATGGGAAAAAAAATATTCTATATCTGTGAATCCTGACTGTGTAGGACCTGCTCATTTATTAAAACAGCTTTAAGGCCAGTTTTTAATGTTTTTCTTTTTTTTTCGTATTTTCTCCCCCATGACACTTTGGAAATGCTCGCTAGGAAGTTGTAACAAACTACCCACACTGTTGTACAATGACTGATGAAAATAACATCATGCAGTCTGTTAGCAAAAAGGCCTTGTGCTCAGTTACTTAATGTCTGATGAGAAACCACTTTAGCGGTTATGTCTCTTGCAATAAATCAGTCAAAGGTGGTGCTGTCCACTAAACGTACATCGTGTATTTCCCCCCAGAAAATGTGCAAAAGTCGCCAGTTTGGCTTCAGTTTTGTCTGAATATAATATGTTGAAATCCATTGTTTTTCACATATGGATTACTGCAGTCGGAATACAGCTGATTTGCGGCTTTTCCTTCCACCGTCTTTTAGTTTAAAGAAGGTGAATCTCGGGATGGTTTCTGTGGGTTATGAAAGCTTTTTAGTAAATCCTTCCCTGTTGTGTTTGCATCAGTTTTGTGTTGTAATGTCTGAATATTTAACTGTATTCATCTTAACATAGTATAGTTAAGAGGCTATTTGGTAGAACTAATTCAGGGAATAAAGGTTTCAGCTCAAATAATCCACTGTCACTGTTTCAATAAACATAACCACAAATTCACTACGGTTTGTTTCATTATTCCTCGCCACCTGTTTCAATATTAAACTACAAAATAATGCTTTAATTTCCCTCATTATTCGTTAATGATTTTCACGACATACTATACTATGACCTTTTTATGTCTGAACAATGTTGGGGGAAAAAAGTCTAAAAAATGTTCGAAAAATGTCCGAAAAATGTTTAAAAAAAAAGAAAAAAGTCTGGAAATTCTCGAAAAAAGTCTTAAAAATGTCCAAGAAAAATAAAGTGTGAAAAGAGTTCGAAAAAAAAGTTTGAAAAATGTTCGAAAAAAAAGTCTGAAAAATGCATGTAAAAAAAATACTCATATTATAGCATGTCACAAAGAAGTCATAGCATAATATGTCAAAAAGAAATGATAGTATTGAATTTTGAAAAAAAGTCATACTATAGCATGTCGATTAAAAAGTCATAGCATAGCATGTCGAAAAAAATTCATAGTATAGCATGTCAAAACTCTTCATAGTATAGTATGTCGAAAAAAAGTCATACTATATCATGCTATACTATGATTTATTAATGATTTTCACGAAATAACTCACTATGACTTTTTTGTCTGAACAATGTTAAAAAAAAAAAACTGTTCGGAAAAAAGTCTAAAAAATGTCCGAAGTCTGAAAAACATTTTTCAAACTTTTTTTTCAAACATTTTTCAAACTTTTTTACTCGGACACTTTTCAGACTTCTTTTCTTTCAAACATTCTTCGGGTTTTTCAGACTTCTTTTTTTTTCAATCTTTTTTCAGACTTTTTTTCAAGCATTTTTCCAGACTTTTTTTTCTGATATTTTTTAGACATTTTTCAAACATTTTTGGAAATTTTTCAGACTTTTTTTGCAAACATTTTTCAGACTTTTTTTTTTGGACACTTTTCAAAAAAATTTTACTCTGACACTTTTCAGACTTTTTTTTGGGGACATTTCCTAAACCTTTTTTACTCAGACATTTTACAGACTTTTTTTTTTAAGACATTTTTCACACTTTATTTTTCTTGGACATTTTTCAGACTTTTTTTTTCTTGTACATTTTTAACACATTTCTTTTGGATCATTTGTCCGACTTTTTTTTCGGACATTTTTCAAACTTTTTTTTTTTCAAACACTTTTCAGACTTTTTTTCGTTTTTCAAACATTTATTTTTTTCAAACTTTTTTTTTTTTAAACTTTTTTCAGACTTTTTTTAAACTTTTTTTACTCTGACATTTTTCAGACTTTTTTTTTGGACACTTTTCAAAAAAATGATACTCTGACACTTTTCAGACTTTTTTTTGGGGACATTTCCTAAACTTTTTTTACTCGGACATTTTACAGACTTTTTTTTCAAACATTTTCAGACTTTTTTTTAAGACACTTTTCACACTTGTTTTACTCTGACATTTTTCACACTTTATTTTTCTTGGACATTTTTCAGACATTTCTTTTGGATCATTTGTCCGACTTTTTTTTCGGACATTATTCAAACTTTTTTTTTTTCAAACACTTTTCAGACTTTTTGTTTTACAAACATTTATTTTTTTCAAACTTTTTTTTTTTTAAACTTTTTTCAGACTTTTTTAAACTTTTTTTACTCTGACATTTTTCAGACTTTTTTTCTGACATTTTTTAGACATTTTCTAAACATTTTTCTTTCAAACTTTTTTTTTTCAAACTTTTTTCAGACTTTTTTTGTAAACATTTTTCAGACACTTTTCAAAAAAATTATACTCTGACACTTTTCAGACTTTTTGTTTTTCAAACATTTATTTTTTTCAAACTTTTTTTTTTTAAACTTTTTTCAGACTTTTTTTTAACTTTTTTATTCCAGACTTTTTTTTCTGACATTTTTTAGACATTTTTCAAGCATTTTTCCAGACTTTTTTTTCTGACATTTTTCAAACATTTTTCTTTCAAACCTTTTTTTTTTCAAACATTTTTCAGACTTCTTTTTCAAACATTTTTTTTTCAGACTTTTTTTTCAAACATTTTTGAACCTTTTTTTACTCTAACTTTTTTTTAGACATTTTTCAGACTTTTTTTTTTTTGACACTTTTTAAAATTTTTTTACTCTGACACTTTTCAGACTTCTTTTGGGGACATTTCCTAAACTTTTTTTACTCGGACATTTTACAGACTTTTTTTTCAAACATTTTCAGATTTTTTTTTTGGGACATTTTTTAAATTTTTTTACTCTGACATTTTTCAGACTTTTTTTTCAAACATCTTTCCCTGACATTTTTCAGGCTTTTTTTTGGACACTTTTCACACTTTGTTTACTCTGACATTTTTCACACCTTATTTTTCTTGGACATTTTTCAGACTTTTTTTTTCGTAATTTTTCAGACTTTTTTTTCAAACATTTTTCAGAGTTTTGTTTTGGGACATTTTCAGACTTTTTTTCAAACATTTTTCCAGACTGTTTTTTTTAAGACTCTTTTCACACTTGTTTTACTCTGACATTTTTCACACTTTATTTTTCTTGGACATTTTTTCAGACTTTTTGTTTTTCAAACATTTATTTTTTTCAAAAATTTTTTAAGACTTTTTTTTTAAACATATTTCAGACTTTTTTTTCGAAGATATTTCAGACTTTATTGGGGGGTAATTTCTCAAACTATTTTTTCGCACATTTTTCAGACTTTCTTTTTGGACATACTATGCAATGACTTTTTGCGACATGCTATAGTATGACTTTTTTTGACATGCTACTGACTTTTTTTCGTCATACTATACTATGACTTCTTTTTGACACTATTATGACTTTTTTTTGACATGCTATACTATTACTTTTTTTGACATACTGTACTATGACATTTTTCGACATACTATACTGTGAAGGTTTTTGAAATGCTTCACTATGACTTTTTTGACATGCTATACTATGACTTTTTTCGCTACACTATACCATGACCTTTTTTCGCTATACTATGACTTTTTTTGATATACTATGACTTTTTTTCGACATACTATACAATGACTTTTTTTTTTTTTTCAATATACTATACTGTGACATTTTTTCGACATACAATACTATGACTTTTCTAAATTTTTTCGACATACTATACTACAACGTTGTTATTTTTATGACATACTTTACTATAAAATTTTATATTTTTCAACAAACTATACAATGACTGTTTTTCGACATACAATTTTTTCGACATACTATACTACGACGTTTTGTCGACAAGCTACACTTTGACTTTAAAAAAAATTTCAACATACTATACTATGACTTTTGATTTTTTCAACATATTATACTATGTGTGTCTGCACTGCAGTGCACTTATATTTTATTTTGTGCATGATGGTTAATAGTAGTAATAGTACAGGGCTCAAAACCTTTTAAGCACCTTTCCAAAACTGTCCTAAAGCATGTTTTTATTATGTTTGCTGACAGACACTGTTACAAGCTATATGGCCATAATCTAAGTGATCACAAAAACATAACAATAACTTTGTTGACTCGTATTACACAGCCTGCTGCTCATATCTGCTATGCTGCGGCCTACACACAGGCCACTAGCGGTGACGTCATAGAGGCTATGTAGGACCCATAGACCGTAGACACGTTAAATGATGAAGTGAACTTTTTGCTAAATGTTTCGACAAATTGCTTGTGTTTCCGCCCTCACACGCAAACTTGCACGTATGACAAGCTTTGTCAGCATCAACTCTAGTAAAGTGTAATCACGCTTTTGAAGTTTAGTTTTCTCCGCTATAGTTACTAAGAGTAGAAGCTCTGTGTTTGTCTGAACACAGCGCTGCAGCAGCATGTCTGTGAGAGCTGCTCCGCCCCGCACACAGCTAACGTTACCGACGGAGAATAAAAAACAGAATTGATAACGTCGGAGCAATTAAATACATAGGGCTTTGAAAGAGAAGAATTTAAGCCTTCCGGTTTCTCCCAGTTACGACGTTGTTCTTCTCATGCACTCTTGCAAAGGTTTGCCCACTGGGCTACATCTAATGAGGTCTGCCGGTAGAATGGCAATTAGATTGAAACAAGGGGGGGTGTCACACGTGACACCGCCCCGTGTCCACAGCAACAACAACACTGGGCTGCCCGCAGATGTGCCTGCTTGCTAATCGGCTTAATGTGCTCAGGCATCGGCCGATGCCGATTATGAAAAAATGTCAAAAAAAAAATCGACCTCTAATTATGACTTTTAAAATGTTTTCAACATACTATACAATGACTGTTTTTCGACATACTATACTATGACATTTTTATTTTTTCTACATACTATACTAATTTTTTTTTCTACATACTATACTGTGACTTTTTTGATATACTATGCTATTATTTTTTTTCGACATACATTACTATGACTTTTTTCGACATACTATGCGAAGACTTCTTAAAATGTTTTTGACATACTATACTATTTCTTTTTTCGAAATACTATACTATGACTTTTTTATTTTTTCAACATACTATGATAAGACTTTTATTTTTTCCACATACTATACTGACTTTTTTTCGACATACTATACTATGACTTTTTTTCGACATACTACACTATGACTTCTTTTTTCAACATCCTATACTATGACTTTTTTTTTCGACAGCCTAAACTGTGACTTTTTTTCAACATCGTATACTATGACTTTTTTCGACATACTATACCATGACATTTATTTTTTTTTTGACATATATACTATGACTTTTTTAATTTTTTTCAACAAACTATACCATGACTTCTAAAAAATGTTTTGGACATACTATACTATTAGTTTTTTTCGAAATACTATACTATGACTTTTATTTTTTTGACATACTATACTATGACCTTTTTTTCAACATACTATAATAAGACTATTTTTCAACATCCTATACTATGTCTTTTTTTTCGACATATTATACTATGACTTTTTTTCGACATACTATACCGTTTCTTTTTTCCGTCATACTATAATATGACATTTTTTAATTTTTTCAACAAACTATGCTATGACTTCCTAAATTTTTTTTGACATACTATACTATTAGTTTTTTTCGAAAAACTATACTATGACTTCTATTTTTTTGACATACTATAATAAGACGTTTTTTCAACATCCTATACTAGGACTTTTTTTTCGACATATTATACTAGGACTTTTTTATTTTTTCAACATACTATACTATGACTTTTTTAATTTTTTCAACATACTAGGAAGTTTTTTTCGACATTCTATAGCATGACTTTTTATATACATTCTATACGATGACTTTTTTTCGACATACTATACTATGACATATTTTTTCAACATATTATACCATTTCTTTTTTGATATACTATACTACGACTTTTTTTGACATACTATATGACTATTTTTTGACATACTGTACTATGACTTTTTTTTTTTCTCAACATACTGTAATATGACTTTTTTCGACATCCTATACTATGACTTTTTTATTTTTTTCAATATACTATACTGTGACTTTTTTTCGACACAATACTACGACTGTTATTTTTTCGTCATACTATAGTTTGACTTTTTTTCGACATACTATACTATGACTTCTTCAATTTTTTCGAAAAACTATACTATATATTATTATACCATTACTTTTTTTCGGAATACTATACTATGACATTTTTTATTTTTTTCAACTTAACACTCTGTGACTTTTTTTGACATACTATAATATAAATTTTTTTCGACATACTGTAATGAGCCTTTTTATTTTTTCGACATACAGGACTATGACTTTGTTCGACATACTATACTATGACTTTTATTATTTTTTCGACATACAATACCATGATTTTTTTCAACATACTATACTATGACCTTTTTTATTTTTTCGACAGACTATACTATGACTTTTTTAATTTTTTCAACATACTATACTATGACATTTTTATTTTTTCGACACACTATACTAAGACGTTTTTTCTACATACTATACTATGAATGTTTTGACATACTATACTATTATTTTTTTTCGACATACTATACTATGACTTCTTAACATTTTTTTGAAATACTAGACTATAACTTTTTTTCAAAATACTATACTATGACTTTTATTTTTTTGACATTCTATACTTTGACTTTTTTTTCAACATATTATAATAAGACTTATTTTTTCGACATACTATACTATGACATTTTTTCATAAAATGTTCGACATACTATACAATGACCGTCTTTCATAACATTTTCGACATACTTTACTATTACTTTTTTTCATAAAATTTTCGACATACTATACTAAGACTTTATGAAAAAAAAAGTCATAGTATAGTATGTCAAATTTAATGAAAAAAAGTCATAGTATAGTAGGCCAAAAATTCAATGAAAAAAAAGTCATAGTATAGTATGTCGAAAGTTTTGTGGAAAAAAAAGTCATAGTAAAGAATGTCGAAAATTTTATGAAAAAAAAGTCATACTATAGTATGTCGAAAATATTATGATAAAAAAGTCATAGTATAGTATGTCGAAAATGTTTTGAAAAAAAAGTCGTAGTTTAATATGTCGAAAATTTTATGGAAAGGAACGTCATACTAGTATGTCGAAAATTTTGTGAGAAAAAAATGTATACTATAGTATGTCGAAAATTTTATGGAAAAAAAAAGTCATAGTATAGTATATCGAAAATGTTATAAAAAAAAAGTCAGAATAGTATGTCGAAAATTTCATGAAAAAAAGTCATAGTATAGTATGTCGAAAATTTCATGAAAAACACGTCATACTATAGTATGTCGAACATTTTTATGAAAAAAAAGTCATGGTATAGTATGTCGAAAATTTTATGAAAAAAAATCATAGTGTAGTATGTTGAAAATTTCATGAAAAAAAGTCATAGTATAGTATGAAAACAAGTCATACAATAGTATGTCGAAAATTTCATGAAAACAAAAGTCATACCATAGTATGTCGAAAATTTCATGAAAAAAAAGTCATAGTATAGTATGTCGAAAATTTCATGAAAAAAAAGTCATGGTATAGTATGTCGAAAATTTTATGAAAAAAAAGTCATAGTATAGTATGTTGAAAATTTTATGAAAACAAAAGTAATACTATAGTATGTCGAAAATGTCATGAAAAATAAGTCATAGTATAGTATGTCGAAAAGTCGATCAAAAAAGTCATACTATAGTATGTCGAAATTTTTTTGAAAAAAAGTCATAGTATAGTATATCGAAAATTTCATCAAAAAAAGTCATAGTATAGTATGTCGAAAATTTTATGAAAAAAAAGTCATACTATAGTATGTCGAAAATTTTATGAAAAAACAGTCCTACTATAGTATGTCAAAAATGTTATGAAAAAAAAGTCATACTATAGTATGTCGAAAATTTTATGAAAAAAAAGTCACAGTATAGTATGTCGAAAATTTTATGAAAAAAAATCATACTATAGTATGTCGAAAATTTTATGACAAAAAGTCATACTATAATATGTCTAAAATTTTATGAAAAAAAGTCATACTATAGTATTTCGAAAACTGTATGAAAAAAAAGTCATACTATAGTATGTCGAAAGTTTTATGAAAAAAAGTCATATGTCAAAGATTTTATGAAAAAAAAGTCATACTATAGTATGTCGAAAATTTTATGAAAAAACAGTCATACTATAGTATGTCGAAAACTGTATGAAAAAAAAGTCATACTATAGTATGTCGAAAGTTTTAGGGAAAAAAAAGTCATACTATGGTATGTCGAAAATTTTATGGAAAAAGAAATCATAGTATAGTATGTCGAAAATTTCATGGAAAAAAAAGTCATAGTATAGTATGTCGAAAATTTCATCAAAAAAAAGTCATAGTATAGTATGTCGAAAAATGTAATGAAAAAAAGTCATAGATTAGTATGTTGAAAATTTTATGAAAACAAGTCATACCATAGTATGTCGAAAATTTCATGAAAAAAAAGTCATGGTATAGTATGTCGAAAATTTTATGAAAAAAAAGTCATAGTATAGTATGTTGAAAATTTTATGAAAACAAAAGTAATACTATAGTATGTCGAAAATGTCATGAAAAATAAGTCATAGTATAATATGTCAAATTTTCGAAAAAAAGTCATACTATGGTATGTCGAAAGTTTCAGGGAAAAAAAAAATTACTATAGTGTGTCGAAAATTTTTCTGGAAAAAGAAATCATAGTATAGTATGTCGAAAAATGTAATGAAAAAAAAGTCATAGATTAGTATGTTGAAAATGTTATGAAAACAAAAGTCATACCATAGTATATCGAAAATTTTATGAAAAAAAAGTCATAGTGTAGTATGTCGAAAGGTTTATGAAAAAAAAGTCATAGTATTTTATGTCGAAAATTTTATGAAAAAAAAATGTCACAGTATAGTATGTCGACACACTATAGTATGACTTTTTTTTCCATAAAACTTTCGACATACTATACTATGACTTTTTTCATAAAATTTTAGACATACAATACTATGACTTTTTTTTCATAAAATTTTCGACATACTATACTATGATTTGTTTTGATGAAATTTTCGACATACTATACTATGACTTTTTTTTCATAACATTTTCGACATACTATAGTATGACTTTTTTGATAGACTTTTCGACATACTATACTATTACTTATTTTTCATGACATTTTCAACATACTATACTATGACTTTTTTTTCATAAAATTTTCGACGTACTATAGTATGACTTTTTTCATAAAATTTTCAACATACTATACTATGACTTTTTTTTCATGAAATTTTCGACATACTATGGTATGACTTTTGTTTTCATAAAATTTTCAACATACTAATCTTTGACTTTTTTTTCATTACATTTTTTGACATACTATACTATGACTTTTTTTTGATGAAATTTTCGACATACTATACGATGACTTTTTTTTCCATGAAATTTTCGACATACTATACTATGATTTCTTTTTCCAAAAAATTTTCGACATACTATAGTATGACTTTTTTTTTCCTAAAACTTTCGAGATACTATAGTATGACTTTTTTTCATACATTTTTGACATACTATACTATGACTTTTCTTTCCATAAAACTTTCAACATACTATACTATGACTTTTTTTTGATGAAATTTTCGACATACTATACTATGACTTTTTTCATAAACTTTTCGACATACTATACTATGACTTATTTTTCATAACATTTTCGACATACTATAGTATGACTGTTTTTTCATAAAATTTTCGACACACTATACTATGACTTTTTTTTTCCATAAAACTTTCGACATACTATACTATGATTTCTTTTTCCATAAAATTTGCGACATACTATAGTATGACTTTTTTTTCCCTAAAATTTTCGACATACTATACTATGACTTTTTTTTCCATAAAACTTTCGACATACTATACTATGACTTTTTTTGATGAAATTTTCGACATACTATACTATGACTTTTTTTTCATAAAATTTTCGACATACTATAGTATGACTTTTTTGATAGACTTTTTGACATACTATACTATGACTTCTTTAATTTTTTCGAAAAACTATACTATATATTATTATACCATTACTTTTTTTCGGAATACTATACTATGACATTTTTTATTTTTTTCAACTTAACACACTGTGACTTTTTTTGACATACTATAATATGAATTTTTTTCGACATACTGTAATAAGCCTTTTTATTTTTTCGACATACAGGACTATGACTTTTTTCGACATACTATACTATGACTTTTATTATTTTTTCGACATACAATACCATGATTTTTTTCAACATACTATACTATGACCTTTTTTATTTTTTCGACAGACTATACTATGACTTTTTTAATTTTTTCAACATACTATACAATGACTGTTTTTCAACATACTATACTATGACATTTTTATTTTTTCGACACACTATACTAAGACGTTTTTTCTACATACTATACTATGAATGTTTTGACATACTATACTATTATTTTTTTCGACATACTATACTATGACTTCTTAACATTTTTTTGAAAGACTAGACTATAACTTTTTTTCAAAATACTATACTACGACTTTTTTATTTTTTTGACATTCTATACTTTGACTTTTTTTTCAACATATTATAATAAGACTTATTTTTTCGACATACTATACTATGACATTTTTTCATAAAATGTTCGACATACTAAACAATGACCGTCTTTCATAACATTTTCGACATACTTTACTATTACTTTTTTTCATAAAATTTTCGACATACTATACTAAGACTTTTTGTCATGAAACGTTCGACATACTATACTATGACTTTATGAAAAAAAAAGTCATAGTATAGTATGTCAAATTTAATGAAAAAAAGTCATACTATAGTATGTCGAAAACTGTATGAAAAAAAAGTCATACTATAGTATGTCGAAAGTTTTAGGGAAAAAAAAGTCATACTATGGTATGTCGAAAATTTTATGGAAAAAGAAATCATAGTATAGTATGTCGAAAATTTTATGAAAAAAAAGTCATAGTATAGTATGTTGAAAATTTTATGAAAACAAAAGTAATACTATAGTATGTCGAAAATGTCATGAAAAATAAGTCATAGTATAGTATGTCGAAAAGTCGATCAAAAAAGTCATACTATAGTATGTCGAAATTTTTTTGAAAAAAAGTCATAGTATAGTATATCGAAAATTTCATCAAAAAAAGTCATAGTATAGTATGTCGAAAATTTGATGAAAAAAAAGTCATACTATAGTATGTCGAAAATTTTATGAAAAAACAGTCCTACTATAGTATGTCAAAAATGTTATGAAAAAAAAGTCATACTATAGTATGTCGAAAATTTTATGAAAAAAAAGTCACAGTATAGTATGTCGAAAATTTTATGAAAAAAAATCATACTATAGTATGTCGAAAATTTTATGACAAAAAGTCATACTATAATATGTCTAAAATTTTATGAAAAAAAGTCATACTATAGTATTTCGAAAACTGTATGAAAAAAAAGTCATACTATAGTATGTCGAAAGTTTTATGAAAAAAAGTCATATGTCAAAGATTTTATGAAAAAAAAGTCATACTATAGTATGTCGAAAATTTTATGAAAAAACAGTCATACTATAGTATGTCGAAAAATGTATGAAAAAAAAGTCATACTATAGTATGTCGAAAGTTTTAGGGAAAAAAAAGTCATACTATGGTATGTCGAAAATTTTATGGAAAAAGAAATCATAGTATAGTATGTCGAAAATTTCATGGAAAAAAAAGTCATAGTATAGTATGTCGAAAATTTCATCAAAAAAAAGTCATAGTATAGTATGTCGAAAAATGTAATGAAAAAAAGTTATAGATTAGTATGTTGAAAATTTTATGAAAACAAGTCATACCATAGTATGTCGAAAATTTCATGAAAAAAAAGTCATGGTATAGTATGTCGAAAATTTTATGAAAAAAAAGTCATAGTATAGTATGTTGAAAACTTTATGAAAACAAAAGTAATACTATAGTATGTCGAAAATGTCATGAAAAATAAGTCATAGTATAATATGTCAAATTTTCGAAAAAAAGTCATACTATGGTATGTCGAAAGTTTCAGGGAAAAAAAAAATTACTATAGTATGTCGAAAATTTTTCTGGAAAAAGAAATCATAGTATAGTATGTCGAAAAATGTAATGAAAAAAAAGTCATAGATTAGTATGTTGAAAATGTTATGAAAACAAAAGTCATACCATAGTATATCGAAAATTTTATGAAAAAAAAGTCATAGTGTAGTATGTCGAAAGGTTTATGAAAAAAAAGTCATAGTATTTTATGTCGAAAATTTTATGAAAAAAAAATGTCACAGTATAGTATGTCGACACACTATAGTATGACTTTTTTTTCCATAAAACTTTCGACATACTATACTATGACTTTTTTCATAAAATTTTAGACATACAATACTATGACTTTTTTTTCATAAAATTTTCGACATACTATACTATGATTTGTTTTGATGAAATTTTCGACATACTATACTATGACTTTTTTTTCATAACATTTTCGACATACTATAGTATGACTTTTTTGATAGACTTTTCGACATACTATACTATGACTTATTTTTCATGACATTTTCAACATACTATACTATGACTTTTTTTTCATAAAATTTTCGACGTACTATAGTATGACTTTTTTCATAAAATTTTCAACATACTATACTATGACTTTTTTTTCATGAAATTTTCGACATACTATGGTATGACTTTTGTTTTCATAAAATTTTCAACATACTAATCTTTGACTTTTTTTTCATTACATTTTTTGACATACTATACTATGACTTTTTTTTGATGAAATTTTCGACATACTATACGATGACTTTTTTTTCCATGAAATTTTCGACATACTATACTATGATTTCTTTTTCCAAAAAATTTTCGACATACTATAGTATGACTTTTTTTTTCCTAAAACTTTCGAGATACTATAGTATGACTTTTTTTCATACATTTTTGACATACTATACTATGACTTTTCTTTCCATAAAACTTTCAACATACTATACTATGACTTTTTTCATAAACTTTTCGACATACTATACTATGACTTATTTTTCATAACATTTTCGACATACTATAGTATGACTGTTTTTTCATAAAATTTTCGACACACTATACTATGACTTTTTTTTTCCATAAAACTTTCGACATACTATACTATGATTTCTTTTTCCATAAAATTTGCGACATACTATAGTATGACTTTTTTTTCCCTAAAATTTTCGACATACTATACTATGACTTTTTTTTCCATAAAACTTTCGACATACTATACTATGACTTTTTTTGATGAAATTTTCGACATACTATACTATGACTTTTTTTTCATAAAATTTTCGACATACTATAGTATGACTTTTTTGATAGACTTTTTGACATACTATACTATGACTTCTTTAATTTTTTCGAAAAACTATACTATATATTATTATACCATTACTTTTTTTCGGAATACTATACTATGACATTTTTTATTTTTTTCAACTTAACACACTGTGACTTTTTTTGACATACTATAATATGAATTTTTTTCGACATACTGTAATGAGCCTTTTTATTTTTTCGACATACAGGACTATGACTTTTTTCGACATACTATACTATGACTTTTATTATTTTTTCGACATACAATACCATGATTTTTTTCAACATACTATACTATGACCTTTTTTATTTTTTCGACAGACTATACTATGACTTTTTTTCATAAAATTTTCGACATACTATACTATGATTTTTTTTGATGAAATTTTCGACATACTATGCTATGACTTTTTTTTCCATGAAATTTTCGACATACTATGCTATGACTTTTTTTTCCATGAAATTTTCGACATACTATACTATGACTTTTTTTTCCATGAAATTTTCGACATACTAGACTATGACTTTTTTTTCATAACATTTTCGACATACTATAGTATGACTTTTTTTTCATAAAATGTTCGGCATACTATAGTATGACTTTTGTTTTCATAAAATTTTCGACATACTATACTATGACTTTTTATGGAAAAAAAAAGTCAGTATTGTATGTCGAAAATTTTATGACAAAAAAGTCACAGTATAGTATGTCGAACATTTTATGAAAAAAAAGTCATACTATAGTATGTCGAAAATGTTATGAAAAAAATGTCAGTCTAGTATGTCGAAAATTTCATGGAAAAAAAAGTCATAGTATAGTATGTCGAAAATTTCATGGAAAAAAAAGTCATAGCATAGTATGTCGAAAATTTCATTAAAAAAAAAAATAGTATAGTATGTCGAAAATTTTATGAAAAAAAGTCATAGTATAGTATGTTGAAAATTTTATGAAAACAAAAGTCATACTATAGTATGTCGAAAATTTCATGAAAAAACAGTCATAGTATAGTATGTCGAAAAGTTTATGAAAAAAAAGTCATAGTATTGTATGTCGAAAATTTTTTGAAAAAAAAGTTAAAGTATAGTATGTCGAAAAGTTTATGAAAAAAAAGTCATACTATAGTATGTCGAAAATGTCATGAAAAAAACGTTTTTCGACATACTATACCATGACTTTTTTTTCCATAAAACTTTCGACATACTATACTTTGACTTTTTTTTCATAAAATTTGACATACAATACTATGACTTTTTTTTTATAAAATTTTCGACATACTATACTATGACTTTTTTTTCATAAACTTTTCGACATACTATACTATGACTTTTTTTTCATGAAATTTTCGACTTACTATAGTATGACTTTTGTTTTCATAACATTTTCAACATACTATACTATGACTTTTTTTTCATAAAATCTTCGATATACTATAGTATGACTTTTTTCATAACATTTTCGACATACAATACTATGACTTTTTTTTCATAAACTTTTCGACATACTATACCATGATTTTTTTTTCATGAAATTTTCGACATACTATACTATGATTTTTTTTGATGAAATTTTCGACATACTCTACTATGACTTTTTTTTCCATGAAATTTTCGACGTACTATACTATGACTTTTTTTTTTCCATAAAACTTTCGTCACACTATACTATGACTTTTTTTTCATAAAATTTTAGACATAAAGTACTATGATTTTTTTTTCATAAAATTTGACATACTATACTATGACTTATTTTTCATGAAATTTTCGATATACTATAGTATGACATTTGTTTTCATAAAATTTTCAACATACTATACTATGACTTTTTTTTCATAAAATTTTCGACATACTATAGTATGACTTTTTTTTCATAAAATCTTTGACATACTATAGTATGACTGTTTTTTCATAAAATTTTCGACATACTATAGTATGACTTTTTTCATAACACTTTCGACATACTATACTATGACTTTTTTTTCATAAAATTTTAGACATACAATACTATGACTTTTTTTTCATAACATTTTCGCATACTATAGTGTGACTTTTTTCATAAAATTTTCGACATATTATACTATGACTTTTTTTTCATAAACTTTTCGACATACTATACTATAACTTTTTTTTCATAAAATTTTCGACATACAATACTATGACTTTTTTTTCATAAACTTTTCGACATACTATACCATGACTTTTTTTTCATGAAATTTTCGACATACTATAGTATGACTTGTTTTCATAAAATTTTCAACATACTATACTATGACTTTTTTTCATAAAATTTTCGACATACTATACTATGATTTTTTTTAATGAAATTTTCGACATACTATCTATGACTTTTTTTTCCATGAAATTTTCGACATACTACACTGACTTTTTTTTCATGAAATTTTCGACATACTAACTGACATTTTTTTCATAAATTTTCGACATACTATACTATGACTTTTTTTTCATAAAATTTTCGACATACTATACTTGACTTTTTTTCATAAAATTTTCGACATACAATACTATACTTTTTTTTTTCATAAAACTTTCGACATACTATACTATGACTTTTTTTTCATAAAATTTTAGACATACAAAACTATGACTTTTTTTTCATAAAATTTTCGATAAACTATAGTATGACTTTTTTTCATTACATTTTCGACATACTATACTATGACTTTTTTTTCATAAAATTTTCGACATACTATAGTATGACTTTTTTTTCATAAAATCTTTGACATACTATAGTATGACTGTTTTTTCATAACACTTTCGACATACTATACTATGACTTTTTTTTCATAAAATTTTAGACATACAATACTATGACTTTTTTTTCATAACATTTTCGCATACTATAGTGTGACTTTTTTCATAAAATTTTCGACATATTATACTATGACTTTTTTTTCATAAACTTTTCGACATACTATACTATAACTTTTTTTTCATAAAATTTTCGACATACAATACTATGACTTTTTTTTCATAAACTTTTCGACATACTATACCATGACTTTTTTTTCATGAAATTTTCGACATACTATAGTATGACTTGTTTTCATAAAATTTTCAACATACTATACTATGACTTTTTTTCATAAAATTTTCGACATACTATACTATGATTTTTTTTAATGAAATTTTCGACATACTCTGCTATGACTTTTTTTTCCATGAAATTTTCGACATACTACACTGACTTTTTTTTCCATGAAATTTTCGACATACTAGACTGACATTTTTTTCATAACATTTTCGACATACTATAGTATGACTTTTTTTTCATAAAATGTTCGACATACTATACTGTGACTTTTTTGTCATAAAATTTTCGACATACAATATTATAACTTTTTTTTTTCCATAAAACTTTCGACATACTATACTATGACTTTTTTTTCATAAAATTTTAGACATACAAAACTATGACTTTTTTTTCATAAAATCTTCGATAAACTATAGTATGACTTTTTTCATTACATTTTCGACATACTATACTATGACTTTTTTTTCATAAAATTTTCGACATACAATACTATGACTTTTTTTTCATAAACTTTTCGACATACTATACCATGACTTTTTTTTCATGAAATTTTCGACATACTATACTATGATTTTTTTTGATGAAATTTTCGACATACTATACTATGACTTTTTTTTCCATGAAATTTTCGACATACTATACTATGACTTTTTTTTTCCATAAAACTTTCGACATACTATACTATGACTTTTTTTTCATAAAATTTTAGACATAAAGTACTATGATTTTTTTTTCATAAAATTTGACATACTATACTATGACTTATTTTTCATGAAATTTTCGATATACTATAGTATGACATTTTTTTTCATAAAATTTTCAACATACTATACTATGACTTTTTTTTCATAAAATTTTCGACATACTATAGTATGACTTTTTTTTCATAAAATCTTTGACATACTATAGTATGACTGTTTTTTCATAAAATTTTCGACATACTATACTATGACTTTTTTTTCCATAAAACTTTCGACATACTATACTCTGACTTTTTTTTCATAAAATTTTCGACATACTATACTATAACTTTTTTTTCATGACATTTTCGACATACTATAGTATGACTTTTTTCATAACACTTTCGACATACTATACTATGACTTTTTTTTCATAAAATTTTAGACATACAATACTATGACTTTTTTTTAATAACATTTTCGCATACTATAGTGTGACTTTTTTCATAAAATTTTCGACATATTATACTATGACTTTTTTTTCATAAACTTTTCGACATACTATACTATAACTTTTTTTTCATAAAATTTTCGACATACAATACTATGACTTTTTTTTCATAAACTTTTCGACATACTATACCATGACTTTTTTTTCATGAAATTTTCGACATACTATAGTATGACTTTTGTTTTCATAAAATTTTCAACATACTATACTATGACTTCTTTTCATAAAATTTTCGACATACTATACTATGATTTTTTTTAATGAAATTTTCGACATACTATGCTATGACTCTTTTTTTCCATGAAATTTTCGACATACTATACTATGACTTTTTTTTCCATGAAATTTTCGACATACTAGACTGACATTTTTTTCATAACATTTTCGACATACTATAGTATGACTTTTTTTTCATAAAATGTTCGACATACTATACTATGACTTTTTTGTCATAAAATTTTCGACATACAATATTATGACTTTTTTTTTTCCATAAAACTTTCGACATACTATACTATGACTTTTTTTTCATAAAATTTTAGACATAAAGTACTATGATTTTTTTTTCATAAAATTTGACATACTATACTATGACTTTTTTTTCCATGAAATTTTTTCATACGACTGACATTTTTTTCATAACATTTTCGACATACTATAGTATGACTTTTTTTTCATAAAATGTTCGACATACTATAGTATGACTTTTTTTTATGAAATTTTCGACATACTATACTATGACTTTTTTTTCCATAAAACTTTCGACATACAATACTATGACTTTTTATTCATAATATTTTAGACATACATACCTTCGACTTTTTTTTCATAAAATTTTCGACCTACTATAGTATGACTTTTTTCATAAAATTTGACATACTATACTATGACTTTTTTTTCCATGAAATTTTCGACATACAAGACTGACATTTTTTTCATAACATTTTCGACATACTATAGTATGACTTTTTTTTCATAAAATTTTTAACGTACTATACTATGACTTTTTTTTCATAACATTTTCGACATACTATAGTATGACTTTTTTTTCATAAAATCTTTGACATACTATAGTATGACTGTTTTTTCATAAAATTTTCGACATACTATACTATGACTTTTTTTTCCATAAAACTTTCGACATACTATACTATGACTTTTTTTTCATAAAATTTTAGACATACAAAACTATGACTTTTTTTTCATAAAATCTTTGACATACTATAGTATGACTGTTTTTTCATAAAATTTTCGACATACTATACTATGACTTTTTTTTCCATAAAACTTTCGACATACTATACTCTGACTTTTTTTTCATAAAATTTTCGACATACTATACTATAACTTTTTTTTCATGACATTTTCGACATACTATAGTATGACTTTTTTCATAACACTTTCGACATACTATACTATGACTTTTTTTTCATAAAATTTTAGACATACAATACTATGACTTTTTTTTAATAACATTTTCGCATACTATAGTGTGACTTTTTTCATAAAATTTTCGACATATTATACTATGACTTTTTTTTCATAAACTTTTCGACATACTATAACTTTTTTTTCATAAAATTTTCGACATACAATACTATGACTTTTTTTTCATAAACTTTTCGACATACTATACCATGACTTTTTTTTCATGAAATTTTCGACATACTATAGTATGACTTTTGTTTTCATAAAATTTTCAACATACTATACTATGACTTCTTTTCATAAAATTTTCGACATACTATACTATGACTTTTTTTTAATGAAATTTTCGACATACTATACTATGACTTTTTTTCATAAAATTTTCGACATACTATACTATGACTTTTTTTTCATGAAATTTTCGACATACTATACTATGACTTTTTTTTCATAACATTTTCGACATACTATACTATGACTTTTTTTTCATAAAATTTTCGACATACTATACTATGACTTTTTTTTCATAAAATTTTCGACATACTATACTATGACTTTTTTTTTTCATGAAATTTCGACATACTATACTATGACTTTTTTTTCATAAAATTTTCGACATACTATACTATGACTTTTTTTTCATAAAATTTGACATACTATACTATGACTTTTTTTTCCATGAAATTTTCGACATACTATACTATGACTTTTTTTTCATAAAATTTTCGACATACTATAGTATGACTTTTTTTTCATAAAATTTTCGACATACTATAGTATGACTGTTTTTTCATAAAATTTTCGACATACTATACTATGACTTTTTTTTCCATAAAACTTTCGACATACTATACTATGACTTTTTTTTCATAAAATTTTCGACATACAAAACTATGACTTTTTTTTCATAAAATCTTCGATAAACTATAGTATGACTTTTTTCATAACATTTTCGACATACTATACTATGACTTTTTTTTCATAAAATTTTCGACATACAATACTATGACTTTTTTTTCATAAACTTTTCGACATACTATACCATGACTTTTTTTTCATGAAATTTTCGACATACTATACTATGATTTTTTTTGATGAAATTTTCGACATACTATACTATGACTTTTTTTTCCATGAAATTTTCGACATACTATACTATGACTTTTTTTTTTCCATAAAACTTTCGACATACTATACTATGACTTTTTTTTCATAAAATTTTAGACATAAAGTACTATGATTTTTTTTTCATAAAATTTGACATACTATACTATGACTTATTTTTCATGAAATTTTCGATATACTATAGTATGACATTTTTTTTCATAAAATTTTCAACATACTATACTATGACTTTTTTTTCATAAACTTTTCGACATACTATACTATGACTTTTTTTTCATGAAATTTTCGACATACTATAGTATGACTTGTTTTCATAACATTTTCAACATACTATACTATGACTTTTTTTTCATAAAATTTGACATACTATACTATTACTTCTTTTTCCATAAAATTTTCGACATACTATACTATTACAACTTTTTACATGAAATTTTCGACATACTATAGAATGACTTTTGTTTTCATAACATTTTCAAAATACTATACTATGACTTTTTTTTTCCATAAAACTTTCGACATACTATACTATGACTTTTTTTTCATAAAATTTTAGAAATAAAGTACTATGATTTTTTTTCATAAAATTTGACATACTATACTATGACTTATTTTTCATGACATTTTCGACATACTATAGTATGACATTTGTTTTCATAAAATTTTCAACATACTATACTATGACTTTTTTTTCATAAAGTTTTCGACATACTATACTATAACTTTTTTTTCATAACATTTTCAACATACTATACTATGACTTTTTTTTAATGAAATTTTCGACATAATATACTGACTTTTTTGTCATAAAACTTTCGACATACTATACTATGACTTTTTTTTCATAAAATTTTAGACATAAAGTACTATGATTTTTTTTTCATAAAATTTGACATACTATACTATGACTTATTTTTCATGACATTTTCGACATACTATAGTATGACATTTGTTTTCATAAAATTTTCAACATACTATACTATGACTTTTTTTTCATAAAATTTTCGACATACTATAGTATGACTTCTTTTTCATAAAATCTTTGACATACTATAGTATGACTGTTTTTTCATAAAATTTTCGACATACTATACTATGACTTTTTTTTCCATAAAACGTTCGACATACTATACTGACTTTTTTTTCATAAAATTTTCGACATACTATACTATAACTTTTTTTTCATGACATTTTCGACATACTATAGTATGACTTTTTTCATAACACTTTCGACATACTATACTATGATTTTTTTTTCATAAAATTTTAGACATACAATACTATGACTTTTTTTTCATAACATTTTCGCATACTATAGTGTGACCTTTTTTCATAAAATTTTCGACATATAATACTATGACTTTTTTTTCATAAACTTTTCGACATACTATACTATAACTTTTTTTTCATAAAATTTTCGACATACAATACTATGACTTATTTTTCATAAACTTTTCGACATACTATAGTATGATTTTTTTTAATGAAATTTTCGACATACTATGCTATGACTTTTTTTTCCATGAAATTTTCGACATACTATACTATGACTTTTTTTTCCATGAAATTTTCGACATAATATAGTATGACTTTTTTTTCATAAAATGTTCGACATACTATAGTATGACTTTTTTTTCATAAAATTTTCGACATACTATACTATGACTTTTTTTTCATAAACTTTTCGACATACTATACTATGACTTTTTTTTCATGAAATTTTCGACATACTATAGTATGACTTTTGTTTTCATAACATTTTCAACATACTATACTATGACTTTTTTTTCATAAAATTTGACATACTATACTATTACTTCTTTTTCCATAAAATTTTCGACATACTATACTATTACAACTTTTTACATGAAATTTTCGACATACTATAGAATGACTTTTTTCATAACATTTTCAAAATACTATACTATGACTTTTTTTTCATAAAATTTTAGAAATAAAGTACTATGATTTTTTTTCATAAAATTTGACATACTATACTATGACTTATTTTTCATGACATTTTCGACATACTATAGTATGACATTTGTTTTCATAAAATTTTCAACATACTATACTATGACTTTTTTTTCATAAAATTTTCGACATACTATAGTATGACTTTTTTTTCATAAAATCTTTGACATACTATAGTATGACTGTTTTTTCATAAAATTTTCGACATACTATACTATGACTTTTTTTTCCATAAAACTTTCGACATACTATACTGACTTTTTTTTCATAAAATTTTCGACATACTATACTATAACTTTTTTTTCATGACATTTTCGACGCACTATAGTATGACTTTTTTCATAACACTTTCGACATACTATACTATGATTTTTTTTTCATAAAATTTTAGACATACAATACTATGACTTTTTTTTCATAACATTTTCGCATACTATAGTGTGACTTTTTTCATAAAATTTTCGACATATAATACTATGACTTTTTTTTCATAAAGTTTTCGACATACTATACTATAACTTTTTTTTCATAACATTTTCAACATACTATACTATGACTTTTTTGTAATGAAATTTTCGACATAATATACTGACTTTTTTGTCATAAAACTTTCGACATACTATACTATGACTTTTTTTTCATAAAATTTTAGACATATAATACTATGACTTTTTTTCCATAAAGTTTTCGACATACTATACTATAACTTTTTTTTCATAACATTTTCAACATACTATACTATGACTTTTTTTTAATGAAATTTTCGACATAATATACTGACTTTTTTGTCATAAAACTTTCGACATACTATACTATAACTTTTTTTTCATAAAATTTTCGACATACAATACTATGACTTATTTTTCATAAACTTTTCGACATACTATACTATGACTTTTTTTTTAATGAAATTTTCGACATACTATGCTGACTTTTTTTTCCATGAAATTTTCGACATACTATACTATGACTTTTTTTTCCATGAAATTTTCGACATAATATGTGACCCGCTCTATCGAAATGAGTCGTATGTCGCGGCACCGCGTTCTTGTAAAAACACGTTTATTCATGAAAAAGTGGATTTTGGGCTGTTTGGGTTTTTTATACGTTTCTGAATTAATAAAGTCTCAGCTTTAATACAATCTAAGAATCGATGTAAAATTCAAATGATAAATATAGTTTTGAAGCTCTTAAACGTAACGTTGTCGTAACGTTTTTCCCGGACGACCGCTGTTTATTGACTCGGCTCGATAGAGTTGATTGACAGATGGAAGATAGCTGGCTTGACAAGATTAATTCACGTGAGAAAACATCGCTCGACTTTTAAATTAAATTCCCGTTAGAGGTGATACATCTGACGACAACTGGACCGAGTTGTTTCCCCGCACCGGGTGATGAGGAGACGGACAGCGGGTCGAGTCGGGTCGGACGGCCCGGCTAACGCTAGGCTAGCTCTCAATCCGCTGATCATCACGGAGAAAGTGAGTTTGAGGAAGGCGAGGAGGAAGATATTCCACTAATGACTGAGCCGATGATGGCACAAAATGTCTCTGATTATAGTCATTTAAATCAGGACAGTGTTAAAGAGATTGAGATCGCCCGTCCGGGAGTACCAGTGTAGCTGTAAACTGTACAACAGCGCCGCTTGCTACCAGCTCTCTACCCCGGAGGAGATGGAGAGAAGACGCGATCAAATGAAAGAAATGACTAATGGTAAGTTCTGCTAGTTAAGATACACCATCCTTGTTTTATCTGTTTATTTTAAAGACTTTTAAAATCACTAGAGCAGGATAACAAGCATTAATAGCAGCTAATAATGTGCGTGTCAGTGTGTGTAGGCTAGCTATAGGTGTGTGTCTGTCTCAGGTGTGTCTCTCAGGTGTCTGTGTGTCTGTCTCCTAGAAATTATTAATATTAAGAGGAAATGTTTAGTAGTGTTTAATTCACTCAAAGAAGTATTGTATCTGAATATAATCCAGGCAGCTGTTACCTCATCACCACACCAGGTATTATGAAAACAATATACAGGTGCAAACGTCATTTCTAGGAGACAGGGTTGCTGTGAGAGACACAAAAGGTGAGGAAATAATTTTAAATAGCAAAAGAAATATCTTAACATATAGTAAAATTATAGGCTGTTAATTCATCTGATATCACATTGTGAATAGGCTATGTTTCTGAATATAAGGCTGTATTAATATTGAAATGACCTGGCCTCATTCAACAATGATTCAAAATGATGATCAGGCTTCATTCAACAATGATTCATCAGGATTTAGTCAGCCTAAAATCTTTGAGATGACTTGATTTTTCACTTTATGCTTTTCACTTTGTCATTTTGTAGATGAAAACACCTGGTTCTCCATGAGAAGATCAGCTCCCTCCCATATGACCCTTTCTAAGGATACAGTGAGCTCCAGGAGAAGCCAGCAGAAAGAGCGCAGGCACCACATTTCATAGTCTTTCTATTATATCTGTATTTCTATTATATATTATAGTATATAATATTGTACATACATAATATGTACATAATATTTGTTCATATTCTGTCCATTTTCTAGTATGTTTTTTTATTGTTTGGATATGGACTTGTAAGTTTGTGCATGTTCCTGTGTGCACGTGGCAACATATTTAATATTTTATTATTAAATATTATTCATATAATTATAATTTAATTATTATTATATTGAAATACACATATATACTATATATTATATCATATGTACAGTATATTTTTTAATATTTTATCAATTTTATTCCATACATTTTGGATTCTTTTCTATATGGACTTCTAGCCCTATCTACTGTACTGCTTGTGGTCATCCACGTGCACGTGGCCACGTGCACGTGATGTGCACGTGGCCACGTGCACATGTATGCGTTAAGGTATGAAAAAAATATTGTGTGTGTTCATTTAGACTTGAGTCTTAATAAATGTGTTTTAATCCTGGAAAATGGCTAAATATGAATTATTATCTTTAATGCCCTTTTTCTCAAAAATAACGTTTGATGACAGTCGAACTTTGAAAGAGCATATCTCATAGAATATTTGGCGTAGAAAGATGATCTTGGTATTGCCATAAAGCTGAGACTTTCCTCTTTACAGTCAGATAGATAACTCAAAATGTGTTTCTGGGTCCAAGTGACTCATTATGATAGAGCAGGTCACATATAGTATGACTTTTTTTTCATAAAATGTTCGACATACTATACTATGATTTTTTTTTCATAAAATTTTAGACATACAATACTATGACTTTTTTTTCATAACATTTTCGCATACTATAGTGTGACTTTTTTCATAAAATTTTCGACATATAATACTATGACTTATTTTTCATAAACTTTTCGACATACTATACTATGATTTTTTTTAATGAAATTTTCGACATACTATGCTGACTTTTTTTTCCATGAAATTTTCGACATACTATACTATGACTTTTTTTTCCATGAAATTTTCGACATAATATAGTATGACTTTTTTTTCATAAAATGTTCGACATACTATAGTATGACTTTTTTTTTATGAAATTTTCGACATACTATACTATGACTTTTTTTTCCATAAAACTTTCGACATACTATACTATGACTTTTTATTCATAAAATTTTAGACATACATACCTTCGACTTTTTTTTCATAAAATTTTCGACCTACTATAGTATGACTTTTTTCATAAAATTTTCGACATACTAGTGTGACTTTTGTTTTCATAACATTTTCAAAATACTATACTATGACTTTTTTCATAACATTTTTGACATACTATACTATGACTTATTTTTCATGAAATTTTCGACATACTATACTATGACTTTTTTTTCATAAAATTTTCGACATACTATACTATGACTTTTTTTTCATAAACTTTTCGACATACTATACTATGACTTTTTTTTCATGAAATTTTCGACATACTATAGTATGACTTTTGTTTTCATAACATTTTCAACATACTATACTATGACTTTTTTTTCATAAAATTTGACATAGTATACCATTACTTCTTTTTCCATAAAATTTTCGACATACTATACTATTACAACTTTTTACATGAAATTTTCGACATACTATAGAATGACTTTTGTTTTCATAACATTTTCAAAATACTATACTATGACTTTTTTTTTCCATAAAACTTTCGACATACTATACTATGACTTTTTTTTCATAAAATTTTAGACATAAAGTACTATGATTTTTTTTCATAAAATTTGACATACTATACTATGACTTATTTTTCATGACATTTTCGACATACTATAGTATGACATTTGTTTTCATAAAATTTTCAACATACTATACTATGACTTTTTTTTCATAAAATTTTCGACATACTATAGTATGACTTCTTTTTCATAAAATCTTTGACATACTATAGTATGACTGTTTTTTCATAAAATTTTCGACATACTATACTATGACTTTTTTTTCCATAAAACTTTCGACATACTATACTGACTTTTTTTTCATAAAATTTTCGACATACTATACTATAACTTTTTTTTCATGACATTTTCGACGTACTATAGTATGACTTTTTTCATAACACTTTCGACATACTATACTATGATTTTTTTTTCATAAAATTTTAGACATACAATACTATGACTTTTTTTTCATAACATTTTCGTATACTATAGTGTGACTTTTTTCATAAAATTTTCGACATATAATACTATGACTTTTTTTTCATAAAGTTTTCGACATACTATACTATAACTTTTTTTTCATAACATTTTCAACATACTATACTATGACTTTTTTTTAATGAAATTTTCGACATAATATACTGACTTTTTTGTCATAAAACTTTCGACATACTATACTATGACTTTTTTTTCATAAAATTTTAGACATAAAGTACTATGATTTTTTTTTCATAAAATTTGACATACTATACTATGACTTATTTTTCATGACATTTTCGACATACTATAGTATGACATTTGTTTTCATAAAATTTTCAACATACTATACTATGACTTTTTTTTCATAAAATTTTCGACATACTATAGTATGACTTCTTTTTCATAAAATCTTTGACATACTATAGTATGACTGTTTTTTCATAAAATTTTCGACATACTATACTATGACTTTTTTTTCCATAAAACTTTCGACATACTATACTGACTTTTTTTTCATAAAATTTTCGACATACTATACTATAACTTTTTTTTCATGACATTTTCGACATACTATAGTATGACTTTTTTCATAACACTTTCGACATACTATTCTATGATTTTTTTTTCATAAAATTTTAGACATACAATACTATGACTTTTTTTTCATAACATTTTCGCATACTAGTGTGACTTTTTCCATAAAATTTTCGACATATAATACTATGACTTTTTTTTCATAAACTTTTCGACATACTATACTATAACTTTTTTTTCATAAAATTTTCGACATACAATACTATGACTTATTTTTCATAAACTTTTCGACATACTATACTATGATTTTTTTTAATGAAATTTTCGACATACTATGCTATGACTTTTTTTTCCATGAAATTTTCGACATACTATACTATGACTTTTTTTTCCATGAAATTTTCGACATACTATAGTATGACTTTTTTTTCATAAAATGTTCGACATACTATAGTATGACTTTTTTTTTATGAAATTTTCGACATACTATACTATGACTTATTTTTCCATAAAACTTTCGACATACTATACTATGACTTTTTATTCATAAAATTTTAGACATACATACCTTCGACTTTTTTTTCATAAAATTTTCGACATACTATAGTATGACTTTTTTTTCATAAAATGTTCGACATACTATAGTATGACTTTTTTTTTATGAAATTTTCGACATACTATACTATGACTTTTTTTCCATAAAACTTTCGACATACTATACTATGACTTTTTATTCATAAAATTTTAGACATATATACCTTCGACTTTTTTTTCATAAAATTTTCGACCTACTATAGTATGACTTTTGTTTTCATAACATTTTCAAAATACTATACTATGACTTTTTTTCATAACATTTTTGACATACTATACTATGACTTTTTTTCATGAAATTTTCGACATACTATACTATGACTTTTTTTTCCATGAAACTTTCGACATACTATACTATGACTTTTTATTCATAAAATTTTAGACATACATACCTTCGACTTTTTTTTCATAAAATTTTCGACCTACTATAGTATGACTTTTTTCATAAAATTTTCGACATACTATAGTGTGACTTTTGTTTTCATAACATTTTCAAAATACTATACTATGACTTTTTTTCATAACATTTTTGACATACTATACTATGACTTATTTTTCATGAAATTTTCGACATACTATAGTTTGACATTTGTTTTCATAAAATTTTTAACATACTATACTATGACTTTTTTTTCATAACATTTTCGACATACTATAGTATGACTTTTTTTCATAAAATCTTTGACATACTATAGTATGACTGTTTTTTCATAAAATTTTCGACATACTATACTATGACTTTTTTTTCCATAAAACTTTCGACATACTATACTATGACTTTTTTTTCATAAAATTTTAGACATACAAAACTGACTTTTTTTTCATGAAATTTTCGATATACTATAGTATGACTTTTTTCATAACATTTTCGACATACTATACTATGACTTTTTTTTCATAAAATTTTCGACATACAATACTGACTTTTTTTTCATAAACTTTTCGACATACTATACTATGACTTTTTTTCATGAAATTTTCGACATACTATACTATGATTTTTTTTGATGAAATTTTCGACATACTATACTATGACTTTTCTTTCCATGAAATTTTCGACATACTATAGTATGACTTTTTTTTCATAAAATGTTCGACATACTATAGTATGACTTTTTTTTTATGAAATTTTCGACATACTATACTATGACTTTTTTTCCATAAAACTTTCGACATACTATACTATGACTTTTTATTCATAAAATTTTAGACATATATACCTTCGACTTTTTTTTCATAAAATTTTCGACCTACTATAGTATGACTTTTGTTTTCATAACATTTTCAAAATACTATACTATGACTTTTTTTCATAACATTTTTGACATACTATACTATGACTTTTTTTCATGAAATTTTCGACATACTATACTATGACTTTTTTTTCCATGAAATTTTCGACATACTATACTATGACTTTTTTTTCCATGAAATTTTCGACATACTATACTATGACTTTTTTTCATAAAATTTCGATATACTATACTATGACTTTTTTTTCATAAAATTTTCGACATACTAAAGTATGACTTTTTTTTCATAAAATGTTCGACATGCTATAGTATGACTTTTTTTTTCATGAAATTTTCGACATACTATCCTATGACTTTTATTTCAAAAATTTTTCGACATTCCATACTATGACTTTGTTTTCATAGAATTTGACATCCTGTACTATGACTTTTTTTCATAAAATTTTCGACATACTATAGTATGACTTTTTTCTCATAAAGTTTTCGACATACTAAAGCATGACTTTTTTTTCATAAAACTTCCGACATACTATACTATGACTTTTATTTCATTAAATTATCGACATACTATACTATGACTTTTTTTTTCATGAAATTTCCACCATACTATACTTTGACTTTTTTTTCATAAAATTTTCAACATTCTATACTATGACTTTTTTTTCATAAAATTTTCGACACCCTATACTATGACTTTTTTTTCATAAAATTTTGAATATACTATACTTTGAATTGTTTTTCATAAAATTTTCAAAATTCTATACTATGACTTTTTTTTCATAAAACTTTCGACATACTATACTATGAGTTTTTTTTCATAAAATTTTCGACAAACTACTATGACTTTTTTTTCATAAAATTTTCGACATACTATAGTATGACGTTTTTTTTTCATAAAATTTTCGACATTCTATACTATGACTTTTATTTCATAGAATTTTCGACATCCTATACTATGACTTTTTTTTCATAAAATTTTCGACCTACTATAGTATGACTTTTTTGTCATAAAACTTTCGACATACTATACTATGACTTTTTTTTCATAAAATTTTCGACCTACTATAGTATGACTTTTTTGTCATAAAACTTTCGACATACTATACTATGACTTTTTTTCATGAAATTTTCGACACCCTATACTATGACTTTTTTTCATAAAATTTTCGACATACTATACTATGACTTTTTTTTCATAAATTTGCAACATTCTTTACTATGACTTTTTTTTCATAAAACTTTGGACATACTATACTATGACTTTTTTTTCATAAAATTTTGGACATACTATACTATGACTTTTTTTTCATGAAATTATCGACAAACTACTATGACTTTTTCCATAAAATTTTCGACATACTATAGTATGACCTTATTTTCATAAAATTTTCGACATACTATAGTATGACTTTTTTTCATAAATCTTTCGACATACTCTACTATGACTTTTTTTTTCATGAAATTATCGACAAACTATACTATGACTTTTTTTTCATAACATTTTTGACCTACTATAGTATGACGTTTTTTTTTCATAAAATTTGACATACTATAGTATGACGTTTTTTTCATGAAATTTTCGACATACTATGCTATAACTTTTTTTTCAAAAAATTTTCGACATACTATACTATGAGTGTGTTTCAATCCACGTACTTCTGGAAGTACACTTCAATGTAGTGCACTGTGTGCACTCTACTTACTTGAGTAGTGCGCAAATTTCAACGGGGTAGGGTCGTGTCAAATCGAATACTCTGCGGCGCCCTTACTGGAAATGACGATTGCAACATTTCACCGCGGCTCGCTACCCGCCAAAATATCTTCTTCTTCTTCGTGGTTTTACGGCAGCTGGCACATGAGCTGGCATCTATAAGGTACGTTGTTCAGCTCCGCAAAACCTCCTGCATCATTTTCACATGTTTGTATGGTGGTCGTGGTCCCGCCCCTTCCGCTACTTAGCCAAGATGACGACCGTTGAGGGTGAGAAGTGTCCAGCGTTCCACACTCAACGATTTGACCGATTTGAGTACAACATCCGGGTGCTTACAGTGCACTGCATTTTGCCGTACTTCACAGTGTGAACGCACTTATGCACTCAAAATAGTAAGTGTAAGTACAGAAGTACGCGGATTGGAACACACTGTATGACTTTTTTTTCATAAAATTTTCGACATACTATACTATGACTTTTTTTCATAAAATTTTCGACATACTATAGTATGACTTTTTTCTCATAAAATTTTCGACATACTATAGCATGACTTTTTTTGGCTGGACCGCAGAGGGCCAGCCCTACAAACGCAAAAGTCTGTCACTGAGTGAGTGAGTGAGTGAGTGAGTGAGTGACTGACTGACTGACTGACTGAGTGATAGAGTTACAGGATTGGTCGGCTGGAGTTGCTGGAGCTTCCTCATTGGTCGTTGCTCTTTCAAAATGAAAAGGCGGAGAACAGTTCTGTTTTTATGTTTTACGTGTCAGCGGTTCAATGTAACATTACATAGCGCTGTTGTTGTGCATGTGTTATTGTTTATGCTCGTTTAAGTTACGTTATGTTCGCAAATTTTCGCCTCGCTTTCCTCCATTTCCGCCATGAACTGACTATCTAGCAGCCCACGTCACTACTGCGGTATGAACCCAAAATAAACAGACTGTGCTGTGATTTAATTGCGATAAACGGGTCAAAATAATGCCGAAATAACAACATAAATATATCGATTTGTAAAAAGACCGAATTCATTCTTTGTCAAGTCTGTCCGCAACACAACAAGGAAACAACTTTTAAAATGCTTGTTTTCTGAACGGAGTTCGGATCGATCAACGCCAGGCTATGATAACACCAGCTGCTCCGTCAACACTCAACATAACGTCATCTAGGCATAAATACGGCAGCGACGCTGTTGTAAACGGATCAAAGTGTGCCGAAATAACTACATAATGATGCTGATTAGTAAAAAGTCTGAATTCATGCTTTGTCGGGTCTGTTACCATGACGACTGGCAAACAACTTTTAAAATGCTTGTTTTCTGAACGGAGTTCGGATCGATCAGTGGCAGGCTGCGTTAACATCGCAGCTGCTCCATTAACACTCCATCTAGGAATAAATACAGCAACAACAACGTCAGTGATGACAGCTGGAATATCTCAACGCTGATAAACTTTTGCAACGTTTCTATATATTGTTACACATCACTTATATGATGAATGCTTTTGATACACATGCTTTCATAAAAATCTGAAATACTTTTAACCTTGCATAATGTATGTCATGATAATACCTTTTCACCTTCTATACAATGTATAATATACTGACTAGTAAATGTTACCATTTACATTACTGAATGCCATGTGCTTCATTATAAGTTGGCTTTCAATCAAACATTAAGATATAAGTGAAAAAAACTGATCACAAAACATTATAGATATGACCACTGAATATTTGTGTAAGAATTTAGCTACAAATTCAAAGACTTGACCATACGGTCCAGCCATATACTCGGTTTTGACCGAGTCTTGTTTCATAAAACTTCCGACATACTATACTTTGACTTTTTTTTACATGAAATTATCGACATACTATACTATGACTTTTTTTCATGAAATTTCCACAATACTATACTTTGACTTTTTTTTCATAAAATGTTCAAGATTCTATACTATGACTTTTATTTCATAGAATTTTCGACATCCTATACTATGACTTTTTTTTCATAACATTTTCGACATACTATAGTATGACTTCTTTTTCATAAAACTTTGACATACTATAGTATGACTGTTTTTTCATAAATTTTCGACATACTATTCTATGACTTTTTTTTCATAAAATGTTCGACACACTATACTATGACTTTTTTTCATGAAATTATCGACAAACTAAACTAAGACTTTTTTTTCGTAAAATTTTCGACATACTATACTATGACTTTTTTTTTCATAAAATTTTCGCGTACTATACTATGACTTTTTTTTTCATAAAATTTTCGACATACCATACTATGACTTTTTTCCTGAAATTTTCGACATACTATACTATGACTTTTTTTCATGAAATTTTCGACATAATATACTGACTTTTTTTCCATAAAATTTTCGACATACATAAAATTTGACCTACTATACTATGACTTTTTTTCATAAAATTTTCGACACACTTCTATGAATTTTTTTTCAATAAATTTTCGACATACTATACTATGACTTTTTTTTCATAAAATTTTCGACATACTATACTATGACTTTTTTTCATTAAATTATCGACATACAATACTATGACTTTTTTTTCCATAAAATTTCGACATACTATACTATGACTTTTTTATGACTTTTGTGAACATACAATACTATGACTTTTTTTCGACTATATACTATATAATTACTTATTTTCCCGAAATGCTATAATATGACATACTATATTATGATTTCATGACCTTTTTTTGAAATACTCTACTATGACTTTTTTACGTGTATTTCAACATCCTATACTTTGACTTTTTTATGACTTTTCTCGATATACTATACTATTATTTTTTTTTTGACCTGCTATTCTGTGACTTTTTTTTTTACATGCTATAGTATAACTTTGTTTCCAGCATACTGTACTAAGAGTTTTTCATGGCATACTTTACTATGACTTTTTAATGGCATACTATACTATGACTTTTTTATAGCATACTATACTATGACATTTTCATGCTTTTTTTTCGACATGCTATAGTATGACTTTTTTGTACAATTGAGTATTATGACCACATTGAGGAAAAAAAATAAATCTTAGATTACGAGAATAAAGTCATAGGTTTATGAGAAAAAAAGTCATAATATAATGAGAATAAAGTCATAAGTTTACGAGAAAAAAAAAGTCATAATATGATGAGAATAAAGTCGTAAGTTTAAGAGAAAAAAAAGTCGTAATATTATGAGAATAAAGGGGGGGGGGGGGGGCACACATAGGAAAACTCACACTTTTAAAATGACTGCTCCACCCCTGCTATGACTTTTTAATTATTTTTTATGACATACTATAGTATGAATTTTTTATGACATATTATACAGTATGTGCAATGGCTTTCAGACATTTAGCTTAATCGTCGCCTATAAGGACGGACGGACTTGTGTCTAACGCGCATCACTAACATCCACAGTAGTTTACATTATGCATCACTTACTTGATGAGTTGGGTTGATTGAAGGTCGAGGTTTGGTTTGGGTTGCAGCAAGGCGAATGAGAGAATGAATGTGGGGAGTTCATGCAAACGCACAGTGCATTACGCTTGTAACAAAATAAATAAACCATAGTTCGATGCATGAATCAAAGTATTCAAAAGCTTAGGCCTTAAACATCAAAATACTAAAGCGAAACAAACTTAATCTCCTTTGCATATAGCTTTCTTGCGAGCAGTTGAAAAACAATTTCTTCTCGGCGTCCTCATGGTGCGCACCTGTGTTTGTTTCTGTGACGGACGCGCAGTGATCGTGTCATCCTGTCACTCAAACTGCGACGCCTTGTAGTTCTTTAACAAAAGAAACAAAAACGGCTCTTCCAGTGTTTATGACATCTACTATGCTCTTTTAATAACATCTTATGAAATACTATAGGGGCTACTATGACTTTTTTTTTTTAAAGAATTTGAATGACATGCTGTACTATGATTTTTGTTGACATAATGTCATTCTCGTGACGCGATATCTCAGGAACGCCTGACAATTTCTTCAAATTTGGTACAAACATTCATGCTTATAATCACAATTTCATACACAAATGTCTAATAGGATAAATGAAGTGATGACATTTTGGACAGACATGGATGTAAACTGCAACTTGACTGGTTGGCCATAATCCGTAATAATGTCTTAGTTTGTTTTTCCCTGTTTAAGTAAAAATCAGGCAGGACATCATTGTATGTCATTAAATATATATAAATATAATATAATATAAATATATATTGTAAAGTTTTCTTAAATGTCCACATTAAATGCAAAGATGTATAGCCTATTTATTATCTCCGTCTGACACAGTCAGACTGACTGAAGGAGACAAAACTACTCCAGCCAAGAGAAATAAACACTGAAAACGAATCAAGATATATTTTTGCATACATTTATTAAAAACATTTTTGGTTACTAGAACATTATTCTTCATGTTCCAAACAGCAACAAATTCGAGTCGAGTAAAAAAACAATACTTATGGTTTTATTTATATTAAATAAATACATCTGAGTAAATTGTGCTAAAGAATTTAGAGGAACTTTGAGGATACGAATCATTCATGTCAGTGATCAACATCGGATCTGATTTTCTTGCAGAAACGCATGCTGGCAAATTGACAAAAATAATAAAGAAATGTATACGGTATATATATAAATATTCGAGAATAAGTTACAATACATTATATAATAAACAATATATTACCACTGAATTGTGTTCTTTAAATCAGAATGAGCTCTTCACACTTTCGGGAGGTATTAAAAAACAATAAAAGTAAAAACATTTGGATTGATTGAAATAATATTGATTTGATGATATTTCACAGTTACTCTTATCGTGGTTAAAAAAAAAAACATCTGTATTTTACAAAAAATCACAGATCAAAACTTGTTGACTCTCAGTCAGTGCAGTCCTTTTAAAACCCCTTTGGAGTTCAGCACAAAAACATCAGGTCCGTCCAGTTAATCTTGATGAGAGAGGGAGATGCCGCTGCCATTTCTTCTGCTGTTAAAACTGTCAGCAGCGGTCCATCTCTCGTCCTTGCACACAGCTGAACATTTTGTGGAATGAGGACATGAAACCATGTGTCTTGGATAAGGCCTAAAGAGGGACACAGAGAGAGATTAGATATAGAGCTTGCGTAAAACAAACACTACAAATTGCTTTTACACAATCTATGAGAATAAAAACTGAGGATACACTTACATCGTTGACTTGATGAGTTGGGTCTTTGTGTCCTTCAAATCCTCCACCGATTCGTGCCTCCTCCCCTGCTGCTCCTGCTCCGCAATCTGGTCCCAGATCTCCATGTTGACCCACAGGGACCCGGGCAGGGGCAGGCTGGCTCGGGTGCAGGTTATGCTGCGGCACAGAGGGCAGGAGACGCTGCGGATGACCCCCTCCAGCCTGGATAGTTTCTCCAGGCAGGGGGCGCAGAAGGTGTGGTAGCAGTGGAGGACCCGCGGGACCCGGTTGCTGCGTGAGTACTCGTGGAAGCACACGACACACTCGAGCTCTTCGTTTATGGACATTGTGGCTGAGAGTTGTAGAGGATGCAAACAGAGACTGGATCTCTTCACCAGACAACCTGCAGCACATGTAAAAAAAGAAAGAAAAGTCAGTATAAAAAAAGGACTTAAATTATCCAATTTCAGAAAAACAAAGAAATACATTTCCTAATAAAATGTTCCACAATAAAATAGAGAAAATCTGTACTTACTTTCAGGACTGATCAGGTTGACTGCTTCACTACTGAAGGTAAAGAGTCTTCTGGTATGACTGAGGTTTGCTGTGACTGTTTGCTTGGCTTGGGTGCTATTAAAGCATACCTGCAGTAGTCACGTGGGGATTTCCAAGGAAGCCTCTTCAGATAAACATCCTTCTGCAGAGCTCCACTCTGACGTCACATAACTTCCATAACTGTGAGCAATCTCAATGGGAATAAACACACAATAAAACTTTAACCTTGTTATGAGAACCGTAAATATTTATGGACATTTTAGAGTATGATTTGTCACAGAAGCAGATTCAAAGGGAGGTTTTCTATAATGTCCTGCCAAGCAGGGTAATTTTTTTGCATTTACTATGAAAACATACAATGTCACACAAGATTAACTGAAGCCTGTAAATTTGTTGTATAATCACACAACACACTCCCATCATCATCATCATCATCATCATCATGTTTGTCTTTTTTTAAGATGGTGCCAAGAAAAGAGCAATAGAAAGGCAAATCTTCTGCTTTCAGACCATTTTTCTGTTGAAACATTAGATACACAGTAGAACCATCTTTACTAAATGCAATGCACAACAGTAAATTATCAGCAATTATGTGAACCTGGGCCCTGGCCTGTCTGTGTGTGTGTGTGTGTGTGTGTGTGTGTGTGTGTGTGTGTGTGTGTGTTTGCCCGCATTTAGCAAACAAACACTAGACGTTTCTTTAGAACCATGACAGACAAGCCGAGGCCGTTTCTATAAATAAGAGAACAAAAACACAAAGAAAAAAATTATCAAAAAGAAAAAAATAATATACAGAAACAAAATGTTGGTTCTCTTCATGTGTCTCTTTACTTGGACCTATATAGAGTGGTGCTATACTGGTCAGCTAAGCCAATTTTAAAAAGGTCTCTATTTACTTCTGTGCAGACACTGGGTTCACTGCTTGGCTCATGGGTTGACGAGAGGGAACGTCTGGACTCACATCAGACTTTGACCATGTATCAGTAGCTTTTTCACAGACTGAGTGAAAAGTGCCAAGTTTTATGCTTTTTTTTTTTTTATCTCTCTCTATATAAAGATAAATACAGATATAAATACACCTGTCAATACTTTAGTAGGATGATTACTTTCTGCCGTACTTGCTTGGCCTGTGATGCATCATCAGATGTAAGTTTTGGTGCAAAAAATAGGCCCTACGGATGAGATACAGAAGTACTGGCAAGCGTATGAGGTTCTGCTTGTATAACATTCTGTGACAATTTTGTTTTTCATCTTCATCTAGTTTTGCAGTTGTACCTGGTGTTTTTGTTACTGTGACTGCTAATGAACCTACTGACCTTACACGGGTCATAAATCATGTTAGAAATCATCCTATTACCCTTCCCTGTTGGTCAACATGGACCACAAGGTGGTTCATATGAGGTTCCATTTGTGCTTAAAATACGCAGACATATTCTTGGCACATATTAAACATCAAATATTAACAGGCGTTCGAATCTGACGGGAGCAGGTAGGGACGGGGATAGTTCTCAAAATTGGTGACGTGATATTTTGCGTACGTGTGTAAAATTCAGTGCCTGTCATCTGTGTCTGTACGACATATGACTGATTGTTCGAATTTATCTGGAGATCAGCACGTTCCTAAGAAAAAAAAATACTTTCTGTTACATTTCCATCTCAGCCCAGATTATACACCTGGTAAACCTGGAAGTAAAGAAACCGGTTCTTGAGCTGCAGCTGCCGGTAACCTAATGCCTTTAAGCAATTACAATAAAAGGCATGAAAAGGCACATCGAGTCCAATGCCAAAACTAACTGCAATGTCAAATTAAGTTAATGACGCTTCAAATGCTCAACATTGATTCAGAGAACCACACAACTTTCTGTGTGGTTCTCCTTTTCTCTTGACTTTGGAAACATTTGATGCTGAAAAGCCCTCTATGCTCTGATGAATGACCAGGAAATACTTCTTGTAGAAGTGATGGACAGGGGGACCGGGGAGGCCGTAGTGGGATGCTGAGGGTCACCGTCGGGCACCACATCGGGTAAGGGCAGGGGCTGAGTGCGGGCACTTAACTCCTCCTGGGCCTTCTGTTTCTGCTTCATCTCCTGGTGGACGGAAGGAAAGAAACAGAAGAATATCAGGGCGACAAAAAGAAAAAAGAGAAAACGACAAGAAGTTAGAGATTACTAGGGATGCACCGATCCAACTTTTTCAGACCCAATACCTGGGCTTTGGGTATCAGCCGATATCGAGTACTGATCCGATACCAGCGTTTCATTAATAAGCTGTATGCCTCACTGTGTGTGGAAGTGACTGGGCTCATTCTTTTATGTGTAAGGCAACATCAGACTCGACTTAAACATTGCTATACTAACTTTGTAAAACAAAATGTAACAAATTTATACATAGCTATAAATTTACTGAATTGTTCGTTATTATCAATATAATAAATCGTACACCAGCATGGTGGTAAAAAAATCTTATATTATATTATATAATCGTATATAAACTAGGGCTGTCAATCGATTAAAATATTTATTCGCGATTAATCGCATATTTTTTATCTGTTCAGAATGTACCTTTAAGAGAAATTTGTCAAGTTTTTAATACTATTATCAACATGGCATCATCATGCTTTATGGAAACGTATTTATATATTGATTACATGAAATCAATTAACAACACAAAACAATGACAAATATTGTCCAGAAACCCTCACAGGTACTGAATTTAGTATAAAAATATGCTCAAATCATAAGATGGCAAACTCAAATCCAACAGGCAACAACAGCTGTCAGTGTGTCAGTGTGCTGACTTGACTATGACTTGCCCCAAACTGCATGTGATGAGTCATGTGATTATCATAAAGTGGGCATGTCTGTAAAGGGGAGACTCGTGGGTACCCATAGAACCCATTTTCATTCACATATCTTGAGATCAGAGGTCAAGGGATCCCTTTGAATATGGCCATGACAGTTTTTCCACATCAAAATTTAGCGAAAGTTTGGAGCGTTATTTAACCTCCTTCGCGATGAGCTAGTATGACATGGTTGTTACCGATGGATTCCTTAGGTTTTCCAGTTCTAGTTTCATATGATGCCAGTATCTTCTCTCTAGTTTTAAAACTGAGCCCACTACAACTTCGGAAAGATCGATTGCGTTAATACATTAAAGAAATCAGTAGCATTAGAACGAATTTGCGCTAACACGTTATTATCGCGTTAACTTTCACAGTCCTATTATAAACATAGAACTGAATTGAATAGATCAGACCCATTGTCACAGATACCCGACCCAGCTATCTGAGTCAGTATCACCTCATACGTACATCGACTACATCAGGAAACAGCTCACAGAACACTTTATCCTTGAGGTTGAAGGTCAGGCTTTGGGCTGACAGCTGTCTTTTCTGGAAAAAAAAATGAAAAAGCACAATATTCATAAATATCTGAGAAATCTCTGGTGGCCTATCATTATGTGCTGCATTTATGGTTATTTGTTTGCGCTCACTGTGTAGTCAGAGGTCTCAATGCTGCCGAGGGTGGGGCCTTTCTCCACCATGAAGCTGAGCCGACCTGTGAGGATGGTGGAGACGGACCACGCAGGATTCCACGTGTCTGGATGGAAGTCTGTGATGGACAAACATAACCTGTGGAGGAAACAGGTAAAGTTACAATAAAAGAGTAAAAGCGGTAAACAAGTTCTACAACAATGACCATTTTCAAAACTCTTTAAATCCTGAATTCTAATTCAATTCATCAATATTAAAAACTACACTCTTACCTTGTATTACACTTAAATCTCCCATTTGGTGTTATCATATAGATGCTTGGTGGTTTAAAAGGGAATTCCCGAGGAAATATGAGTTTTCCGTGATCATATCCCTCTAAGAAAAAGCGATATTAAGACATCACATGACATGTAACTCATGTCCTCAGACGTCACATCATTCAAAAACCACAGAGATCAGCAGGATCAACTTGTCAGGATATGCCCATTAACAGAAACCACTTAACATGTTGTGTTGTCAGGAGGTTTTACCTTCATATGGAGTTTTCTCAGGACCTCTGACTACATAGTGCCTAAAGAAGACAGGGAAGATTTCCGTTAGTGTCGGCTACGTTTTCCAAATTTTAACAAAAACAACATTACTTTCCGAACAATTTTTTTTTACAGTATATATGTG